>CM055897.1:11272500-11927249 GCA_029582155.1 Panopea generosa
CAATAAAAATGTTCAATAGAAGGCATCAAGCATTAGAAATGTTCCCTGTTAACTTGTAAATTTTACCCTTTGGCAAAAATTATGGTAAAAGTATCTTATTTTCATTTATTTATTACTGATTAAGTGATGGTGCTAGAATAATTGAACATAATTTTTTGTTACATTTTTTGGAAAACAAGAAATGTCACTGGTAAGTGTCACATGCTCCCCAATGGTATGTGAAAATACTATTTTTTTCAATACTAGGAAGCAGTTTAAATGTATCCATGAATATCAAAAGTAATGAACTGAATACACATGCAATTTTGAAGTGAGAGTCTGGGTGTTACCTGTGACCCATCGTCATGTTATGTTGATCATTTGTAGCAAGTATTTATAAAATCCATCTATGCATGACAAAGATATAGGCAAACACAAAATCTCACACAGGCATGTTGTCAAACAAAACTCAGTGTGAACTTGACCTTTGAGATATAGGTGTGGGTCTTACACGCGACACGTCATGTCATGCTGATGCATTGAGCCAAGTGTTTTTGAAATTTATCAATAGGTGACAAAATTAGTGACAAAATTACAGACCGGATACCAAATCTCAAATGGACAGAAAGAGTCATCAAAGTTAAATTGTGACCTTGACCTTTGAAATGGGAGTCTGGGTGTTATGTGCAACATATCATCAAGGCATGTTAATCATTTGTAGCAAGTTTTTAAAAAATCCATTAATGCATGACCAAGTTACAGGCCTGAAAATATTGGATAGACAAACAGATGGACACTGTGATTACTATAACCACCCCCCATTTTTTTTGGCAGCAGGGATGGGGGGGGGGGGGGGGAACAGGGAGATAATAATTTCATGAATAAAACATTCTGTTCAAGATATATGTAATTATATCCAGCAATATTGTTTCAATAAAAACACTTGCCTAAATACAACATTGAAGATGTCAATGTTAGTGAAACTACCAAATTTACATCTCCACTGCTCAATATCTATCCCCATTATTTCATCAAAAAAAGAAAGTACAGCTTTAAAGTGCCTTTTAATAATGTGCAAACAACCACCAACAATCAATGAGTTGTTTATTTAAAAATAGTTAAATTCTTAAAAAAACACAAATTTACCATTCAAATCTGGGACCATATTCACCAACCGTTCTTGAGAATATTCTTTGACTTGAGCATAAAAATCCAAATTTCAACCTAAGATATCTAGTTTACCATGGCAGATAGAATAATTGTGAGAGTGTATTTGACTATGTATCAGGTGTCCCTACATACCTGCAAATTTTGGCCTCAAATAATGGTCTTTAAGTGTGTTTTCTAAAGTTGATTCTTGAGTTCAAGTCTATGAATATTCTTGAGAATGGTTGGTGAATATCACCCCTAAACTCTGAACTTGTCCAACTCCTCAAGCAAGAATTTCAACGATTCAGCTCCAGATATATAAATTATTATGTTTTAACTTCAACTCCAGTCTGGCAATCATATATTTTGTGCTACAACTCCAGTCAATTTTAATATCTCCAGTTCAATAGTTATGATTATGGATAACGAAACGCATTCAACACAAAATGTTCCTGATTGTCCGAGAATATACGACACATATCCATAACTCTTTGTCCAGAACAAAACAAACATGACCTACTTATAGATTTATGTGTATATTAACTTTAGTTATGTATGATTCTCATATAGCTTTCAATCAACAAATTATCAATTTATAGCATTATAAATGGTTTTGCGTGACCTAGATTTAATCAATCTAAAAAATATAACACAGTAACACAACAAACATAATGGTCGGATGACCTAATTAACAGTTAAATATGTTTATCTGTTCATCAACATCAAAACACTGCTTGCATAAGATAATGGAGGCAATATGGTGCTGTATATTGAGAGAATTGTGCCTTTTTTAAGAAAAGCACCAAACTCGGCACAAACAAAGTACAAGGTTAACTGATTATTTTAACACTGAGACCCACATTCAAATTGGCTAAAAATCCAAGATGGCCACCAAAATATACAAATTTCATGTTTATCCTCATATTTACAGTTTTTTATGAAATCGTTTAACTCTTTATGACTGATGTTATCAAATTATACTTATATTTAATAATTTTAATAGTTTTATTGCAATAAATTATTCTAAGAGAGGAAAATATGCAAACTTATGACTAAGACTGACAAAATTAGCAAACATTTCTGTTATCTAATTATTATTTTATACTTTTGCAATGTTTTCATCGAATTTTACAAAAAGACATGCTTGGACATGTAAGATACAAAAATTGCTAAACTATTGCTTAGGAAAGGCTTGTATCTATATGTAACTTAAATGGGTGGGGTAAATCAATATGACATTATGTACCAGCATCAGTCAATGCTAGAATGATTGATTGAATATTTAGCGTCATTTTTATGCCATCGAGGACTAACAGATGATCAGTTAACCTAACCACTGTTTCCTGATATTAACCAGTACTCGAGCACACCCCATCTCCGCATGTAACTGATAACATTCCCACATGAATCAGTGGTGAGAGACAAATGATAATGAGACACAATGTCGTATATCAATCATCAACTAGACTGTTGTTGGGCGGGGGATTCGAACTCACAACCACTGGATTGATAGTCAGACGCGTAACCGACTGAGCTAATCTGACCCGGCTCAATGCCAGGAACAAATTAAAGATTGAATTTTAGAAATATCCAACAGCTACTGGTATATTATTATGATTTACACAATACTTTAGTCTTTGTACATTTACATCTTTTGAAATACCTTTGTCAGCATGCATAGAGAGAAGACCAGATTGGTTCCCATACTTTTTCCCAATCTGTTTTTTTTGGCTTGGAATGATGATAGGAAAAGACCTGATAAGATGTTCCTTTGGTGCGTTATAGCTGAGCTGTCAATATAATGTTTGTGGAGCACGTGGTTCAGTGGTAGAGCACTGAACCCATGGTCACAGTGTCTTGGGTTTGGTCCTCCGCCACAACCATGTATAGTAACCATGAGCAAGACACTTTTTATGGATTATTTACAGAAAGTAGTGAATAAAATTGCAATTGCCTTACTGTTCAGGGTTTCTCCATCTCTATAGTTTTCCTTTTCCACAAAATAATGATGAAGTTTGGTCACAGACTGTGAATGAATGAAATGCTGGCAGGGACCTCATCCTCTCTTTATCAAGTTGAAATGAAACGGTATGCATACTAGAAGTATTTTCCAGTTCCAAAATCCAACCCAATTCACTCAAATCAGTTTGTCAACTTAAATCAATGGCTAATTCTAGGATATAACTTTATGTATCAACTGCTTTCTATCATGACCTTTCATACACATTTAGTGGCAGACCATATCTGTGCTTGTTTGAAACATATAAACTACATATAATTGAAAGTTCTTGCTTGTTGTCTTTTACCCAAGAATTAATGCGTTTCAGAAGTTTGGAGCTTCACATGGCTATTTTGTATCCCCATTTCCTATCATAAATCCTGTTAAAGATTATCATGCACATACTCATCCCTACCGATCTGCTTACATCGCAGAGTTCTCTTCTTATACTTAAGTTTTAACCAAAATATGGGATGTCTCCCAGGTTTTGGATTTCACTTAGATTGTGTCAACAAGAATAACATATTTATTGTGTTTTCTTAGTTGTACACTGGGTTTTGTTTGAAGGTCAGATTTCGTCCATGCAAGTTGCATATTTCACTTGATGGAGAGGAACTGGTGGTTTTTCTTCAAAACTAGGCAAGATCTGCCTTTTGGACACGACTTGACAAGTGGGGCAGTAGTGCCTTGATTGGCCACTCATGCCAGAGTTTGAATCCAAACTTGATCCTCTGGTCTCTCAAAATCGACTCTGGTTCTACCTAGAAAAGGGACTCCAGAGTGATTCATATAAATTCTGATCTAACTTGTAGCCTAGCTATTTAAATAGGCCTCTCTCAAATTATATGCATGCCAGACATTCCATTATCCAAGTGAGGTTAGGAGCTCATCACACTACCAGCTGATTAGCAGACGACTATAACTACATAGCTACCCCTCTATCAACTTGGGGTGATATTTTGAGACCTGGACAAAATTGTTTTGTTCCATTTTGGATATCAGATGGCAGATCACATTCTTCCCTTGATTTTCATAACATTATTAAGGGACCTGTGTAAGGGCTATTCCATTTAAACATACAACCCACCCATGGAAGGCACTTTGAAATTGGACCCTCCCCCTTTATATTTTTAATTCATTTTATCAGGCCGCCCATTTTGAAAAACCATCCCACCTTAGAAGTTTATTATTTTGCTGTCCATGGGTGGGATGTATGTTTAAATGGAACAGCCCTAATAAACAAATTGTATAAAGCAAAATAAGGCGAGATAGAAGACTACATTGCAATGTAAGTTATCATGTTTACATATCTATCTATTATTGTTATGAATTTTAAATATCTTATTGTTTGTTTTTTATTTGAAATAAATACAAACTTTAAAAACATCTATTTTTTCTTTAATATATGCATAAACTGCAGCATGTAACAACACATTATGTTATATAAAGAAAGAGATGTGAAACAATTTGTGTTACCGTATTACGCCTTATATAAACATGATTTTATAGACATGTGAACATAGTATTATATATAACAATTTATTGTCAATATTTTAGAATATTGAATAATATATGTATCTTTCATTATAGGGTGGGAATGGACTGTATGAATAAATCAAGCATGTAAACCAGAAGATAAAACCAGCACTGTAAACCAGAAGAATCCAATCCAATCAAAAGTATATTGATATGCTGGAGAACATAGAGAAAACATGGAAAATATGATGACAGAGACACAAAAAAGTCAGAAATATAGTCCCCATAAATTGGTACACCTGTAAAGTATATATTTGAAGGACTGCACTTGACAATCTGGAAAATGTATTACTCCCACTATATGACTACATACACTAACAATCAGCTTCCGAAACAGTTGGGTCTACTCTGCTTGTCTGTACAACTGATATGTAAAGTAAATTATAAGCTTTATTTAAATGTAGACATTGTTTTGAAATAAACTTGAAATAAGACGAGTTCGAACATGTATAACGAGTAAATAAAACGTAAATTGCTTTTATTTTATATGTTTTTTCATTATTTCTCTGTGATCTGTTACACCCCCTATTATGTCATATCCCCTCCCCCATATTATTTTTGTTTTATAAGAAAAGAACAAAAATAATTGGTTAACTGTTCTGTTGTGTTCTAGACAATGGACACTTATATGAGTACACATGGTAAGGCACAAATATTCATGGAACCTGACATTATACAGACGGTTTGTATCCCTTCTAAATCACTTTCAAAGAGAGGTGTTAATTAGCCTTAATCTTCAGGAATGAATTGATTTACAGCAGACCCTTTCCTCCCTCCTCCACACCCCTGAGAATTTGTTAATACATTCAGTTATTAGATCATAAAACACTGTTAAACCAGTATAGCAATACACATGCTGAATGCTATAAAAACTTAATTTTCGAATTATGAACTACTTAAATCAAAAATTAAATATTGTATTTTTACCTTTACATTAAATAAACTGTCAACAAATTTAAATTAACAGATGTAGTCAGACTTATATCTCTATTATTATCCGAGGTAGCCATGTAATCTCTATGTACGCTAGTGTTGCTGTAAGATAGGACATGCTCCTAACCTCATTCTGGTGTAGATATGCATATTCATGAGATAATATTAAGAATGGTCTATTGTTATAAACTAAACATATATCATTGCCATTGTCAAATACTAACATATTTCCAGAGTGTTTTACAAATAGATTACCCATCGCTCCCATAGTCACATAGAGGTCATTTACTTGAGGCCTTACTTAAACACATTAAAATTTTGACCTGTTTGCGACGTTGAACATTTGCTCTTTTTCTGTAATTTTTTATTTATTTTCCAGTATTGTCTAAAAGTCATTAATTGCTTTTTCATCTCCCATCATATATAAGATGCTAGGTCAACATCCCTCCATCTCATTTTACAAGCGTTATTGTATTCATTGGTTGGTCTGTTGGTACTCACTACAATTTTGCCATTTGCAAACTGTTTTGCTATCTCGTCAACCAAAATCATATTATAAACGATAACAAGAAACCAAAGATACAGTTCCACAAGAAAAATTTGTTAAGCTGAAGTTGCCTTTTTACAGCGGCCTGACGGAACTTCAAGGTAACAGATCAGTTAAAAATTCTGCGGTGATGCAAACAACAAGAACAATGTTTACTGTGGCCATCATCTGTATTTTGATTTCTTAATCCAAAATCATTTTACATACGTATGTCAAATGCACAAGCAGTCACCTAATAGGCAGAATGTGTTCTTTTATGTGGGTGGCCTTGAGGAATGACCTGGCCCTTTGTACATTATCTTCAGTTTCCAGAGCACTAATACCTCTAAGCCAGTTGCCAAGATTGTTCAAAGAAACCGTTCCAATGTGAAGGTTTCCAAACAATACTCAATACTAGTATCTTCTAACGTACCTTGTCAGTTTTATTGAATTTGTTAGAGGCTGGTCACAAGCAATAAAGGTAGTTTGCTTGAGATTGAAAAGGTTTACAGACGCCCACTGATGTTTACTGACTGACGAACAGACTGAACAGATTGAGGTAGAAGGGCACATTTGTCAATGATTAAATATGTAGTTGATCCTTCCAACATATTGGCGTGTGACAAAGCGACTGTGATTATTCTGCATTCCGTTAAAAAAGTTTATCATGAAACAAATGATGCTTTTGAATTCTAAATTTATAAAAATAATGAATAAGCAACAACTTGTAACTGATAGTTTTGAGACAATTAACATAAACCCCCTTAACCTATACATGTATATACACATGTGTCTCTGGTATTTATCTTTTGAGTTTTCATATTTTCATATCACTCTGACACTTAAATACTATTACATCTCACATTTTTTTAAAATTTAATTATGAACATTTAACACATTTCGTTAAATTTACAGGGTAAAGTAAGCTAAATAATGTAAATACGAGGACACATCAGTATTTTTATTCATTTAATATTGATTTATCCCACCCACCATATTTTGCATATAATACCATGTTTTGCTCTATATCATTAGAAACTTTATTCTTATATGTTTATAAAGTGTGTAACTATAATTTTGTAAAATATCTATAAAAAATTATAATAGAATATTCAAATTATAGAAATTGTTTATATTTTCTAAGATTTTAAGTCTACATTTTGCCTATTTTTATCAGTGTTTTCTCCAGAGCGCGTTTCTTGCGTTTTTGACGCAATTAAATCTCATTTGACGCAATCAAGTTTGTTCAGTGTGTCCACTATGACGCAACCTAAAAATATAGAAATTCAAATTACACACATTTGTTTCGACAAGCTGGTTTCAGAGTTATTTTTTACAATACCAGCTGTTTTTGACAGATGACGTGGTCCGATTCAGGGAAACCCCCAGTCACGCGAGTCTACTAAGTTACGTAAACGCTTTAATTGGTTATTACGCTATATTGATGAAATCGTATAGACAATTATGAGCACAAACATAATTTTCCGCGAGGCAATATTGTAGCTTGAAGACAACATCTGTGAAAACAAACGTATGCTGCAACAATAGCACTAATATATACACCCAGTTTTAGGTTGTTTGTATATAAAGATGAAATGTGGAAATCGTGAAACTCTTCAAAAAAACAAATGTACAGACAAAACTCTATCTGAAAAACATTTTATTTTGTTTTCTATGAGGTATTGAGACGCATGTACACGTCATTTTAATAACAGTTCAGGGTTCATACAGATAAGGACTGATAAAATTCAAGCACTTTTCAAGCACTTTTCAAGGTCAAAATTTCAATTTCAAGCACTTAAATAGATGAACTCGCCATACATACTTACTGTACCTTAGGAGTTCCTGCACAGCTATCAGAGGGGCTAGTAACAGTATTGGGATAGTTACAATATTGTGTAACTAGCCCAGCTGTATATCCCAATAAAGATAACGTAAACATATGAACAGCAACATAAGGCATTAATAAATTAATTGCTAGATTATCATCTCCGCCTGCCCCCTCACTTGCATGCGGCCCCGACCGTTTTTATTTTCATAAAAAAAAATAAAAAAATAAAAAAAAAATAAAAAAATTAGAAAATTATTAGAAAAACATCAAAATTTTAAAAATAAAAAATAAAATACTCCCGCTCTACCCGTTTTCAAGAATTATTTTTTTTTACAAGTTCAGTTAGTTTCACACAACCAAGTACTCTCACAGCCCTTAATGTTTCAGATCAACCTTTGCATCCCATTGTTTACCACTTTCTTTGTACTACACAAGTTTATCTTGTGCTCAATTGCGAATTGTCGGCATGGACGTTCCATTTTTATTGTGTTTCTCGCTCTTATCCTGCGACTTCAGGGCTGTATACACATTTTTTCCGAGGCATTGTTATCTGTTTATTACTACCATGTGCTTTTGGATGCAGTGGGTTTCCCCAGATGACGTCACTAGTTCAGAACACAAGCAGCTGCTAAATTGCATTTGAACCTGTTCTCTGTATTTTGGGGTTGTCAAACGGGTGCTATCGGCAATTTTTCTGCGTGGGTAACGAGAGAATTATTTATCAACTGTGTTAAATTTGTTAAGGCGACAACACACCGTATTTATTTTAAAAATTAGAACAGGTGGGCACTGGTTCCCAGCATGCTGCACTGCACAATACTGCTGGGAAACAGATTTGTCAAACTGGGTAGTCTCCCTTCTCTTGCGTATAGTTAAACACGGAGTAAGATGGACATTTCATATATTCCGTTACTATTTTTTAAATTCAAGCACTTTTCAATGATTTTTGTTCATTTTCAAGCACTTTTCCCACTGACATTAAAAATAAGCACTATTCAAGGATGTTTTTAAGAAATAAGCACTTTTCATTTGAGAGGTTGAAAATCAAGCACTTTTCAAATCTGTGCGAACCTTGCAGTTTAAACATCGGCCGGTCCAAGTTTTAAGGCAGTATTCCCAGCGCTGTTTTAATAAATTATGTATTTTTTTACCTCCATCATCAATGATCCCCCAAAAATTGAAACTGGAGAAAACACCAGTTTAATACTCACTGATGCTTGTAGTTGTTTAAATGGTGCACAGCTAAAGGTTCACACAGTGCAATTGTGAAGTATCTTTATTTTCACAATGTGCATCATTTGAAATTATAATGATATAATATTTTGTTAAAATGTCTCATTTTTTGGACTCACAGATTTGTAATCCAGTGAGTCCTGGGACTCGTATATTAAAATTTGTTAAAAAAATCACTGGTACTTGTGTCGGTGGTTTTATTCATAAAGTTAACAGACACTGAAAATGTCACTTCATTGAGGCAACATTTCTACTTGCCCGTTCGGTATACGTCTCAAAATGGCTGCTTGCGCAAACAAAATACCGAAAGCACAAGTAGTGAAAAGGTAAAAAAATTAACAGAAAGCGCATATTTCAACGGAACTGATCGAAAAGTGCAAAAAAAACCAATATTGTCCCCTAAAGGAGCTATAAATTTTTTTGAATCGGGACCATTTTGACGGGTCGGTCAGGGCACTACAAACAATCAATTCTTTAATAATGGCATAATAAACAAATAATTCAAACCTGAATCCTAGATATATTAAATAAAGAAGAGTTTTTGAGTAGAATACATTTTAATGGGTTGGTAGAGAAAGAGATAAAATAAAAATATTTTAATTTTGGTCTAAATTTCCCTTTTTCAAAAAGTGAATATATGAATTATTAGAACTGCTGGCCACGCAGTAATCATTAAAGCTCACCATAGCTTGCTTACCCTTTTGGGAACTTTGCAAATGGGTCCTTTTCTTTCTCCTTCGGTGGTTCATCCATCTCCTCCTCCTGAGCTTTTGGTTTCTGCAAAAAAAAATGTTACACAGATTCATTTCGCCAGGCGCAATTGTATACAAAATACACATCTCTCTGATCAGAAAGTGAAAATTTTGTTAAGAACAATCTCGATATCTTAAATTGGCTAAATGAAGAAAATAATCTGATTTAATGTGTTTATTTACCCATGTGTTTTAAAAAAATTATATGAAATTATACCAAGTTCAAGACCATGCGATGAATATAAATAAAAATAATCCTAGGTATGATACTTTGACCTGCCTGTCACATTTCTGTTTTTTCAAACAATTATATGGTGAAACAGACAGGTGATCACAGATGTCAAAAAAATACAGAATTCATCTTGATAATGTTATTAAAATGTTGGTAACTGCCCTGGGACCTATTGAATTCATAAATGGTAATTTCAGTTTTATTCAGACAGTAATGTTCCGTGCATATATACTCTTTATCATTCTACCCCTTTCTTGTTCTTCAGCAACAAGGTACATTAACTATGAAGCAGTTCCTAATCTTGAAGTACAGTTGTGTTTAGGTCGGAATTATATAAAATCACCTCTTCTTTTTTTTGCTTTTCCTTCTTCTGTTGTGCTGGTTTGGCTTCCTTCTTTTTTGCCCCTTCCTTCTTATCACCACCATGTAATTCTGCGTATTTCTTTCCTGAAATATTTTTTAAATTTAACTGATGATTATGTAGCTTTTATATGTATTTTATCATAAAGTAGCATTTATAACAATTCTTAGTAAAAACAAAAATTTGTTGAATTCAGATGACCTGCCGAAAATGGAATAATTTGAAATGGGCATATTTGCTGGCAAATACATGGCAGTCTCGAAGGGCCATCTCCCATTTTGATTTTCAGCAGATACCTGGGAGTAATCACATTTCCAAGCCAGGCATGACAGAAAATTCTTGCTTTAATATAAGAAAAATGTAAATTAATAGCCATTAGGGATTGCATTAAAAGGTTTTTGGGATTTTCCAATATTATGATTGAGGTAGTCTTCCAAGAGGATCATTAAACATAGATTGTTGTATTTTAAAAGACTCTGGGGCCATGTAATTTGCCCAAATAACTTTAAAAAAAAACAAGAGATATGGAAATTCCCTGAAAACCATGTTTTACAAACATTTTAGCTATTCTGTAACTATAGCTCTTATTTCATGTCAGAATTTTATGTAGATTGAAGCAGAAAATTAAAAGGCATACAATTCAAATTTCTGTTTTTTATTTGTAAAACATTGATGCAATAATTTTGTTAAAAAAGCATGAAATAAAGTTTTTCTCTTGTTTCTGTGCTATTCGCTGGTTGTTTGGCTAAAATATTACTTCCATAATGAAAGATTTAATGTGATTATGCTCGGAAAGTACATGCATATTCATAAAATAATACATCAATATTTTCACATTTTGCATCGAGTCTTTAAGTGGTGGTATTGTTTCCAGTGCCCTACGATAGGAGGTAAGTCACACATGCTCAAATGATAGCAACATTTCTTAAACACGATGTTTGATTCTCAAATATATTACAAAATGCATAAAATATTATGAGAAATTCAGCTGTGTTGTAAAATTTTTAAACCGACCGGTACATTTCTCTAATAAATCTTTTGTATTTTTTATAATATTTTTTACCTCATAGCTATCAAATGAGCAAGAGCACCGCAAACCATTTTCAAGATAAAAATGTGCATGTTAATGGAGTTTCATTTTAATATATATCAATACATCAATCCAAATTATTTTAGTATCTTCATCAAAATAACAAAAGAAAAAGGTTATTTTTACTTTACCGCTAGAAAAATTTTATAAGTTTTAATAATTTAAAGGACCATAACTCTGAAGACAATGGTCAGAATTGGCTGGTTATTAAACTTTGCTCAGATTTTATAGAGATACACACTTTGTGTAAGTTTGCTTCAGTTCTGATAAAGAATAATGTAGTAATTGAGCGAAAACGGTAAATTTTAGCATTTTAGACTAATTAAAGGGCAATAACTCTAAAGATAATAGTCTGAATTGGCTGGTTATTGAACTTGACATAGATATTATAGAGGTACATACTTTGTGTAAGTTTGGTTCAGTTCCGATGAAAAATTCTATAGTTATTGAACAGAAACGAAAAACTTGTCTTTAAAGAAATAAATTCTATGACCCATTCACCAATATTTTCAATACAGCAGGTATAACAGTACAATCATTACCATCAAATGTGGCCATTTTATCACACATTTTAAAGTCTCCAACAACTGTTTTGAAGTTTGGTTGATTTATCAGTGTAATAAACCATCTGTTCACATTGGCAAAGGCATCACGGAAGGCTGGTTCTAATACCTGCAAGTTACAAGTTAATCATAATTATACCATGTGTACAAGTACACTTGGTTACCTTTTTTCAGAGTCAATATATATCAAATAAAACAAACTTTACAATGCTTGAGGGCCTCATGGAAGACAAACCTGTTCAAATGAGTTATCTTGTTGAATAAAATCTTTATAGTTCTTGTCTGTGTGTATTCCATTGATGATGGTGAACACACATGTGAAGATTCATTCACATCCAATGAGAAGTTGCATAGATATCTTAAACTTAAACGCAACTAAACGCAAAGTTTAACCTTGATGTAAGTCCTAAAAGGGCCATAACTGTGCCAAAAAGCAATCCAGAGTTATGGTTTTTGTCTCTGTGTGTTTCTTTGATGATGGTGAACACACATGTGAAGTTTCATTAACATCCAATGAGTGGTTGCATAGATATCTTAAACTCAAACGCAACTAAACACAAAGTTTAACCTTGGTGTCTTAAGTCCAAAAAGGGCCATAACTGTGCCAAAATGCAATCCAGAGTTATGGTTCTTGTTTCTGTGCGTTCCATTGATGATGGTGAACACACATGCAAAGTTTCATTCACATCCAACAAGTGGTTGCATAGATATCTTAAACTTAAACGCAACTAAATGCAAAGTTTAAGCTGGGTGCTTAGTCCAAAAAGGGCTATAACTGTGCCAAAATGCAATCCAGAGTTATGGTTCTTATATCTGTGTGTTCCATTGATGATGGTTAACACACATGCAAAGTTTCATTGACATCCAATGAGTGGTTGCATAGATAACTGAGCTTAAATGCAAAAGTTTAACCTGGTTGTCTACAGACGCCGCCGCCGGGGTCATGACAATACCTCTCCTTGGACTTTGTCTCAGCGAGCTTAAGAATTTGTTTAGTGTGCTCCTACCAATTAACTCAAAATTGAAGCTACCTGAACTTTTTTATTGCTTTCAAAACGTTTAAATTATTGTACTCGATTTATTTCCATTTTTGTTTAAAATGACTGCAAAATCAAAATTTGGCCTAAGAAATAATAAGCTACCTACCTACTCACATGCAAATAACTGGGTCCGAGCACATTAAACAAACATTTTTAAGATGATAACATGCCGTGTGTACATGTAAATTTATTCTCCTTTTTTCAGAATCAATATATATCAAACAAAACAAACTTTACAATGCTAGAGGGTCTCATGAAGGACCAACCTGTTCAAATGAGTTATCTTGTTGAATAAAATCTTTATTATTATCATCATTAATAGGACAGTATATACAGTTTTATTTTTTATAATGTATTCATGCTTGTATGTAAGACTTGAACAACAACATGCTGACAGCGTCTGCATCACAAAGTTATATTCAAGTAATGTTAATGTACCTCCATTTGTTGCACAGTTGTCCAACAGGACAAGCATGTCTTTGAAGGAGGTTAGAAAGTAGTCATTATACCGTCCTTAAACAAGAGTTGTCAGAAGACAACAAAGCTTGCCAATGGGATAAAACTCACCACCAATGCAAAGATTGATATTGGAGGCAAACACTAAAACTTAACACATCTAAACGCAAAAGTTTAACCTAGGTGTCTGCAGACGAAATATTAAGTCTTAAAGGGCCATAACTCTGCCAAAATGCAACCCAGAGTTATGGTTCTTGTCTCTCTGTGTTTCAATGATGATGGTGAACACACATGCGAAGTTTCATTCATATCCAATGAGTGGTTGCATAGATATATTACGTGATAAAAAACTTTAAACCTGAATAATTAAGTTGAAAAAATCAAAATTTGGCCTAAGAAATAATAAGCTACCTACCTACCTACTCACATGAATATTACTAGGTCAGAGCACATTAAACAACATTTTAAAGTCGAGTACATACGGTGTATACATGTAAATTTATTCTCCTTTTTTCAGAATCAATATATAGCAAATACAACAAACTTTACAATGCTAGAGGGCCTCATGGAAAATTAACCTTGTTGAATAAAATCTTAATTATTATCATTTTTAATAGGACAGTATATACAGTATTATTTCTTATAATGTATTGCTGCTTGTATGTAAGATTTGAACAAAAGCATGCTGACGGCGTCTGCATCACAAAGTAATATTCAAGTAATGTTAATGTACCTCCATTTGTTACACAGTTGTCCAACAGGACAAGCATGTCTTTGAAGGAGGTTAGAAAGAAGTCATTATACTGTCCTTAGACAAGAGTTGTCAGAAGACAACAAAGCTTGCCAATGGGATAAAACTCACCACCAATGCAAAGATTGAGATTGGAGGCAAACACTATAACTTAACACATCTAAACGCAAAAGTTTAACCTTGGTGTCTGCAGACGAAAAATTAAGTCTTAAAGGGCCATAACTCTGCCAAAATGCAACCCAGAGTTATGGTTCTTGTCTCTCTGTGTTTCAATGATGCTGGTGAACACACATGCAAAGTTTCATTCATATCCAATGAGTGGTTGCATAGATATCTTACATGATAAAAAACTTTTAATCTGGTTAAGTTGAAAAAATCAAAATTTGGCCTAAGAAATAATAAGCTACCTACCTACCTACTCACATGAATATTACTAGGTCAGAGCACATTAAACAACATTTTTAAGTCGAGTACATACGGTGTATACATGTAAATTTATTCTCCTTTTTTCAGAATCAATATATAGCAAATACAACAAACTTTACAATGCTAGAGGGCCTCATGGAAAATCAACCTTGTTGAATAAAATCTTTATAATTATCATTTTTAATAGGACAGTATATACAGTATTATTTCTTATAATGTATTGCTGCTTGTATGTAAGATTTGAACAAAAGCATGCTGACAGCGTCTGCATCACAAAGTAATATTCAAGTAATGTTAATGTACCTCCATTTGTTACACAGTTGTCCAACAGGACAAGCATGTCTTTGAAGGAGGTTAGAAAGTAGTCATTATACCGTCCTTAAACAAGAGTTGTCAGAAGACAACAAAGCTTGCCAATGGGATAAAACTCACCACCAATGCAAAGATTGAGATTGGAGGCAAACACTTAAACTTAACACATCTAAACGCAAAAGTTTAACCTGGGTGTCTGCACACGAAAAATTAAGTCTTAAAGGGCCATAACTCTGCCAAAATGCAACCCAGAGTTATGGTTCTTGTCTCTCTGTGTTTCAATGATGATGGTGAACACACATGCGAAGTTTCATTCATATCCAATGAGTGGTTGCATAGATATCTTACATGATAAAAAACTTTTAAGCTGAATAATTAAGTTGAAAAAATCAAAATTTGGCCTAAGAAATAATAAGCTACCTACCTACCTACTTACATGAATATTACTAGGTCAGAGCACATTAAACAACATTTTTAAGTCGAGTACATACGGTGTATACATGTAAATTTATTCTCCTTTTTTCAGAATCAATATATAGCAAATACAACAAACTTTACAATGCTAGAGGGCCTCATGGAAGATCAACCTTGTTGAATGAAATCTTTATTATTATCATTTTTAATAGGACAGTATATACAGTATTATTTCTTATAATGTATTGCTGCTTGTATGTAAGATTTGAACAAAAGCATGCTGACAGCGTCTGCATCACAAAGTAATATTCAAGTAATGTTAATGTACCTCCATTTGTTACACAGTTGTCCAACAAGACAAGCATGTCTTTGAAGGAGGTTAGAAAGTAGTCATTATACCGTCCTTAAACAAGAGTTGTCAGAAGACAACAAAGCTTGCCAATGGGATAAAACTCACCACCAATGCAAAGATTGAGATTGGAGGCAAACACTAAAAGTTGAAAGTAACTTTACATTTTTTTGCTCTCAACAAGATATTGGTGGAACTGATAGATGCTCCCTGAACAAGTGCTTGATTGAGTAGTAGCTGCATTGTTTGTAAAGGGAAAGGGGGTGCAAAGGGAAGATAATGTTTGGAAGAGATGTTTGATTCTTCACGCTGCACTGACACACATTGACCTCTACTGCATTATTCATGTTCCAATTCTAATTGCACTTCCATGTTCATGAAGATCAAAACAATGATGTGTGGTAATGGATAGAATCAAAGGGCCATAACTCTGTGAAAAGTCATAGAAATAAAACACAAAGACAATACACACACTCTCTACTTGGTAGTGATGCTTTCTGGCAAGTTTTATAAAATTCTAGCTACTAGAATGAAAATGGAGAGGACAAGGAATTAGTAATGGATGCAATCTAATGGTCACAACTCAGTAAATAAACAATCAAACGTAAACACTAAGAAAGTATACATATCTTCACTTGGTAATGACACCTCATAACTAGTTTCATAAAATTCCAATCAACGGTTCTAAAGAAGTAGCCTGGACAAGAATTTGGGGACAGATGGAAGCCGCTATGTATGACAAGAATGTAAAATAAATTTCATAAAATTCCAACCTGAAGTTGTAGAGAAATAGTGCGGATAATAATTTGGTCACAGACTCAATGAAAGGGCCATAACACCGTGAAAAATCACAGAACCGGAACACAAAGACAACATGCGCATCTCCACTTGGTAGTGATGCATCCTAGCAAGTTTCATAAAATTCCAACATGGGGTTGTAGAGAAATAGCGTTGACAATAATGTGGTCACAGACAGAAAGAAACGGCAATAACCCCATGAAAAATCATCAAACCGGAATACAAAGACAATATGCGCATCTGCACTCGGTAGTGATGCATCATAGCAAGTTTCATAAAATTCCAACATGGGGTTTTAGAGAAATAGCGCGGACAAGAATTTGGTCAGACAGAATCAAAAGGCTGTAACTCTGTGAAAAATCATCAAACCGGAACACAAAGACAATATGAGCATCTGCACTTGGTAATGATGCATCCTAGCAAGTCTCATAAAATTCCAACCTGAGGTTGCAGAGAAAAAGCACGGACAAGAATTTCGTCACAGATTCAATTAAAGGGCTATAACCCCATGAAAAATCATCGAACCGGAACACAAAGAAAATATGCGCATCTCCACTTGGTGTTGATGCATCCTAGCAAGTTTCATAAAATTCCAACATTGGGTTGTAAAGAAATAGCGCGGACAAGAATTTGGTCACAGACAGAATCAAAGAGCCTCAACTCAGTGAAAAATCACTGAAGCAGAACACAAAGATAAAATGCGCATCTGCACTTGGTAATGATACATCCTAGCAAGTTTTATAAAATTCCAAACAGAGATTGTAGAGAAATTGCCCAGACAAGAACTTGGGGACGTACGGAGCGGCGACTTTATGCTTCCCCCCTTTGAGGGGCATATAATAAAACAAGAAAAATGGGATAAGATCGAAAATATACCAAACACTATATTTATAAACCCTTCCATACACAGGGTACGAGTCCTCAGACTAAGACAACAGAGCATAAAATGACCACATCCATGAGGCCATCCGTATAAAAATGTTAGTTTACTGTGCCCCAACCCAATATTTTTCAGGTAGCTAATTTGTTTATGCAATTGTGAACAAAATTGTTACAAATCATGAAAGAGAGACAATAGAGACAATAAAGAAATTGGGTAACTGTAATTTGAGTGGGTAGGTAGTAGTACAGTCAATCAAGGGCATTGAGAACAAGCATCTCGTGTCCAAGATATTACTCTCACACAATTATGCTCTCTGTTGAAACAGACGTGAACTTCGAAATTATAGGCTAGAAGATCAATTTAGTTACTTTGATAATTCTTTTGTCATGTCATATTAATATTTAATATAAAACTTACGTATTGGTATGCGAGAAGAAGGTCACAAGCAAGTGAAATATCTGCCTGTGAAATACGCTCCCCAACCAAGTATGTACATGTCTTCAGGTGAGAGTTGAGAACTGAAAGAGCTTTCTTCATCTGCTCCTTGGCCTTCTCTGTATCCTAGTGAGAAATCGGTCAATGTGTTAATGTAAAACAACATTACAATTTATATACAAAGGTATAAAGTATCAGTTGGAGTATATTTACATGTAAATAGTACATTAAAACAAGAGGGTGCTGATAATTTCTTTACCAACACTATAAGGCCACTGTAAATTAATTCCTAGATTCTCATCCAAATTTTTCTTAAAAATGGGGAGGGGATTTATTTTTTATTTAATATAAAGAGGGTAGGGGCGGCATGAAAATTAAGGGGGGGGGGGGGGGGGGGGGATTATCTAGCAATTAATTTATTATGGCCTGAAGTCTATTTTCAATATGTTAGCAGCCATATTCATGTGCCTTATTATTACAAACAGGGAGTACTGCAAGAGAAGACTGGAAATGAATCATTTAAGATCCATCTTATAGACAGCCGTCTTTATCAATATTCCTTCACCTCTTACACGATTGTCGCAGAATCAAACAAGCATGCCTTATAATGAAGGCCAACAGTATGTATTGATGCGTTTCAATATTACAAACACGCAGTTCTGTAAGAAAAGACTGGAAATGAATCATTTAAGATCCATCTTATAGACAGCTGTCTCTATCAATATTCCTTCACCTCTTACATGATTGTCACCAAAAAATAAAAAATGAAATCTTCTGTACTTATGTATATCGCGCATCCCTTCTCGAAGATCTTAAAAGTTGGAGAAAAAAAACGCGCCTTATACGTGAGTAGAAACAGTAGTTCTGTAAGAGAAGATTGGAAATGAGTCATTTAAGATCTATCTTATAGACAGCCGTCTCTATTAATATTCCTTCACCTCTTAAACGATTGTCACTGGATCAAACAAGCATGCCTTATAATGAAGGCCAACAGTAGGTATTCATGCGTTTCAATATTACAAACAGGTAGTTCTGTAAGAGAAGACTGGAAATGAATCATTTAAGATCCATCTTATAGACAGCTGTCTCTATCAATATTCCTTCACCTCTTACACGATTGTCACCGGATCAAAACAAGCATGCCTTATAATGAAGGCCAACAGTATGCATTCATGCGTTTCAATATTACAAACAGGTAGTCCTATAATAGAAGACTGGAAATGAATAATTTAAGATCCATCTTATAGACAGCCGTCTCTATCAATATTCCTTCACCTCTTACACGATTGTCACCGGATCAAAACAAGCATGCCTTATAATGAAGGCCAACAGTATGTATTCATGTATTTCAATATTACAAACAGGTAGTTCTGTAAGAGAAGACTGGAAATGAATCATTTAAGATCCATCTTATAGACAGCCGTCTCTATCAATATTCCTTCACCTCTTACACAATTGTCACCGGATCAAAACAAGCATGCCTTATAATGAAGGCCAACAGTATGTATTCATGTATTTCAATATTACAAACAGGTAGTTCTGTAAGAGAAGACTGGAAATGAATCATTTAAGATCCATCTTATAGACAGCTGTCTCTATCAATATTCCTTCACCTCTTACATGATTGTCACTGGATCAAACAAGCATGCCTTATAATGAAGGCCAACAGTACGTATTCATGTATTTCAATATTACAAACAGGGAGTACTGCAAGAGAAGACTGGAAATGAATCATTTAAGATCCATCTTATAGACAGCCGTCTCTATCAATATTCCTTCACCTCTAACACGATTGTCACCGGATCAAAACAAGCATGCCTTATAATGAAGGCCAACAGTATGTATTCATGTATTTCAACATTACAAACAGGTAGTTCTGTAAGAGAAGACTGGAAATGAATCATTTAAGATCCATCTTATAGACAGCCATCTCTATCAATATTCCTTCACCTCTTACACGATTGTCACCGGATCAAAACAAGCATGCCTTATAATGAAGGCCAACAGTATGTATTCATGTATTTCAATATTACAACAGGTAGTTCTGTAAGAGAAGACTGGAAATGAATCATTTAAGATCCATCTTATAGACAGCTGTCTCTATCAATATTCCTTCACCTCTTACATGATTGTCACCAGATCAAACAAGCATGCCTTATAATGAAGGCCAACAGTATGCATTCATGCGTTTCAATATTACAAACAGGTAGTTTTGTAAGAGAAGACTGGAAATGAATCATTTAAGATCCATCTAATAGACAGCCGTCTCTATCAATATTCCTTCAACTCTTACACGATTGTCACCAGATCAAACAAGCATGCCTTATAATGAAGGCCAACAGTATGTATTCATGTATTTCAATATTACAAACAGGTAGTTCTGTAAGAGAAGACCGGAAATATCATTTAAGATCCATCTTATAGACAGCCGTCTCTATCAATATTCCTTCACCTCTTACACGATTGTCACTGGATCAAACAAGCATGCCTTATAATGAAGGCCAACAGTATGTATTCATGTATTTCAATATTACAAACAGGTAGTTCTGTAAGAGAAGACTGGAAATGAATCATTTAAGATCCATCTTATAGACAGCTGTCTCTATCAATATTCCTTCACCTCTTACACGATTGTCACCGGGTCAAACAAGCATGCCTTATAATGAAGGACAACAGTATGCATTCATGTATTTCAATATTACAAACAGGTATTTCTGTAAGAGAAGACTGGAAATGAATCATTTAAGATCATCTAATAGACAGCTGTCTCTATCAATATTCCTTCACCTCTTACACAATTGTCACTGGATCAAACAAGCATGCCTTATAATGAAGGCCAACAGTAAGTATTCATGTATTTCAATATTACAAACAGGTAGTTCTGTAAGAGAAGACTGGAAATGAATCATTTAAGATCATCTTATAGACAGCCGTCTCTATCAATATTCCTTCACCTCTTACACAATTGTCACCGAATCAAAACAAGCATGCCTTATAATGAAGGCCAACAGTAAGTATTCATGTATTTCAATATTACAAACAGGTAGTTCTGTAAGAGAAGACTGGAAATGAATCATTTAAGATCCATCTTATAGACAGCCGTCTCTATCAATATTCCTTCACCTCTTACATGATTGTCACTGGATCAAACAAGCATGCCTTATAATGAAGGCCAACAGTATGTATTCATGGATTTCAATATTACAAACACGAAGTACTGCAAGAGAAGACTGGAAATGAATCATTTAAGATCCATCTTATAGACAGCCGTCTCTATCAATATTCCTTCACCTCTAACACGATTGTCACCAGATCAAAACAAGCATGCCTTATAATGAAGGCCAACAGTATGTATTCATGTATTTCAATATTACAAACAGGTAGTTCTGTAAGAGAAGACTGGAAATGAATCATTTAAGATCCATCTTATAGACAGCCGTCTCTATCAATATTCCTTCACCTCTTACACAATTGTCACCGGATCAAACAAGCATGCCTTATAATGAAGGCCAACAGTATGTATTCATGCGTTTCAATATTACAAACAGGCAGTTCTGTAAGAGAAGACTGGAAATGAATCATTTAAGATCCATCTTATAGACAGCCGTCTCTATCAATATTCCTTCACCTCTTACACGATTGTCACAGAATCAAACAAGCATGCCTTATAATGAAGGCCAACAGTAGGTATTCATGTGTTTCAATATTACAAACAGGTAGTTCTGTAAGAGAAGACTGGAAATGAATCATTTAAGATCCATCTTATAGACAGCCGTCTCTATCAATATTCCTTCACCTCTTACACGATTGTCACCAGATCAAACAAGCATGCCTTATAATGAAGGCCAACAGTATGTATTCATGTATTTCAATATTACAAACAGGTAGTTTTGTAAGAGAAGACTGGAAATGAATCATTTAAGATCCATCTAATAGACAGCCGTCTCTATCAATATTCCTTCACCTCTTACACGATTGTCACTGGATCAAACAAGCATGCCTTATAATGAAGGCCAACAGTATGTATTCATGTATTTCAATATTACAAACAGGTAGTTCTGTAAGAGAAGACTGGAAATGAATCATTTAAGATCCATCTTATAGACAGCTGTCTCTATCAATATTCCTTCACCTCTTACACAATTGTCACCGGATCAAACAAGCATGCCTTATAATGAAGGCCAACAGTAAGTAATCATGTATTTCAATATTACAAACAGGTAGTTCTGTAAGAGAAGACTGATATGAATCATTTAAGATCCATCTTATAGACAGCCGTCTCTATCAATATTCCTTTACCTCTTACACGATTGTCACTGGATCAAACAAGTCAGATTCAACATTAATCCACGTCCGACTGACAAAGTCTAGTAAATACGTGGTTTGGTAAGTGTTCTACTGGAGCATAGGTAGCCCGACTGGTCGTGTTAAATTAAAATTAAGAAATCAATTAAAAAGCACCAAAACCTTAGCTGATAATGTTTATCATTGAGTCAATTAAATTGCACCTGCCGACAGGCATGTATTACCATTGATTATCGATAATTTGTAGAATTAATATGTCGCCCAAACTAAGCAGTATAACCCTAACCATGGCTTTGTTCAGTTCGGTTAAACGTTTGGTAATGTTAGCAACATATTTTCTTTGACACTGGCTATACCTCAAATTATCATACAGTATGCACAATTTTAAGGAACCAGGCATTAAACATGTCGATGTTTAACAGTGCTGAACACAGCCCTGTTCTAATGACGCAATATATTAAGCAGCTTAACTCTTCCTGGTACGATTGGCTTCAGTTATTTCCCTTCTATATTTTACGACATTAGAAGACCAATTTATGATTTATTGATATTAAGGACTAACAACACCTTTTGACATGTCTCTATTCAATTTTGGCTTCATCGGGGGGGGGAAAACATTGGGATGATAACAATGACAAAAAAACAAAAGAAACAAAGAAAACTTTTGAGAAAGCTCTGATTGTGACCAACTTTCAGTACTATGTCAGGAGTCATAGTTACGATATTGGTCTGAGCTAGTGGAAAAAAAAAGTTAATGTTGAACCCTGCAAGCATTCCTTATAATGAAGGCAACAGTTTGTATTCATGTGTTTCAATATTACAAACAACTAAAGCAGTATTTTAGTTTTTTATTGTACAAAAGGCTGGAAACTGACCAATAAAGACCAATTTTAGTAACAGCCATTTCTGTTAATATACCTTCATTTCTTACATGATTACCACAGATTCCACAAGCATGCCTTTGATGAAGGGAAACTACAAATTAATGATTTAATTTTTAAAATTATTTTTTTTCCCAAACTTGTCGGATATGTCAATGAATGCATGCATACCACTTCCACATATACTATTAATAGAAAATTTTACTTTTTTTAACATTTTTAATGACAAGTGTTATGTTTTTACTTCTAGAGGAAGGAGGTCATGCCTTTTGACAGGAAAAATGAGCATAAATTGAGTTTGGGGGGATCTAAATAGGTGGCAAAATAAATAACAAGAGTTGTCAGAAGACCAACAAAGCTCGCCTCTGGGTGTCAAAGTCCAAAAAAGGCCATAACTGTGCCAAAATGCAATCCAGAGTTATGGTTCTTGTCTCTGTGTGTTCCATTGATGTTGGTGAACACACATGCAAAGTTTCATACACATCCAATGAGTGGTTGCAAACTCAAAAGTTTAACCTGGGTGTCTACAGATGACGCCAACGCTGCCGACTTCTTTTGAGGGGGGAATCGGGCCGACTTCCACAAAATATTTGGGGCAAAAAAACACTGATGAGGGTGAATATATTTTTGAAAATGATAGAACTTACTTTTGTTATTATTTCCTTTTCAGCATGGAAACAGCTTGCATTATTTATATTTGCTTAAAATTTAAAACTTGATTCTTCCATTATTTTTCTGCATGTTCTCAAATTTGACTCACTAAACATGGATCCTGTTTTTAAATCTGTTGTAGATTATAAATTAAACTATACCTGTTTGTTGAACTGTGTAATACCAAGACATGGAAAAACCCATGTGCAGGACGCTGGAAGTATTTCATTATCACCAAAGTTAATCCATTGTAGAACACGTGCTGCATCTGCCTGTGTCTTTCCCGACAGTTCGGCATTTCCAACTGAAAACATAAATTCCAAGTATTCCATTGGCATGCGTATATAGTAGTAACAATATTCAGGGCTTTATTCCCCTATGGAACAGGCTAATATTTTGCTCCAGAGATATTTTTATATTTAAAGTGATATAGTTTGTCAGTTACATGAAGAAGCATGGTGTTGCTAGTCAAATTGTTACACACATGACATGTCTGATATCAGTTCAGAATATATTTTCTTTATATAATAGAAGCCGTCATTTCGATGACTTCCTAATCAATATAGATCACCCCCCCCCCTCCCCCCCCGCTCTCCCATTATGTAAAAGAATGTCCCAAAATACAAAACAGAAATTCCCAATTTGTTGACAGCTACTATTTCACCCAACAAGAGTTGTCAGAAGACAACAAAGCTCGCCGATGGGATAAAACTCACCACCTATACAAAGATTGAGATTGGAGGCAAATACCAAAACTTAAATGCAACTAAACGCAAAAGTTTAACTTGGGTGTCTACAGACGGAAAATAAAGTCCAAAACGGCCATAATTCTGCAAAAATGCAACCCCAAGTTATGGTTCTTGTGTGTGTGTGTGTGTGTGTGTGTGTTCCATTGATGATGTGAACACACATGCGAAGTTTCATTCATATCCAATGAGTGGTTGCATAGAACTCTTATCTGATAAAAAACTTTAACCTGAAAAATTAAGTTGAAAAAGAGCCATAACTTTTCCAAAATGCAATCCAGAGTTATGGTTCTTGTCTGTGTGTGTTCCATTGATGATGTGAACACACATGCAAAGTTCCATTCATATCCAATGAGTGCTTGCATAGATATCTTACCTTAAGTCCAAAAACGGTCATAACTGTGCCAAATTGAAACCCAGAGTTATGGTTCTTGTCTGTGAGTGTTCCATTGATGATGGTCAACAAACATGCCAAGTTTCATTAATATCCAATGAGGGGTTGCATAGATATTTTAAACTTAACCCTTTACTTCTTATAGACGCATTTGGACATCTTATATACCTTTGGACACCTCTAATATAGAAGGCTTTTGAAATATTGGGTGAATTATATTTATATTAACTGCAGAGTGGAAAACAGTGCAGGAAGTGTTCAGATTGCTCGTTACTCTTCCTACACTGTTTTCAAAGGCCTTCTGTGATTGGTGCGGGAAAACGCGTATCTATGGAGTAAAGGGTTAAATGCAACTTAACACAAAAGTTTAACTGGTGTTGACAAAGTCGAAAAAAGGGCCATAACTGTGCCAAAATGCAATCCAGAGTTATGGTTCTTGTCTGTGTGTGTTCCATTGATGATGGTGAACACAATGCGAAGTTTCATTCACATCGAATGAGTGGTTGCATAGATATCTTAAACTGAAAATGCAAAAGTTTAACCTGGGTGTCTACAGATGCCGCTGCCGTCGGGGTCTTTGCAAAACCTCTTCTTGGACTTTGTCCTTGCGAGTTAAAATTGACTACATACGATTTGTTTTATGTCAATGTGTAAATAAACGCCGCGATATAAACAAATTCTGTTTACTTACTCTCAAGGTAAAAAGAGCAACATGGTCGTACACAAAAAAGCCAGAAATTCCTATATCATAGTTTCCGCTTTTTGTTTTCTAAATTTTTATCATTCAATCATTATTTTATTCAGAATCAGCAAAGAAACTACACAAATTTTTCTTGCTAAGATTGTTCCAAAGTCATAGAAATAGTTGGGCTATACGTTTGGAAAAGTCTGGTTAAAAATGTCATAGACTGGGTTTCAGACTATAGCTATCTTTCGTAGACTTTAGAACCAATGTCCTTCCGCAAATAAATGGCAAACTTTCTCACATACTAGTTTTAGGACTGATCTAGACTAAAACCAGTCACCTCAGCGATGGCAGTTAAGAGGACAATGCCTTTGACCACTCGTCCATGATACAATTTCGCTAAGCACTTCCCTAAGCACTGCCACACTGCAGTATCATGCTGCAAACACATGGCATGATACCCCACCCACTTCTAACACCATTTTAAGTCTTTTGTATGACCCAGCCAGGGATCAAACTCATGACCTTCAGGGCTCGAATTTAAGCACTCGCCACTGGCAAAATGTGAGCTGTATTTTGAAAATGCGAGTTGAAATTACTTAAGCTGGCATTTTTTTGCGAGTGGATTTCAAGTTGAGAAAATTACTTATTATATTCATTTTATTGATTTTTGAAAATAAACAAGTATTATCCTGGTAAAAATAACGAGTTCTTGTCAGTTTTTGCTTCTCGCGCCAAATTATCCCCTAGCAGCACGATTGTCAATTCCATGTATTAAATAGTTAACATGGGAAGACTGCGTCCAATTGTTTTGATCATTCTGCAAAAAGGAAGTAAAGTTAAAACCCGTCAACAACATAATGAGTAGACTGCGTCTAGTTTGATTGATCGCGCACTCACTCTATAAAATAAAAGTAAAGTTGAAACCTGTCAAATTTTTTGTTTACAAATTTTGTCAGCTGTTAAAATGGCTGATAAAATAACATCTTTTTCTCCATTGAACCGATGAATGGAAGCGAGTCCCAACAAGAAAAAAGAGAAATAATCCTTCCGTTAACTACTGTAATGAAATGGAAGCGACAGCTCAATATCACACTGGGCTATAAACTTGACAATGACAAAATGGTGTGTCAATTGTAGAAACCACGCGATCGACAGATCATCCATAATCATTAAACTATATTACTATGATATCACAACATTTACACATGTTAAACAATCGTCCTTGGCTAGATCTAGATCTAATTTTAAAACAAACGGCCATTGGCTATATTAATTCTATAAATAGAAATGTGTGTATGTCTCAATCTCAGTCTCTGTACACTTGTTATTGTTGAATCCACGATTCATATTTTTGTTTAGTTAAAAATGTTTATTTATGATATATCATTGTATGCATTTATATATGGTAGTATAATAAATAACAGACAATTTTATTTTTTAAGTACTGCTTTGAAATTGAAATACCTTAACATATATAATAACCTTGATACTATTGTCTATAAAATAAATACAAGCTAATAATGCATATTAAATAAAACGCGGGCTTTGAAACAATTAATGTTGGGTTTATTTAGACATTTAGGACTACAGGTTTCTGCGAAAATTAGTTTGGCTAGTTGGTTTCAAATTTGGCCAGTTGAAATTTTAGGCACTGGCCAAAATTGCCAGTGCACAAAAAAGGTTAAATACTAGCCCTGGACCTCCTCCATGTGAGACAGACACCCTACCCCTAGACACCACTGCAACTACTTTTTCCAATCCGTCTATAAAAATATATCAAGTTGAGTTGTTTATTTAGTTAGAAAATGGTATGACCTCACAAGATGGATACCACTTAGTATTTAAAACATTATTGCCATTTTCCTGATGAAGGCGTAAGCTGAAAATTTTAAAAAAGATTAAGATAAAATATAAACATTGATATTATATTCCTTGGAAGGATCTATAGTAAAATTCATATAAAAATAAAGCTTGGGATTTTTTAAATGTTAAAATAATGTAAATTGTCACTTATTAGATATAAGATTATTTTGTTTCTTCCCAAGCTTTAAAAATACAAAACAGTTTCCTTGTTATAATGTTTTGTATACTATTAACAGTCTGCAAGAAGTTAATAGACTACAAATATTTCAAAACATCTAGCCCAACACTTAATTTTCATATTTATATGGAAGAATCTGAGAATTTTAAGTAGTTTCTTTGCTGAAACTGAATAAAATTTTTATGCCTTCTGTTACTAAGGACTACAAAAATTGAATTCGGCTTATGTAATTCTGGCATTTCTCTAGTTCAAAGGACTATTATGTCCTGTATAGTTTCAGCACAGACTGATCAATGTCCCCACCTCGCCCCTAAATGGCGGTACACAGTTCTATAACTATTTCATCGTATGAAGTTAATAACATACCATACTGCGCAATAGCATTGCTTTCAAAGATGCAGTCTCCATTGCTCGATTCAAATGCAGGTACCTAGAAAGATAAAATACATAACTATAAACTATGCTTCTTTCCATTGTTGGATACCCATGTGTAATCCATTCAAATACTCTCCATTTATCACCCGTGAGATATTACACTAGCTCTGTGTCGTTTCTACCAAGATGCAGTGTAACATATCACTGGTTCCTTCACGATTTCATGAAGGGAACTTTATCCAATCGCAACACTAGTTTCATGCTAATGCCATTTTGAGTTAATGTTAATGTTAGCTGTATTTTGCTCTGTTCTGTTAAAGGGATTATATTGGCATATTACCGTCAATTCTGTCCTAGATACACACGCCAAGCATGAACATACACTTATAACTTAGAGGTGTATGAGTCGAAATATTTAATTGCATAACCTCTTTATTACAAACATCAGGTTTCTAAAGCCACGTTTTTGTTTTTGTTTACAGTTGCCATTTTCAACGAACCGCTTTTGGGTTTCCGATCAATCATCGGATAACATCGTGAAGACTCATTCCCGATCTTGTTCTCGGGGCTTTGTTCAGGAAGTTTACGGAGTTCAATGTAAACATTGCGCAATACTTTATTGCGGGACATATTAAAGTTTTGGCCAATATTCAGTTACTGTTAATTTGATAACTTTCAAGTAAATAAAGGTTATACGTCAATACATAAGCATTATTTTGTGCACACTGCACACAGAAAAAGTCTGGATTAACAGCGTGTTTGTGTTACTTGCCAATAAACTCCCTTTAAAATGAAACGATGTGGAGCTGGCATAATTCGGGCATTGAATGGAGAGTATCAGAATTGACACCTGTGGGTATCTAACATAACATGCACCAACACATGTGTATATTAAATTTCAGGGCTAGAATTTATCTTTTTTGTGCACTGGCAATTTTGGCCAGTGCCTAAAATTTCAACTGGCCAAATTTGAAACCAACTAGCCAAACCAATTTTCGCAGAAAATGTTTTAATAAACCCAAAATTAATTGTTTCAAAGCCTGCGTGTTATTTAATATGCATTATTAGCTTGTATTTATTTTATAGACAATGGTATCAAGGTTATTATATATGTTAAGGTACAATTCAAAGCAGTACTTTACGAAACAAAATATTTTGAAATATAAAATTGTCTTTGTTATTTATTATACTACCATAAATAAATGCATACAATGATATATCATAAATAACCACTTTTAACTAAACAAAAATATGAATCATGGATTCAACAACAATAATAAGTGTACAGAGACTGAGATTGAGACACATTTCTATTTATAGAATTAATATAGCCAATGGCTGTCGTTTTAAAATTAGATCTTACCAAGGACGATTGTTTAATAAATTTAACATGTGTAAAAATTGAGCTGTCGCTCCCATTTCATTACAATATTAACGTAAGGATTTTCTTTTTTCTTGTTGGGACTCACTTTCATTCATCGGTTCAATGGAGAAAAAGATGTTATTTTATCAGCCATTTAACAGCTGACAAAATATGTAAACAATAAATATGACGGGTTTCAACTTTACTTTTATTTTATATAGTGAATGCATGATCAATCAAACTAGACGCAGTCTGCTCATTATGTTGTTGGCGGGTTTTAACTTTACTTCCTTTTTGTAGAATGAACTTGAGATAAAAAACAATTGGACGCAGCTTTCTCATAAAAATATTTAATACATGTCGTTGACAATCATGCTACTAGGGTAATTTTGCACGAGAAGCAAAAGAAATTGGGTAAAATTGACAAGAACTCATTATTTTTACCAGGATAATAAAATGATTGATTTTGATTGATTGAATATTTAGCGTCATTTTTATGCCATTGAGGGTTAACAGAAGATCAGTTAACCTAACCACTGTTTCCTGGGATAAACCAGTACTCGAGCACACTCCATCTCCGCAAGTAACTTATAACTTTCCCACTTGAATCAGTGGTGAGAGACGAATGATAATGAGACACAATGTTGTATATCAATCATCAGAGAAACTGCTGCCGGGCAGGGATTTGAACTCAAGACCCCTGGACTGATAGTCAGACGCATAACCGACGTAATCAAAAATCAATAAAATGAATACAATAAGTAATTTTGTCAACTTGAAATCCACTCTCAAACAAATGCCAGCTTAAGTAATTTCAACATTTTCAAAATACAGCTCGCATTTTGGGAGTGGCGAGTGCTTAAATTTGAGCCCTGAATTTACAATTCAATAACATTATTCCATCTACTGATATGAACCAGTAATATACATATGTTTAAAATAACTTGCAAGATGATTGGCCACTAAGCAATGATGAGCGAATGCAGTCCCAGATAAGTTACGTATTTGCATATATAATGAATTAAAAATTGGTCGGTATGCATTATATTTGTTTTACGTGCATATCAATTACGCTTAAGAATGAGATTTACGCTAAAATCGATTTTGATATGTGTAAGTAAGTTTAAATTCTCTGAAAATCGATCTTCATTGCACTAATTTAACGACTTATCCACGTAAAAAAAAAATAGCTGAATGTTTTCAATTCAACTCATTTCTGTGATATATACATACATACACCAATTATAATGGTAATCCAATTTGTGTAATTAATAAACAATGTCACTAAGAGGTTTGATTTATCACTGATACTAGAACAGTTTGATTCCCGATTGCCCGGTCATATTTCAATTGCAGGGAGAAGGAACATGTGGTGTTAGTGGTCGAGAAATCTTATTGTGTTTAAATGCACTTATCTCAATCAGTATGCATTGCTATTAACAGAATGTGGCAGCGCCAGACCGAACATGTTTAGTATCACTCCATCATTTTTTTTGAGAAGGAAGTGTCTATAAACTGACATGTGATTGTCAACACTGTAAACATGACGCAAAAAAAAACACACAACAAAAGTTCATTTTCCCCCCAAAAAAACAACAACTCCTTATTGTATGCTGCAGCTTAACACAGGTTTGGTTGTATACCATATGCGCAATACTCATCCCTATTCTGAACAACTCATGAATACTCATCTACCCTGAATTTGATGAGTAATTACTCACCAGCTTAAAAATGGTCTGGGGCTCGGAATGGTAGTGCAGTGGATAGGGTTGCCACTCATGTCAGAGGCTGCAAGTCCGATTCAATGGTCTCAAAACAACTTGATTCGGATTCTACCGAGTAAACCAAAAAGGGCAATTCACATAAGCGCTAACCTTACTTAAAGGGATTATATTGGCAAGTAACACAAACACGCTGTATTGCGCAATGTTTACATTGAATTCCATAAACTTCCCGAACAAAGCATTGAAAACGCGATCGGGAACGAGCCTTCACGATGTTATCCAATGACTGTTCGGAAACCCGAAAGCAGTTCGTTGAAAATGGTGAATGTAAACAAAAACAAAAACGTGGCTTCAGAAACCCGATGTTTGTAATAAAGAGGTTATGCAATTAGACACTTAAGACGCGTATATCTCTAAGTTATAAGTGTATCTTCATGCTGGGTGTGTGCATTTGGGACAGGTTATTGACGGTAATATGCCAATATAATCCCTTTAACAATCAAGTCAGAAAAAAATTGTTTCATGATGAACAATGATGTAGACTTCACTAAGGGCCAGAGACAGGGGATTTCACCCAGCAATTCTTGTTTTGACCAACAGTTACTATGGGCTGAGGATATACCATTAAAAACATGTATTGTTTTTATAATGAAGTTTAATTCGGCACAAAACTCAAATTTACATTTCAATAGACTATGCTGTTGGGTCTCAAAAACAAATAATGCAATCTATTTTTCATTGAAAATTATGAAAATTCAGCATAGATCATCTCCAGTTTGCCTCTTCAAACCCCTTTAACTTTGGAAGTTCAACCTTCTACTCACAAAATTAGGGACAGCCCTGAGACTTGCCAAGTCAATTCATGTCATTATTAAAACAAAAAACAAACATAACTTGTGTATTTCATAAAAATAATGTCTTTAAAACATCTGGGGTGATCCTATTGCATTTCACAATGTGTGTTATCAAGCCAAATGGCGCTTCGCGTCAGTAAACATGTAAACAGAGTCACTGAAGACCAATGATTAATTAACGACCAGAAGATTACAAGTATCTGACTATCAAGATTTGTTAACACAGCCATGTCTGAAATTTAGTGCTGTCGGTGTTAACGAATCATCAATGGTAACAAATCACTTACATTTTAACCTGTTGTACATTACAAAAGAATTTGTTTTACAGATTTTTATTTTCATACGTTTGAAAATGAATCCTTAAACAACTGACAAAAATTGCAAAAACAGAAAAAGACTTAATCCAAATTAACGCCATCGGACAAACACAAACACTGTACACACATGCCTAAACAAAAAGTCAAAGTTAACATCTTTAAATATTGTCATTTTGGTGCTCATGCCTCACTACAAAAAAGAAAACAATCAGATATATATTTCTTTAAAAAAAATGTTAATGCATTTACCGTCTTTTCATGAGTAGTGAATCAGTTGGGTGCGTGAATAGGGCAACCGGGCTGCCCAAATGTTCAAATTGATCAAAGGAGTGATATGTTAATTTATAGCAATGTATGGGCTTATTTTATACAACTTAGGTCTAAAAATATTGCTTGATTCATATTTCATACTTTGACATTTTCAATATAATTAACAGTTTGGTGTTAAATCCCCACAGGTCAGCAAAGAATAAACCGAAGAAAAACAATTGATTTCTGCAACTTTTAAAATGCAAACTTGACAGAATGCGAGATAGATAATGTCTCTATAATTTGACTGTGAAAAAACATAATTTTCAATTTAAACATTGATTTTGTGAGTATAAAATAAAAAGTGATTCGTTAACACCGGCGACACTGTATGTATAACAAACATAAAGGATAGTTGTCAAAAAAATATTACCTGTCAAACTAACACATTACAATATGAAACAAAATAGATATAATACCAATCACTAGATATATACCTTTCCTAATGGAAACTTTGCTAAAAAGCCATCAGATGTGTTTGTTTCTCCTAATTTGAACGAGGTGTCAACTGTTACTTTTGCACCACTGTATTCCGCTGCTATCAGCGCTTTAAAGGCTCTAAAATTGCCTGCATACGTGTATAGGGTCTGAAATTGAGAAAGTGAGTCATAAATAAATATAAATGGAGATTTTAATTTGATTAAAATTTAATGAAAATATAACGAGATGAACAGGATATCGGCGGATTAACTGAAGATGCCACATTAAACTTACTCCAGTCGCCATATTTGCACCGGTAAAAGGAAGTAGATATATTTCGGTCATGCGCAACTGCGAAAATATTATCGCAAGTTCCCGGATGTTTCTGCAGCAACTGAAATAATTCTAACAGGCATCTAATTTTCGTTGCAAATATGGTAAATATAATCCTTGATTTGAATATATCATGAATTAATTGTTTAATAATAGTTTCAGAATATAGCCATGGATATCATGATGAGTATAGTTTACAGGAATAACCAATCCGACCATAAATTATTTCTATTGACAGACCGCGAGAGGACTTCAGATGTGTGTGATATATTTTCCTGACATTCTGTGAATACTCGCATGACAACATTTTTTTTTCATTTGCTTGGTTGCCTACACAAATATGTAATTCTCATTTATACTCGTGCTCTTAATTAATTTAAAATATTAATCTGGTTCTCTGTTAGTATATATATTTGGGATGTTTAGAAACTGATATTTTTTAAATAAATTGTGTAAACATATTAATTTGGCCTATTGCGTGTTTATAGAGCTATACATCAGTATGACTAAACACCAGAAAGGGCCCTTTCCACAGAATTGACTTTAATTGTTTATAAACATGTTTTAGGAGTTTTATCAATTTAAGTTGTATTTTAAAGATTTTATAACAATAAAACAAATTATAACTAAAAAACGGCTCTGCGGAAAGGGCTTTTCTGCACGGAAAGGGCCTACTAAACACACATTTTTGGTGCAAATCATATAAAGTTGACTTTTAATCATTTTGTAGACCCTTTCCATGATGAAAAGCCATTTCCACAGTCGTTTTGAGTCATAATTATTAGTTTTATTGTTATAAAATCTTTAAAATACAACTTAAATTGATAGAACTCCCAGGAAATGGCCTACATATATACCTGGGAGTTTTATCAATTTAAGGTATATTTTAAAGATTTTATAACAATAAAACTAATAATTATGACTCAAATCATGTTTATAAACGATTAAAAAGTCCATTTTAAATGATTTGCACCAAAAATGTTTTGTAGACCCTTTCCGTGCAGAAAAGCCCTTTCGCAGAGCGGTTGTTTAGTTAAAATTCTTTTTTTTTTTATAAAATCTTTAAAATACAACTTAATTGATAAAACTCCTAGATATATCCTTAAACATGTTTATAAACAATTAAAAGTCGTTTTTATATGATTTGCACCAAAGATGTGTGTTTTGTAGGCCCTTTCGGTCCAGAAAAGACCTTTCCGCAGAGTCGTATATTAGTAACAATTCGTTTTATTGTTATAAAATCTTTAAAATACAACTTAAATTGATAAAACTTTCAGATATATCCTAAAACATGTTTATAAACAATTAAAAGTCCATTTTATGATTTGCACCAAAAATGTGTTTTGTAGGCCTTTTCCATCCAGAAAAGCACTTTACGTAGAGCTGTTTTTTTTAGTTATAATTCGTTTTATTGTTATAAAATCTTTAAAATACAACTTAAATTGATAAAACTCCCAGATATATCTGAAACATGTTTATACACAATTAAAAGTCAATTTTATATGATTTGCACAAAAACTGTATGTTTTGTAGGCATTTCTGTGCAGAAAAGCCCTTTCCGCAGAGTCGTTTTTTAGTTATAATTCGTTTTATTGTTATAAAATCTTTAAAATACAACTTAAATTGATAAAACTCCCAAATATATCCTAAAACATGTTTATAAACGATTAAAAGTCGATTTTATATGATTTGCACCAAAAATGTGTGTTTTGTAGGCCCTTTCGGTACAGAAAAGCTCTTTCTGTTGAAAGGGCCCTTTCCCGTGTTTAGTCATACCCGCTATACACCTAATATCCCAGGACCCAAATTGGCTAAATATTGCATTGACCCTGTAACAGTTGTTAGAGTAGAAAACATTCAAGGTGTATCACTATTAAAGAAGTAACATTGTAACAGTTCAAATCAATCAAATGAATCTTTTGTAAAATTTACTGTAACATGTCAATAAAATAATTTTTACTAAAACTAATACATATATATATATCTATCTTCTGTTAATGCCAAACTCCTGCTTGGGACCAAGACATAAATCATATTGACAAAACTGTTATTATTTAAAAATATATTAAAAGAAATTTAAAAGAAACTAAAGTTTTGAATGTAAAGTTTAAAAATGAAAAACATACTTTAAATTTATGGTGTGATATGTTCAGTTCTGTTGACACTACATTGTATTTTATTGGACAAACAACACCACATGCCAGTGGATGTAGCAATAGTCTTTCTTGCATCGGGTCAGTTAGAGTGTAAACAGCTGAAAAAGAACTAATGTGGTCAGTTGTTTAGTGATTGACAAATCTGTTCAGAAAAGAATATGTTCTATAAAAAAAAATTACCACTTAGTTGCCATTTGTCCATCCGATATATTACTACTAAATCAAACAAACTTTATACAAGACAAACTGATAATCTAACATTTAAACCAATATCTATTCATACAAATACTCTTTTTTTTACCTTCCTTCTTTATTGTAATTGAATGCTCTACCTATTGCCACTGTTATAGAAGAAACTGTTTAGTAATTCAGGACACTGTAAACCATACCAAGGGTGTTAAATTGCGCTCGCATTTGCAAGTTGATTTCCCTGCAGACAAGCGAAGATCTGTAAATACTCCACAAGCTGGATGGGGTCTGTTTTTCTGTTTTTTTTTCTAAAACTGTACATATCAGATACGTATATGTGTATAAGTTCCCCAATAAGGAAATAAATATAGAAGCAAGCGTAATATGTGAGCAAAGAATCCTAATAATGTTCTATGGCAGAATGTTCACAACTAACAGGTTGTTTTTTTTTACTTCTATAGCAGACGCCACTTAACAGCTTCTTCCCCTCGCAGATTTGTTTCCCTTAAGGCTAAAAATTCACCTCACCAGTCATTTTCCCCTTTTGCTAAAAAAAATACCTTTCTGGTAAAGAACGGAAGAATTCAGTCTGCAAAAAGTTGATATAGTCCGAGAACCTGGTTAAAATTATTTTTTTATAGGGCTACAAACGGATCTATAAAGACATTCCTGGTCTTTAAATAGATAACACCTAGAGGGATACTCTTATTGTTCAAATTGCCAGGGTATTGACTTTTTGCAACTAATCGAAACACTTTATTTCTTTCAGCCCAGTTTAGTGATAGTTCTGTTTTTAATAATTTAATATCGCTTAAATTCTTAGAATACAGTTATAATAATGCCGGAAACAACCGAATTTGATGTAAGTTATCGAACACCAAATATCATAGTGACCTTGACATAAGCGCCTTGCGCCAAATTGCAAAAAAAAAAGAAGAAAAAATACCTCTATCGTAATTGTACGACAAGGACAAAAAAAAGGGTATAAACATGAACAAGTTTGTACTTTAAAGAAGACAAGAAGAAGTATGAAGTATGAAAATGGTAAAATGAGTTAACAAAGAGTTCTCTTCACTGTATTTCCACATGTGACCTATTTAAAATAAACAAATAACCAAATTAAGACAGTAAGCGAGTAGGTTTATTAAACTTGCAAATAATCAGGTTCGTAGCTTGGATGAATATGATGTGTAGGCACAGTTGTAGGGAGGTCCAGGGGTAAGGTCTTCTGAAAAAACAATCGGCTATAGTGTGCGTTTTGTAAATACTGTATTATGTTTTTTAGGGGCCTGGATATCCACAATATATTAACATTGATTTCATTGTTTTAAAACCAAATAAATTGATATTAAATGTAATGTTTTAATGTTTGTTCATTTTAATAAATGGAAAATGAAGAGGCCTTCCTAGGGGTAAAAAAACATGGCAGCCAGGGGGCAGGCAAGTTTAATTAGTAAAATTTAAAAAACGTCTTGTCAAAAACTACTGGCTCGATTTTGAAATAATTTCACAGAAATGGTCATTGGGTGACCCTCTACCAAGTTTGTTCAAGTCATCTTGGTTCGTCATAAAACATGGCGGCCAGGGGGTGGGGTTAGTTTATTATATAAGCTATAGTAAAAACTTAAAAAATGTTCTTGTCAAAAACTACTGGCTCGATTTTAAAATAATATCACAGAAATGGTCCTTGGGTGACCCTCTACCAAGTTTGTTCAAGTCATCTTGATTTGTCAAAAAACATGGCGGCCAAGGGGTGGAGTTAGTTTACTATATAAGCTATAGTAAAAACTTAAAAAATCTTCTTGTCAGAAACTACTTGCTCAATTTTAAAATAATTTCACAGAAATGTTCATTGGATGAACCTCTACCAAGTTTGTTCAACCCATCCTGATTCGTTGAAAAACATGGCGGCCAAGGAGTGGGGTTAGTTTACTATATAAGCCATAGTAAAAATTTAAAAAATCTTCTTGTCAGAAACTACTGACTCAATTTTAAAATAATTTCACAGAAATGTTCCTTGGGTGACCCTCTACCAAGTTTGTTCAACCCATTTTGACTCGTCAAAAAACATGGCAGCCAAGGGGTGGGGTTAGTTTACTATATAAGCTATAGTAAAAACTTAAAAAATCTTCTTGTCAGAAACTACTGGCTCGATTTTAAAATAATTTCACAGAAATGGTCATTGGATGACCCTCTTCTAAGTTTGTTCAAGCCATCCTGATTCGTCAAAAAACATGGCGGCCAGGGGGTGGGGTTAGTTTACTACATAAGCTATGGTAAAAACTTAAAAAATCTTCTTGTCAGAAACTCTTGACCCTCTACCAAGTTTGTTTAAGCCATCTTGATTTGTCAAAAAAGATGGCCGTCAGGGGGCAGGGCAAGTTTGATAAGTAAAAACTTAAAAAATCTTCTTGTCATAAACTACTGGCTCGATTTTAAAATAATTTCACAGAAATGTTCCTTGGAGGAACCCCTACCAAGTTTGTTCAAACGGTAGTGATTCGTCAAAAAACATGGCGATCAGGGGATGGGGTTAGTTTACTATATAAGCTATAGTAAAAACTTAAAAAATCTTCTTGTCAGAAACCACCAGATCAATTTTAAAACAATTTTGCAGAAACATTCTTTGGATGACCCTTTACCAAGTTTGTTCGAGCCGTTGTGATTTGTTAAAAAACATGACCGCCATAGTGAGGTGCTAGTTTACTATATAGGCAGCTATAGTAAAAACTTCAAAAGCCTTCTTGCCAGAATCTAATGACCTGATTTCAATGTTATTTCATTGACATTTACCATGGGTGAACCTCTACCAAGTTTGAACTCTTCTACGCATCTGTTACATCTTCAAAACAAATTTCTTGCCCATCTCGTTTTTCTGGAATTTTAAGTGTACATGTATTATATAATCTACTTAAGTCGGGTGACTCAAGGACAGCCAGGTGAGCGATATAGGGCCATCTTGGCTCTCTTGTTTTGATTTGCTAAGTATCAGAAAAAAGTGCAGAATTGCCTATAGGAATGTATACACCCTTGATGATATAAAGCAAAATAAAACCGGTTGTTAAATCTAATTAATTTAAGAACTATTTCTTCATATTTCCAACGAATCATACCATAATAAAATAGTGACAATTGATGTGTAACCAATTATTTGAACTTGTACAATGATAATTGCTATGAAAAATCAGATTATTATATTGGTGATGAGAAGTGCATACAGACAAGGAATAAGAGATTCTTCAATAGTCCCTCGATACAGGGCAATGTGCCGAGACAAGTTGGTTAAAGAATAACGTTAAAAAATGATAATAAACTTATGTTCTTTTTGTGTTTTTATATATTGAAGTTTTAAATGGAGGAAGATGTTTGTCATTATATATGACCAGTATTTTATTAAACCATTAACTGTTTCTACTGTTGTATGTAAAAAAAAATCCTCAAATTCTGAACAATGTGTGTGATTTTTTCTCCTAAAAAAAGGTGTGGACCCCTTACCCTTTTTCTAAAAAAAAAAAAACCTGACTAACATCCCATGCCTTTTTACCTAAAGTTGATAGCATTTCTCCTCAATTGCTATAGTAGCAGAGACATGCTATACACTATTATGAACTGGTTCTATTTATGAAATAGGTGAACTAATCTTTCATGCATACTAGTTTACCGCCGTTGTCAAAAACATGATAAACAATTGACTATTGGCAATTTCTTCTAAAAAAAGGAACATCTACTAGCTTAGTAAAGCCCATAATGACAGAAATTCTGCTTGAAACGATAACATCAGCTTTTAGTTAAACTTGCTGAGAAGCAAAAATGTAGCTACTATTTGAACTCAACTATATATGTCCCATGTATGTTCTGGAAAATATGCTCAACCAAAGATTATGTTTAATTTGTTTGCAGAATGTTTTACATTTATTATTAAGTTTACCGTTTTGCTATTATACAACGCAAAGACAAAATATTTGAATAAGAATAGGCCATTGTACTTTAAATTGTTTTAACAGTAAGAGAATTGTGGCTTGATGAATTTAGCTTGACCCCTGAAAAGGACAAAAATTTAAGGGCAAGTGACAATTTACTAACGGCGAGTAGCTCTTGTTGGTCACTAGTCCCACTGGGGGAGTAGTCTACAAAATAATTTTACACTCTTGCATACCCGTGCCTGATGTGCTCACATACTAATGAGGAACATGGAATGACATTAAATGTATATTTGCATATGCACAAAGAACATAAATGGCCAAGAATGACTGAGTTCTGAAGCTCGAGAAACAAGAAAAGGGTAAAACTGGTAGATTTAAGTTGTTGTTCAATAAAGATTTTGCTACATAGCAAACAATTAGCCCTTTTGGACTATGAACTTCTGTGATGTCCAGAAAAACATGGTCTTGATTTGGGAAATGACTCGAAATAGAAAAGTATATCACTTACAGTGTTGAATTTGTGAAACATTTCTGGGACAATGCCGGCAGACTTGATTTACAAGCATTTAGTTAAGACAGGCAAAAGTTTGTTCTGTCATGTCAGATTCAAGGTTTTTCTATTGCTCAATACTGACAATAAGAGTATCTTAGTTTGATTCAATAATCCAGAGACTTCATTGCTAACATTGAGCCACTGGATACCTTGAGAAAAGAGAAAAACAGATCCACTTCACAAGGCTAGAATTTTAACTTTTTTGTACACTGGCAATTTTGGCCAGTGCCTAAAATTTCAACTGGCCAAATTTGAAACCAACTAGCAACACCAAGTTTCACAGAAACTTGTAGTCCCGAATGTCTAAACAAACCCAAAATTAATTGTTTCAAAGCGCGTGTGTTATTTAATATGCATTATTAACTTGTATTAATTTTATAGACAATGGTGTCAAGGTTATTATATATATGTTGAGGTATTTCAACTTCAAAGCAGTACTTTACAAAACAAAATATTTTCAAAATTAAAATTATCTTTGTTATTTATTATACTACAATAAATAAATGCATACAATGATATATCATAAATAAACACTTTTTAACTAAACAAAAATATGAACCATGGATTCAACAATAACAAATGTACAGAGACTGAGATTGATGATGCACACATTTCTATTTATAGAATTAATAAAGCCAATGGCCGTTCATTTTAAAATGAGATCTAGATCTAGCCAAGGATGATTCTTTAACATTTGTAAATTTTGTGATATGATAGTAATATAGTTAATTATTATGAATGATCTGTTGATTGCGTGGTTTCTACAATTGACACACCAATTTTGTCATTGTCAACTTGAGATATTGTGATATTGAGCTCTCGCTCCCATTTGGTTACAGTATTAACGGAAGGATTATTTCTCTTTTTTCTTGTTGGGACTGGCTTTCATTCGTCGGTTCAATAGAGAAAAAAGTTGTTATTTTATCAGCCATTTTAACAGCTGACAAATTATGTAAACAATAAATTGGACGGGTTTCAACTTAACTTTTATATTATAGAGTGAGTGCGCAATCGATCAAACTAGACAAAGTCTACTCATTATGTTGTTGACGAGTTTTAACTTTACTTCCTTTTTGCAGAATGAACTCAAGATCAAAAACAATTGGAATCAGTCTTCTCGTTTAAATATTTAATACATATCATTGAGAATCGTGCTGCTAGGGGGTAATTTGGCGCGAGAAGCAAAAGAAATTGGGTAAAATTGATAAGAACTTGTTATTTTTACCTGGATTATACTTGTTTATTATCAAAAATCAATAAAATGAATACAATAAATAATTTTCTCAACATGAAATCCACTCGCAAAAATGCCAGCTTAAGTAATTTGAACTCGCATTTTCAAAAATCTGCTCGCATTTTGCCAGTTGCGAGTGCTTTAATTCGAGCCCTGACTTCAGTATGTGGAATGGATGGGGCCAGTATAACATGGGGGCCAAAAATGGTGTAGCACACAGTTATCTGTTACTGTTGACCACCCTTTTGTAATTACACACTGTGTTACACACTGTCTTGCTTGAACTTCCTTAATTGTAATGGCTTCATCAAACCGTCAAACATGTATACAAGTTTTATTCATTTAGTTGAAAGTATACAGGTAAAATTTACACACAATAGTCAATATTTTGGACAAAATTCAGCTTGATTGCTGAATAGTAACAAAAGTTATTTGTGTGTACTGCAGTGTTACTTGTACATTATTGTATACATATAAAATGTGACCAAAATAAAAAAAATGTAAGCATTGTAACAACAGTGTAAAATTCAATTAGTATAACACTTATTTTAATACACAGAAAGTAGGGTTTTCCAATATATGTGAGCTACATGAACAAGTGCCTGTTTAGAATTGTAACTTAGCTTACTATAGTATATTAAGGGCACATTCCAAAATATGTGTTTTACCTTTGATTTTTCTAGTCACTACTAGTTTAGTAATTTTGTCTGTTTTGAAGCTTGTTAGTATGCCAGTAGTCTAATGAAATATTTTTATTTTATCTAGTCATTTGGCAATTAAATGATCTAATCAGCCGGTCATTATGTTTGACCTCTACCTGTTTATTGTAGGATATCTCCACCTAGTTATTGTACATGAGCACTGTGTTTGGTTAACCAGATTACACAATATAAATTGGCTGTCAATCAAGTGAATGTAGTAATTAAACTGGTTGAAGATTATGCCAGAGCATCTTAAGTGTTGTCAGACTGATGCTTCAGCCTTAATTGCTGTGTGTCAAAAGAACCGTTTATCCTCACGTATATTGCGCATCCGCGTATATCGCGCATCAATGTTTTAAGATGAAGAACTAAGAAAAAAATACAATTCTCCTACAAATGTGTATATCGCGCATCATAATTTTGAAATCTCGTTTAGATTCGGCTGTGGGGACATGTTGGAAGAAATACCTGACTCGATATGATAATCCCCAAGATTTTATACACACTCAGAATACTTGACACTTCTCATCACTGTCTCAATACATACTCAAGAGTTGTCAACACCTGCCCAGGCATGCAATGAAGATGTCACATGGAAGCACCCGCTTTCAATACTCCGAAATGACCGGGGACGCTCGTACACAGTCATGTTTTTTTTTTATAAAAAAATCTTACAATTTTGTTTTAATCATAACGAAATACTGCATATTATATTGATTTAATTTATAAACATAAACTACTACAAACTGCACAAACAAAAGATACTGAGTGTTGTTTAAAAATGATTGATTTTCTACCAAAGAACAGTCTTCTTTTTGACGGTCACTCCATCACGCTTCGTCATCGTTAACATATTTTCGTTAAAAAATCAATAAATTATATACCACTATATATCCCATACTAATAGATTCATCAATTTACGAAAACACAATTGCTTTGCATCCTTTGAAATTAATTACACACTTACCGGTAAGCGTGTCATGTCAATTCCATCAGATAAACACATTACAGTCACGTTATCATGAAATGTCCACTCAAAGCCAGACTGGTTTACACGAAAGTAAACATTACGGAATCGAGAAAGTAGGTAACAAATAAATGTGAACCAGTCCGTGTTTTTATTTTGCGATTGAATATGTCTATAACGCCGACACAATTTTTTTTTGACATTGTGCCAATGTGGGATGTCGTCACTCTGGCAGTTTCTTGCGTCATTTTATGTAGCGTTCTATTTCACTATGTGGAAAAGTATCGATGTAATGAACATGATTTTCTAAAAATAGCGTAAACATTTTTTTAATTGTCAGTTGTATAACAGTACAGCGACTTAAAATCGGTGTTTGGATAATTGATCAGTAAGGGTTAGGCAGACCATGCGTCACCTGATTGTTTTATCACACCTTTACAAGCAAAGGAACGATCCCTAGGCATTGTTTTTCACCGATAATTTGGGATTTAAACTTATAACAAAGAAATAAATTAAAGCTACAGGTATGGCAATTTATAGACTCTAAATAACAGAGAGCAATCATTATTTTACTTAATCTTTTAAAATATACATGGGAATTTTCGAAAATAAAAAATTTACATAAAAAAAAAAATGAAATCTTCTGTACTTATGTATATTGCGCATCCCTTCTCAAAGATCTTAAAAGTTGGGAAAAAAAGCGCGCCTAATACTTGAGCAGAATTGGTATGCATAGATTTCCATGCATCAATATCCCAAGTTATGCATCAATTGAAATCCTTGTATTGTTATGGTTTTTCTGGGAAACTTTCATTACAAAATGTCTGCCAAAGTGATATTCTGACAATTGGCAGGAGAGTAAACATTGTGACCTGTTACTGATTGATAATTGCTGTGTTAATTGATTGTTTATTGAGATATGGGGTCAGTGAATTGATGCACCAAAATAGTTGGGACTTTTAAAGCCTTAATGTTAATTTTAAATGGCAAATTTAGTGAGAAATCAACTTGACCTTGAGAGCCAATTTCCCACTCTAGTTTGGTCCCTGTGTACATGTAAAAAAAAAATATGCGGAATAGTATGGGTTCTATCCCCTGCTGTTTCATACCATATACATGTAGTACAACAACCACACGGCATGAGATACAGGCAATAAAAAAAAAGTCTCAGGTAAGATATTTTGGGTATGATTACACAGATGAGATTCAAGTATTTTTACATTTTCTATTTTCAGGGGAACGAAAACTCACTTCCAATGGAATTATGCTCAAATTGTAAGTTTTCTTACTTGTTGTTCGGGGGATGGGGGGATGTTAATCTTCCTTTCATAGAGCAAGCATACATTTTTCTAAAAAAATAAATTATAGGACTGGATAATAATTTATTGATTAAAATAATATATAGCAATTAATTGGGGAAAATACCAAAGATTAAAAGCTCTGATGTTTAAATAAAGAACTTCTGAGCTCAAGTATATTGGATCGCTTTCATCCATCTTTCTTGATATTCGTCAACAATTTCTTCATTTCTTTCGGTGCCAAATTTCTCAATACTCTCCCAGCACCAATATTTTTTTTGGTGATTGAGATTTATAACAGTGTATCTCAACATGCTGTTGTTAAAAGAAAACTATTTCAATTACCCGATTGAATCTTTCAAGGTCTGTTTCAGAATATATAAAAGAAAGTTTTTATATATCATTTGGCAATTTCCTGACCAATTGACCAAATTCGGGGTCAAAATCGTTCATTACATATAAAACAGTATTCGTTTGACCACCTCTAGGTTTGTTTTATCATTGCTCATGTATGCATGTGACAAAAATACCTCAAATGCATCGAATTAAATGTTTTTATTCATTTTTTTTCAACAATATCTAATTAATATCTAACATCCCTAAATGGGTAACTATCATGCATTATCTCCCTTGATTGTCGTTAATCTTGTTATAATATTTGAAGTCACCATTCAGTCACATTGGTGCTCTGGCGTTAGTTGCAGTGCAGCGACATTGTCACCAAAAGAGTTAAACAAATTCTTACCTGAAGCTGCTTGGCAGATTTTTAACAAAGTTGGTGTGAATCATTCTTACATTCATGAATCTCTCTAAAAAAAATTTCAAATCATGATCCATTGGGTAAAATTTGGTCTGGCCACTCTAAGGGCTTAATATAACTTTTTAGCTCACCTGAACAAAGCTTGAAATGAGCTATTGTGATTGGCCTATATATGTCTTAACTTTTGTTTCAAACAAATTATCTGAAACCACTCGACAGATTTTCATCAAATTATGTATGAAGCACTCTTACATGAATCTCTCTCATGCTTGTTTAAATCATTACTCTGTGGTTAACTTTGACCCAGCCCATGACTTATCTGTTGTTGTTTTTTTTGTTGTTGTTGTTTTTTTTAATTTTAAAATTGCAAAACTTCAAGCTTGATATTTTACATGTATTATCATGCAGAGAGAAATTTCAATTTAAAATCTTCTCAAGAACCTACCAGCCAAATTTGTTAATTCAAGAATTCCTATTAGTAGGAATTTGGCAAAGTGTTTCCCCCAATTTTTGTATTGTAGAGTCATCCTATATGCTAATTTGGACTGTTCTTTTTGGAAGGCAAGAAAAGTGAATGCCTTCTATAGTGATCGCGAGAAGTAAAATTGCAATTTATTCTATAACTTTGTTATTAGGATGACAGCAATTCCTCCGCTGATAAAATAGTTCCAAAAGTTTGAAAACCATTGCCATAGAAGAGGACGTACAGATCCAAATTTTAAAATGTTTTAATTGTCAAATAAGGCTTTAAAAAAAGTACTTGTGTTTCCGGTTTCTGACCGAACCTACCAAAAAACCTTAAGTTATTTTTTTACGAGGTGGGGAAAATAAAAGTCAAAAATCGCCAACTGTCAGCCCTTTAAATCTTTGACCTTATTTTTTACGATGGTTCGGCAATTTTATTCACTGCAGTGCTCCAAGAATAGGATGCCCGGGGCTTGTCAAATCTGGATACGGGCATGTGCCTTTTTAAAAGTACTTGCATCTCGGGCTTGTCTTAAAAAATTGGAAAAGCTAGTTTTCACAATACACAGGTCTGCAAATAGCTTTCGATACGACACAGGTCAAACTGTTGTTTATAGACCATAACTAATCAGTATAAACAATTGATCCCCGCGGTGTTTATCACACCACATGCCATATAATGCGACTTTGGAAAACCTTTCATGCATATTAAATTATCTATTTTTATTTCCTCTAATGTGATTGGTGGATAGCTTTGAATATAAATTAATCTATTTTTAATAACTGCACTGATTGGTCGGATATCTATGACCAAGGTACACGTTTCTTACCACGCACCTGAGCAAAGTTAAAAAAATAGACAATGATGTAATTTGAGGGTGTCTTTCAAATCTTCAATTATGAAGAGCATAAAACGATTTCCCTTTGCCAAAATGGTGACAATTTCTAAAATCTGATTATGTTTTTGCAGATAATTCGCGATCAATGGCGTTATGTATAATGCTTTAATTTTAGAATGAAATCAAACTGGAACAATATGAGCTAAAATTATTCTATAAAGTGCATTTGCGCTATTAAACTTGGTCCAATACAGCATATTAAAGGTGATTCAATAGGCTAAGGGCTGTCCAGGGATATAAAGTAAAAAATTAACCACTACCCAAGGATGTGAATGGCAGTAAATATTAGTTCTGGCAAAGTACACATGAAAATTCCACAGCCCTGAACATACATAGCAGATAGAGTGGTTGAATTGGAATGCTGTGGCTAGATTTACATCTCAAAGATGTCAATTTAATATATTATAATATTATAATATTGTGTTAAATGGTATTTCTAACCGTAGGGTTATTGCAATCCTGCAGTCAGAAAAGATGTTGTACACATACAGCTGTATATTAATATTTTAAACAAAAAGTGCAAGGGATGATTACAAAGGCAGGCTATTAAACTACAAAAGTATGCAATGTGTTGACACCAAATGTGCCATAAGCGTCTTTGCATGTAGCAGACTAAAAATGAATAAAACGGACCCCATCTAAAAAAAATTGAAAAAAAAATACCGACACTTTTAAATCGCACTTAAAAATATTGATAAAAAAATTTATCCTACCTTCCGACCCTACCTATTTGTCATGATGAAACCTGAAAAACAAGTTGTTTTTTTTTAGTCTAATCATGGCTTGGTGAATATAGCTGGGTCATTGAAAAGAATGAAAAATTTAAGGGTGAGTGACAATTTACTAAGGGCGGGTAGATTTTTTGGTCACCAACCCTACAGGGTGAGTTGTATACAAAACAATTTTGCAATGCCTACGAATAAGGATTCCAAGTGTGTTTATATAAAGGGGCAATGCTTCATTCAAATTCCGAAAAGAAGTGATAATGGAAATCATGTGAGAGACTTACGCCACTTTGGGCCTCATGTTTTTTTTTCCTGCCGAAATCAGTCAATAAAAAGTACCAATATTTCTATTCATTCCAACTATTTATGCGATGAATATCATTCTCAAAAACTTCATAAACATTTGAAATTCTAACTTGATAAGGCTTGAAGTTTGTTATAACAGCTACTTGTCCTCCTATTCCTGCATTTTGTATTGAATGCTTAAAATTAAGGAAATATTAAGGTTAGTTTATAGATTCTTAACAAATGTTCACTCAACATGGCGAGTGGTTAAATGCTTGATATGTCATACGTAGTATAACATCAAGCAGATAGTAGGCATCATTGTGTGATGGTTAACAAATTGTTGATGTTAATTTGAATAATGCTAATGCCAGTTGCTTAGTAATTTGTCGTTCTTTTGATAGTTTTTCTCATTCAGTTTTGACTGTCTCACCCCGTACTCTCCAAGACAAACTGGTGTCACAGTGTGTATGTAAACTACTAGGAGAGAAATGTATGTAAGCAGTCTGGTTGGCTCAGTTGGTAAAGCATTTGCCATGTAAGCAAAAGGTCCAGGGTTCGAGTCTTGGATTGGCTCCATATTTTTCTTGTCCTGTTTCAGTGGCGCCCAACATAGGGGTTAGACTTACATATATATATTCCGAGAAACATTTACATGATTCTCTAGTCTCAATGGGGATTCGGGTACAATTTCCCATATGTTATAGAGTATGTCATAGTGTGTACATAAACTACCAGGAGATAAATGTATGTAAGGAGTCGAGTTAGCTCAGTTGGTAGAGCATTCACCCTGTAAGTGAAAGGTCCCAAGTTTGAGTCCCGGATTTGCTGCATATTTTTCTCATCCTGTTTCACTTGTTTCATGCGCAATACACAAAGGTTAAATTGAATATTAAAACATGGAATCTGGTGAGGTTTGTCGGTAGCCCTAAATTAATTTAAAATGAAGATTTAATATTTCCACATGAAACAACTTTGTACTAGTGTACTTTGAACAGTGAATGTTAAATGTGGAATGGAGTGCATGGTCTGGTGTTACTGGAGCATTTGGCCTAAGATTCGAGAGTCTTGAGTTTAAATACCCACCACTGCATTTGTTGGCCCTTGAGCAAGACACTTTTACCCAAAGGACTGCCAAGCAAGATTTTTTCTAAAATCTGGTTTCACAGCCAAAGTAAATGTAAACGTCTTCATAGACTTCCAACACCAGTAGAGCTGGATCTACATATTGTCTGGTTTACAGGGATTTGCCAATGATGGTTGCCTATATTACCTGTCAAGTCTGTGCTGCATGCCTCATCGATGCATCATCTGAAATGACAACTTTTTACATGGCATGAATATCCGGTGTTTTGATGATTACATTGATGTATATCGAGCACTTCAGTGTTTATTTTTAGTCCTTTATTCAGCCCCATTTCCCTCTCAAAATCATATGAATTTTTCTCCTAATGCACTGGTAAGAAAATTTTTTTTAATGATGTTTAACAATTTAAAGCAATAATGCCAGTTTGAAATTCTGTAACAATGAAAAACATAGGTGTTGACCTGTAAATTGACACAACGTGATTCCCAGAGTAGCTCCACCCACTCGTCACGTGACCACCCAACCAGATGACCTCCGACACGCATAAACCAAAATGGCGACCTCACGAAGTTTACATTGTTTACCGAGTGATTTTGGCGAAAGCTTTTTACCGTATCTTCCAACTCTTAGGCAATGAATTCAAGGCAGAAAGTATGCAAATGAGAGCTACTTTGCATCAGTGAATGTGTTTGTGGAAAAAAATGATGCAGAATGTACTGTAAAGGCGACAACGTACCGGTCGCAGCGAAAGAATGAGAAGCCGCATATATTCATATTTCGATCGGGCTTCACCAAGTCACTGATGCACACTGTTCTTGTAAAGCGGGGTAAATTAACTCTTTAATTCTTATAAAAAAACTAAGTGTATGTTTTAATGATATTCATCATGACTGCCTTATTTTCGTTCCATGAGTCCGATCTATACCAGGTACAGCACCTGTCAAGATTAGTCCAAATAATTGTACGTTGACAGATTTTTTTTACGATTTTTGATATGGCAAATCCTAAGGGATTTGATGATCCCGTATAACACGTCTATTATTTTAGACTTCTGTCAAGATGCGCATTAATTGATATCTTTATGTTTTGTCTGACAGTACTTAGCACTTTATGATTACTGTTTTGACTTTTTTTGCAAGATACACACCATTGAGGCCCATTATTTCATAATAAGGTGTTTACACTTTCTAATAAATCAGAATTATTTTGTAACCTTCCTATATATAATCAGTGTCAACGAGAAGTCGTTTATTACCAATACCAAATATGGCGATTCGACCTCTGAACAAAAATAAAACGAATAAAGCTATTGGTGCAAAACAGGAAAAACCCGGCCAAGGATATGATGTTTTGTGTTTAAAATAGACTGACAAAGCGGCTACGCAACTTCGATTATATTCGTACCTTTGTACAAACAAACATGTTGTAATTTCCATTAATTTTGTTTGTATCCAGCTGATTGTGAGGACGCCCGCACGCTTTTATCCATCTCAAGCATTTTTCCAGTTTAGTTTTCGTTTTCGGAAATGGAATAAATTTCACTCCCCCGGCTAGTCTTTCAGGATATCTACTGTCGGAGTCACAAAGACCCCATTGACATCGTTTCACCATTTTAAATCGTCAAATAAACGATAAAAATAGAAGCGAAATTAACGTTCAAAACAACATTGACTATTGCTACTATCGGAGCTTGTCGGAGGTCATGGCGGATAGCAACATCGGCTGATAAGCCTCGTCATATCTGGACGCTGATTGGTCAATAGTTTATCGGGTGGTTGGTTTGATTGACAGGCCGCGTCATGTCAATTGATTTAAACATACAAAATTACACTTTGCATCATTTTGGATTTTTCCCCGATTTTCATCATAACAACGCTATTTCCCCCCTATTGGAGGGACCTGTCCCCGTTCCCCAACGATAAACAAAACAACACTGCACTTCAGTTTCATTGACATTATGCTATTTGTTGTATAAAAAATATACAGCACTTTTAGTTTGCCAAAAGCTGTTCATTTATTGAACCATCACAACCAAGAAATCTTCCCTTCTGGTGAACAACCAGGATTTTAGTCTTATTTGACTTTCAAACAAATTGAGGAGGCTCAGCTATTGTGTTCGACCTGACTTCCAAGCTATTTTTATTGAAACTTTTCATCCCCCACTAGATTTTAATATACTGGTAAGATACAACTGTACACAATTTCAATAGAACTGGGAAACACAAAACCTGGTCTGGGCAAAAGACCAAAGTCACACTGGGGTATTGAAGTTATGAAAAATATGGAAACTAATGAAAACTTCTGTGTCTGTTCATAATGCAAACTCAAGTTTGTGTAGAATGGTGGATGACATTTTATGTGACAGTGCTCCAGATAAGTACTATTTGGGGGTATTTAAACTTTGACATTTCTAATTAAAGCATTGAAACTTATATTAAGGAGTAAAGTAAGCATTGGTTATTTTCAACTTCAGTGTTCATTAGTTTGTTTTAAATTACAATTTGATAAGAATGTTCATTTTTACCCTTAACACTTTTGAAAATAAGCATTGCACACTAATTTAAGGGGTAAAGTATACATTTGAGGACAGGCTTATCTGGAGCACTTAATTGTGTACTATAAATAAAAATATTATGAGTATTGATAATGACTTGATGTTTTTTCATTAGTTGGTCTTGACATAGTCATCACAATACTGCGGTTTGGTGCATGTGCATTTTGCAATCCTTAAATAAATGTTTGTTTGCTGTGCCCGAACCATTATTTTTCATGTAGGTAGGTTATTTACCAGATTTTTATTCACATAGTCATTTTGATAAAAAAAAGGATAGAAATCATAAAAAGCAAAACGCCAAGAAAGGCAATAAGAACAAGTTGAAGTAACTGCAATTTTGAGTGAGTAGGTAGGAGCATGGCATATTAATTTAAGGATTACCTAAATGTGATAAAAGTTACTTCTTTCAAAGACATGCTTGTCCTGTTGGTGGACTGTGGAACAAATGGAAGCACATTAACACAACCTGAATATCACTGCATTGCAGACAAAAATCAGCATATTGAAAATCAGTTAAAGAGTACAGGTGGCTGCAATTTTGAGTGAGTTGGTATAAAGGAGCACGGTCCTTAAGAACGGTCTTCGCATTTGTTATCTTAAAGGGGGAATAATGCTATAAATTTCTTAAAAATTAAAATTATTTTTAAAATGGACAAAGGGCATCTCATTACCATTTATAAACTATCCAAATATTTTGGTATCGCAACCAAAACATGTCAAAATTGATATTTAAATTGTAATGGTAAACTTAACGAAATCCCCATTCTAAAAATAGACAGCACCTAAATAATGCTTGATGACCTTTATGTTGTCATTCAAACTTTTTCTGAGATGAAAATTTTTTTATGATGTGTAAACTTGTATAAAATTAAAATCAAATGGATTCATGTCACTCATATAATGTGTAACAAAATATGTTGCAATTTCAAGCAGGAAATAATTTTGGTCTAATCTAGGCACATAGCCTGAGTTAGGAGATTCTTTTTGGATATATTAGTTTGACATGTTTATATAGATATCCTTTTGGAAAAATGGAGTCGGGGTGTCTATAAGATATATTGGGAAAAAATTTTTTTAGCTAATTTGAAAATTTAAAAAATGCTGATATGAATCCTTTAAGATCTGGTTAATAAGGATAAAGCAGTACTTAGAGGTGTACCAGATGAGCTACCGCATTCCCTCTTGGTCTCTTGCAATACATATATAATCTGTTATTTAAACACAAGTTCATTTGGAACACTTTGATTCTCTGGTTAAATTAGTGGAAGCATGGCATTAAAATGTTCTTCATAGCACATTCTTACAAACTGCTGTAGTCTTTATTTCTTATTTCTATCATTTTTAATCCCACTACAATTAGCTTTTCCCTTGCCTGTGAGAGAGTATAGATAGCATCACAATGTTCTGTGTTCGTCTTCTAATCAGTAAATCACCATTTATACAGTTGATGCAGATGAGATTAAAAGATTAGGGAAGAGATTTCGAAAGTTAGATTTAGACAACTCGGGTGCCCTGAGTGTGGAAGAGTTCATGTCACTGCCCGAACTTCAACAGAACCCCCTTGTACAGAGAGTGATAGATATATTTGACACTGATGGCAATGGAGAAGTGGATTTTAAAGGTAGGAACATAAAGTTGTTTGAATGTTTGATAAGAAAATAAAACATTGTTAACAGCAACTTAGTCAATCAGATCCTTATGAAACATTTGATAGATAATTGTATTAGTTGTATATTTTCCAATTAACTAATTGTAACTTCCTGTTTTATATACTGTTTTTTTTCATATTGTTATCATTACGTCAATATATCTGTATTCAATAGGGCAGACAACCACTGATTTGGTTTTGTCAGAAAAGTTTGTAGACTAAAATAAAATAAACAAAAAACTGACATTCTTCACAAATGGTGTATACATCATTTGTGAAGAATGTCAGTTTTTAGTTTATTTTATTGCCACCCTCTTTTAACCCTTTACTTCATATAGACGCCTTTGGACATTTCTAATATAGAAGGCTTTTGAATTATTGAGTGAATTATGTTTATATTAACTGACAGAGTGGAAAACAGTGCAGGAAGTGTTCAGATTCCTCGTCCCGAGCAATCTGAACTCTTCCTGCACTGTTTTCAAAGGCCTTCTGTGATTGGTGTAGGAAAACGCGTATCTATGGAATAAAGGGTTAAATAATGGTGATGGTGCAATGCTGGTAAGTGTAACCCCTGTTTGTTCATTCATGCCTCTATGCATGTGTCCATTCATAAAATTGTTTCCAATGAATAATTTATGATTGAAAGGGTCTATGTATTTAAATAATATTTGGTGTATATCTGTATTACTGTATAACACAGGTCAAGTTCAATATTTATCCTATGGATGTGGTCAAGTTTTACAGGTGGGAATATTATAAACTTAACTTATTAATAAAATTTACCTGCATTGTCATATAGGTGGGCATCCATGTACATTTCTATTGTATTTTTTAATATTTTAGACATACACAGTCATACCATTCAATATATTATACAACTGTTAGGAGAAAATTGTATTGGAAACAATTATTATACACTATCTGTTACTGTGTGTTAGTTAATGTTCCATATATCAGGGCCCTCTTTTCACTGTTATGCAGAAAAACTCATAATACATGTGTAACAAGAGGATAGAAGGGAATTTGCCTAACCAGGGTTCCTTAGTTTCTGTTACCAGAAAATTACTCCCTAAGAGTAATCAGGGAAATTTTAGAAGGGAAGTATATTCCAGGGCAGAGGGAATGGGGGCCGAATTTCTGCCACCCTAAAACAGCCAATCGAGGGCCCAGTTTATTGTTATCATTATAATTATATATCCTTCTGCTTAACTGATCCAAGTTTTACTGTCTATAAATTTTGAGTACAAATTATTTCAATTTCAAAGAATCTGTAAATGTTCACAATTGTGCTCTAGGCAAATGAATTGTGGCCATGTTGGCTCTCTTGGGACCATCTTGATCTTAGCCCTCTTGTAAAATGTCAGAGCTCAAGGTAGAGCAGAATAAAATCATTATAAGAGGCAATATGCCTCAGCATGCAATGAGATTAGCACACGGCTCGCAATCAATATTCTCTATAGTTTCACAGTAAATATAATTTGATGCTGGATATGGGTCTTAATTATTTATCAATATATGGAAAGGCAAAATGATCCCATTGTTCAAGTATTGGGCAATAGAGCAGAATGATGATTGTGAATTTCTGTGGTGATGGTTTGGTAAGGCCATAATATGTAAATAAATATTTTGAATTAACCATGTGTATTTTGCTTTCAAGCTCTTCTGGTAAGTTGCCACAGGATAAGTAATGGATAAAAAAAAGTGTGGGAGGGGGGTGCATAAAGGGATGTTGAGTGTTGTGTCAATGGTAAGCGGGGTTATTTATATACTTAACGGAACAGCTAACCCGCCACCTGACATTTTTATGTACTTTCTTAAAAAGTACCAAAGCAATTTCTTTGAAATTTGGACTTAAATATGTAAGAACATTTTAGGCTACATAAATTCAATACTTATTGTCTGTCAATGTTGTATACAAAGTTTAATAAATTACATTACTCAATATTTTGACTGAAGATGTTGGAAATATAGAAATGGTAGGTTAACTTTAACGTTTGAGTATATATTATTGGCAAGGTGGGTCAGTCATTTGGGTGGATGGGGTGTATAAAGGCAGAGTTGGATGATGTGTGGGAAGCAGGGTACATGCACAGGAATATATCAGACTGTGTAGATGTGGTGGGGGGGAGGTGTAAATAAACTGGAAGATGCGTGGGCTTTGTAAAGAGAAAGATGGTAGGTTGTGTCAGTATGTGTGTGGGGTTTAGACAGGGCAATATGGGTTGGTGTTTAGGAGGGTATTTAAAGGAAATAATGATGTTGATATTGAACCTAAAGAATATGAGATTTACAGGTATTATGTATTTGCAGGAATCTATATGCTAGACACTTCAGACTGATGATTTTCATGCACACATGTGAACACAACACCAATATTTCTGTGTACTGATGATAGTTTCAGTATTTTAAAAACAGTAATTGGACCATTTCACCCAGCTATTAATAAGCTATAGATTGATAAACCATGACAGTCTTGGGGCTGAGATATGTGTCATATTCCTGCATGTACCAGACATGATTCCAATATATATCACAGATGACAATGCTCCTGACAACTGTTACATTACGTATAGCCAATGTAAATCACTAAATATTGATCTCAGAGACAATTGGAGCATATTGTAGCCGCCCAAACGCTGTATGGATGTAATTCAGTTGTTAGGCCAAAAATCAATAACAAAATAATGTGTCCTCCTGTCTCCCAGTAAACGCTGTTACTACGCCAATGTAAATGTGATATTATCATTTATAAGAGCCGGCTAAGACAAATATTTTATGACCAGTAAACGATTTATGACAGTAGCAGACATAAAGCAACAATGAAAAACAAACGTTTTATTAACAAAAGTTGAAAAAGTCCACCTCAACACTCAATAAATGGTATTACTACTGTGTCGGAAACGGAAATACGGCTTGAACCCAGCTTTGCATCGATACTATTAAATATCGAAGGAGAATATAATGTTTTGGTTCCTTTCTAATTCAAAGCCCGATGTAAATGCTGGGAACCACATCGTGTAGAATGGGTTTAAATAGTCGTGTGGCCTCTTAAAATGTCAGTTCTTGATTTGCCACAGACAGATTAATTTCGTAGAAACATGGTAAAATATAGGGTTTGGATACGATATAGTGTAAAGGGTTACCTGGGTGTATATTACTAACGATTCACTCACAATTTGAGCTGCCGTTGTAATCATCATTGCTGGCTCCTTTCCATAGTGCAGTATCTACCTATACCATTGTACCGCTATACCTGGTGAACGCTCACTTGCAGTAGTGACAGCGAGCTAGCGAGCTCTCATTATTGAGACAGGTGTATGTACACGCTGGTTTATAACATTAAGCTACTGAGCGAGCATTTTATGCGCTGAGCTGGCGGTCTAGCAAACGCTCGTGACATTGAGCTACTGTGGTACTGAGCAAGTGACCGCTCATTTAAGCTCAAATGAGCTCTTGTTTATGTCAAGTGACCTCTCATTTATGTCAATAAGCTATTGTGTGCTTGTTTGGGACATTGAGCCACTGAGCGTTCACCACTGACGTGTATTATGATTAAACTGTCTGGCCGAACAAACTGTTGTATATAATATAGATATGTTATTATTTTGATTTATTAGCTGATTCTCAGTCTATAACTGAGGGACCCAGACGAATCATTTGTAACAATCAATCTAATCATTATTTTGGAACAGGTACTCAGTCTAAATTGAGAAATTGTTATTGCTGTGTGTATATAAATATATTACGCTGCCATTTTTAGCTCTACTGGCCAAAGGCCAGAGGAACTTATGCAATGGCGCGTTGTCCGTTGTCTGTCATCTATCGTCTGTAAGCAGTACTTTCTCTGAAACCACTAGGCCAATTAAAAATGAAGCTTCACATGGATGTGGCCACTATGAGTCAGTAGAGCGTCCTAAGGCCCTCTTGGGCCTCTTGTTATTATTGTGTTGCACACTGGAAGCACTAAGATAGCTCCACCACGTTACATAAAGACTGATTAGCAAATCTTGCTAGTTTTTTTTTTTTAATAAATTATGTACATTGTATAAAGGCCTGTAGGGTATATATGATGATAATTGGTCCGTTCTCAGTGGTTTATTGTCAATCTGTTAACTTTTCACACTGTTGTTTTGTTAGAATTGATTTTTTATTTAAATAAAACTTGGCTATATTGTATACTACTGTAAGACCTCAGGTGTTTAAAATTCAGTCTGATTGAACTGTTAAAGACTGAACTATCTGCATTTTGATTGTCAAGAACACCCATTTTCATCTTGTTTATTGGATAAAAGACTGGGATTGAAAAAAAAGTGTTAGACACGCTATATAAACATGTATACGTCAGTGGTAGAGCAGTCCGCCTCGCATGCGGAAGGTCGTGGGTTCGATCCCCAGGCTGGGTCATACCAAAGACTTTAAAAATGGTACTAGAACCTATGCTTGACGCTCAGCATTTAGAGGAGAGTTCTAGGTCTGGTCGGCCCAGGTGTAAGTATAATGTGACTGGGTGGGGTATCATACCATGTGTCTGCAGCATGATACTCCAGTGTGACCGCGCTCAGAATACTGTCTCGAGTAGACACCGTTGCAATATGACTGAAAAATTGTTAAAAGCGACGCTAAACACCATACAACAACAATAAACATGTATGAGACATGCGTCATTATATGTGTGAGACATGCTATATTAAACATGTGTGAGATATGCTACATTAAAAATGTAAGAGACATGTTCTATCATTCATATGTGTGAGACACAGTGTATTTAACATGCATGAGACATGTTCTATCATTATATTTGTGAGACAGGCTATATTAAATATGCATGAGACACGTTCTATCATTATATGTATTAGATACGCTATATTAAACATATTTGAGAAATGTTCTATCATTATTTGTGTGAGACATGTTATATTATATAAAGGGACATCTCAAGGACATGCTGTATTAAACATGTGTGAGACATTTATATCATTATATATGTGAGACATGCTATATTTCAGAATTCATAGAAGGGGTGTCTCAATTTAGTGTAAAGGGTGACAAGGAGAGTAAACTACGGTGTAAGTATCTCGTCTCCCACTGTTGCCCATGTTTGCCATATAATATTCTTCATGTTGTTCAGTTATGCTTCCTTCTTTATTGCAGAGTTCATAGACGGTGTATCGCAATTTAGTGTTAAGTGTAACAAAGAGTCAAAACTTAGGTGTAAGTATGACGTGGTGTGATGCCGGCTCTCACTTGTCACTATGGAAACAATCAGGGTGTCTTGACAACAAAGATATAAAGCAAAGGCTAACATTTCCTCACATGAACTTTTCTTAAGCTTGGCAAGAATTTATTGAATAATTAATATGAAACTTGAAATTTTGAATGGAATTTATAGCCTGAGATTTGTTAGTTTTTATGAATGATGAAAATTTCCATTTAGAGAACTAAATTTGTAATCTTGTTATATTTTAAACAAAAATCTTCTAAGTTGTGAAATAACAGTTAAATAATAAGCTCTATCTGTATTTCTTATAGACCATGCTAAATTTAACAGAACATAGTACATACTAGTATCTCTGATAAAACAACACAAACACAGTACTAATTTATTTAAATGAAACACAAACTACTTACCGTATATAAATAAAACAAAACAAAACATCCAAATCTAAATCTAATCTCCTATAAGAAACAAAATCAAGAACATGGAAATGGTTATTTTGCACAGACACTCGATGTGTAAATGGGCAGTCTCCACAAGCCACAGTGATACGTTATTAGTTTATTCATGTTTGTAAACACTTACAATCATATACATGATGTACTTCAACAAACGTCATGTATGAACAAAACAGAAATACTGTTAGAGTATGTTTGAATAGAGAAGGAGGATGTAAAACGGTGCAAAGATCTGATTAATAAATTGTATAAATAGCTTCAATATTGTTTACTGGACTGGTAAAGAATAAAAAAAATTGTATTAATAATGTTAGGACTTCTGTTAATGGAAGATACATGCACATTATTTATAATGTAATGTTGATTAATTAGTTTTGCTTATATCACTTTCACTGATTAAAGTATTCTATTATTCATATATAATGCATAAATAAGATGTTTCAAGCAAAAGCATTTAGGTGACCATGATCAAGATTCGTGTTTTAGCCTGATTCAAGTAATTATGTTTCCCCCGTTCCAAGAAGGGACATATTCATTTTGTCTTGTCGGGTGTCGGTCTCTCAGACATCTTGTCCGCGCTTCGTCATTCTTTAACTGCTCATTGGATTTTGATGAAACTTTGTAGGAAGTATTGGGGTGGGGGGGGTAATCTTATCCGCTCTTATCTACATAACTCTTCATTAGATTTTGATGGAACATCGTAGGAAGCTGAGTTGGTTGTAAATATAAACAGGGTTTCCGTCCGATGATTTTTTAAAGAGAGTTTTTCCCCTTTCAATTTTTAGCTCTACTGGCCAAAGGCTTATGCGATGGCGCGTTGTCTGTCGTCCATCGTCTGTCGTCTGTTAGCAGCACTTTCTCTGAAACCACTAGGCCAATTAAAATGAAACTTCACATGGGTGCTTCTGATGCATAGGAATCTATACAGAAGATTTTTTTTTTCGATCTGAAATTCAAGATGGCCACCGTTACTAAAAATAGTCCAAAACTTAAAAAATCTTCTTCTCATGAACAGCCCAACAGATTTTCAAAATGTTTATGTAGTATTGATGACCAACTATAGTATTGTTAGATTTGTTCAAATGGTGTCCCTAGGGTTAAATATGACCCTGCCCCGAGAGGTTCAATTAGGGGACACATGTCAATTTAATATATATATTTTTTTTTTTTAAATGGAAATGATTTTGCCTATATCTTCACTAAAGCATTGTTAGGTGAAAGAGGTTAAGATTTGTAAAAATGACTGGGTTCATATTTCTTAATGGGTCAGGAGGGGCCCCAAAAGGGTACAAATTTGGAATTAGTAAAATTGTTTTCTTAAGAACCGTTATGTCAGATTTGTACATATTTGTACATATTTGATATAAATTATCCCTATGTGTAGGGGTTTGATTGCAGATAAGAATTTAGGGGCTAAAATATATAGGGGCCCTGTAAGGGGACTTAGAATTTTACATAGGGATACTGTGGGGAAACAGAAAATTCTCTTTTTTTTTCATTTATTCTGAAACCACTAGGCTAATTAAACTGAAACTTCACATGGATGTTTCTCTTGCTTAGGAGACTATACAAAAGATTTATTTTTTATCAAAAATTCAAGATGGCCACCATTACTAAAAATAGTCTAAAACTTAAAAAAACGGTCCAACAGATTTTCAAAATGTTTATGTGGTAATGATGACCAACTATAGTTTTGTTAGATTTGTTCAAATGGTGTCCCTAGGGTTAAAAATGACCCTGCCCCGATGTTTCTATTGCATAGTAGAATTTCAAAAAGTGCTATGGCCACTATGAGTCAGTAGAGCGTCCTCAGGCCCTCTTGGGCCTCTTGTTTAATCTTGTCGGCGCTTCCTCTCCTTGACAATTAATTGAATTTTGAAGTAACTGCAGGAAATATTAGTATGAAGTCTAGTTATAATGTATATAGATTTGTTGTGTGGTTCTGGTCTGATGGTTTTAAGATAGTATGTTTTTTATTTAAAAAATGTCTGAAAAAAAACTCTTAAATTTGACAAAAGAGGACAGAGGAGAGGTATAGATTTTCTTCCAAAACAATCTCTTGCATACAGCATGTTTTAACCACCGAACACTCTTTAATCAGAGCATCAAAGTTAATCTTCAGGAAATCATAGCTTGAATAATATTTACTTCAGTGCACAAGTTTAAAATACATTAAAACCTAAATACAATAATAGGGACAATTCATGAGTTATTTTATTGTGCATAAATGTACATGTATGAAATTAATAGTTATGATTCAGTAAAGTAGGTGTCAAGGTATCCTGTATTTATCTCTGTGACAAGATGAGAAAAAAGCTGGGTCATTTACTCAAGGCTAGTTTGTAGCATGCATTTACTTTCTACACAATCAACACATGTATATACACTCCATGTATACAGAGGTGCCTACATGTTGTATATAACACTCCATGTGTACAGAGGTACTTACATGCTGTATATACAATCCATGTATACAGAGGTACCTACATGGTATATACATTTTTCAGTCACATGTGTGTCTTCTTTTCATTCAACTTTGTTGTCAACATTTCAATAAGTAAAATGACTCTTAAAACATAGTTTAATCGTAGAAGTATATTTATGCTAGATCACAGGGGTAGTTCAGAGATATGCTGTCTGCAATATGAATGATTCTGGCATGATTGACCAAATTTATACCTACCCAAACCCTACATTCCCTCATATAACATTCCTTACTGATACATTCATTACGTGTGAGTTTGCAAGTTTTCTCCCCATCACCCAACTAACATTTTTGTTCACCTTTGGGGTTAATACTTTGTGATCCATTGGTAGAATATCGAATCCAGGATCAGAGGGTCGTGGGTTCAGTCCTTCACCATGGCCATGTGTGTTGTCCTTTAGCAAGATACTTTATCCGCATATTCTAAGTATGGTTCTACCCAGGAAGACTGTCGAGCGTAATTTGTCTAAGTTGCAATGACTTGTTCCGAAATCGATGTAAAGGAAATAAGTACAAATCAATTTAAAGAATACTATTTCAACATCGTTTAATTAAACTTTTCTAGAAATTGCTACTTATATTGCAAAAATATTTTTTTTACTGAGTTCTAAAGACGCATTGGGAAATATTCCAAGGCGTTCAAGCTGAAGGTCTTACTCCACCTATAGAACTGAGTTTCATGTAGCCTGTAATGTGTTGGAAATGGTTTTAAATTCTGTAAAAAAGGTCACCCTGGTTTAATAAGGTTGACAGTTTGTTAACTGAAAACAATTCTAAACAATCCTATCTGCCGGATCATGTATTTAGTATGTTAAGTTTAACAATAAATTAAAATGGCAAAATTACCAAATATTGCAGTATAACAGTTTTTTACTATTATGCAACACCTTTTGTATGATGTTTATGAAAATATACAATTTTGATATAACACTGATCATATTTTATGGATAATAATACATTTGTTTTCCATTTATATAATCAATAAATAGAAATGATGTGATTGTGATCAGAGAATTTTGATGTTTTTCAGGGTTAAATATAAATTACCCCTCCATTGCTCTTCCTCATGATTCATGTATTACACTATATTACTGACTACGGTAATTATGGCTAGGTAACAGAAATTAAACAAGATTTTTTTGCCTTCAATATTTTTTAAAAAATCTGTTTCTGTGTTTAGTCTTCACCCCTTATTACATAGTAACTATATTTCTGTAATTTTGCTCTCTAAAATTACTGGGTAATTCCATTCCTGTTTAAACAAGTTATATTGTCCCCTATGACTGAGTAATTTCAGTCTGTTTAAACAAGTAATATTGTCCCCTATTATTTGGTCATTTCAGTCTGTTTTAACATGTAATATTGTCCCCTATTATTCAGTAATTTTAGTCTGTCTTAACAAGTAATATTGTCCTCTATTACTCAGTTATTCTAGTCCAGTTTAAACAAGTAATATTTTCACCTATTGCTCAGTAATTCCAGCCCTGTTTAAACAAGTAATATTGTCCCCTATTGCTCAGTAATTCCAGTCCTGTTTAAACAAGTAATATTATCCCCTATTGCTCAGTTATTCAAGCCCTGTTTAAACTAGTAATATTGTCCGCTTTTTGCCAGTAATTCCAGTCCTGTTTAAACAAGTATTATTGTCCCCTATTACTCAGTAATTGCAGTCCTGTTTAATCAAGTAAAATTGTCCCCTATTGCTCAGTAATTCCAGTCCTGTTTAAACAATTTATATTTTGCTATTTCTCAGTAATTTTTTGTTTAAACAAGTAATTCCAGTCCTGTTTAAACAAGTAATATTGTCCCCTATTACTCAGTAATTGCAGTCCTGTTTAAACAAGTAAAATTGTCCCCTTTTGCTCAGTAATTCCAGTCCTGTTTAAACAATTTATATTTTGCTATTTCTCAGTAATTTTTTGTTTAAACAAGTTATATTGTCCCTTATTGCTCAATAATTCCAGTCCTGTTTAAGAAATTAATGTTGTCCCCTATTACTCAGTAATTCCAGTCCTGTTTAAGCAAGTAAAATTGTCCCCTATTGCTTAGTAATTTCAGTCCTGTCTAAATAAGTAATATTGTCCCCTATTGCTCAGTAAGTCCAGTCCTGTTAAACAAGTAAAAGTGTCCCCTATTACTCAGTAATTCTAGTCCTGTTTAAACAAGTAATAGTGTCCCCTATTGCTCAGTAATTCTGTCCATGTATAACTGAGTTATTTTGTACAAGTATATTCAGGTTCTACATTTTCTATGTACACAACAAAACTGTTCCAATTGCCCACTGTGTTTTCCTATATAAACAAGAGATCCCCCCACACACTTTTTACTAAGTTATTCTGTTCTGTACAGATGGGTTTTGATCCATTCCTTATTTACTATGTTTCCCTGTGTAAAAAAAGATGGCGTTAAACCACATAAAAAAAAAAGTGACGGTAACACTAAAAAAACGTCCTATGTAATTTGATAAGAATGATTTTCATAATGGTTCATAGGGACTGTGATTTCTTGCTGCAGATGAGTTGAGAAAAAGCTGGCATAGCATATACACTGTACTGCAATAAGACATCACTGGTGGTAAAAAAAGTGACTTTTTTTTTATTTTAACAGATGGATGTGAAATTATTAGAGCATCTGAGGACTTTGGTGTGTCACTGCACTGTCTTTAAAAAAACACAAGTTGATCAACCAACTATTTATTGTGCATGAGCAAATACATTCCTGCTGTGGCAAAATACTTAAAATATTTTCCATGTGGATGTTTTTTACATGGAAATCCTAGACTTTATTTTGTATTGTAAATAAGCCAAAATTCAACTGAGTAGCGAGACCTGATAGAGGTCAATATTCGTACCAGCATTTTCACCGTTTTATCAAGTCATTTTACCTGTTTGATTTGCTGATAACACTATCTTTTCAGAGTTTGCTGTGAGCTCCATATTGTTTTTTATCCTAACTGAAACAGTTATATATTAATCATTATTTTGACATAATTTTTACATCTGACTGCCTTACTTTATATCTAAAGTTAGATAGAACCTCTCATGTGTTTTTCATAATTTTTTTTTTTTTAAATTTTAGCTTTTATTGTTGTTAAAATATATTTTTTCTCTGGTTTTCATAGTTTTGGTGAATGGAGACGGCTTAAATGTCTAATTTATTTGACACACATTTGATATTGGTTTGGGTTTATTTAACACTAACATATAAATATGTGTATTACATAATATATTATATATAGTATTGACCAAAGATTTATAGACTATTCATGCAATCACTGAATCCTGAAAAAAAAATTGGGCTTTGTAATATTACTATTATTAATGTTGGTTTTTTTTCTCTCTAAATTTGATTTTAGAAAAAAAATGAATTGAAGAACTGGAAAATCTGATAACCAAATTCCTGATATTTATTTCCAAACTTGTAATATCATCTGCGACCATGTGAGCTGTTCAGATAAAATTTTGTCCTTCTGTGAGCCGTCTGGGGCTTCAACAATTTCTATATATATAATATATATATTTTTAGATCGGTCATTCAATATGGCCACGAGTTTTTCATTTTAAAGTCTCAAACAACTTTTCAGAAACTGCTGAACCATTTGCTTTAAAAATGTTTACTGAATTGTTACCCTTTTGACCTTCTGCCAAAATTATGGGGGTTTTTTTTGTGACTGAGTGAAACAAGATGGCTGCCAGGTCTGAGAAATTTTTACATACTACTGTAGGTTTATGTGGGGAAAAATTAAAAAATCTCCTGCGAAACTGGTGACTCAATTTTTAGAAAACTTAGCCACACTGTATCTTGGTTAGTACTTTCTCAGAATTATGTTTTTGTTGTTTTCAGGTTTGGGAATTTTTACATAGGTTTATATAGGGAAAACTTATAAAAATCTTCTAAATTTCTGAAAGCATTTTAATAAAACATGACTGCAATGTACCTTGGGTGGTGCCTTTTCAGAATTGTGTTTTTAGATGCCCGCCAGCCCAGTTTCTTATTTTGAAATTTAAAATATCTCATCTGAAGTTACTGAACCTAATTTTTTATTGAAAGTTTGCAAAATTTTTACATTAATGATTAAGTATGTTTTGTTTTGTCCAAGCATCAAACAAGATGACCACCATGTTTTGTCCAATATTTACATTTGGAAAATTTAAACTAACCAAAATGTATCAGGTACATATTTAAGGCTCATTTGGTCCTCTTGTTTTGGTAAATAATATGACATGCTTTTCCATTAATAATATTTTGTGATTTAAACGTGATTGATAGATATTTCAATAGTTTTTGGTCAATACACAGTTACTTAGAAAACATTTGTTACTTAACTAGTTTTGACAGCCAGTGTTTTTATACAAGTGTTTTTTATTGTGCACATATTTTTTACTCAAGTTATTTTAATACAATGTATATTTGATTATTTGAAATACTGTACATTTAATTTGTTCTTTGACAAATTCCATTGAAAGTGTATTGGGATATTTTGTCTTAAAGCATTTTCATATTTTTGAAATCTGCCTGTCAAATTATCATCATATTTCACTATTTTGACTATTTATTATATGACGTGGGAATATGTTCTTTAATAAAATAAAATACAATTACAAATAAAACATTCAATTACCTAGTGTACAATTATTTGCCATTAGGTTTAAGGTCACTGGACTCGGAATCAACTTGCCACAATCTGTTGCATCAGTTGTATTAGAAATGAAATGGTCATGATAATAATACGAGCATTGATTACAGAGGTCAGTAGGTCAAAGAACAAAGTCGTGTAAATACATGCGTGTAGGTGTCTCAGACTGACTGCACATTGTTACTACAGTTGCTTATAGGTCTTTGTTTAAATGACAACCATCACAGTAGCAGTAACTTCTTTTGTTGTCAGTGAAAAATGAATTCTGTTTGATTTTTGTAACTGATTGTCTTTGTATTTATTTAGATTTAAATTGTAAAGAAAACATATTGGCAGGAAGATTTATTATAACTTGCGAACAAAGCATTTTGTCATGCCGCTGGACTGGTAAAGGTACAAGTACTTGTGGTTTGACATGATAGGATACCAGTCATTTTGTTGAAATTTGTTCTGCTTACCTAAAATGCATGGTGTTACTTTAAGAGATTGTAGATTTTTAGATAATATTTAGTGATGGTGGTGGTGGTTGCCAATGGTGACATAATTATTAATTTATATTAAACATTTTAATTCTTAATAATCTATAACAGAATGAGGGGATCTAACTTCAATTTCTTGACCTCCAACATTGTTTTGTTTTATTGTGCTTTGTACTCAATATTTTTGTATGTAACTTATGTTTGAAAAAATGAATTGATTTATAAAAGTTAATAATGATAAAAAAACATATCTTTTTAAGCTTTATTTTAAATATTTAAATTGTCTTTTATACACTTTTTGATTCTATGAATATGCACTGTTAGAAAATTTTAGCTTCTTGTGGAAGTAAGTAAACAAAATTTGTATGAATCGAAAGAGCAACATGTAATTAACAAAATGGGCAGTTTTATCCAGATTGAATTTCGTTTCATTTTAGATTTGGAATATTTATGATTATTGTTGTGACAGTACAGATTGACTTCACCTGAAAAGATTTGACATTGAAGTATTTGCAAAAAGTACCCATCCAGAACATCAGTACTTTTCAAAGTTCACCTCTGAGATGACACATTTCTCATTTCTCATGGTGTTCTACTCAACTGCTATAACTGTATTTATATATGAGGACTATTTAACCATGATTATAGATAACAGATCTTTGGAACAGAGAAACTCTAATGTCATCAGTGTATCTTTGACATGATGAGTCAACCCCGATTAGCTCAGATGATTACATGTCTGACTATCAATCCAGGAGTCATGAGTTCAAATCCCCAGACGGCAACAGTCACTGTGATGATTGATATCAGTTACTTGCGGAGATGGGGTGTACTTGAGTACTGGTTAACCTTTCAGGATCCCAGGAAACAGTGGTTAGGTTAACTGATCGTCTATTAGCCCTCGATGGCATAAAAATGACACTAAATATTCAATCAATCGATCAATTGAAACGATGAGATGTTGACTGTGTTGTTTCGGGATAATAAATGTTATCAAATCTCATCTGTAGTTGCAATACTGTTTAGAAAGTGTATAACTTCAAATTGGCATCATTTCAAAGTTCCTCAGACACATGTGTGCAGTAAGAACCTTCGTTTCCATACCCATTGCTACCATTTACCTTGGTCGGTTTTCCACATCATGCTTTATTTTGATGTAGTTATTGTTGTAGTATGGACAACATTGTTGTCTCTTGATTAACACAGATCCGTTCGAATCCTCGCCTGGCCACAGTCCCTGTGACAATTGATATACAACATTGTGACTCATCTAATCATCTGCTTGTTCTAGAAAGCAGTGTTCCTATCAGACTCTGTGATTCTTGACCAGTTGTCAGATTGTTTTTCATTGCAACTAGGACTTCAAAGACTGGCTGTCAGTTGGTGTAATTTTGATTTTAACACAGAACTTATAACAAAATCATTCTTCTGTCCTGTCTTGCCATGTCACCATTTTTTCTGATGACATTACTTTCATTTTGAATAACTAACGTTGGAATATAAGACTTAGTGTACTACATCCTAATTTGATAGGTGAAGTGGCAATGGTATGTTACTTAAGGAATAGTAAAGAGAACATTGCAAATAGTGTATTTAGCATGTATAATTACATCTTACAATTGTCTGTAAGATTGGATTAAAATTAAAGTTTTATTGACAGAGATCCAGTTTCCAGGTAGGCATCTGTGACTGAGAGATCTAAATGTCACCTGCTTATTTTCGGCATTACTAATTTACATATGTATGTGTTTCAGTTGCATTTAAAATATATGACATGGATAAGGATGGGTATATATCCAACGGTGAACTGTACCAGGTGTTAAAAATGATGGTCGGGAATAACCTAAAGGATCATCAGTTGCAACAAATTGTAGATAAAACAATTATCCATGCAGATACCGATGGTGATGGGAAAATCTCATTCGAAGAATTTTGTGCTGTAAGTATAAATTGACAAGAGAAAGCTGTACAGGTGGTATATACAGTTGTACACATACACCTTTCTGGCGATAGTTGAGGTAACTGAATCAATTTGTCAACATGGTCAAATTATTAAAGTCGTTTTCAATGCCTGCAATCATAGATATAAAATTACGACTATTGAGATAAAATGTGGTCAAGGATACCTTGGCATAGCTCTCATCTTCATCCAGAATATCTTTAAAGTTGCTTCTCTAAAACCACTGACACTATTTTATTATAATTTGGTCACAATGATTTAGCTTTGTGTCTATTGTGGCCATAGAAATTCAATATGGCCACTGTAACTAGAAATATATTTCAAACAACATCTGTTGTATTAATTCGTTGCTAATCAAATATTCATGAACGTGATTTTTGGGTCAACCTCTATTGAGTTTGTGTTTTCATCTTTGTAATGTATTCAAAATGGCTTCTACAGGGTTTTGAAGTTTTCATTAAATTATAAGGGTAAGTTAGATGAGCATGCTGGGGCCATTGTTGGACTTTTTTTTGTTTAAAATGTGTGTCTGAGACTTGTAGACATGGGCTGACAGGTAACCGGATTTGAAAGGGACTCACCAAAGTCTTTTCCTTGTTTCACTATAACATAAACTACAGTTCCCTTGTGTCCACTTTCTAACAACAAACCAAGTTTCAAGCAATCATCAGAAGTGATAGTATTGCTCCAGCATGATCAGAAGTGATAGCAAGTCATATGAAGCAACTGAGGGAAATACTGAATACAAATCTGAAGAAACTGTCAGGCTTGATGTCGTCGTACTGAATTATGCCCCTGCCATTCCAAAAATGGTGAAGGGAAATTAAGTGTTTTTCTTGTTCAACCGTATGTTCGTTCACACACATGAATGGATATTTTAGTGTCTAGGGTTTAATTTTTTTGATGGTTAAAAAACAGTTGAAAGAAAATTATGCTGTTGTTTCTAGACACTAAAGCCGGGCCCGATTAGCTCAGTAGGTTACGCGTCTGACTATCAATCCAGGGGTCGAGAGTTTGAATCCCCACCCGGCAACAGTCTCCGTGATGATTAATATATGACATTGTGTCTCATTATCATTCGTCTCTCACCACTGATTCAAGTGGGAAAGTTATCTGTTACTTGCAGAGATGGGGTGTGCTGGAGTACTGGTTTATCCCAGGAAACAGTAGTTAGGTTAACTGATCGTCTGTTAGCCCTCAATGGCATAAAAATGACGCTAAATATTCAATCAATCAATCAATCTAGACACTTAAAAAATGCTTTTATGTGGCTTCAGTCTGTTGGAGGGCTAAAATTTAACCACACATGTAATCAGCTGGGCACAAAGAAGCCACTTAAATACTCATTTTTAGAATGTCCGTATGTTTGCCCATTCTTTCATCCGATAATTGTTGTTTGTTTTTTATCAGTAATTTCTGAAAGAATGTTTATATTTAATAATTATTTCATGTGTACCTGCTAGACTATAAAAGACAGGTCAAGCAGGTCTAGTTACAACTCCGTTTTTAACCATGTTTTTCAAAGTTGAAAACCTGGTTATTAGATTGGCGAAATAGATGGGTGGATGGGCGGCATCAAGTTTTTCGTTTCTGTTCAACTACTAGAGTATTTTTCATCAGAACAGAAGCAAACTTTATAAAATCTAGGCCAAGTTCGATAACCAGCCAATATGGACCATTTTCTTTAGAGTTATGGCCCTTTAATTAGTCAAAAATGCTAAAATTGCGTGTTTCCGCTCAATAACTAGAGTATTCTTTATCAGAACTGAAGCAAACTTACACAAAGTGTGAATCTCTATAAAATCTAGCCCATGTTCAATAACCAGTCAATTCAGACTATTATCTTTAGTGTTTTGGCCCTTTAGTTAGTCAAAAAAGCTAAAATTTACCGTTTCCACTCAATAACTAGATTATTCTTTATCAGAACTGAAGCAAACTTACACAAAGTGTGAACCTCTATAAAATTTAGGCCAAGTTCGATAACCAGCCAATACAGACCATTATCTTTAGAGTAATGGCCCTTTAATTAGTCAAAAATACTCTAATTTAACGTTTCTGCTCAATAACTAGAGTTTTCTTTATCTGAACTGAAACCAACTTACACAAAGTGTGTATCTCTATAAAATCTGAGCCAAGTTCGATAACCAGTCAATTCTGACCATTATCTTCAGAGTTATGGTCCTTTAATTAGTCAAATATGCTAAAATTGATTGTTTCCGCAACCAAACTTATACAATTTTTCTAGCAGTAAAGTAAAAATAATCTTTTTCTTTTGTTATTTTGATGAATATTCTAAAAAAGTTTGAATTGATGTATTGATATATATTAAAATGAAACTCCATTAACATGAACATTTTTATCTTGAAAATGGTTAGCGTTGCCCTTACTCAGTTGAAAGCCATGAGGCAAAAAATATTATAAAATATACAAATGATTTATTAGAGAAATGTACAGGTCTGTTTAAATTTTTTACAACACAGCTGAATTTTTCATAATGTTTGATGCATTTTGTAATATATTTGTAGAATCGAACATTCTGTTTAAGAAATTGTTGCTATCATTTGAGCATGTGTGACTTACCTCTTATTGGTGGGCACTGGAATCACCACCAATTTAGCCTCAATGCAAAAAATGAAAATATCGATGTATTATTTAATGAATATGCATGTTTGTTTCCGAGTATAATCACATTACATCTTTCATAATGTGAATTACGGAAGTAATATTTTAGCCAAACAACCAGTGAATAGCAAAGAAACAATAAAAAAACTTTATTTCATACTTTTTTAACAAAACTATTGCATCAGTGTTTTACAAATAAAAAAACAAAATTTGAATTGTATGCTTTTTTTATTTTCTGCTTCAATGTACATAAAATTCTGGCATGAAATAGAGTTATAGTTACAGAATAGCTAAAATGTTTGAAAAACATGTTTTTGGGGGGAATTTCCACGTCTCTTGTTTACTTAATATTCTGTAAAAAAAAATTGTTTCAGATCAATAGCAGGGGCTTTGGTGATGATAGACACATTTCTAGCTGATAATGGCTTCAGCGTAGCAATGCCAGTTTGTAGATTGCATTGTTATACAATTAAAAGAATTTTGTAAAATCTGTTCGAAACTACTGAAAACAGATTCCAATCGTTGTTTTGCTGTTTTACCTCATCCACCAGTTTGAAATTCAAAATAAAACAAAAGTCAGTTTAGAAGTTAAAATTGTACAGTTTCACAAGTCTGGTAATATTTAGATGGTTAAACTCATTTTCATTTCAGGTTGTAGGAAGTATGGACGTCCATAAAAAGATGGTAGTAGACGTATAGTGCCAGTAGTTTATTAATAAAATTTTAATCGTACATTTAACATTATTGGGTCATGTCTTGTGTTTCCATGACAACTTCACAATGTACAGCGAGTCGAGCAAATCTTCATTGAGAAAAGTAAGTCACTTCCTGTGACTCAATCTGTCCACACCAGCAGAAGTGACTATTCACAGAGATGGATTCATTACAGAAACATGGAGTTGTGCTGGTGTCAAATTTTATTATCATTATTTTGAACAATTACATTATATTGTTGTGCCGGTGACAAGTTTCGCACAATAGAAACACCATTACATACTCAGCATGCTGGCAAATACAAATTATACTACACCAAATGTGGAATTGCATCAAGTAGGAAGCCTGTAAAACTTGCGTTCTAAAATGTTAATGTAGGCTGAAATTTCTTTTACATTGCAAGCCTTGTCGTGAAATCATGAAATTAAATTAACATACGATATATTAAGGATCTGTAAGAACAGCATTGTGAGCATCAAATTCAGACATCTGCATTTTGAACAAAACACATTTAGCCAAAGTTTGTATTTTTTGTTATCTAGAGCCTTTTTCTCATGGTTTCAATGATAAGGATTGCAATAACCAGATCTTAGCTGAAAAATATCAGTAATTGTTTTTGTGTTTTTTTTGTTTTATAACCATGGTTGTATATATCTTAAAAGCAAATAAAATGGTTGATTTAGTCTGCTCAGAAAACTAACGCAAATTAAAAATAAGATTTGTAGATACATTTTATATGTTCATTACGGATGGTAGCAATTACCTCGGCAGGTTTCATATTTGGTGCAGAGTTTGCCATAATAAGTCAAATCTGATTGGCTATCATTTGTGCATTCGATGCTGTCACTGCAATACATCACTCATAAACTTTGTTCCATTTTATCTCAGTATTTGTTATCTTGTTTGTACCTCTCTGTTCTAGTATGTGCAAAATACTTTTGTAAAAAAAGTTGCAGTGTTTTTTTGGAAGGATTTTTGCGAGGGAAACTTTGACTTATTTTGAACCTATCCTTTTATACGTAAATACTTGTATGATTTACAGTTGCTGAAAATTGTTTTGATTTTTAATACTTTATTGATTTTTATAAAAGAAACATCCGTTAAAAAAATACTGGGATTTGGAGAAGTTTTAACACTTCAATATGAAAAAAAAATGTATATGTTGATTTTGACTAAAGATGGTCTTAAAACTGGCTGAAATTTGCAACCAGAAACTATATTTCTATTAACCCATGTGCATTCTTGAGCACTTATTAGATTTATTAACTTATTCTGTGAATAATAGCACACTTGTAACTTATTCTGTGAATGATAGCACACTTGTAACTTACTCTGTGAATGATAGCACACTTGCTATTCATTTGATTAATAGTTTCAGAATCAGAATCTTCATTTTTGAAAATGTGCGGTTTTATTTAATGATCAGTTTTCATAAATTTTGATATATTATTTCATCAAATATTATTAGTTCTATCGGCTGCAAGCTGGCCATTCACATTAGAGTGCTGGAATGCAAAATCGTTTTAAAGGATTGTTATTTATTATTTCATGTCTTTTTCCCCTTTGATCATGATGTTTTATCTATAGTTCTTATTTGCCTTCAAGACATTCAATGTGTTCTTGTTGAGGTAACGGTAAATCATTTCCTGGCCCCTGTTTCACCAACATATTTAGGGACACATGCTTAAATACTTTAAAACCTAAACAAAGAAAAGTATCCAGCTGATTATAATAATATTAAACTAGCTCGAGCAAAAACTTCATTGGTTTCAATGAGTATTGATGAAAGAATATTAGGTAACCAAATAAAAAATAATTTAGTGTTTAATAAAAAAGTGAATGTTGGTGAAACATAAGTCTTTATGTTTTTTTTTAAAAAAACACATGTACATAAATAGATTATAAGGACATTGGACTGACCTTATGTTTCTCAATTTTTACGTACTGTTGACTCTGCCCCAAAATTCTTAATTGTTATCTCCCCTAAATACTGATTTGCATAATTTAACAATTATAATTTTCAGATATTATATTTTAAAAAAAAATAAAAAAGAGAAAACAAGAAGTGTGTTGGTAAGGTATTACTGCAATTGTTTAACTTACTAATTTCTTTTTTAAAAAAAAAGAAAGAAATAAAATAAAATTTTGGATTTAAAATCTGATTATTGAAGGATGTTAATTTATGATAGTTTGTACTTGAATTGACAGAATTCTATATAAAAATGTCAGGAACATTATTTTGTTGTTTTATGTTGTGTTTTATTTGGCTAGAATTTAATATGATCTGTATCATTTAGGAAGTCTACCCTTAGAGATAAATACTACTGTTTGAATTAACAGATGTAGCACAGGTTACTTTCATGTACTAGTAGAAGTGTACTTGCAGTGAGCAGCAAAACAGTTGAGTACAAGTTCACGACATGTTTAACATGGAATCCTCAGTGGCCGAGTGGTCTAAGGCCCAGTCTCAAGATCACTAACCTCTCACTGCCAAGGTCGTTGGTTAAAATCCCACTCGCTCAAAAAAATTTATTTAAGAAAGTTCGCCAGTTAATGTTGGAGGACAGTGGTTACTCTCAGATTCATTATCAGGTTTTCCACCATTAATTAAACTGGAGATGCTGTATATAACCTGAAATGTGTTGAATATGGTATTAAACCTGTTAAAAAGCAACATTTGTTAGTGACAAGGTTGGACCTTATTACATAACTTCTATTAAAAATAATTTTTTTTTTTTTTTAACCAGCCAGGTTTTGATGGTTAAAAAACAGTTGAAAGAAAATTATGCTGTTGTTTCTAGACACTAAAGCCGGGCCCGATTAGCTCAGTCGGTTACGCATCTGACTATCAATCCAGGGGTCGTAAGTTCGAATCCCCACCCGGCAGCAGTCTCCGTGATGATTGATATACGATATTGTGTCTCATTATCATTCGTCTCTCACCACTGATTCAAGTGGGAAAGTTATCAGTAACTTGCAGGAGATGGGGTGTACTCAAGTACTGGTTAATCCCAGGAAACAGTGGTTAGCCCTCGATGGCATAAAAATGACGCTAAATATTCAATCAGTCAATCTTTTTAACCATTTCTCTGCAATTCAAAATATCTGTTTCACATGGATAGTCTATCGTTTGTTTGATGCAGAATTTGATATGTATATTTGACATTTATACGAGAACAAATCAATTATTTATTGTTAGCAAGTTGAATAGATAAACAATATTTTGTTATACAAAGGACTGTTACCATTATCATCTGCATTAAAAGTCTTTCTCTGTTGTTTTTCTTTGTCGTTAAAAAAATACATTGTAAAAAAAAATAGTAAGCTTTTTCGTTGACTTTGTACCAGGGGCTTAAAATAGTGACTTGTACTGGCAGGTCCTAGACATTCCAGCTAATTTTTTTAAATATCCACAACTTCAATGATGAAATTTGAGGTTTCATTTGCCTAAGGGTTTTGAAATGAATATAGAAGCTTATACAACCATAGGCCTTGATATCTTTTTCACCCAAATGTTTTTTTTTATTAATTTTTGAAAGTAACAAGGGTCGGACAGTGATAATCATAGGTCCTGGTCCTGAGACTCGCACTATTTTAACCCCTGCTTTGTACAAGACGTCGAGACGTCTGTTGGTTTAAATGTATGTATCATATGTTTGTGTTTATTTCCAACTTCAAACATGTCACTGTTTTCATTGGTTATTTGCACCATGTGATCTTCTTTTATATATACGGTAGGTAAAATACATAATCAGTTATAATACTTTGACATTTTACGTCATTGAGAAAACAGTAATTTCTTTCCTTTAGAATCTCAATTTTTTAATGTATATTTTCTTTTGTTTCATTGTAAAGAAATCTGTAAAATGATACAAATATATTTTGATTTATTCATAGTCTTACGAGTGGTTATCACCATAACACTAAGTTTATGGTGATGTTTGCCAAAACATATTTAACATTTGATATCTTCATTTTAGATGGGCAAGGAGACTAAGTTTTAATTGGGCCTTGATTAAGTGATAACTACTACCTCAAATAAGTTGTCCTCAAAAGCATTGAACAAAATTTCACCACATATCTTATTGACAGGTACATTTATGTTTTGTTTTAAGTAGGTACTATAAACTGCATGTAATTTATATAGGTATAATAATTTAAAATGTACTTTATACAGGTATAATATATACTTGCATAGTTTATGTAGGTATAATATATATTTATGTAAGTAGAATATATGCTTATGTAGGTATAATATGTACTTATGTAGTTCATGTAGGTATAATTTATATATAGTTTATGTAGGTATGATATGTACTTATGTAGTGTATGTAAGTACAATATGTACTTATGTAGTTTATGTATGTATAATATGTAGTTTATGTAAGTATTAATATGTACTTATGTAGTTTATGTATGTATAATATGTAGTTTATGTAGGTATAATATGTACTTTTGTACTTATGTATGTATAATATGTACTTATTTAGTGTATGTAAGTATAATATATGCTTATGTAGGTATAATATGTACTTATGTAGTTTATGTAGGTATACTGTCGTGCTTATGTAGGTATAATATGTACTTGTGTAGTTTATGTAAGTACAATATGTACTTGTGTAGTTTATGTAAGTACAATATGTAGTTTATATAAGTATAATATGTACTGAAACAACCATAATACTAGGAAATGAAGTATCCGTATCGTATCCCAGTTTCATCTAGCTAAATATGTCTTTACTTAATTTCTACATGTTGAACAAATGGATGGACAGAACATGGGGAATATTTGTAGTTAACCAATTTTCGTAAATTGCACAGCCATCTTTTTGTCAGTTATTCAGCACAATATTTGATAACTATTGTAAAAAAGTAATGAATAGAAAAACTCAAAATTTTAACTGATTATATGTTGCCAATAAAAAAAGTTTAGACAAAGCATCTGTACTACAAGTCGACTGAAATACTGTGTTAACAGATTCCAGTCATTTTGTTAATTACCGTAGCAGTAATCACAGTTTTTATTCTCTAACATTTTTTTCTCCAGATTTTGAGTGCAACCTTATTTGATAAGATAGCTTAATAAATAATGATATGATTCACAACCTCTCCAGAAGTTCACTTTTTTATTTAAAGTTGAGATGTTTAACTAACTTCATCAGTTAGATTTATTTTTTTTTAAGTTGACCCCCTTTTCTAAAGCCTCAATGTTTTCTTATGGTATGATTTCTTCACAATGGCACAGTTAACCCATATCAATTTTTCTTGTTCATTCCACCATTTTTTTATATAAACCATTCTTTATGTTGTCATTAAGTGCAGTGTTGAACTCTTTATGTGTAATGTGAATGTGTTTGTAATTTTTATACAATTTTTAATGTTAATATATAGCAAAATAGTTACAACTAGAGGTGGTATATTTTCTTATTCTATTATTGGCACTGCAATACTCCATACTCATGTTGCTTAGTTGAAAATGAAGTCAACTCATTCTCTTTGTATCAATTCTTAAAGCTTAATTGTGTTTGAACATGATGTGATTCTTACTTGGAGTTTTGAGCAATGTTTGGCCAATCTAGTAGTTTACATGAGACATGTTGGATCAGTTTTGTAGTTTACGAGATGTGTTAAAAAAATATGTGGACTTCTGTAATGTTTTTTTAACATTGAATATACAAAAGAATAAAAATTATATTGCCACAAAAAGAAATATTTCCTCTATGTAATTTCTAGATTCCGTAACTATTTTGAGTAAGGTTATGTAGCAACAGCATAAGAAAACATGCATAGGGTATGATAACTCGGAGCAGTCTAATGATGTCAACGATGCCAAATTTTTGCATGAGTTTTGACCAGACAAATCATGTCTTCTCAAGGTATCCAATGTATTCTTGGATGCACTTCATACATGTCTTTATCATCCATATTTCATACGCATCTCTATATCACTGTCCCTTTAATTGTGCAAATACTTGAAACAATATCATCAGACTGCTCCAGATAGCCATTACATTCCTTTTTTGTTTTCTAGCGGTGTTGCTACATAATAGAATTAAATATCATTATGAAATTTGGAATAGCATAGAGGAAATATTACTATTAATGGAAATATGAATTTTATTCTTGTGCTATGTTAAATGTTGAAAATATTTCAAAAGTCATGACAATTATTTGATCAATCTTGTAGTTTAAATGAACAATGTTTGAACAATCTTGTTTACATGAGCAATATTTGATCAGTCTTGCAGTTTACATGAACAATTTTTTATCAGTTTTGTTTTCATGTACAATGTTTGATCAATCTTGTAGTTTAAATGACACGTAAGTGAAATTTGCAGTTTAAACTATGTACATGTATTTGTCAGTATTTTTGTGATCCATACATGTTGTTTAGATAATATTTGACCCACACTTGTAGATGAAACAAGTTTTAACTCCTGTTCATAGTTTAAATGAAAGGAACTTTGGTCTTTATATATGTAGTTTATGAGAGTATGGTCCATTATTTTTTTTTTAAATGAGACTATGGCCTATTCTTGTAGTTTAAATGAGAGTATGGGGCATTGTTTTTGTTTAAATGAGAATGTGGCCAATTCTTGCAGTTTAAATGAGAGTATGGTCCATTATTTTAGTTTAAATGAGAATATGGCCAATTCTTGTAGTTTAAATGAGAGTATGGTCCATTATTTTTGTTTAAATGAGAATATGGCCAATTCTTGTAGTTTAAATGAGAATATGGTCCATGGTCTATTCCTGAAATTTAAATAAGGCTTGTGCTTTAATGTGATGTCAAGGAAGGTATAATTATTTTGTATAAAATCAAAATTTGGGTCATTTCTAACATATATCATAGTATTCAACGAAAGTAAAATTCAAACTTAGATTTGAAACAAGTTTGTTCAAGAGATTTGTTTTTTAAGTCAAATTAAGCATCGCTCACATGATTGTGCAGTTTCAAAGTCAGACAGCTCAAACAATACATGTACTTAAACATTGTGATCAAGTGAGTTGTCTAAGAAGGTTTTGGCAATAGTAAATTCACACTGTGTTGATTTTTTCTTCATAATTTAAATATCCATGTAGAAATGATTTTATTTTATTTTTTGTAATTAAAAGCTTTTAAGAAATCAAATTTGCAATATTAACCTAAAAAGTATAGTTTTAAGTTTGATTTAAAGGAAAGATTTACATAGATAGAGTCTACCATCAAGTTATTTTTAATGCCTTCTCTGCACTGCTGAATAGATTTTAACAAAACTTGGTCATAATGATATTAGACGATGCCTTACAGATTTGTTAGGTTGTTGCCACTCAAACTGCCAGAACTAGATAAAGAATAAAATAGGCAGAATTTCCACTGGCAATTACTTGTCCATTTCGAATACTTGCAGGTTGATTAAGAATGTTTTGGTGTCACCAAATCTTTTTAAACTGTCCCTTTGAAATGGGGTTTGGAAGGGATTACATGTCCTAAATACAAGGTTGGCACATTATATTGAACAACGTCAGCAAATTAAGGAATATGACTTCATCAATCAAATCAATATATTGCTTTAAAAGGCAATTTGTTTGTGTTTTGTAATGTACATTTAATAAATATTAATTGTTTGGTGACATAAAACATAAAGTTAAACTTGTTGTTTCTTCAGTTATGAAAATATGAATACAAAATGTAGCTATTTAAAGAGATATATATATATTTATCTAAATGTGTAATAAAAAGCCAAATGTGGTCATAGGAACAAATAGTACATAAAACAGGAGTTACTGAATTAAATTAACTACGTAAATCTATATATCAAATACACAGATGAGATGTCTTGGACATCAAGTAATTTAAGCATTGAAATCTAAACATGCATATTGGCAGTCACTGCTTGTATTTGGTATTACATACATTGTAAATAACATCTTTCAGTATATTTAACATTATGTTAATTTATCCTCATATAGCCCCCGTGATGGGATTTTTCAACCTATAAATATTAATTTATAAAATTTAGTTAATTTTTTTTTTCAATATTACACCTTTAAAATTGTATAGCATGTGCTGAGAATTTCCTTTTTGTTTTCCCTATATAATACCTTTATTAAAGTATTTAAATCTATCACTTTGTTGTGTTGACTCTTATCACCAGTATCTACTTACATTTGAATGATCGGTATGAATGAATAAGGGAATTTACAGCTTACCAACACATGAAGCCAACAGGGGGTCCTCATTATCTCTCACCGCTATGGTCAAAAGTTGAGTCTTGCTTGAACCAAACATTTATGTGAGAAAGTTTGCCAGTTTTTTGTGGAAGGGCAGTGGTTCTACTCCAATTCATTCTGAGATCTTCCTCCACCAATACAACTCGATATGCAGTCTGTAACCGGAAATGTGTTAACCTTGTTGAACCTCATTATAAAAAAATGAAGCCAACAAAATGGAATATTCCAAATTCTCTCTCTCTCTATGTGAAAAAACATCATCTCAGTGCATTTGAAAATGAACCTTGATACCAGCAAATTATACCCAAATACATAATTTGTCACCTAATGGCATGCACAAGTGCTGCAATTTCTATTTTTGCCACCACTTGTTTAGCACCTTGGAACCACACGGGTTGGCAATTCAACCACAATAATGAACATGATAAAGAATGGATATGACACCTATTTGTAGGTGCCTACCCTTACCCTTGAACCATATGGGTTTGAATGCCTGGAACAGTTTTACATTTATGACAAAACTTCTCCATTATTCATTTTCCCATGGATGCATTTTATAGCTTAAGGCATAAATTTGGTTTAAATTTACATTATTGGAGATTTGCTATTTAATATGAAGTCAAAAATGTTATGATTTTTAATGGCTTTTATGCTGTGTGACCTGCTGTTCTGATAGTTAATATCAACATAAGAATGAACAGGATATAAGATAAATACAATATTGAACACAAGATTCCTTGCGGTACTATTTCTTGTTTGCCGCAGCACATTTCAGTGCAACAACACCATAGAAAAATAATAAAACAGTCGACTCATTTAGTGAAATATAGTCAAACCTGTGCAAGCGATCACCTCTCAAGCAGCCACTTGTCTTAAGCAGCCAAATTTGCTATTTCTAATTTCTATATTTTAAGTGCAAATTAACCTGTATTAAACGACAACCCGTATTAAAGGGCCACTTTTGCTCCTTGGCTGGCTACTCAAGACCAGTTTGACGCTCAACACATAAAACAATACCAGTCTATATAACCATAGTGATTGACCAGGCAACTGCAAGGTTCAAAAGGAACTCGGTTTAATTCCTCCGAGCTCAAGTATAAAACTGCATCGCAATCAACAATGTAACAAATTATGTGAAGTTTTGACATCACGTGGATCTAGTAATGTTTCTGCTACCTCATGTAAATGAATATAGCCCCAAATAAATGTGTATCAAAACAGTAATGATACTTTTTACACAAATACCAGAACAGGGATATGTGACTGGTGTTCGAGATAAGTATGTCCCTGAGAGACAGAATTTTCCATACGTGGCAAAAAAAAACATGAAAGATTTGTCTTGTGGACAACTGAAACTGCATGACTTTTTAAATTTATATACCAGTCTATTTGTTTTATTGTATTAGCACATAGATACCATAGCATTTATGAAAATAAATCCTAGTGTGAGGATTTTATGAACGTTGTTACGGCATAGTGTGAGAAAGGAAGGATAAGCGCGTGGAGGGGTGCAGGATGAAAAATCGGTATCCGTTAACAATATGTGGAAATTCTTGTATGCAAGAATATAATAATCTTTCGTGGGTTTGAGGTTCGGATAGAAAATTCTGCCACAAGTCGAGGGATAACTGTTTTGGCAGGATTGATGGTCTGTCGAGGTCCTGCAAAAGCAATTATCCCAAAGTATGCATTTATTTATCCTAATCAAAAAAGCCATAAATGATTATTTTTCTTGCATATCAAACACATTGAATAATTATTTTAGCTTAATTCATCATTATATTTTTTACGATCGCTTCTAAGATGTTAAATTATACGATTAACGTCATATATCCTATACCTTACTTTATATATGGTTCCAATATCACAGTGCGAAAACTTTTATCTCAACCCTAGAGTGAGATAGAAATATCTAATCCCAGTTAAAAATGCAGATTATAAGAATCTAACATGGGTTGAGGTTTGGATAGAAAATTCTGTCCTGTGTGGCAGAGAACTGTTTTGCCAACTGAGGTCCCGTGAAAAACAGTTATCTCAAGGGACATAATTTTCTATCCAAACCGAAAAAGCCATGAATGATTCTTTTTCTTGCATACAGTCACATTATACATTAAATTATATGATTTACGTCATACATTTTATACGTTATGTCATAAATGAATCTAACGTCATAGCGCGAGAATTTCATCTCGGCCCTAGGGTGAGATAGAATTATCTAACCCCAATAAAAATTCAGATATCCTTATCCGGTGTGCAAGAAATCCTTATCCGGTATGCAAGAAAAAATGAGATATCACCCCATGCTATCCATCTCTTGATAGGATCTTCAGTACAAACTGTGTGAAACCTGAAACCCAACTGTAACCTCGGGTTGGATTATCCTTATTCCAATGTTATACCGGGGAGGAAGTGCAGTGGATAAAGTGTTGGCTGCTCACACTAGAGGTTGAGTGTCCTATCCCCAGCTTGATATGTTGGCCTCTCAACAAAAAGTACTGGTTCTACCAAGGAAGTTTACTTGAGAGTGATTCGTATGATCGTATTCTGCGTTGAGCTAAAACAAATTGGCATAGACTAACCTTATACCCATGAAAGATTCTTATAATCTTCAAATCTACATCAACATTGTATGGCATAATAACATTAGTTCTCCAGTTTCCTGAGTATAAAAAACAGAAGTCGATACTAAAGCTATATAATATTTTATTTGCTATGTTTGACTATCAAAACCATTTTTTGTGGTCGACTATAACAATTTATTGTCTAAATATCTGCTAGAGAAAATAGAATAAATTTAGCTATAATTTAAACTAGAAATAGAAAACTAGTATGTTGCTCTGTATTATAATCTGTCAGCTGTTCCCCCAGTATTTACAGTGTATAGAGAGAATACTGGGTTAGCCCCTTTCCCTACGAAGTTTATTACAAGAAAGCACATCACATCCTTTATCATGTCCAAAAATGCCTAGTTCACTGTTAAAACTTTTGCGATGAAAAAATTGCTTTTGACATTGAAACTGAACATTATATTTTTGTCACTACCAATAACTAGTGGTTATTTTTGTTTAAACAATAAGACAGCGACATAGAATATTACCTTGGTAACCAGCTTAAAACAAAACAAACAGTGTTAGCCATAACAGCCACAGAAGAAATAAAGTCTGACAAATATCAATTACCTATGGAACTGTACGTATAAACATTAGACAGGGAAAATATTTCAGTTTAAGGCAAGTGGTAACAAAATATGGATTACTCAAAATTATGGACTTAGAAAATAATAAATTAACTTTAGACAGAAAGGTTCTTAATACAAGTTACGTGAGTATACAGTGACTACTGTTATACCATGTAAACATTTGAGCAACAAAATTTTTTTTATTGTTTTGGTCAAAACATATTTATTTTTTACTAGAAAAAATCACTTTATGCACTTATATGTTGGGTATACAATAAAATACAAAGAATATTATGAATAGTAAAATGTTTTATAGAAAAAATATGACCTGTCTATTTTGGCACTACTGTAACAGACACCAGGAATATTGAAATCAACAAAGTAGATCACATCATGTGCAAAATATTCAAAAGTGAAATTAATTTTAACAAAATGCTGAAAAATGGAATTACAGGACAAGTCATCTGCAATATAACTGAAATATTTCCAACACAATAACATTATTTTAACTTTATTTGACACAGAACTGTTTAAGTGATATAAGAAATCATCATTATTATAGATCACCACCAAAACAAGGATTTATATTGAAGGATTGGAAACTTACATCTCCTGACTTAATATTGATAGAACAGCTCACATATGATTAATTATTTGGTAAATAATCATTTAGAATTCACAGGCAACTGCTTTCTTGTACATAAAATGGAAGTTGTATTTAATTTTGTATATTTTAAAATGTTTTGATCATGCAAAATAGTCTTGCATTAAAGATATTGAGCTTTGTTCAAGTAAAGTTTCTCGTAATTTTGTTGTAATTTTAGCTGCAGTATACACATTTTATAATCAAAAGTACTTCAACAATTTTAAACACAAGTGCTGGGAATGGTATTGTCTGATGAGAATTTCATTCTGCAATGTAAGAATTTTGATTTGTGTTCCTGAGATAAATGGAGGTTAAGATAATAAAAAACAAGATATTGCGAGATTTTGCACAAATAAGCTAGCATTCACAAAATCTCAATCCATTGCCTTTCCTTCTCTATATGATTCCTTGACCAAAATAACTAACTATTGCAAATCAATTCTGATGACATGTCTGGATGCCGCAATATATGAACTTGTGCCCACACATTTTGTGACTTTAATGCAGTAAATATCATGGTAACATACTGGGTAATATAATTTTAAATGTTATATTGAGGCAATGACATTATGTTTGTTTTGTTTGTTTAAATATTTATCATCATTTTCATCTATCAAGGGCTAACAGGTGATCAGTTAACCTAACCATTCTTCAATGAGATCCTGAAAGTTTAACCAGTACTAGGGCTCAACTACCACTGCAAGTAACTGATAACTTTAACACTTAAATCACATTATCAATGACCTTCAAAAAAGTATTTAATGGTATATAATTTAAAGAGATCATGGACATGGTCAAAAGGTCAAACACTACAAGCAGGTCAGTATAGGAAAATTTTACGATTTTCATAAGATTGATAGAAAATATCTTGACCAATATTTTATGAAAAAAAATGCAGGGTAATAGCAAAATCAGTCAAACAAAATTCATATGTCTTTTCATCCAATTATCAAATTGGTCTCTGTACCATTCTTCTTTCAACTGTGTATTGATGCAAAAGGTCTCTGTACCATTCTTCTTTCAACTGTGTATTGATGCAAAAGGTCTCTGTACCATTCTTCTTTCAACTGTGTATTGATGCAAAAGGTCTCTGTACCATTCTTCTTTCAACTGTGTATTGATGCAATAGGTCTCTGTACCATTCTTCTTTCAACTGTGTATTGATGCAATAGGTCTCTGTACCATTCTTCTTTCAACGGTGTATTGATGCAATGACCTTGAAACTGAAGTTCATGCAGATTCATGTGAAATATTAAATAATGAAAATATTACAAAAGCCCACATATTTTTTTGAATACATTTCGTAACCATGAATGAAGCTGGCATGTAATGACAATCTGTGATGCAGTTAATTTTCAGACCTGGTACCATGGATGCCAAACATTTGCAATCTGTGGGACTCAAACCCAGAACCTTTCATGGGCATGACGAGATTGTTTTCTCTTCAAACAAATTATAAACACACTGTGACAGAAAGAGTATACAGTAGTTGCCTGAAATTACAGATATGAGTTTTTTGGTTGCCAATACAAAGGTTTCTACATGTACATACTATATAGCAAAATAATTGATCTAAATAAGTAATGTGACATAAAAACAGCGCTGGTTTCAAATATTGGAACACAATCGATTCAAGCTCCTGTTTCACATAAGAATGAATGAATGAATAGGGTTTTACGGCGTACCAACACATTATAGATTATTCGACGCCAACAGGAAGGAAGATTCCAGGTTCACTTTACATGTACAAAAACAACAAATTAACATACAGATTTAAAAACAAGAGGCCCAAGAGGGCCTGAGGACGCTCTACTGACTCATAGTGGCCATAGCACTTTATGAAATTCTACTATGCAATAGAAATATCGGGGCGGGGTCATTTTTAACTCTAGGGACACCATTTGAACAAATCTAACAAAACTATAGTTGGTCATCATTTCTACATAAACATTTTGAAAATCTGTTGGACCGTTCATGAGAAGAAGACTTTTTAAGTTTTGGACCATTTCTAGTAACCGTGGCCATCTTGAATTTTAGATAGAAAAAAATAAATCTTTTGTATAGTAATCTATGCAATAGAAACATCCATGTGAAGTTTCAGTTTAATTGGCCTAGTTGTTTCAGAATAAATGAAAAAAAAAGAGAATTTTCTGTTTTCCCATTGTATCCCTATTTAAAATTCTAAGTCCCCTTACAGGGCCCCTATATATCTTAACCCCTAAATTCTTATCTGCAATCAAACCCCTACACTTAGGGATAATTTATATCAAATATGTACAAATCTGACACACCGGTTCTTAAGAAAACAATTTTACTAATTCCCAATTTGTACCATTTTGGGGCCCCTCCTGACCCCTTAAGACATAGGAACCCAGTCATTTTTACAAATCTTAACTGCCTTTACCTAACAATGCTTTAGCGAAGATATAGGCAAAATTATTTCCATTTACAAAAAAAAAAAATTATATTGACATGTGTCCCCTTATTGAACTCTGGGGGCAGGGTCATTTTTTACCCTAGGGACACCATTTGAACAAATCTAACAGAACTATAGTTGGTCATCATTACTACATAAATATTTTGAAAATCTGTTGGGCCGTTCATGAGAAGAAGATTTTTAAGTTTTGGACTATTTTTAGTAATGACGGCCATCTTGAATTTCAGATTGAAAAAAAAAAAATCTTCTGTATAGTCTCCTTTGCAATAGAAACAGCCATGTGAAGTTTCAGTCTAATTGGCCTAGTGGTTTAAGAACAGATGAAAGAAAAAGAGAATTTTCTGTTTTCCCATAGTATCCCTACAGTAAAATTCTAAGTCCCCTTACAGGGCCCCTACAAATTTTAGCCCCTAAATTCTTATCTGCAATCAAACCCCTACACATAGGGATAATTTATGCAAAATATGAACAAAGCTGACATACCGGTTCTTAAGAAAAGGAATTTAGTAATTCCCAATTTTTATCCTTTTGAGGCCCCTCCTGACCCCTTAAGACAGTGGAACCCAGTCATTTTTACAAATTTGAACCTCCTTCACTAAACAATGCTTCTGTGAACATATAAGCAAAATCATTTCCATTTTAAAAATAAAAAAAAATAAAATATTATAATGACATGTGTCCCCTAATTGAACCCTCGGGGTGGGTCATATTTAACCCTAGGGACACCATTTGAACAAATCTAACAAAACTATAGTTGGTCATCATTTTGAAAATCTGTTGGACTGTTTATGAGAAGAAGATTTTTTAAGTTTTGGACTATTTTAAGTAATGGCGGCCATCTTGAATTTTAGATCGAAAAAAAAAAAAACTTCTGTATAGTCTCCTATGCAATAGAAACAGCCATGTGAAGTTTCAGTTTAATTGGCCCAGTGGTTTCAGAGAAAGTGCTGCTAACAGACGACAGACGACGGACGACAGACAATGCGTCATTGCATAAGCACTTCTGGCCTTTGGCCAGTAGAGCTAAAAAAACACCAACAAATGAATATGCAGAATGTACCTAGAACCTTTATACCTGCAGAACTGCAGAGTTTCAGCAAATTCTGTCGTATTACTCGAATTGTCGCTTCTTACGACAATCATGAGCCACAGTTGTCTTATTCTTGCCATCACTCATATGGCTCCTTAATACCACACAGGGGTTGATAATTTAACCACAATAGTGAACATGACAAAAAATGACAAAAATGAACATGACACCCATTCGGAGGATTCTTTCCCCTCTGCAGAGATCGGCAGTGATTCTATTCTTAGCCGGAACCACGCGGGCTTTCACATAAGAAATATACTTAAATACTTGAATACTTATATCTAGGAAAAGCATCTAGGCTTGTTTCATCATTAGTTTACTTAAAAACTAAAAAACATAACTATGTTTTGACTAGGTATTTATTTATTATATAATAAATATTAATGAAACCATGTGCAGTTTTACCGGAACTAGTCATGATCACCTTGCTGCTTTTCTTAGATTTAATTTTTTAATTATCTAAATATATATTGGTGAAACAGGAGCCAGCTTTTCATTAATTAAGACTGGTTCCAGAATATAATGCAGTTGGTTACACTGACATTTATTAAAACTTATGAAACTGTTGGCGACACAAACATGGTAATCAAACATTTTTTAAGCGTGATGTCACATATGACTTAACCACCATCAAGATTTAATTAGACTTTATAATAGCTACACTTATTTATCATCATCTGGCTGAGATTTATACCAAAACAAACTTTATAATAATTAGGCCACACTTAAAATATTTCTGTTTGCCACTTCCGACCCGTACCATTAGGTAGGTAAATTCTTTTATTTTGTGATTTATTTTGTTGTTGATATCATTCAAAGAATATTTTTGTCTTTTAAATGACATACATGTATAATGACTAAAACTATTTTGAATGAAGGCCATTTTTTACCCATCCCCCTCTCCCACACAAACAAATTTTTTTGCTGATCCGACAGGATCTTTGTTGCGGGTAAGCAGAAGCAGCAAACAAACAATATCTTAATTTAGGCTTTGTTGTCTTTTTAATCTAAATTAATTTATTGATATTGACAAAAAAAGCAATAACCCTTGTGCCACAATCATAATATAACAATCAAGTGTGAAGATAAAATAAGTGAAGTACAGAGTCATAGAGTGAAAGATAAATTAAACACACTTTTTCTCATGTAAACAACAGTAAAATTAATTCTGACAAATTATTCAGTTAGATTTATTCAAAATTTTGATAATAATTTTTTTTAAAAAAATAAACATATTGTGATCAAATTTAATTACATATATGTGATATAAATGGTATTTAAAGTTGACCAATAGTGTTTTTTAATTCTATTTAGAATGGCATGCTTATGTCATAAACTCATAATTGTATATTTCTGTTTGTCATGTATATTCATATATGTGTATTATGTTACCATGATGAGACTGAAATTAAAAATTAAAAAAAAAAAAATAATAATAACATGAACCCCCAACAAATGCTCGCCCATAAATCCAACTTATAGCTGACACCTGTTCAACTATTGCCTAACCCAATCAGTTGTACAAAGACAAGCTGTAAATAAGAACATTAGTTTGCCTAACAAATATAACAAAAGTGCTGTTAACCATTACCAAGCATTATAAAATACTAATTTTCCTGGTGCTTATAATATTAATATGTATGTAAAATACAAACTGATTAGGTGACAGACAACAAATGAAAACTTATTTTCATTTTACAATCAATCAAATTATCAATTCTGATTCTTTTGAAGGGAATTTATCAGGACTTTTCAAACTTTTAAAAATTGGTTAAAACATTTTTTTCTCCAATATGTCATGCCTATATACACTCACTGACCCCATATTGCCAAAACTATATCTGTTTAAACAATAACATATTGAAAAGGGATTTCCTATCTTGGGCTACGCACCTAGGTTAGGCTAAATTAGATTTTCCGTTTAAAATTGCAACATATTTTGTGATGTACTATATCAGTCAAGTGATTTCAATTTTATTTCAATTTGACCGTCATATAACTTTACATGTAGTAAAAATTGTTTAATCTTAGAAAGAGTCAAATGACTATGCAGTAGTTAAGTAGTGTCTACTTTTAGAATGGGAATTTCACTGCAAGTTTACCAGTTCAATTTAAATATAAGTTTTGGTGGATTTAACATACCACCAAACCATTTAGATTTTATTTATTAATAATAATAAAATATTTTATTTTTTAAGACATCTTAAAGCATTTTTCCTGATATACTCCCTTTAAGAATTTCTTCGTACCAATATAATAGTATTGGGTGATACATATACATGTGTACATATTATTGACTAACTGACTTAAAATCTTAAACCAATTAAAAGTTATATTCAAAATGGGAAGGGCACAATATAAAACATTTTTCACCAAATCTAACTAAACACGCCCATCAGATGCATAATAATGATGAATTGGGAGTTTTACGTCATACCAACACATAACCCTTTATGAAATTGACAGGAAGGAAGATTCCAGGCTCACTCCCCATGTACAAAAACAAATTAACATATACATTGGGAAAAACTATCTACAAATGAATAACAGAGTGAACCTTGAACCTTGGTTCCTGCAGATTCAGCAAATTCTGTCCAACACTCAATTTGTTGCCTCTTACGACATGTACCAGTTTCAGTGAACCGTATGAAAACTGACAATTTAACCATAATAATGAGCATGACAAAAAAAAGCTAAAATGAACATGACACTCTCATTTGTTGGATTCCTACCCTCCCTGCTGATAGACAGACAGGGGCCCTGATCTGATTTGATTAAACAAAATTCCATATGTACAGTAAACATTTCTAAGAAAAAAAAAATATTTCAACATATTTCAGGTTATATATGGCATTACCAGTTTTTATTGGTGGACTCTAGGTAGAACCACGATCCTTCCACTAGTAACTGGCAAACACTCTCATTTAAAGTTTGTGGAATGAGCAGAACTCGAAACTACGACCTTAGAGGTGAGAGGTAAGTCATCTTGAGATGGCGCAATGACCATTCAGCCACGGAGGACTGCTGAAGTGTCACTATTATAGTAATATCACAGTCTTTTTTTTATTGAAATTAAAAAATACTAGTTTTACACACATGGTCATTGCATTAAATTTCTCTATACCAGTATATCAGTAGCTCAATGCATTCTCGATAGAATGGTCCCATTTATTTTGGAAATAGCTTTGACGAGATAAATATACAATAATTTTCACTTCAACTACACATATGCACAGACAGACAGATTAAAAAGGTTGCTACTATATGCCTTTCTGGATCCTCACTACACGACTTATCATAAATAACAATTCTTCATAGCCACCTCTTAATAGATAAAACACCAACGTCTACAAACATATCTCTGTGTCAATCCAGGTTTAAATTAAATCTAAACAAAAATAATTTTAGATTAAAAACAATTAAAATAAAATTTCTGTGTTTTCAAACTTTAATAATGAAAAATACTTTTAATACAGTAAGAAATATCACAATCTATTATGCTCTGCATTTCAATGGCACAATTGTCTTTCACATATATGCAATATTTGATATTTCAATGGAAATAAAATCTTCTCTTTTTCAGAATTCTGGTTACATATCACAAGGTTCATGGATTTCATTTTCAATTAAGTATGCTGTATATATTGTGACCAAAATAACTTTACTTATTCATATCAAATGATTGTTCCCTGCAGTACATATATAACAATTACATATGATGTATATACTGGGACTAAAACAACAATACTTATGTATCAAATAATGGTTCCCAGCAGTTCATGTATATTGGGTATGTCATATATATTGGGGCCAAAAAACATTTCATATGTATCAATTAATGGTTCCCAGCATTACACGTAATGCATCAGCATATTCATATGATGTGTTTACTGGGACCTAAACAACGTTACTAATGTATTAATTAATGGTTCCCTGCAGTACATGTTTATGTAATATCACGTTTAGAATTTGAGAATGCAATGTTTCAAATGAACTGATTGATTGTATATTTAATGTCATAGGTATGCCATCAAGGTTTACAGATGGTCAGTTAACTAACCAATCAAATGTTGCTTTTTTTTAATTTTTGGGAGAAGGTGGGGTTCCTTCCATGGGGGAAAATAGTGTAACAATGATGAAATATGGAAAAAACAAATCAATAAAAATCATAAGTATGTTTGTTTAAAATGGTTTACAGGTCAACATCCAAATTTTGTATTATTTTAAACTGGCATAAAACCCTATTAATAACATTAAAAATATCTTATTTAAAAATTAAGGGAATTTTTTTCTTACATTAATAGAGGGAAAAAGCATATGTTTTTTGGGAGGGGAATAAGGCCAAATTTCAGCCAAAAAAAACACACTGCACTACTGGAAGTTTAACAAGTACGCGAGCACCTCCATCTCTGTAGGTAACTGATACTTTCCCCACTTAAACGGTCAGATGAATGACAATGCGACACAATGTCATATGTCAGTCATCACAGAGACTCAATTTTCAAATTCAAATATAAAACTGTAAAAATATTCATTAACTATGTTTTATATTTGTACATTATGGTTAATCTTTTTTGCGCTTTCAAAGCCACATTTTTCAATTTAGTTGATTATTATTTTAAGGAATGTCCCTTTACAATACAATAACAGTTTTTTCTTGTGAATAGGTTTAGCAACCAAAATAAATTAATTGCTAGATTATCACCCACGCCCATCCCCTAATTTCTAAAGAAAAAAAAATTAAAAACAATAAATAAAAAATAAAATCCTCCCTCTCGTCTCCCCCTTTTTAAGAAAATTTTTCATGACAATCTAGCAACTAATTTATAATGTCTCAAGTAGGGCTAAATGACACAAACATAATTGAAAGTTATCTGGATTACAGTATACAGCATTATAAATTACTCATGATTTTCAGTTATTCCATTCAAATCGACTCATTTAAACAAAGCCTAACTCATAAAATGACATTTGGATGTTACTCTGATTATATCTGGTACAGAAGTCCTGCTGACGATATGTTGTCTCCACCACCAGCTGTCTGCAAAACATCAACACAAACCAGAACTGGTGCTAGACAAATGTCAAACTCATCTTCCTCCCAGCATGATACCGGTCGCCCTTCCTGCAGTGGGATTCGGTCAGCAAAACCTTCCTGGGCACTTGTGGAGAACGATTCATCCATAATCAGTTTGGCCTTATCTGTGTCTATGTAGTTGGAACCACAGACATGTCTGTTGGCAGTTAATGAAGCTTTGGCTGCAGCTGACATTGTGTTCTTCCAATCAGATCCCTTCTTTGTCAAAATAGCTTGATATGCCAAGGTATGAACGTGCAATCGGGTCAATTTTCTCTTGCCTCCATCTTCATCTGTGTCTTTCAAAAGCTTGAAAACTGTTCTCATCTGGTCGAGAACTGTTGCTATGCGCGGATGAGAATCTGAAACTAAAGAAACTTTTCCACCAGTGAGCATATTAACAAGGTTAGGCAGCTCCTGTTCATTCATTCCTAGAGAGTCAGAGTACAGTATGACAGTCTCTACAACCTCCTTCATCAGAGTTTCATCGCTGAAAGAAGCCATCTCAAAATGTGTTTTTGTGGACCTGTCAGTCTTCATTAGCAGGTCTTGTAATTTCTTCAATCTTCTCAATCTCACACCTTAAATAAGAATTATGTAAATATCATTAAAGATTAAACAATATAGCAATACCTGTGCAAGTAGTCACCTCTATTGAGCAACAACATTGGCTATTTCCCATTTTTGTGCTTTCAAATCAAACTTACCTGTATTACATGAAAGCAACAATCTGCCTAAAAAGGCTGCTTTTGCTCCTTCCCTTGACAGGTTTGACTATGTTATTTTATTATATACTAGTATCTAACATAAATACAACCTTGTTTCTACAGGGTTTCTGAAGTGTATACAACATTCTGAATCACCTACTGACATTTTCAGTGTCCATATCATACCTGCTCATCAATAGTCATGACATCATGATATGTTGAGTTTTCAAACAGTATATTTCCTCGGTCACCAAAGGTTTTGTGTAAGCATCATTTTTATTTAGCAAGCGAACTATCGGACAAAAGAACCATGTAATGTGTATTTTTAATTACAAAGCAAACATTCTGCTAAACGTTTAAATCTAATTTCTGATGATGTTGATGTGGGAAAACGCATATCTATGGAGTAAAGGGTTAAATTTTTGGCCACCTAATCTTATATAAAAATGTCATTGCAGCTATGTGATATCCATTTTAACAACAATAGCATGATATGATGTCATATCCTGTTAGGACAACGTCAAATGATGTAACATAATTTCCGTCCTAATAGGATATGATACACTTGAGACTTCGCCTCGTGTGTGATAAGGTGGTCTGACATCTACACTCAAGATGACACAAATAACCATATCAAGTTAGTATGGCAATAGCCTGCATGTATTTCAATAATTTTAGAATTTTCTTAAAGGTATGTTGGCCGTTTCTCAGAGCAAGGTGCCTATGAAAACTGGTTTACTAAGAGTTGGGTTTTATCTTAATTCTACCGCCTGCTCAGCGCCTTGTGTACTACGATTACCTTGCCATTTTTTACAATTACAAATGTTTTGTAATATTATCTAAATCTAAAGAAAATATCAGTATGCAACTGATGTAATGACTTCATCAATCTGTTGCACAAGTATGTAAATTTTTTGTCTCAATCTCAGGGTCTAAGTCAGACGCTGTCTCTGATGGACCTGACCCCAAGTAAAAAAGCACATTTTACCTTCATCTGGGTATAGTATGAAATTTTTGTTTGAATATATTTTAGTGTCACGTTTATGTCATTAATCGCTAACAAATGATCATTTAACCTAACCACTCTTTCCTGAGATCCTGAAAGATTAACCAGTACTCGAGCACACCCATTTCAGCAAGTAACTGATACCTTCCCCACTTGAATCAGCGGTGAGAGACAAATGACAATGAAACACAATGTCTTACATCAATCATAAAGGGAACTGTGGCCAGGCTACCAACTGAGCTAACTGGGCCTGGTCTTATATACTTTATACATCTGTGTATATATATTTGAAATAAATATATCAACAAACTATTGAATACAAAATTATCTACCTATGATACTTCTAAAATTCTGTCATATCATAATAGAGAAATATATACTTTTCAGTGACCCTCACATTCAGAGAGGCAGGTATTTTTTCTTTTTTTCTTCTTGTTCAACTATATATTTCAACTTCATTTACAATGTACATTCAAACCTGTGTAAGGAGTCAACTCTGTTAAACAGTCTCTTGTCTTAAGAAGCCATGTTCGCTATTTCCCATTACTATGCTTTCAGAGCAAATTAACCTGTATTAAACAACATGTCTTCATAGGACACTTTTGCTCCTGCCCTTGACTGGCTGCTTAAAACAGATTTGACTGTATCTATGAGTTTCAAATATATTACATTCCCTTTTTTTTTCATTTTCTTAATCATATTTAAGTATACATGCTTCATAGTTCAAACATTAAAATTCAGCATGAAGTTATTACCAATTAGACATTTATTTGCTGAATTTAATTATTTTGAAGTTAAAATGATTTGCGACATCTACTAGTATATACTACGTTACTAAAACTAAACATCAACTGCAGGATTTCCTGAGACAACCAGTTATAACTGAAATACTATGATTACATATAAGCCCCAACTGCCATATAAAAGCCACAATATGGCTCTGGGACATGTTTTATATAATTCAGTACATGGTCAAATCAGAGAACTCTTTTTCAAAATTTCACAGTCATCACTGCATTGTTTTTGTTATAATGTTGCATACTACTAAATTATTGTTAATATATTTAATTGGCAAAAAAATAGCTTCCAAAAGGTGTTTAATATATGCAGTTTGAAAAAAAAGTTAAACTCCAACTGCCAAAATTTGAAATTTGAGGGAGATGCACTCTGTACACATAGATCTGTGGAAATTCACCATCAACAGATAGCCTAGTGTAGCATTGTAATTTGATAATCTCCTGTAACAAATATTTACTACCCTGGCAGTAAATGTTGCGGCTTTAAGCAGGGCGATGATGTAGTGAAAATGGCATCGGCTGCTAATACATGAGGTCGTGGGTTCAATCTCGATTCAATATTCAACATGTGATACTGGTTCTACTCAAGAAACTGACTGAGGAGTGATTGACAGAAGCCAAATAAATTATTACAAACAGGCTTCTCCACAGGCCATTTAAGCACAGGGGCACTCAAGTGCTTGAATGGCAGTAATGGTATTCCCCCAGCGCTTGGAATCTTAAACCACATATTTCAAAAGCTTATATTCCTTTAAATCTTCATTTTTTAGCATATCTTTTCTTATTTTAATGCATATATGAAACATACTAAATCTAATGACTGATGTATACCAATTCTACTATTATATAAATGTAAATCAATTTTAATGAGTGCTACACAATGCTTGAAAACGTTTTGGAGCAGACACTCGAGTGCCTAGCACTTGAATTCCAACTTGTGGAGATTCCTTACAAATGAAGCAAAATGGCAGGCAACTAGTATTTAAATGGAAAATATTTTTTTTTTTCCTCAATGATAGGTTAAATATTGGTTACAGAAAATAAAGTACATCATCCCCAGCACTGCCTTTTACCTTCTTTGAATGGAAAATTATCCATCATCTGAAGCCCACCAACAACAAGGACAGAAGGATTGAAACTTGGCAGTTCCATTTCAAGGTCTTCCAGGGTCTCAAGGAATGGATTGCTTTTGTCGCTATGGATAATAAACCTGCAAACACAATATAGTATATAGATTATATACCTTGAAAAACTTTGAAAACACATTGGTCATATTTTTTAGAATTTAGAACTAATAAATGTACAGCACTACCAGTAACATATAGTCCAACTCCTTATGTCACACTTCATACTACATGTGTATGAGCCACTTGTAAGCATAAAATGTTCTTCTGTGCCCCATAGGGAGAATGAGTGTTGCTATAAGGTGTTGTGGGATATTAGCCCACTCCTGTCCAAGAGATCAACCCAACTCTGGAGCAGTTGCGCACATAAGGCATGTGACCAATTGTGAGATGTTTAGTGAAACCGACCCCTGACACATTACTTAATAATCACTCCTAAGAAAGGATACATATTTACCTAGGACGAGAGATTCAATGAATTTGTTCAAAATGGGAATAAGAATTTAGAAACATTTGAGAGTGTTAGAAGAATGGACTTCAGGTGAAATGTGTCATTGTCATTTCATCAAATGTACAGAGTTTGAAGGATGTAAACCTTCCAACTCAATACCACAGGACAACCAATATTTCACAATCACGACTGGTTGAGATGAATTAAGATGTTCAGATTTGAAAGGTTCATACATGTGTTAATCGTCACACTTACCTGTTCGCTCTGTTGGCACTAAAGTTGCCCCAGGAACTCCCAGCATCATATTCCATGATTAAATGGATATCATTTTCTTCCAACGGTTTTCCAAGCACTAAATGAAATATAGAGTCAATAATAAACATATATACATGTATAATATTGCAAGCATTAATTTAAGTCAGTATCATTTCTTTCTTTAATTTTTCAATTAGAAATAATTGACCAGGGCATTTATTACCATCCATTAAGTCACTTTTTGTTCGTTTTAAAAACTTATTTATTTTAACTTGATAAGGTTATTATCACTCAGACAATTCATGCTCAGTGTCTTCCTTGGTGAACCAGTACTAAGCATATAATGATATAATTATGTGTTAAGTGTTTTGCTCAAGGACACCACATATGGCTGTGGCAGAGGATCAAACTCATGATCAGGGGTTCCATGCTCTACCACCAAACTATGCACTCTACATGGAAAGTCAACTCATGGATATAGTCTGCAAAAAATTACTTTCATTGTCAAAATAAAAATAACTTTGTGATGAAAAACAAAAAGGTAATCAGATAGTATTCATAAAATGCATTCTCTGAAATAAAATGTATACATTTGTATGTTTTTATTTCAGGCAAAATATAACATATTAAAGCTACTTCTGAAACTTGACAAGCTCAGCAATACCTTTGATAGATGCAGGTATTGTTTTAAGGGTTTCCTCTGTGAACCTTGATGCCAGTAGTATTTCTGCTCCTTCCATGGCTAACCTCCGGGCCATAGCTGGGGCATTTCCTCCCATCTCCGTTCTCACTCCTGGCAACTGTCGGGCAGATTTTGTTATTTGTGAAAACAATGTGGCATTCTCCACATACCGTCTGAAGATACAAAAGTTGATTATCAGTATGATTACTGGTTTTATATGTAAAGTTAAAAATTTAGAAAATTTAATTTACAATTCATGTAATACAACAATAAAATAACACCCAGTAAGTTAATTTAAACCCAAATACAATAAATAGAAAAGAAAATCTATAACAAGAGTTGTCAGAAGACAACAAAGCTTGTCTATGGGATAAAACTCACCACCCATGCAAAAATTGAGATTGGAGGCAAACACCGAAACTTAAACACAACTAAATGCAAAAGTTTATCTGGGTGTTTCTCAGTTTATCAGATGATGCCGATGATGACACCGGGGTCATGGCAATAGCTCTCCTGGACATTTGTCCCGGTGAGCTAATAAATAGTGGGCACAGGTATATAGATAAATTATTTGCACGATGACAAACCTGGACGACCTCCAAGCCAATATATCTAAAAGGTCATGAAAATGTTATGTCTGTTGCATGATATATTAAAAGACTGCTTAAGATGGAATGTTTTACAACTGTCCAGGAATTATAGTTAAAAACAGCATGGTTTAAGTGAGCACCAGCAGAAAATACATGGTTTAATAATAAAGTGTTTGGGCTGAGGTAGGTTTGAACCCACAACCTCAGCAGTGTCTGTAAGAGGTAAGTTATCAGAAATATGCAGGATCCACAACCCCAGCAGTGTCTTTGAGGAGTCGCACCATTATTATCTCCCTCAAGTACTCCGGACCTACAGATGAGGGAGGAAGAAATAACACTTCAGTTTGCTTTTTCTTCTTTTTCAGAGCTTTGTATTGCAGTTTCTTATTTTTTTCTACCATGAATTAAATTGTTGGTTTGAACTGAGGGCGAATATGACATATTTATTACTCTGGAAATTGTTAGGTCTTACAAAACTATTAAATTAAAAAAAAACAATATTGGTAAGTTTAAATTCTCATTTTTTCCAAGAACTATTCTTCTTTGGAATAATATCCCACTATGTACTGTTGCCATGACCTTTTAAGTAAGAGGTCACAGTATATTCTCTGAACATCTTACTGTATTTACAGATTTGAGTCGCTTAGACGTTCAATACATATTTTAATGGGAAAAGAGGGGTTAAATTTTAATGTCACAACATTGCATAGTTGGTATCACACGCATGACTGCCGTTATCGACCAAACAATTAACTAGAGGTTAGAGATGGCGCTCTACTAAGGTTCTGAATGCATCAGCTGGATGGACAAAGGCGATTCTTGTCAGAGTTGAAACTAACTTACAAAATATTTATGTTTTCTGATCCTTAAATGTTAAATAACTTACTCGGCAGCTGCACCGTATCTAAAAAAGTATGCAAACATCTTGGTAAATTCTGTCTCAGTGAAGATATTGTCATAATGCTGTGGTAGAGCTGGGACACTGAAGTTCAGACTTGACAACAGTTCCTGGGCACCAACAAACACATCTTCACAGCCTCCAAATCCAAGTGCTATTCTGGTGTTACTGCCAATGCCAACCTTCCTCTCTGCTCTCAGAAGGCCTTTGAGAACTTGATCCAATTTTTCTCGTGTCATTCCGTCCAAACGTTTCTTATAAAGGACGGCAGACAGTAAAATAAGAACAGACACTGCTGCTAAAGTTTTCAAGTTAACTGGAGCCATTTTATAAGTTTATACTTTTAAACTATTTGTTGTAACATGTACTAAAATATCAACTTGTTTACGTGCCTAAGCGGACCTTGTCATACTTCTGGTTCCCTGCATTTCAAGTTTTGACAAACAATAGTCTGGTTCTTTGACCAATCTATGCTCTCGGCGGGATACCCTCTCGGTGTTGCCTCAGTCCAATCTCGAATCTCCCTAATTGAAAAAAAACAACAGGGAATACCATTAATCTTTCGAAGTCGTGACATCATTCAAACCTTCGTTGAAGCAGTTAACCAATCATCGTGCTCAAACTCATCGCTATTTAACGGACCCAATTGGTGGTTCGTTAAACTAATATTATTTTCATGTTAGACCGAGGACCAGTCTAGACTACTTATTTTACGGGTCATTTAAAACGCTTACCTTTATGCTGTCACCAGCTATAAATTGATAACAGTATTATTGGCTCACCAGGTTATTATTGACTTGAACCATTTTATTTTTTTAAGTGTTTGTCATAAAAAATCACAGGACAGAGGCAAACAAACACCCAGTTTGTTTTTAAATTCTATTCAATGTTATTGTTATAACTATATTGCATCAGAAATTACGTTACTTAATTGTTCGTATCTGTTTTTTTTATTTGATTTGATTTATTTGTGATAATATATATGTCATAAATACAAAGATACATCAACCACTTTAACATACAATATTACAGAAGCATTAACATGTATTTATATAATATATTAAACTAGTTATCTATTTAATATAATATAATTATATAAACTTATTGCAAAACTTATGTTCATGTCAGTTTCTTCATATCACTGAAATACACTTTGTTATTTATCAAGTATATTTAAAATATGTAGCACAGCTATAAAGCCACATTAATAACAATAAAAATTCTAAGTTTTTAAAAAAAAAAAAAAATTAATAAAAAATAAATTCACAGTCCTCTACATTTTCCATTTGCAAGAATAGATATTTCTTCACTTCTTTTCAAATTGATGCTTGTTTTTAATTTCAATACAGAATGCCATTATAAAAGAAAGTTAATGTTGTACAAGTATTAACACATGGCATAATAAAATTAAATGTACTTCCTCTAGATGCATGATGATGCGAATTAGACAGCTTTGTAAAAATTTCTTAATGATAAGACGGACATGAATTGTTAAAAATCTTATGAACTTGATTCAATCTTAATTGTCTATTTCCACTTTCAATGTTAAGTATTCCAAGATCTTTAAAATCCGGCGCGGACAAACTAGCTCTTCGACCATAACTGAGTATAAATCTGATCATTTTATTTTGAGCAACGTGTAACTTTTTCTTAAACGTTATTGTAAGACCACTATACCATGAAGAACATGCACATATAATCAAAATGAAACTGTATTAAAGAATTACAAAGAGTCTTTCTTAGGTAATTTAAGTAGTGTATATGTCTATACAAATTTTTTTTTCTAGAATTAACCTATTTAACAATATTGTTCACAATGTATGTAGCAGACAAATCATTATCTAAAATTGCACCGAGATATTTGACAGATGCGTGTGCTTGTATGGTGTGATCATTACAAAGCATTGAAATTGTTCCACTTTATCAAGCTTTCGTTTTGACCAAAAAAAATATACATTCTGTCTTGCCAAGATGTAATGACAGTTTGTTGTCTATTAACCACTTATTACAATTTTCTAGTTCATTGCCTAAACCTTCACTAATGACATTAGGATTTTCATGTGAGAAAATAATAGCACTGTCATCGGCATAAAGAATATTTTTACATTTTTGGCCAATACTTATGCTCGTATAATTTACATAGCATAAAAACAGTAATGGTCCCAAAATACTTCCTTGAGGAACTCCACAAACAATATTTTTAAAGTCGGATATGGTATTGTTAATATAAACATAGTGTGTTCTACCAGACAAGTACGAGTGGAACCACTCGATTGACTCCACACCCACCAATTCTAACTTACGACATAAAATGTTGTGATCAACTGTATCGAACGCTTTCTGAAGATCAAGCATAGTCGTGCCGGTAAAGAGGCCTTTGCTTTTTTATTTTTTATGTGATTCGAGAGGTGAGTAAGACAGGAGTCAGTCGAATAGTTCCCTCATGAAGATCATATAACATATTATTTATAGTTAAAAAAGATTCTAACTGATTATATACAGCTCTTTCTAGAATTTTAGAAACAATTGATAAAATACTAACTATTGTTAGATACATAAGACGTAGCATTTTTTTAAACAAAGGTTTTACTTTGGCACTTTTAAGATCACATGGACTTTCATTACTAGTAATGGAACTATTTATCAGAAATGTTATTGGTATCTTTATAAATAAATGGTGCTGCATCTTTCAAAAATCTTCCAGGAATGTTGTCCAATCCAGTGCTTGTAGAACAACTTTATTAACATAGTTCTTTGAATACAAAATCTTCACTTTACTGTGCGAAGTTAAAATTTAACAGAATCTGGATTTCTTTTTTTTTTAAAAAAAAACTTTTAAAATAGTAGAATCAGCATTGTGCATTTTTTAGGTTAAAGGTAATTTGTTAATTAGCATAGAAGCAACATTGGTAGAAAAATATTAAAATGATTGGCAATTTTCGTAGGCTCAAAATAATTTTCATCCTCAATTTTCAAAACAACATTAGGAGAAGATTTAGTCTTATTACTGTATCCTAAGTTTTTAATTTGAGACCACAGTTTTTGAGGACTGTTCTTATTTTCTTCTAGCTTATTTGAAAGATATCGATTCAAAAAGATTTGAAAGTGTATCTGTTTAAGTTGTCTATAACAAGAACCTTTTAAAATCGGTTTTGTTATTGGAAGCAAAATTTCTGCCCAAACTGATTCAACATTTTTATTGTCTGGATAAGATCTTTCATTAAAAGCCAAGTCTTCTCGGATGTACATGCAAACTCCACCTCCTTGTCTGTCGCGGTCCTTTCGGGTTACACGGTAGCCACCAATATGTATTTCTGGGTCACTAACAGAGTTGTCTTGCCAGGTTTCTGTAAAAGCTAAGGCAGCAAAACTGCAAGCAATTTTCATTTCGAAACATCGAAAAAAAAATCTTTGTTTTCCGTATTTCTCTTTTATGCAATTTGTCAAATTGGTAAAATCAAGGACTTACATAAGGACAAACCTTCGACTTAATGCATGGTGGAATTGAAACACAAAGGAAAATATCCAGAGTAGGTGGAGAAAGTATGTAGAAAAAAGCATCCCGAAGAATTCTTAAAACCAATAAACAATCAATTTGAATACTCTAACGCTATTTGGAATCAGTGACTTAATAAAAGAGATCGACAGGCTAATTAATATCAGTGACTTAATTACAGAGATCGACGGGCTAATTAATATCAGTAACTTCGTTACAGAGATCGACAGGCCAATGGATATCAGTGACTTAATTACAGAGATCGACAGGTTGATTAATATCAGCAGTGACCTATCCATCGGAAAGACACCTCTTTAACTTATAATTGATTGGCATGGCTATCACTGGCATGTGACATAACGTTATTAACACGCGAGTGTCTGTGTTGCTGAGTGTCTTGAAAGTAACGGTATAGCACACTGTGTATATCATCAAACAAGTTTCATATATTTTGTCATTTTAAATAATATACTTTTTTTAAAAAACATAAATCATACTATCAGTAAAAAAAGTTTAAATGAAGCCACATTCGCACACAGTTTGAGTAACGCAATGAAAACAAATGATATTGTTCAAAAGCAATTAAGTTCATTTCCACTGTATATATAAACACTTGTAACACAATGATAAAGAAAATATTTATAAAAATAGTATAATATCAGAAAAAATGTTTTTTTGTTACAATCGAACCCAAATCGAGAAAAAAACATTGCAAGTTAACTTCTGTCTCACGGATCATAATAAAATTTTCAGAATCCAGGCAATGCGTATTATTGATTATAAAACCGATTTTTATTTTGAACAATAAGAAAACGTAACAATTTTTTTTTCATTAATTTGCAACCACGCCAAATAATGGACAGAGAAAGGGTTCATTTCAACATTTGTGATTATTCTTAAGAATCAGCATTAAACAAAATCGAGGTTACTAAACTATAGAGAGAATAAAACTATTATGTATGAAATATGACCCCAAACGACTTTATTTTTTAAAAACATATCGTAAAATATGTTCAGATGTCTTTCAAAATGACCGATAATGATGCCATAATTTGACCACGTGATTCTCGGAGCGCGTGCCTGTGTTTGTAAATAGCTACTATAGCGGAAGAATTACTTTCCTATCTATGTTATTAAGTCACTGATATATTTTTGACATGTCTCTATTAATATCAGTTCAAAATATACGAATGAAATTTGAGGTGGCATCTTAAGTATTCTTTTGATAACGGTTTACACCTTTGTCCGTAACAAAGGAAAGTTTTAAAACATTATGAATACTAGTATTTTTTGTTATCGATTATTTAATATTTTTCACCTGAATTAAAATGGGATGACAGTATTAAACGTTTTAGAAACTATATCTACGGTGTAAGAAGATTTATAGACGATTCCAACATATTAACAAGTGCTTATATAGCGTCAGTGATTTAATGGATAGGTCACTGGAGTAGTATGTGCGTCACTTTGATTGTAAACATACTGGCGCCATCTTATTGACCTAGTTATTATTTACAGTAACTCATTTGCATACAAGCGATTTGGATCCTAGCGCATGCACGAGATTGACAAAAAGTGCGCGGAGGTCATTTTGTTTCTATAATATGCGCATGCACGGCGGCCATCTTGTTTCTATAATATTTGCATGCATGGCGGCCATATTGGATGTGTGTTGGTATGAGCGGCGACCATTTTTAACGCGTGTCAGAAGGCGCCGATCTTGGATGACTACTGCTGGTAACACAGTTGCGCATGCGCGACGGCCATTTTAGATAACGTCGTATGTGCAGCCATAGTTTTAATATAGAAGCCGACTGACGTTATATCTAAGTTTAGAACGGTAGTCATGTGTTTGATAAGAACGTCTCAAAAGTATACAGAGCTTGTATACTTGATCTAGGGCGTGGTCTCGGACATTAGGGGGGGGGGGAAGGTCAGGCCCTCAACCCTAGACGGAGACATTCTAGTGACAACCGTTTTTCTTAAAAATTAAACATGTACTACATATATTTTTATATAACAACTACTGCTGTAATAAATTAAAAATAAATCCCGCGCTAAGAGATTAGTGTCAAGCCTAGTATGTGTCTCCTTATTGTCGGCTCTTCTATTGACACGAGACATAAACCCTAAGTGGATTAGGCAACACATGCCGGATACACCGCAATGGCCTATTGATATGTCAGAGTTAATACCTATACGTGACCCCAGTATGTCTAGCTTCTAACGGATATGAACACAATAGCCCATTCATCAGCCGAAAGTTAATCTCCTTAACGTTGCCAGTATGTCTAGCATTTGTTTATTTAGGCACTGAAGTGTAACAATGGTGTATTCAAGTGTCAATCTTAACGACTGGACGTCTTAACAATATATTTATGGGTCCTTTGTTGTACATATTCATGATTGGAATATAACACGAGCAAAGATGTATTTGGTATATCTGTGACCACGGTGTGTGCGGTGTATCCGGCATGTGTTGCCTAATCCGCTTAGGCATTATGTCTCGATTATGACACATACTAGGCTTGACAGTAATCTCTTAGCGTAGGATTCGACTGATGAATGTTTGTGAGATGCTATATCTAAAAATAGAAAAGTCGTGTGCAAAATCATTTGAGTGTTGGCCGTTGGAGGAGAAACATGTAAGTTATTTATAGAGTCTATATTTACTTTTAATTATTTATTCAGTAGTGTTCATGCTTATTTATTTTTAATTATTTATTCAGTTACTTAAAACAGTAAGTTTTAATTATTTATTATTTATTTTTGATTAATTTCAGTTGTAATTGTTATATAAAAATAGATGTAGTTCATGTTTAATTTTTTAAGAAAAACGGTTGTCACTAGAATGTCTCCGTCTAGGGCTGAGGGCCTGACCCCCCTAATGTCCGCAACCACGCCCTAGATCGAGTATACAAGCCAGCTCTGCATACTTTTGAGACGTTCTTATCAAACACATGACTACTGTTCTTAACTGAGATATAACGTCAGTCGGCTTCGATATTAAAACTATGACCGCTCATACGACGTTATCTAAAATAGCCGTCGCTCACGCGCAACTGTGTTACCAGCACCTGTTTTCAATCTTGCGCATGTGCTATGATCCAAATGAGTTACTATAAATAGTAACTAGGTCAACAAGATGGCGCCCGTTTGTTTACAACCAAAGAGAGGCTCATACTACTCACTGGTGATTATAAACGATATCTTCAGTGTTAGATGTTTTGTAGACGACAGAATTTTATACAGTATTAATATTATAACAACTGACATCTTTAGCCTTATACGTTTAATACATAACATATTCAATATTATAAGTTTAACATACCACATCTATAGAATTTATCGTTTCCTACCACATACATGAGCTATAGTAACCATATTATTGTCATCACTCATATGGCTCCCTTGAACCACACAGGGGTTGGTAATTTAAACATAATAATGAACATGTCATAAAAATAATCAAATGAACATGACACCCATTCGAAAGATTTCGACACCTCTGTAGAAAAGTGATACTATACTTACCCGAAACCACACGGGTTTTTGGTGAGTTTCAGCAGTTTTGTCCAGATTAGCTATAGACTAATAAAATTATGTTTGTAACCGATTGGAGAACATTCGTTATGTTTGTTTAAAATATAGTCACTAACAAAATATCCCCCCTAGTCAATAAGGTAAAAAAAATCACTTTTTATAGCAGAGCTACGTGTTTCGTCTAATGCTGATAAATTAAAGCAGAATAACCAGTGTATAACCTGAATATATTTATTTTATATAGACAGAAACAACTTGTTTATGAATGACAAACAGTTTCGTTAATTCTCATGGCCTTTGACGCATTTACAGTAGTCGGTACAACTCTTACACGTGACAATTTATTCATGCAAAGTTCCGTACCAAAATTACACCACTAGTACAGTACACGGCTATATGCTCAATTTATAAGCATAATGTCCAACCCCATCGCTTCGATACTTCGATCCACTCATTGCGCCGATACGTCAATCCATTAATCACTTCAGTCTCACCTGGAGTGCCAACATGATCTAACATGATCCTACCCTTCTAACTGGCCACTTCCTGTTCCAATTGTCGAGCTGTGTTCGCCTTCGAAGTAATAGCTACACGCCCACTCGTATTCAAATTCATATGGCAATGCTTACTTAGAATACTTAAAAAGGTTTACGTAAACAATACATTATCAAAATTACAATAAAAAGCCAAAATTATCCAACAATACCCTAATTTAGAAATTTACTTACAATCTTTCAATAGAACATGAACAACCACACCTCTGGTTTACAAGGACTTCTCGTCAATCCCCATATTACAAAAAAAAAGAAAATGATAATTTACAGTTACATTCTGCCTCTTTGGGTTCACCACAGTTCTAATGCCACATGCCTTTAACACATTTTACCCAGTATGATTATCCCGTCAGTCTTATTTATTCCCCAAACACGTTTTCCATTTAACCACACTGTAAATAGTACCTCTCTATACTGAATTGTTTTATAACACCGTCAACCTAAACATTACCTCTCTATAGACAATTACTGAATGATCTCGCTAATTTCTGTCCTTTACGCCTAATTACAAAATCTGATACATTCACGACATGAGAATATGTCGGTCTCTCTGCATATTTACTGGACAGGATAAGACTAATATGGTTAATGCATTACCCCTAGTGCCATGGCTTGATATAGCCATCAGCAGGTATTTGACAATGGAGTGGCACAATGATACTGTTTTCCTGCCTATTTCCTCCATGATCCTTACTAAAACCTGTCACCCGCGGTACCGCTATTATTATTACATAAGTTAACCAATGCGAAATAACTTGTTTCTTATCACATATTTTATTTTGTATTTACACCACGTCTTATACAGTAACTATTAATATAATATTTTATTCACCGTGTCAGTTTACTTTAAACCAAAGGGTTTTATACATCATTTCTCTTACTATAAAACAAATATTTTTATGACATCATCTCTCATTTCAAATCAAAGATTTTTATACACCGCATGCCTTACTTTAAATAAAATATTTCAATACACCGGATCTCTTACTTGAACACCGCGTCTCTAACTTTAAATCAAATATTTTATACACCGCATCTTTCTTTAAATCAAATATTTTATACACTGTGTCTTACTTTAAATCAAATAGTATATACACTGCGCCTATTACTTTAAATCAAATATTTTGTACACCGCGTCTCTTACTTTAAATCAATTATTTTATACACCGCATGCCTTACTTTAAATCAAATATTTTCTTACACCGCGTCTCTTTCTTTAAATCAAATATTTTAATACACCGCGTTTCTTACTTTAATTCATATACTGTTAAATGAAGTTTTATCAGCAATATATGCAACGTTTTTAAGTTGATTCTCCCAAAACATTTAATAAATTTCATTCTCATACTGTAAACGTAATAAACTTCCTTATTTTGCGAATAATTTTATACATTCAACCATGCATGGATCCGAAATATAAGAGGCGCCTTCATTTTTATTTCCTTAAATTAATTATCCTTAGTTAATTATCCCTCCATTAATTATTCTTACAATTGATTATCACTACATTAATTATACGCTAACCTGATTTCTTCGCCAAGTAAATTTTATTTATCAATTCATCAGTATCTTTCCTACTACAGCCATCGGGCTTCTAAATAACTGGAGGTTGCTAGTTTTTTTCGTCTGTTACATCTTAATTATTTGATTTCTCCGCTTAATTGGTCCCCAATCAATTTCTGTACCACCCAACATTCTTTTAACATTGTCACCCAAATATTTCATACTTCTCCAATACTCTCCGATTCTCATTTCATTATTATCATGATGTAACGAGTACTTATCTGCAGACTTATTACAGTCTTTAAACTCAATAATAGGTGAATTGTCAAACAGTTTAAATATCCCCTGTGTCGTGAGAGATTCTGTCAAATAACACATGCCCTGTGTTCCGAGTGTTTCTGTAAAATAACACATCCCGTGTGTACTGAGAAATTTAACCAAGTTCACCATCCCTTGTGTCAATGTTATAAGAGCCCCTGTCATATAAACCATTCTATGTGTTCTGAGATATCCTGTCAAATAAACCATACCCTGTGTCCTAAGGGAACCTGCCAAATAACTCGTCCCTTGTGTTCCGAGGGACCCTGCCAAATAAACCACCCCCTGTGTCCCGAGAGACCTGGTCTGCGCCCACACGTTCTAAAAGTTTGCCATCTGTTGCCCCAATTTCATGACATTTTTCCATTAATTTTTTTTACAAACAGTACTTTAATTCTTAGCAACAGATAGCAAGGTGCCAAGCGACAGACCAGAGTGCCACTCCGTAAGTGACTGCCTCTCCGAATCTCTGTCCGAATCTCCCCCAGTCTGACTAAAGTGTCCAGTTTATATAAAGTCCCCACATCACGAACAATAATGAACAATCATATTTCATATTCTTCTTCTTCTTCCATATACTGAGCTGGGTTCTTGAAAGAACGTACGTAGCTCAACGAAACTAGGCGTGGTGTAGGTGCACAGAAGTCTCAAATGTTAAAAATTTAAAACTATATACAGTAGTCATGTCTGATGTATCTGGTCTTTGATACGCTCCTGGAAAAGCCTATGTTGTCCTCTGGTACGCGCGTCGCCGCTTTGGAGGAACTTGTCTGCGTTGATGTCTACAAGATTGTTGCGGATCTTATACATCATGGAGAGCCGGCTGTGTTTTCGACGCTGTTCAAGGGGATCCCAGTTCAGTTCTTTAAGCATGTTGGAGATACATCCTGGTGTCTTAGTCGAATAGTCGTTGAAAACAAAACGGGCCGCTCGGCGCTGAACCTGTTCAATAGTGTTGACGTGGTTTAGCTGGTATGGGTCCCAGACGGTGGCGGCATTCTCGAGTTGGGGGCGGACCATGGCTTTATAGGAAGCTTCCTTGACAGGTGGCGTGCATTCCCTCAGGTTTCTGCGAATGAACCTCAGAGTCCGACTGGCCTTACTCGTGATGTTGCCTATGTGCTTCTCCCAGGTGAGGCTTTCTGTGATGGTGACTCCAAGGTATTTACTTGCATCCACCACCTCAAGTGTGTGGCCATGGAGACAGTATGTAGTGTCGATGATTTTCCGACATCGAGGGGCGATCCTGATGACAGTGCACTTAGTGGGGTTGAAGCTCATCTGCCATGTCTCTTCCCACTTTTCCAGTGCTGTGAGGTATTCCTGGAGGAGCTGTCTGTCATGGTCGTTCTCGATCACCATGAAGACTGCGCTGTCATCAGCAAACAGTTTGGAGGACGACGACTTGACCATATCAGGAAGGTCATAAATGAAGGCTAAAAACAGTAGCGGACCGAGTACTGTCCCTTGTGGAACGCCGGAAAGTACGTCTGCAGTTCTTGACTTGGCATCATCAAGGAAGACTTGCTGCTTTCTGTTGGTATCCATCCCTTGATGTTGCCCCTTACACCGTAGTGGTCCAGCTTGTGTAGTAGCCGTACATGAGGGACTTTGTCAAAAGCTTTGGCAAAGTCCAGTAGAATAACATCTACCTGTTTCCCTTTGGCTGTGTTGGAGGCGATTTCCTTGATGGTGGTTAGGAGTTGAGTCTCGCAGGAGCGTCGCTTATGGAAACCATGCTGGTTGTCGCTCAGGACGTCGTACCTGTCAAAGTGCTGCGTGACATTGCTATGCACTATGTGCTCCATTAGTTTGCACGTTATGGACGTCAAGGACACTGGTCTGTAGTTGGATGCTAGGTGGCGGTCTCCTTTCTTGAAAAGAGGGACTACGGATGCCTCCCTCCAGTCCTGAGGCACTTCTCCTAGGTCGAGGGATAGTTGGAACAGATTTGCTAGAGCCGGGGCTAGTTCTGTAGCAGCTGCTTTCAGGATGAAGGCTGGAATCTCGTCTGGGCCAGTGGTTTTCTTGGTCTTGAGATTCATCAGCAATTTGTGGACCCCTTTCCAGTCGACTGTAATGTTTGACATTGATGGTATTTCACTCTGACCCATGTCTGGGATGTAGGTGGTGTTTATCGTGGCATTCGTGGAGCTTCTAACTTGTAAACAAATCAATCAAGCTTTCAGGTTGGGTCATGGCTAAAGTGGTGACGTACAGCCTGATCCACATGGAACAGTTTGACCTGGATCAAATTCAATACTCATTAGTAACATGTTGACCGATATTAACACATATGGTGTGCCCCGTGTTTTATAAAAAATGAAAAAAAAATACATTTCTGCTGAAATATCTATAAGTGTTCGTTCAGATTTTGTGTTCTATCCCTTTGTGGCCTCTTTACTGAAATCCTGGACCTGCCCTTGCATTTGTGGTCTGATTACCAAACTGTACTCTATATCCTAGTCTCGCCTTTTGGTGTTTTTGTTACTTTGATTTCTTTTATTTTAGACTGTGCGAGACAATGCGATTATGATATTATCTTACGAAAACATCTGAGGATTTCAATTGACTTAAAGGTCAAGGTTGCATACGCCGGGTCGGTCACACGCCAGAGGATAGTCAGTCAGTTTGTGAAATCTATTGCTGAGGAAACATTAACAATGGTGAGTGCTTTAACTGTTATTGTTATTCTAACAAAGACCTCATTTTTGGCTTTTATTATTTATCGGTATAATTATTAATGGTTATGATAAATTGACAATCAGTTTTTTTTTTAAGATCGTTGTCAAGTTGATTGAAATTATGTCGACCTTGGGGTGCATATGTGCTAGTGGAGTTACTGTTCCTTAAAACCTTGTAATTTACATTTATTACAAATAAACAACTCCTGCAAATTGTCACGTAAAAATGTTTTCTGTTCTTTATTTATTTTATAACCAAAAGGTCCTATGTGATGTCCTTAATTTGTTTACAGATTCAAGGTTAAAATATTTCAAAATGAAAGCTAATCAGCTCTCCAGGTGGTATCTTAAAATCTGGAATTTCTGGTTTCACATACATACAATTACTTAAAGATGAATACTGTACATAAAGTGTTTTTAGATATAAAACAGGCTCTTAGTGAAAACAGTTGCAGTTGATGCTCTTTCAAGGCCATTCACTTTAATTTGATTTCAATGTCATGGCCACAGTTTACACATTGACATTATATGTCCTTCCAGGGCTCCAAAAACTTTTAAATGTAAGACAGGCGAAAGGGAATTAGCTTTTGAAAAAGTAATTGTCCGACACAAAATTCAGTTGCCCTGACAGTTCTCTCCCTTCAGTTTGGGGGAATTGGGCAAGGGCCATCTGAGGGCGGAATTTTTCTGTGTAGGAGAATAGTTTTGCGTTGTAACTGTGGCTATGCAGAAAGACTTGTATTACTTGTATAACAAGTTGAAAACAAGGGATATTAGCCTAACAAGCAGCAGGTTTTCTTAGTTTCTTTTACCAGAAAAAAAAGAAAAAAATAGGGGAAAAAGTATTTTTCAGGACAGGCGGAATAACCAAAAAAAATGGCCAAAACAAGGGCCCAGTCTGAAAAAAAATTAACATGCTCAGAATTTTTTTTATGCGTAAAGTTAACAATATCTACAGCTTTTGTGATTATTGGCCATACCTCGATACAGTGGAGGGTTATGCATAATTCAATATTCTTGTAAATAAAGCCAAAAAACAACATCAAATCTATTCAATTGATCAAATACCAAGAGATGAAAGAAAAAGCCTTACTTCCGTATTCTATTTATAAATCGTAAATCTTCAGGGCTGACGCTATCAGTTGCTAAAGGTACCAATTTGCGATAAAACATAAATATATCAAGAACATTTCGCAAGTAAATAAAACAATAATTTCATATAAAAGGTCGTCTCGATATCTTATAAGAAAACATCATCGAATAAACTGTTGAAAACACAGTTAAAATAGTTTATTTACGACTATAAAGCCATTTAAGCCTTTGTTTCATCAAATTGCCAGGATGTTGACCTTCTAAATTTGATTGCATTAAAAATCCGCTCAGTTTTTTCAAAGTGCGGCTCCGTTTATGTTTCTTGTATTAACGGGATGTTTTAATTTTTTTTTCTGTCCTGCCTGTAGAGCTAGTATCAGTTCTAAAGGGCCTTTCAATAATTATGTGTGTACAAATACTACATTTAAGTAAATAAACCCTGTTTGATATTTAAACTTTCAATTTCAATTTTCATTAAAAAAATGCTGAATAAAATTGGAAAAAATAAAAAACACAATAAACTGGTTTGCAGTCACAGTCTATTTATAAACATCAGGAAGAGCAAGTATTGGTTCTAGTCTCTAGAGCTCTGACTTCGCATTTTAATATGTGTATATGAATTCTAAATGGCATTAATAATACTCCATTTGGAATTCAAACTTATTTTAATTTGCATATATGAAAATAAAAGGAAATTGGAAACAAATATAAACATATATAACAAACAATAAACTGTTCCGCATTACCGACAAAATACGAAACTATTTGTCACTCGACACTTGTGTATTTCAAATCAATGAGAACTACAAAGCAACAGTAAGATTGTTTTTCTGATGTTAAGCAGCGTATCATATCGTATCGTATCGTTTTGGGTATCAGCCTACCCGTATCGCAGTACATATTGTATCAAAAGTGTCCTGGCAATACACAGCCCTATAAACCATAGTTCATAATAATAAATATTAAATATATGTTCAACTTCAAGCATTATGACTGAATATTAAACTACATAACTTCAAGTGCATAATCAACTACATTTATGGTGTAAACAGTTGAAAAATATCTACAACATTTTTTCTCAATACACTAGTACAACACACACCTATGTAGGGGGACCATGGGTTGTAATTATAAAGGTATTTGGTCAGATTGCACTTAAAATTTATAATTTCACATAAATTAGAACGTATGAAATGCTATATGGATATAATATTTTTGTTTTTCAGTCGGAACCAGTCAAAGTAGTTATTACAGGGGCAGCGGGTCAGATTGCGTATTCACTTCTGTATTCTGTTGCCAAGGGTGATGTGTTTGGAAAAAATCAGGTATAGTTCTTCTTTGCACACAAGGCCATCCTTAAAAAAATAATTGTTTGCTGTGCTCCGATCCAGCATTTTTTATGTGGGTAGGTAGGTAGCTAAATTTTTTTTAAAACAAATTTTGATTTTGCATACCGGTAGTCATTTTAAAGAAAAATGGACAAAAATCATTTAAAAAAAATTGAACGTTTTAAAAGTCAATAAAAAAGTTTGGGCAGCTACAATTTTGAGTGAGTAGATAGGAGCACAGCAAACAATACAATTTTTAAGGATGGCCCAGTCCTTGTATTATAAATCATCAGGCTGTTCTTAAAAAAATGTTTGTTTGCTGTGCTCTGACCCATTGTTTTTATTTGGGTAGGTAGTAGTGATAGACTGATTATCGGATATAATCGATTGGCAACTAGTAAAGCCCAGTCGATTCCGATATTCGTTGCCATTTTCTTATAATCAATACCAATGTTCAAAGTATGAAACGGAGTACGAAATGACGCGAGTACAAATTAAATTAGTAAATGGAAGTAAATCTAATACACAAAATAATGGATGAAAATAAGGCGACGATATATAACAATTTTAAAGGACCACAATGGATATCGAGTTTACTCTTTTTTGTGTTATCCTTGGTGGTGGTGTGCATGCTATGGCTCACAATGCCTCGTATGTAATATTTTTATTTTAATGTACATGTTGTTTTAATTGTCCATGTATGCATTCCTTACTGAAATAAGTTTATCTATCTAACCACCCTGGTTCTAAGACTAAAATGGAGGTATGAAAGGTATTCAGTTTACCAAAGTCAATGACCACCATATTGATTTGTCAAAAAACATGGCCGCCAGTGGAGCAAGGCAAGTTTATAATTATGAAAATCTTAAAAAATCTTCTTGTCAGAAACTACTGGCTTGATTTTAAAATAATTACACAGAAATGTTCCTTTGAGACCTTTCACCAAGTTTGTTCAAACTGTAGTGATTTGTCAAAAAACATGGCGGCCAGGGGGTGGAGTTAGTTAACTATATAAGCTATAGTAAAAACTTAAAAAATCTTCTTGTCAGACACTACTGGCTCAATTTTAAAAAATATTCACAGAAATTTCCCTTGGAGGGCCCTTCATTAAGTGTGTTCAAACCATAGTGATTCGTCATAAAACATGGCGGCCAGGGGATGGGGTTAGTTTAGTATATAAGCTGTAGAAAAAACTTAAGAATCTTCTTGTCAGAAACCACTGGATCGATTTTAAAACAATTTCGAAGAAATGTTCCTTGGGTGACCCTTTTATCAAGTTTGTTCAAGCTGTTGTAATTTGTTAAAAAAACATGACTGCCACAGTGAGGTGCTAGTTTACTTTATAGGCAGCTATAGTAAAAACTTCAAAAGCCTTCTTGTCAGAAAATACCGACCTGATTTCGATGTAATTTCAATGACATTTACCATGGGTAAACCTCTACCAAGTTTGTTCCAGCCATTGCAATTGGTCGAAAAACATAGTGGCCAGGAGGGGAGGCTGGTTTTCTTTATATGGACATATAGTGAAAACTTTCTTTCGATATCTGATATCCAGATATCAACACAAGGATACTATTGTTATCGCACAACTCTTCAACGCATCTGTTGCATCAAAATTACTACTCGCCCATCTCGTTTTCTGGAATTTTGAGTGTACATGTATTATATAATCTACTTAAGTTGTGTGACTCAAAATCATTCAGGTGAGCAATATAGGGCCATCTTGACCCTCTTGTTGGTCATGCCTCCAGAAACACAATTTTTCTTTGCCCAACATAAATACCTTGTAACAAAATTGTTCCATGTCTCCTATTTTTCTCACCAATGGAATAGTATTGATAGCATCCCTGAAAGAGGACTTTGTGTTTTAGATATATAGGGATACTAAGTGAAAACAGAAATTTCTCTACGTCATTGTCGGCATCGTCTGTGGACACCCAGGTTAAACTTTTGCGTATAAGTTTAAGATATCTATGCAACCACTCAATTGGATGTGAATGAAACTTTGCATGTGTGTTCACCATTATCAATGAAACACACAGAGACAAGAACCATAATTCTGGATTGCATTTGGCACAGCTATGGCCCTTTTTGGATTAAACTTTTGTGTTTAGTTGCGTTTAAGTTATAAGATATATATGCAACCGCTCATTGGATATGAATGAAACTCGCATGTGTGTTCACCATAATGCATCAATGAACCACATAGAGACAAGAACCATAACTCTGGGTGGCATTTTGGCACAGTTATGGTCCTTTTTGGACTTAGACACCCAGGTTAAACTTTTGCGTTTAGTTGCGTTTATGCAACCACTCATTGGATATGAATGAAAACTTGCATGTGTGTTCACCATTATCAGTGGAACACACAGACAAGAACCATAACTCTGGGTTGCGTTTTGGTACAGTTATGGCCCTTTTTTGGACTTAATTTTCAGGTTAAAGTTTTTTATCAGGTAAGATATCTATGCAACCACTCATTGGATATGAATGAAACTTCGTATGTGTGTTCGCCATCATAATTGGATCACAGTGAGACAAGAACCATAACTCTGGTTTGCTTATTGACAGAGTTATGGTCCATTTTGGACTAAATTTTTCACGTTAAAGTGTTTTATCAGGTAAGATATCTATGCAACCACTCATTGGATATGAATGAAATTTCATATGTGTGTTCACCATCATTGATGGAACGAACACACAGAGACAAAAACCATAACTCGGGGTTGCATTTTGGCAAAGTTATGGCCCTTTTGGACTTAATTTTTCGTCTGTAGACACCCAGGTTAAACTTTTGGGTTTAGTTGTGTTTAAGTTTGGGTGTTTGCCTCCAATCTCAATCTTTTCATGGGTGATGAGTTTTGTCCCATCAGCAAGCTTTGTTGTCTTCTGACAACTCTTGTTTTTCATTCTTTTGTTCAAAAATGTCACACTAGTACAAGTACTTACATTGTAAAGCATCTTATTTCATTGATACTAAAGATATTTTAGTTGCTAATCTGTTTCTTTTATGGTTCATTATAGAGAGATAATAAATGTAAAAGTGAAAGGTTAAGCAAGATTATGAGAATCTTACATGCTTGAGGTTCGGATAGAAAATTCCGTCATGAGGGTTTACTGTTTTGGCGGGAACAAGGTTTTCCCAAGGCACAGATTTTTTATCCAAACCAAAAAGACCATGAATGATTCTTTTTCTTGCATACCAAACATATTAAATTAATATTGTAACTTATTTTATCATTATATTTGTTACAGCAGTAGCTTTTAAGACCTTAAATTATATGATTTACCTCATATATTTTATACTTTAGATTATAAATGAGTCATAGCGAGAGAATTTTATTTCGGCCCTAGGGTGACCGTAGTAAATGCTATTCTTGCATACTGGACAAAGATTTCCGCATATTTTTAACAGGATTTTTCATCCTACACCCCTTCCATGCGCTCATCCAACCCTTCTGTGACGTTGCCATCATTAATGACAAGACGCGTTAAAACATGACATACTATACCTAATTTAACTCTTAAAAGCCATCACGGTAAAATTATAGTAATAATTTTTATTAAAATCATTATACAATGTGGTATGCAAGAAAAAATAATCTTATATGGCGTTTTCAGCTCAGATAAAAAATTCTGTCTCTAGGGATGACTGTTTTTGCGGGAACTCAACAGTTATTACTCGGGACGGAATTTTCAATCAGAACCTCAAACTCATGTTAGATTCTTAAATTCTTATTTCTGCTAATAGAAGATACTGTTTTTTCCCCGTGGAGGAAAACTCCATCTTCCATGTCATGTGACAGCTTTCTCACATGACCTGATGAAAATCTTCAATTATATCAATTTCCGTAATCTATTACTTTTATCATGCTGCCAAAAAAATTTCAAACCATGATGTTGTTGTAGGAAACCGTATAAAAGAGATAAGATGTCACATGAGAATAATGATGTCAACTTGTATATTTATGATGTTTTGCTTACCTTACGAAAAAAAAAAGTCAGGGTAAAAATATATTTGAAAAAAGTTATTTAAACCCTATATAGGGTGATTAACAGGTGTTATTTCTGGTACATACTATTAGTAGTAGAAACTTTAAAATGTTGATTTCTTCATATATATATATATATAAGTGAAATTTAGGACGATAAACACGCAATTAAAAAGTAGAATATTTTTATTGGATGAAGGCCTTTGTCGATGGTCTATCATTTGACTGAGATGAATGGGAGAAAAAAATATCCATCATGTATTCATCCAATTAGGATAGAAAAGTCTCACCCTCTGGTCAAAATTACGTGAAGGGAACTCGGCAGATATTCGTGATGGTTGTTATATTCTTTGGCAGTTCTTTATTAATTTGTTTTCACATTACACTTCAGCCCATCAGCCTGGTGTTGCTGGACATTGCACCAATGATGGGTGTTCTGGATGGTGTTGTGATGGAGCTTCATGACTGTGCCCTGCCACTGCTTAAAGGTAAGTAACTGTCCGTCTGTATGGGATTGGTCTTGTACCTAAGTACTCTGATGTTGTAGTTTGTGAATATGTATTGTATATGTGGGGGTTATGTTGCGGAAACAAGCAACAAAATCCTTGGTTGAATGAACAACACCACAGACCCTGAAAAGTGCTTGAATTTGGGTTGAGTGCTTGAAAAGTGCTTGAATTCTGAATCAATGGATAAAGTCCTGAAAAGTGCTTCAATTTGGGTTTCAAGAGTGCTTGAAAAGTGCTTGAATTCTGAATCAATGAATAGAGCCCTAGTAAGTGTTTGACTTTAGGTTTTGAGAGTGCTTGAAAAGTGCTTGAATTCTGAATCACTGGATAAAGTCCTGGTAAGTGCAAGAATTTTGAAAAAAGGTCAAGGTCACAATTTGAGTTTGTTTGAATACACTTCGAGTCTGTCCGGCCTGTAGCTTTGTCATGCATAGATGAATTTTAATGATACTTGCTACAAATGATCAACATAGCATGACAACGTGTTGCGAGTAAGACCCACACCCGTACCTCAAAGGTCAAGGTCACAGTTTGAGTTTGTTTGAATACACTTTGAGTCTGTGTGAGATTTTGTGTCCGGCCTGAGCTGATAATGTTTATAATTGAATCAATTAAAATGTACCTGCCGACGAGCATGTAATATCATTGATTATCGATAATTTGTAGCATTACGGCGAACGCGAAAAACACATAACGTAGACTTACTAAGCGGCCCAAACTAAGCAGCATAACTCTAACCTGGGCTGCGTTCAGTTCGGTTAAACGTTTGATAACGTTAGCTAACATATTTTCCTGGACACTGGCTCAACCTCGTATAAGCAAGCAGTATGCATCAATTTAAGGAAACCAGGCATTAAACGCGTTTGTTGTTTAATGGTGCTGTTCTAATGACACAACATATTTAGGGGCGTAAGTCTCGGCTTCAGTTATTTCCCTTCTATATTTTACGACATTATAAGACCAATTTATGATTTATTGATATTAACAATGAACAATACCTTTCGACCTGTTTCTATTCAATTTTGGCTTCACCAGGGGAAAAGATTGGGATGATAACAATGACAAAAATACAAAAGGCAGAACTGAAACAAAGAAAACTTGTGAGAAAGCTCTGATTGTGACCAACTTTCAGTACTATGTCCGGAGTCATAGTTACGATATTGGTCTGGGCTAGTGGAAGTTTGGTCAGGTCTAGTAGTTTTACTGAGTTACTAGACCGGTGGTCTAGTGGAACAAAAAGTTAATGTCGAACCCTGCATGCATAGATAGATTTTAACGATACTTGCTACAAATGATCAACATAACATGACGACTTGTCACGAGTAAGACCCACACCAGTAACTCAAAGGTCAAGGTTACTATTTGAGTTTGTTTGACAACACTTCAAGTTTGTGTGAGATTTCGTGTCCGATTTGTAACTTTGTCATGCATAGATGGATTCATAAAAACTTGCTACAAATGATCAACATTACATGACAACGTGTCACGAGTAAGACCCACACCTGTACCTCAAAGGTCAAAGTCACAATTTGAATTTGTTAAACAACACTTTGAGTCTGAGATTTTGTGTCTGGCCTGTAACTTTGTCATGCAAAGATGGATTTTAATAATACTTGCTACAATTGATCAACAAAACATGACGATGTGTCACGAGTAAGACCCACAGCCGCACCTCAAAGATCAAGGTCACAATTTGAGTTTGACTGACAACACTTTTGAGTCTGTGTGAGATTTCGTATCCGGCCTGCAACTTTGTCATGCATAGATGGATTTTTATAAATCTTGTTATAAATGATCAACATAATATGACAACGTGTTGCACTTAATACCCAAACTCCCATTTCAAAGGTCAAGGTCACAATTTAACTTTGTTTCACAACACTTTCAGTCATTTTGACATTTCTTGTCCGGTCTGTCATCTATGGATAAATTTTTAAAACACTTGGCTCAGTTGACCAACATAACATTATTAAGTGTCGTATGTAAGACCCAGAACCTTTTCTCAAAGATCAAGGTCACACTTTCAATTTGTTTGATATTGTGTGTCTGGTCTGTGACTTTGCCTTTATCTTGGCTCAATTTATCAAGATGACATGACGATGTGTCATAAGTAAGACCTAGACCCATACCTCAAAGGTCAAGGTCACACTTTTAGTATGTAGGACAACACTTTGATTTCAAGTTCATCCTTTAACTTTATCATAAATAGATGGATTTCAAAAACACTCAGAGCTCCAGATAATTTTTTAAGCCAATGAGTAATTACTCATCAAAATCAGAGTAGATGAGTATTCTTGAGTTTCAGAATAGTAATGCGCATATGATATACAACCAAACCTGTGTTAAGTTGCAGCATACAGTGGGGATGTACTATAATGGCCCATTAGAGCATGTGGTTGTTGAATACAGACCAAGTTTGGCTGTAAATATAAAACTAATATATTTTGCTGCTTAACACAAGAGGCTGCATAACAGAGGTAATTGCAAACTCCTGTTAAATTGCTATGATATTTTGTGTTTAGCTGTTCAAATGGACATCAAACTTTCCATTTTGCTTTTTATCTTATATCAGTCATTTTACTGCTCAATCTTTGGATTTCTTACAGACCATTGCTGAATAGTTCAATTACAGTTTAGATGTTAAAAAATAAATGGTATACCAATGCTGTAGAAAAATAGGAACAAAATATTGTATTGTGGCATAATTATATTGATTTATTAGTACACAAAAGTTGCAAGTTTTTTGCTGCTTATTTGTTCTTGGCATGTATGTCATAACTGACCAAAATGCAATCAGAATAAGTACAAAAATATAGTTTTGCATACACACTGCACAATATGGAAGTCATTTAATGCAGTATGTGACATTAATTTTTTTTTAACATGGCCATGAACTTTTCAATAGTTAATTAAATAATAATTTGCTTTCAAAATGAACACATTTTCTGAATGTCAATTTCTTTTTTCCATAACCTTTTAACATCTGTTAAAGAAAAATAAACGGCGCCGGGAAGACTGAAAGAGTGCTTTAGAAACATAAACCGACCGATGAACTGGTAATGAAAGTCTTGATACCTTACAAAACAAAATAAAAAGTTTCTCAATGTATATCGTCTGTACATTTTAAATAGAAATAACCTCAATATCTTGTTGAATAGGATTTTCAACCAGCGATATACCTAAAATATTGAAACAGCTCTGGGAATTACAAGTATCCTGCCGGAACACTCAGCTTTCCAAAGTTGGTGTCCCGTCAAAAAAAAATCAATAGCTTGGCGACTTTGTTTTTTAATTGCATAGACTGGGTTACCATTATAACCAGTAAAATTGATCACTGAAGCGAGTTTAATTGAAACCATTCAGCTATTTATTTACGCTGATAAGTTAAAAAATTAGTTCAATGAAGATCGATTTTGCAGAATGTAAACTTATTTACACATATAGAAATTGATTTTAGCGTAAAACTCGTTGCTTATGCGTTATTGATACGCACGTAAAACAAATTTGGTGCGTATCACAAATTTTAATGTGTCATATACGCAGATACGCATCTTATCTGGATCTCTGAACACTTGGCTCAATTTATCAACAATTGATCTGTAACTTTGTCTTACATTTAGGGATTTAAAATAGCTTGACACAAGTGATCAGCATGTCATGATGATGTTTCAGCAGCATTTAACTGTTGAAATACCCAGACCATTACATCAGATGTCAAGGTCAAGGTTACACAAAGGTCAAGGTCACGCTTTAATGTGAAAAAAATGAAGTTGCATGTCTAGTTTGAAACATCAGTCCATTACTCTTTATATTCATGGATACACTGCTACAGACCCTAAACCGCTCAAGTACCTCAAATGCATGCAAACGGAGTGCACTCAGAGCGTAAGCGGAGCGCCAGCGTAGCGCAGACAGAGCGCGAAAGGAGCGCAGATTGAGCGCTGACGGAGCGGACCTGGACTGTAAACAAATGCTGGATTTTTAATAATAAACGCACTCCTGAACGCATGAAATAGATCGAGTGCACTGAGACACGCTGAATGCACTCAGATATGCTGAGTGCACTCAGATGCGCAGTATATGCAGTATACACTAGACACAGTAAGATAACTGATAACAGAACTATTCGTGCGCTACTGAGTGCACTCGTTCATTCGGATACACTCTTTTTCATTATTTGATCGTGAAGTCGATACTTAAAATCGAGATAACAAAGAAATTTTCTTTCACATAAATATAAACCATGTAGTTTATATAAATGTTTTATTGTAAAACGCATGATAAAACTTATTTTGGTCAACAATTTATCAATTATAACATAAATATCAATATTTAGCTGATCAATACAATAATGTTTAAAATACCTATTATACAATAGACGTTACATCAATGGTTATCTGCGGTTTCAAGGCTTATTTAGTTGCATGTTTAGCATGATTTGGTTTGCGCAACAAATATATAAACAATTATATATATTGTGTAAATAGCAATTCGAAAAGATGAAATATGAATTCACTATTTGCCTGTTATTTCGATATAAATTAGTTATAGAACATACAAAACATGTACTTTATTTCGATTTAAGCGTATACTGCTCCAAATACAAAAATATAAAAGCATGCGTGAATCAAACGAAAGAAAGATATGCGGAAAATTATAAGATTATGATTCTATTTGTTTGGGTATTTTGGCAAAATAAAAATTACCAATTTTCAATTTAATTTGGACTTTAGTTTTATATTTTCCCCAAACAAAGTTACACTGAGTTTGTGCTTAGTTGTGAACAAATCTATGTAAAACTGTTAAACTGCAATTAAAGTGGAAACATTATACTCGTGCACATTTCATTAAAATAATAGTAATAAATTAATTGTATTCTAAAATATAAAGTGGGTCAGTAGTATAGCGGATAGGGTGCTGGCTTCAGACTGCAGAGGTCGCCGGCAGGGTTCAGGGTTCTTCGTGATCAATGGACCGATAAATCACCAATTAACTATTTATTGACACACATGTGGTTCTCACCATGGGTATCTGTTTTGATGATTGCCATGCAACTCTGCCTTCATAATAGTAATTAAATTGTTTTATTAGTTGTGAACGACTGACCAGATGCACGTACGCACGTATCCAATATAAAAGCTGTGACAAATCAATAAGTCAATATGTATACTATAATAATAGCTCCAATGAAAATAATATTTAAAAAACTAAAACAAATAATGAAAATAATTCAAATAAAATACTACATTTTTACAAGGAATTATTTAGAAACATGTCTTTAATTTTTATAAGTTTTAAAATTGTAGGATTGTTTTATTTTGTAAATTAACAATTCTGGTCTGTTTTTTATACGAAATCGCTATGGCAGCTGTGGTAAAATGACAGCCCTGAATATACATCCCTTAATATGTGTATGTCACACTTTCTACCATTCATTCAGAACTGACGCTGGGTTTTCGGTTAGTTAATTTAATGATATTAACATCATGATATTTACATACTTAAGCGTTCTGAAACTTCGAATTACCAATATCTTAAATGATTTTTTTATTTGTTGTTAATTGGCTAGCAGTTTTTCTTTTTTATCTTTTCTTTTCAATCACATTATGTTGGCTCAATTAAGATTCATCCATCTGGCACGAATTACAATCAAAATGAAATCATACATATCTTCCGTGGTCAATAGACTGATAAGTCACCGCTTTAGCATATAACTTAATTGACATGGCTCACACTGGCATGTGACATAACGTAATTAACACCACGGGTGTGTTGCTTCGTTTCATATAATTAGCGGTATAGCACAGTGGGTGTAGTTTCAAACAAGTTTAATATAGTTTGCCATTTTAAATAATATATTAACATAAAGCATACTATCAGTAAAAGAATAATTTGAGAAACCCGCTGAAAAAAGTTCATTGCAAGTATATTTATATACATAATGATAACGAAAATAATTATAAAAACTTAAAATATCAGAATATCTTTTTTAAGTTTAGTGAAGCCACATTTGGACCAAAATCGATAAAGCACTACAAGATTATTATTTTTCAAAAATCATTTATTATAATGTCGAATTGCATCGCACGGATAATAATAATTTTTTTATCACCCATGCAGTGCATATTATTGATTATAAAGCTAATTTTAGTTTGAACATTAACAAAACCAGTGATATATCCACATGTTGTTAAGTCACTGCTTGCACTGAGCAGATTTATGGATTATTATAAGGCCAACAAGGTATCAACAGTATGGAATTATTAATTAAATTTAATTATTAATAACAATATATTTAGTTTATGTTGATGATGTATATGTAAAAATTGTGGACAAACTTTATTGCTTTCCTGTAACAAATGGCTTACGGTATATCAAAGAAGATACTGACGCAAACACATGTCGGTCTGAATAACAGAAGCCGGTATAACATGGATATTCTTTGATCACCCAGACCACTGATCACATATCAAAACATAGACACTTACGTTAAACATGCCTACTATCGATACTAGTTCAACCTTTCGCCCAGCGGGTGACATAATATGTAGACAAACAATCGGATTATGAATTAATTTACCTTGACTAAATCCCATGGATATATTTTATTGCTCCATTGGAACAGATTAAATTAAAAAGTCAATATAGAATCATTTTAAAGAGTTGAGATGTTGCGATTGGTTATGGGCCGGAAACCGAACTGAGCGAACTGAACGTTGAGTGAACACTGAACGAAGTGAAAGCTAAGAGGATTATTAAATAGAGCACTCAGCTATACAGCGCTCGTGAGCGAATACTTGCGTTTGTGAGTGCATTAAATTAACCACGTTTAATTGAGTGCACACAAACGGAGCGCAAACGGAGTGCAAACTGAGCGCAAATGGAGTGCAATTATGGGGTACTTGAGTGGTTTAGGGTCTGTATTTATTATAACAAATTTATATTGTTATTTTTCAATGATCATTTGGGGAGCATGCGACACTTACCAGTGGTATTTCTTGTTTTTTTTCTCAGAAACGATATTTTTGTGTAAAACAAATCTTACCATATATTCCCTTAGTAACACCCCCACTCTAATAAACGCCCCCCCAACCTATTTTTCTGGAAAAATAAAAAATAAAACGTATATGCGACTTGAGTGCGTATTCGCCCATCTTTCCCTGATCGATTATTTTGTTACACAGACAACAGTCAGCGGAGTGTGTATCACCTTTGAACTCTTTAACCCATTGTTTATATCTTGGGTGACCACTTAACCACTTTTGGTTGAATAAACACTTCCCCATATTTGCCGTTTAAAACTAGTAAAAATGCCGTCTGTCGATTAAAACATTACAAAACGTCGGCAAATTTGGTTAGTCTGTGTACAGTGAAAGCTCACTGTTCCACGTTGATAAGAGCAAGCATCCAAGTGATTTAAAGTGAAGAGTACACTGACCATAAATTCGGATATTCAAGTACGCAGACTAGTAATTTCATACAGATTTTCAGCTTTTTTTCATCCTATGTTGATTATTTCATTCACTCTCAAATAATTTTGAACCACTTTTTCATGGATTTAAATCGGATTTAAGGTTTTTTCCAGGGCTTTATTGGTTTTAATGTATTTTTAACTTTTGTTGAATTTGCTTTTTTTTATCTTTTATAAACGCCTCCACCTTGTAAAATGTAACGCCCCCCCTTGGGGACGTTAATAAGGGAATATACAGTATTTGAAGTTTTTAGTGCTACCGGCCATGTCATGGTAAATTGTCAGTCGTCCTTCTGTCTGCCCTTCATTTAACCTTTTCTTGTAGATGGATAGCACGTTCATTTTTCATTAAATCTTAACCAAACTTGCATAGCTGTTATATAACCACAATATCTCGGACGAGTTTTTGAACCAGCATGATTTGACCACAAATGCCCCCATCAGGGCTTATAAGCACATTTTAAGTAAAATTTTAAAAAACAGTTTCTCTGAAAGTTCAAGGCCTAGCCCTTAGATATTTTACATGTAGCATTGTAGGAGGTACCCTAAAAGATTTGTTGAAGTCTGGCCACTGGGTCGAATTTGGGGCTGCCACAAGGGTCACTGTTTTACAACGAGTTATGTAGGGAAAATGTTGTAGATGCAATAGCACCTTCATTTTTCATTTAATCTTAACTAAACTTGCACAGCAGTTATATAACCACAAGATCTCGAATAATTTCTTGAACCAGTGTGAAAGTTTAAGGCCTAGACCTTAGATATTTTACATGTAGCATCTGTTGCCAGTAGAGCAATTCAGGTCCTCTTGGGCCTCTTGTTAAATATAAACTGAATCAGGATAAAATAGCTGAAAAAATTCCTATCCTAACACCAACACAGTGCTCCAGATAAGCTTTTCTTCAAATGAGTATTTTACCCTTTAAATTAGTATGCAATGCTTATTTTCAAAATATTAGGGTTAAAATTAACAAATTGCCATATAAAACAAAATAATCAACGCTGAAATTGAGAATAACCAATGCTTATTCTACCCCTTAATTTAAATCCCCATGCATTTTAGTTTTTTTTGCATTATATTAACAATATTAAATACATAAAATACATTTCACTTTTTAGCTAGACTATTCATAGAATAGGGGGGCTATTGTACTCGTCCCTGCATCGGCTTCGGTGTTGGTTTTTAAGGTAGTTTTTTATTAGGTAAGATATCTATGCAACTACTCATTCGATATGAATGAAACTTAACCCTTTACTCCATAGATACGCGTTTTCTCGCACCAATCACAAAAGGTCTTTGAAAACAGTGCAAGAAGAACCATAACTCTGGTTGCATTTTAGCAGAATTATGGCCATTTTAGACTTAGAAAATTTAGTTAAAGATTTATATTTTATATTTCAGCTGAGCTACATGTTTAGCATTTCTAAGCATTATACTCTTTGAAAAACAAAACTTTATTGTTGTTTTCTTTTTCCCAATCTTGGGTTCGATCCCCGGCCGGGTCATACCAAAGACTTTAAAAATGGTACTAGAAGCTTCCTCGCTTCACGCTCAGCATTTAAAGGAGAGTTTTAGGTCTGGTCTGCCCGGTGTCAGTATAATGTGACTGGATGGGGTATCATACCATGTGTCTGCGGCATGATACTCCAGTGTGACAGCGCTCGGAATACTGTCTCAAGTAGACACCGTTGCGATATGACTGAAAATTGTTGAAAGCGACGCTAAACACCATACAACAACAACAACATCTTTTTCCCAAAATCTGGCTCATAGACTCGTTTCAGAGTAATGTTACCTTAATATAAAAACATTTTAATGGTAACTTAACAAAAATTAATTAAATTTCTAAAATTATATAATCCTTTTTCAAAATGAATATAATTTTCTAAAAGTTTATTTTCTTTTTTCAATAACCTTTTGAACGTCCGTTAAAGAAACATTAACGGTGCCGGGAATAAGGTTGTAAAACTTGGTCTGGCTGATGTTTAAACTGGTATTAAATTGTCACGCATACACGTCTCGATACCTTATAGAAAACAGAATAAAAAGTTTTTCAGATAGTATTTCGGCCGTACATTACAAACAACTTTTTTGAAAAGTTTTATGATTTCCGCATCTTTATATTATACAAACAATCTAATACTGGGTATATATAAGTGCTATTATTGCAGCATACATTTGTTTTCACAGATGTCTTCAGCCTACAATATTATGTTAAAATTATGTATGTGTTCATAATCGTCTATATGATTGCGTCAATATAGGATTTATAACATTTGAAGCATTTATGTCACTTAGTACAACCCTGTGACCGTGGGTTTCCCTGAATCAGACCACGTGATCTGTCAAAACAGCTGGCATTGTAAAAATAACTCTGAAACCAGCTTGCCGAAACAAATATGCGTAATTTGAATTTCTGTATTTTTAAAGTTGCATCATGGTGGACGCACTGAACAAACTTGATTGCGTCAAATGAGATTTAATTGCGTCAAATACGCAAGAAATGCGCTCTGGAGAAAACACTGCTTTGATTTGTATATAAGTATTGCTTGACCAACTTATATTATTATTATTATTATTCTAGTCATACAATTGAAGTATTTAGGGTTATTATACATACATGATGTGCCTTAAGTTGGGTATTGGCACACCTATGGTGTTATTTGTCAGCAATGGTTAATGATTTTATAGAGCAATTTTAAAGTTTGAAAGACAAATGTAACAAATGGCAAATGCTGAATTAAATAATATTAAGGCAATATCAGCCATCCATTAACTTTGTTGTTGTCAGAAAAACATAACTGTTGATAATGAAAATAAATAGTGTTTGTGAACTATTTTGCTAATTCATTTTTAACAGACAAGCAATAATTATAGCTTAACTTTACTACCCCAGAGTTTTTGTCTTCCATTTGGTACCTATTTCCTAAAAATGCTGTTGTTTTAGAACAGCATCGAAATAGTCGAGAGTGCTGTCCCTCCGACAGCTCTTGTTTATTAGAACTGGTCGTCTAAGACTTTGTCTCAAGTGACCTTTTGCGATTGCCTTTTGTCCATTATGCGTTGTCCATCATGCGTCTGTAAACAATTCATATGTTTTGCTTCTTCTAAAAAAATATTGTAATGAAATTTTGCATGTAGCTTTGGTACTTAAAGGTGAATCAAAAAACATTTTTTCTCATTACTGAATAGACTCATTTAAATGGTTTTTGGTGTGATTTGTTATTGCTGACATGACGGTCATAATTTATGTTTGAATTTATGCCCCTGACCTCCAGGGACCTAGGGAAGAGACCTAGGGGTGGGACCAAAACAGCAAAATAAATAGTAAACTTCCAAAAAATTGTAATTAATATGGGAAGTGCTTGGAAACATATTGTCAGCATAATTAAAGAGGCCTACAGGTCCTTCATGAAATTTGTGAATTTCATGCCCCTGTGTGTCTCTCCATTTGACCCTTGGGGTGGGACCTACATTACTAAATCCATATAGAGAAAATAACAAAAACTGTTATTTCTCATGACTGAAATAATAATTTATTTGAATGGTTTTTGGTGTGTTTTGTTGTTGCTAACATGACAGTTGATATCTTTGTTTTATTGAATGCTCCATCCCCTCTGTGTCCTTCGGGATGGGGCCAAAACAGTCAAATGCAAGGTAAGATTAAAAATTATTTTTATTATAAAAAAACCCAACTTGGAATCAAATGGTAAGCATGATTATTGAGGCCTTTGGGTCCTTTATAAAAAATGTGATTTGCATACCCCTGGGTCTAAGCACTTGGTCCTGGGGTTGGAGCCTACTTTACAAAATCTATATAAAAGAAAATGACAAAAAGCTTTATTTCTCACATTACTGAATATACTTATTTGAATGGTTTTTGGTATGATTTGTTGTTGCTGACATGATGGTCAAAATGCCCTAAATTTCAGGCTAAAACGCCCCTCAGGTGACCACTAAGGCCCATGGGCCTTTTGCTCCTTTTATATGCCAATGAAAATTGCAACTTTATTCTGCTCCTAACCTACTTTTCCACCAAGCCATATGCAGCCCCAGGCCTTCAGCACTCACAGCACTTTGGATTTAATTCAAGATAAGGTTCCTACATGTACAAATCAACTTAACAGACATTAGAATTTATAATTCTTGTATTCCAGAAATTATTCCAACAGCTGACCCAGCAGTTGCATTCAAGGATGTTGATGTTGCTATTTTGGTTGGAGCCATGCCTAGAAAAGAGGGTATGGAGAGGAAAGACTTGCTGGCAGCAAATGTCAAAATATTCAAGGTTCAAGGAGAAGCACTTGACCAACATGCCAAGAAAAATGTCAAGGTATATATTTTTATATAATTGACATGAATAAAAATGATATGCAGTGGAGTTTATACAGTGGCTATGTAATACAACTTTCTGTATCGCCCCAGTTTTCATTCCTTGTATTACTACAGTGGCTCTGTAATACAACTTTCTGTACTCACATATGATTTCTTTCTTTCAATTACTACAGAGGCTATGTAACGGTAATGCAACTTTCTGTATCACCCACGTATGATTTCTTTCCTTATATTACTACAGTGGCTATGATATGTTAATACAACTTTCTGTATCACCCACATATGTCTTTTCTTATATTACTACAGTGGCTATGTAATACAACTTTCTGTATCACCCACATATGAATTCTCTCCTGTATTACTACTGTAGCCATAATACAACTTTCTTTATTGCCCACATATGATTTCTTGCCTGTATTACTACTGTGGCAATGTAATACAACTTTCAACTGGTTTGAAACAATAATCTTTCAAAAAATGTTTTTTTTATTTGATGAAATAAGTAAAAAAAAAGGTTACGTTAATTGCCAATATGAATTTAAGACGTTTTTTACCAACTTCTGTGAAGCACGCTACACATTATCATGACACACTATGCTGGATTTACATCCAATTTCATTTACATACACTTTTTCACTAAGAAGACGGTCATTTTTGTTGAATAAAAAAACTAAACGATGCCATTTCAAATACAACTGTACACCATTTTGAGCTCTTCTGGCCAAAGGTCAGCATGGCTTATGTCATGGTAAATGTTGTTGTCCATCTGTTAATGTTTTTGTTTTTTTGTAGATGCGATAGTGTCCCCCTTTTAAGCTATTAACTATTCGTAAAATATTGGGTAAGGGGGGCTATTGTACTCGCCTTGGTGTGGGCATTGGTTTTTCAGGTGAAAGTTTTTTAACAGGTAAGATATCTATGCAACCACTCAATCAATATGAATGAAACTTCACAAAGAACCATAACTCTAGGTTGCATTTTTGCAGAGTAATTACCCTTTTTGGATTTAATTTTTCAGGTTAAAGTTTTTATCAGGTAAGCTATCTATGCAACCACTCATACGATATGAATGAAACTTCACATGTGTTATCAGCATAATCAATGAATCACACGGAGATATGAACCATAACTCTGGGTTGCATTTTTACAGAGTTATGGCCCTTTTGGATTTAGAAAATTTGGTTTAAGATTTTTAGAGGTTTAAGTTTTTGATTTGGTATTCATTTCATCGTCCTATCATTGGACATGAATGAAACATCACATGTGTATTTAACATCCTCTGATAAACTCATAGAGACAAAATCATAACTCTTGATTGCATTTTGGCAGAATTATTTCCCTTTAGGCTTAGAAATTTTATTTTTAACAGGTTAATGTTTGTAGTACAAGGCCTTGATCTTAGATGTTTGACAAATAGGGTTAGTTTGTGGTCCTCTCTCAAATTTACTTCAAAACCATGACCCTGGGGACAAAATTGGCCCACCCTAAGGGGTAATTTTTTTTCTTTTTTTGTTCTAAAAGTTACCTTTTTTTTTGGCCCATCCTGAGGGGAAAACAATTTCACTTTTATTTCTTTTATCATTTTTTTTTATCAAAGTTTAATCTTTTTTCTTTTTTGGTGAAGTTTAATCCTTTTTCTTTTTAGCTCACCTGAGTGATCGCCTGGTGTCCGTCGTCTGTCATTCGTTGTTAACTTTTAACTTTTAACAACTTCTCCTCTGAAACCACTGGGCCAATTTTGATATAATTTCACAGAAATGTTCCTTGGGTGACCCTCTACCAAATTTGTTCAAGTCATCTTGATTTGTCAAAAACCATGGCGGCCAGGGGGTGGGGTTAGTTTACTATAATAAGCTATAGTAAAAACTAAAAAAAATCTTCTTGTCAGAAACTACCAGCTCGATTTTTAAATAATTTCACAGAAATGTTCCTTGGGTGACTCTCTACCAAGTTTGTTCAAGCCATCTTGATTCGTCAAAAAAAGTGGCAGCCAGGGGGTGGGGTTAGTTTTATGTCAAATTATTGCCCTTGTTTTATAGGATCAATGTCTGTATATAGCAATTATTATAAGAAGAGGTAATAAACTCTTTAAATAAACTTTTTTTTTTTTCAATTATTATACAATAATATACCAGATATAAGTTTTAAAAGATAATTCATCATAAAAAGATGAATGAAACAATTATAATCAATGATTGAAATATTATTCATAAATCATGAACCATTTTAAAATAGGTGTTTTTCTGAATATAAAAGTCAGAGTTTGTATGGTTCAGACAGGGATGGTTTACTGCTTCATAATAAAGCAATACCATATTTTTAGCTAGTTTCTTCACAGCAAGAAGTCTGCTTGAGATTTTCAGTGTCAAAGTGTACTTGAAATCTCGGAGGAGGAGCTTAATTGTTTTGGGGGGAGAGTGCACTGCGACAAAGATTCTTTCAAGCGTTAGACTTTGGGAAAGCTTGTGTTTGAAAGTTTGAAACTGTGGATTGTTTCATGCACAATAGTTTAGTCTGATGCTTTAGTTTAAAACTGTTCTCAAACATAACAGTTTAGTTTTGTGCTGGAACTTGATTTTTATCTTAGTTCGAAGACTTAGTTTTGGAACGGTCTTCAAACGTATAGGCAGCTATAGTAAATTTCAAAAGCCTTCTTGTCAGAATCTACTGACCTGATTTTGATGTAATTTCACTGACATTTACCATGGGTGAACCTTTACCAAGTTTGAACTCTTTTTCGCATCTGTTACATCTTAAAAACAAATCAAAATTCTAACTACTTGCCCATCTCAAATTTTGAGTGTACATGTATTATATAATCTACTTAAGTTGGGTGACTCTAAGGTGAGTCAGGTGAGCGATATAGGGCCATCATGACCCTCTTGTTTAGATTTATTTTCTTCATATTCATTAAAGGGTTTCCAGCTGCGATAAGCTGTGCATGCTGGTACAAGATTATTTCAACTATAGATCCATTTTCATGAACTGGTATCGATATATTGCCCTCTGAGGTGAAGAAAGTGCATAGGCCTATATGTCATGCTGAATTAAATAATATTAAGGCAATACAAGCCATCCATTCACTTTGTTGTTTTCAAAAAAACATAACTGTTGATAATGAAGGTGAATAGTGAATTATTTTGCACATTTATTTTTAACAGATAAGCAGTAATTATAGTTTAATTTTGAGTTTTAATTGTCTTCCATTTGGTACTTATTTCCTACAAAAGCTGTTGTTTTAGAAAATCATCGAAGTAGTCGAGCGCGCTGTCCCTCCAACAGCTCTTGTTACTTTATATACTCCCTTAAACAGAGATGCCAACTCCTCCGATTTTGCCGGAGTGAATCCGATTTTTGTACGAAAAATCCGCTCTCCGATTTTCCGTGAATTGTCTCCGATTTTTAAAAAAAATGGTCCGGGATAAATTTTAAGGGTAAAACAAATAATCAACACCGTTTACACTGACACCGGTTTTGATGTTCGGACATTTCCGTACGAGCTACATCACTTCTAGAAGCGCTATTAATTAGGTTATCCGGAAAATACCCGAGTATTTACGAAAACAATATGGGATGATTCGGAAAGGCCGATCAACAACCTTCAAAATCCAATATGGCGGATGCAACACCACCAAAGAAAAAAAGTACGAACATAATCAAACATTTATTAAAAGTTACACCGATGCATATCCTTGCTTTTCGACATCGAAGATGGGGGTGTATTATTGCATTCTGCAAGGTCTGCAATGCAGAAATTATGTTATCTCACGGTGGGATGGGTGATTGGAAAAAAAACATTGCTACAAAACAGCACATCACCCGTTCAACTTGTCAGTCGTCGTCAAGGAAAATATCGACAATGGTCGCGACAACTCAACCAATGGATGAGTCGGTAATTAAATCCCAATAAAGCTTAATTTGAATGTTCAATAAAGCCTCGCTTTTCATCAGTTTGTCAGCTTTTTTAATTTATTCTATAAAACTCGATCACTCAATTCTCTTCTTCATCAGGTATTATGAAATATTTCTTAATAAATACATGAATTTTTATCACTGAAAAGTGCTGAAATGCCATCTCAGAGCATATACAACTTGAAAAAAATTCTGGGGGAGGACCCCAAGACCCCCCACAAAAACCTTGCTTTGGACCACACTCCTATTTTCAGTATTTTAAGGGTTGGCATCTCTGCTTTAAAGAGTATTGTAATTGTATTCAGTTTAAAAGTTATGATTTTTTATTCCTTTTAAAGGTTGTAGTTATTGGTAACCCAGCCAATACTAATGCCCTGATCTGTAGTAAATACGCACCAAGCATCCCGAAGGAAAATTTCACAGCCTTGACACGTCTGGATCAAAACAGAGCCCAGGCCCAGGTAATAATTATATTGATTGTTTACTGTACATGTATACTATACTTTATTCAACTTATTTTGTTTATGACTACTTATTATTTTTACAACTTCTGATACACATCTTCCCAAAGTTGATATTGAACAAAGCTCTTTGCTGAGAATACAGGTTACTTGACAACTGAGACTTCCCCCAGTTTATATTGAATGCAACTCTCTACTGAAAATACAGGTTACTTGACCACTGAGGCTTCCTCCAGTTTATATTTATGAGGCTTTCTGCTGAGAATACAGGTTACTTGACCACTGAGGCTTCTCCAAGTTTATATTGAATGAGGCTCTCTGCTGAGAATACAAGTATCTTGGCCACTGAGGTTTCCTCCAGTTTATATTGAATGAGGCTCTCTACTGAGAATACAGGTTGCTTGACCACTGAGGCTTCCCCCAGTTTATATTGAATGAGTCTCTCTGCTGAGAATACAGGTTACTTGACCATTGAGGCTTCCCCCAGTTTATATTGAATGAGGCTCTCTGCTGAAAATACAGGTTACTTGACCACTGAGGCTTCTCCCAGTTTAAGTTGAATGAGGCTCTCTACTGAGAATACAAGTTACTTGACCACTGAGGCTCCCTCCAGTTTATATTGAATATATGACTCTGCTGAGAATACAGGTTACATAACCACTGAAGCTTCTCCCATTTTATATTGAATGGGGCTCTCTGCTGAGAATACAGGTTACTTGACCACTGAGGCTTCTCCCATTTTATATTGAATGAGGCTTTCTACTGAGAATACAGGTTACTTGACCACTGAGGCTTCTTCCAGTTTATATTGAATATGACTCTGCTGAGAATACAGGTAACTTAACCACTGAGGCTTCTCCCATTTTATATTGAATGAGGCTCTCTGCTGAGAATACAGGTTACTTGACCACTGAGGCTTCCTCCAGTTTATCTTTAATGTGGCTCTCTGCTGAGAATACAGGTTACTTGGCCACTGAGGCTTCCCCTAGTTTATATTGAATGAGGCTCTCTGCTGAGAATACAGGTTACTTGACCACTGAGGCTTCCTCCAGTTTATATTGAATGTGGCTCTCTGCTGAGAATACAGGTTACTTGGCCACTGAGGCTTCCCCTAGTTTATATTGAATGAGGCTCTCTACTGAGAATACAGGTTACTTGACCACTGAGGCTTCCTCCAGTTTATATTGAATGAGGCTCTCTACTGAAAATACAGGTTACTTGACCACTGAGACTTCCCCAGTTTATATTGAATGAGGCTCTCTACTGAGAATACAGGTTACTTGACCACTGAGACTTCCCCAGTTTATATTGAATAAGGCTTTCTACTGAGAATACAGGTTACTTGACCACTGAGGCTTCTTCCAGTTTATATTGAATATGACTCTGCTGAGAATACAGGTAACTTAACCACTGAGGCTTCTCCCATTTTATATTGAATGAGGCTCTCTGCTGAGAATACAGGTTACTTGACCACTGAGGCTTCCTCCAGTTTATATTTAATGTGGCTCTCTGCTGAGAATACAGGTTACTTGGCCACTGAGGCTTCCCCTAGTTTATATTGAATGAGGCTCTCTGCTGAGAATACAGGTTACTTGACCACTGAGGCTTCCTCCAGTTTATATTGAATGTGGCTCTCTGCTGAGAATACAGGTTACTTGGCCACTGAGGCTTCCCCTAGTTTATATTGAATGAGGCTCTCTACTGAGAATACAGGTTACTTGACCACTGAGGCTTCCTCCAGTTTATATTGAATGAGGCTCTCTACTGAAAATACAGATTACTTGACCACTGAGACTTCCCCAGTTTATATTGAATGAGGCTCTCTACTGAGAATACAGGTTACTTGGCCACTGAGGCTTCCCCTAGTTTATATTGAATGAGGCTCTCTGCTGAGAATACATGTTACTTGACCACTGAGGCTTCCTCCAGTTTATATTGAATGAGGCTCTCTACTGAAAATACAGGTTACTTGACCACTGAGACTTCCCCAGTTTATATTGAATGAGGCTCTCTTCTGAGAATACAGGTTACTTGGCCACTGAGGCTTCACCTAGTTTATATTGAATGAGGCTCTCTGCTGAGAATACAGGTTACTTGACCACTGAGGCTTCTCCATGTTTATATTGAATGAGGCTCTCTACTGAGAATACAGGTTACTTGACCACTGAGGCTTCCCGCAGTTTATATTGAATGCGGCTCTCTGCTGAGAATACAGGTTTCTTGACCACTGAGGCTTCCTCCAGTTTATATTGAATGAGTCTCTCTGCTGAGAATACAGGTTACTTGACCACTGAGGCTTCCCCCAGTTTATATTGAATGTGGTTTTCTACTGAGAATACTGGTTACTTGACCACTGAAGCCTCCCCCAGTTTATATTGAATGCGGCTCTCTGCTGAGAATACAGGTTACTTGACCACTAAGGCTTCTCCCAGTTTATATTGAATGAGGCTCTCTACTGAGAATACTGGTTACTTGACCACTGAGGCTTCTCCAAGTTTATATTGAATGAGGCTCTCTGCTAAGAATACAGGTTGCTTGACCACTAAGGCTTCCCACAGTCTAAATTTAATGAGGCTCGCTGCTGAGAATACAGGTTACTTGACCACAAAGGCTTTCCTAAGTTTCTATTGAATGGGTCTCTATACTGAGAATACAGGTTACTTGACCACTGAGGCTTCTCCAAGTTTATATTGAACAAGGCTCTACTGAGAATACAGGTTATTTGTACACTGAGGCTTCCCTGATTATATATTAAATGTGGCTCTCTACAGTTAGGTCTCATTTGAAGATAATGGTTTATCTTATTTATGAGAAATTTGTTAATACACAGGTCAATTTTTTCCATTTTATTTGTCAATGTTTTAGCATAACCAGATACTGGCCAATGAGTGATTTTTTAGCAGGCCGAGATTAATTATTTGGTCAACAAAATTAAAGAATTACGCACTACAGAGACAAAATACAATTATAAGTTATTGAAAAAAATATCCATGATAATATATGATGTTTGATATATAAATGTACAGTACTGTTGCTAGGATAAAAAAAAATATGATATAGGTGATGCATGTTTAAGTAGTTGTTCATTTTTTGCCTTCTCAAGGTACAAGGCATTTGACTCTTAAAATTTAAATAATTCCCATTCTAGAGTAAAATCTTCTAAAATTCCAGAAATACATCTCTCAGAGGATGATGATCACTAGGAAACCAAGTTAGGCAATGTTGTAATATTGGCTATTACAAATCTAAATCCCTAATGGAAACTTTAAAAAACATTTTCAAGTTCAAGCCATAGACCTTAGATATTTTTCATGTAGCTTTGTATGAAGGTCCCCTAAAAGGGTTGTTCAAATCAGGTCCCAGTGTCAAATTTGGGGCTGCCATAGGGATTACTGATTTACATAAAGCAGTATTGCGAAATGTTTTCATATAGACACGATAACATCCCAATTTTTTCATTGAATCTTAACCGAACTTGCACAGCAGTTATATAAACACAAGATCTCGGAAAAGTTGTTAAACAAGCACGACTCAACCACAAATGCCCCTGCCACTGGTCTTATAAGCACATTTTTAGCAGTTATATAACCTCATGATCTCAGAAAAGTTCTTGAACCAGTGTCATTCGACCACAAATGCTCCCACCACAGGGCTAATAAGCACACATAAAAACATTTTCTCTGAATGTTCAAGTTAAAGCCCTTAGATTTTTGCGAGAGGTTTATAAGCACAATTTAATGGGAACTTTCAAAACAAAATCCTTTTGCATTTTGTTTCAAATAGAGTGATTCAGGTCCTCTTGTGCCTCTTGCTTTTCCTAAATTTTTAAATTCTTCTTCTCAGAAAGTACAAGGTGTTGTTAAGTCATATCAGTTATAGGATCTATTATAAGGGATTTGATAACCATAAGGGGCCAGCAGGGGCCCAAAAATGGAATAATATTGGGAACATCTTTTTCTCAATAACTGGTTTTCCAAATTTGTTTATACTTTGTGGAAATGAGCCATATGAGCAAGGGTTTTTAATTTTGTTCAAATAAAGGGCTAGAGTCTATTGGGACCAGTTATGTTTTTTTGATTGTTAGATGGGGATGCTATGAAAATACATTCTCAGTTCTTCATAGGATTAATCTTTTCAGAATTTTAAAATATATAACACATGTAATGCTCAAACAACCCTCGACTGAAACTATATTGTCAAGTTTGAGCCATCAAAGTTCGACTGTAGGTAAAATTAGGTGATTTTTTTCTATTTCACTCCATTACTTAATGCTATGAGTTGGATTACTGTCAGATCTGGCAGAATCAGGAGTATCACAATCTTCTTCCAAGGTTGTACCTCCAAATTAAGGTAAACAGGCTAGTATTTAAAAATATTCTTTTATTTTTTTCACACAGTTGATTTTGTATAAATGTGGACACTCAAAGGTGTCGTGCTTTAATTTCAAAATGATATCTCATATATATTTTCAGCTTAAGTAAAGCTGTTCTGACCCATGTCCATCATGCATCCGGCCTTACAAGTTCAAATCCCCGCCCGGCAACAGTCTCCGTGATAATTGATATACGACATTGTGTTCCATTATCATTTGTCTCTCACCACTGATACAAGTCGGAAAGTTATCAGTTACTTGCGGAGATAGGGTTTGCTCAAGTACTGGTTAACCTTTCAGGATCCCAGGAAACAGTGGTTAGGTTAACTGATCGTCTGTTAGCCCTTGATGGCATAAAAATGATGCTAAATATTCAATCAATCAGTCAATCAATCAAGTACCCATATTTTTCATCGGACCTTTAACAAACTTAAATAGTAGTTAATTGGATAATTAATTAAAGTTATGGTCCTTGGAAAAGAAAAAAATGCTGTATTTGAATTTGGTTGTCTCTAGCACCTGCATTTTTCATTTGATATCACCAAACTTACACAGTTGTTATCTCAGACAAGTATTTGAACTGAACAAATCAGATGATTAATGGAGTTGTGATCCTGTGTGCACTCAGGCAGTCACAGTTTTTATTTGTTCTTCCCCAAACTTACAAAGTAGTTATATATCTGTAAAATATCAGCTGACCAACTTTAAATGTTTGAGGTATGGCCTTTGCATCAACAAGAATTTTTTCTTTAGTCATGTCTACCCGCCTACAGTGAGCACTTCATGGTCAGTGTGGTTTAAGCATTATAGAAATACTCTCCATCCATCTATTTCTCTTAAAAAAATCTTATGGATCATACATTTAGTGACATATCTCATTTTCTGTTGAAATCCAATTTACAAATTTGTATCGTCTTTATAATGTTGTGATCTAGAAAATTTTAATCTATTTATCCAGATAGCTGAGCGTTTGGGCATCTCCAACAATAATGTTTACAATGTGATCATCTGGGGTAACCACTCATCCACTCAGTATCCAGATATCAGGAATGCCAAGGCTCTTGTCAATGGCAATGCAGTTGCTGTACCAGAAGCCGTCAAGGATGATGATTGGCTGAAGAATGCATTTATTTCTGTGAGTTGCTTTCTATTATCAGAAGCCTTGCTAAATATTTTCAAGTAGCTTCATCTTGATTCATCAAAAAACATGGCTGCCATGGAGCGGGGCATGTTTAATTAGTAAAAACTTAAAAAATCTTCTTGGCAGAAACTACCAGCTCGATTTTTAAATAATTTCTCAGAAATGTTCCTTGGGTGACCCTCTACCAAGTTTGTTCAAGCCATCTTGATTCATAAAAAAACATGGCCGCCAGGGGGCGGGGCAAGTTTAATTAGTAAAAAACTTAAAAAAATCTTCTTGTCAGAAACTACTGGCTCGATTTTAAAATAATTTCACAGAAATGTTCCATGGAGGACCCTTCACCAAGTTTGTTCAAACCGTAGTGATTCGTCAAAAAACATGGCAGCCAGGGGGTGGGGTTAGTTTACTATATAAGCTATAGTAAAAACTTAAAAAATCTTTTTGTCAGAAACCACCGGATCGATTTTAAAACAATTCGCAGAAATGTTCCTTGGGTGACCAAGTTTGTTCAAGCCATTGTGATTTGTTAAAAAACATGACCGCCACAGTGAGGTGTTAGTTTACTATATAGGCAGCTATAGGAACAACTTCAAAAGCTTTCTTGTCAGAATGTACTGACTTGATTTCAATGTAATTTCACTGACATTTACCATGGGTGAAGCTCTACCTGCTTGAACTCTTCTACGCATCTGTTACATCTTCAAAACAAATCAAAATTCTAACTACTTGCCCGTCTCGTTTTTCTGGAATTTTGAGTGTACATGTATGTATTATATAATCTACTTAAGTGTGGTGACGCATGGTCAGTCAGGTGAGCGATATAGGGCCATCTTGTATATATTTATATTGCTGTGAAGAGTTGTATATAGCTGTGAAGAGTTATATATTTTTATATAGCTGTGAAAAGTATATATTTTGATATAGCTGTGAAGAGTTATATATTTTTATATAGCTGTGAAAAGTTATATATTTTTATGTAGCTGTGAAGAGTTATATATTTTTATTTAGCTATGAAGAGTTATATATTTTTAGCTTGAATATTCAGAGAATAAAGAGAGCTATATTCGGAGAATAAAGAGAGCTATTCGACTCACCCAAGCGTCGGCATTGGCGTCACACCTTGGTTTAAGCTTTGCATGCAAGTTCCTATCTCAGTAACCTTTGCATGTATTGACTTGAAACTGTACACAAGCCTTCCCAGTCATCAGCCCTACTACAATAACTAAGTTAGAGAACTCTTGCATGAATATAATACAAATTATTGCCCTTGTTTTACTTAGACATTCTGGTTAAAGTTTTGCCTCCAAGTCTCTTTCAGTAACCATGGCATGTATTGACTTGAAACTTTACACAAGCCTTCCCAGTCATCAAGCCTGCTACAATAACTAAGTTAGATAACTCTTGCTTGAATATAGTGCAAATTATTGCCCTTGTTTGACTTAGAAATTCTGGTTAAAGTTTTACGTGCAAGTACCACCAAGTCCATATCACACCAACCACTCAATGTATTTGATTGAAACTTTACGTATGGCTTTGTAGTTATGAAACCAACTAAATTAATCAAGTGGGATAACTCTTGCTAGACTTTTTGCATATTAAGGCCTTTGTTTGACTTAGAAATTGTATAACTCGGTAGTCACTGCATGTATTAGATTGAAACTTCATACAAGGTATTGCAGTAACAAGACGTACTCAATTTTGTTGATTTTGTAAGTTAGATAACTCTTATTTGCTTGGATTTGTCATCTGTCTCAATCAAATTTGTACTTTTGTGACAAATATTCAAATAGTTGAGCGTGCTGTCCCTCCGACAGCTCTTGTTATATTTTTTTATCCCCCTCAAAAAATCTTTTGGGTGGCATATAGTAATCGCAGCGTCCGTTTGTCCGGGTGGACAAATGGGTATTTAAGTGTCTAGGGTTTAGGGTTAGTAATTTTTATGGACAGTTGAAAAGCTGTTGAAAAAACATTAAGTGGCTGTTCTAGACACTTAAAAAACAGCTCTTAGGTGGCTTTTTTTTTCTTACGTGGCTAAAATTTAGCCACACAAGTAATACGATTGATGCAAAGAAGCCACTTAAATACCCATTTGTGAGAACGTCCGTCCTTCCGTCCGATATTTTGTTTCCGGCCTGTAACTTTGTCATGCATAGATGGATTTTGCCGATACTTGCAACAAATGATCAACAGAACATGACGACGTGTCGCGGGTAAACCCACACCTGTACTTCAAGGTCGAAGGTCACAATTTGAGTTTGTTTGACAACACTTTGAGTTTATGTGAGATTTCGTTTCTGGCCTGTAACTTTGTCATGCATAGATGAATTTTAATGATACTTGCTACAAATGATCAACATAACATCATTACATGTTGGGGGGCATGTGACACTTAACAGTGACATTTTTTGTTTATATATCTGTGAAGAGTTATATATTTTTTATAGCTGTGAAGAGTTATATATTTTTATATAGCTTTGGAGAGTTATATATTTTTTATAGCTGTGAAGAGTTATATATTATTTTATGTAGCTTTAAAAACATATCTATATTTAATAGCTTTGAAGCTGTATGAGGTTTGATACTTTCATGTAAAGTTAAATATTTTAATGTATCTGTGTAAAGCTTTAAATATTTTATGTACATATGAAACCATGCATTGTGTTAAGTGTCGCATGCAACTTCTCTATTACAGACAGTACAAACACGTGGAGCTGCCGTCATTAAAGCTCGTAAACTTTCCAGTGCAATGTCAGCAGCAAAGGCCATCTGTGACCATGTCAGTAGCTGGTGGTTTGGAACAGAAGAGGTAAGAGGGAAGCTTAAAAATAAATTCCATAAAATTTAATTTGATAGGAGTAGTAGTGCAAGCTAAAGATAGGTTTCCTGTTGACGAAGAACCCAAAAATACCTATTTCAGGATATCTGCAGAACAGTTAATGGAAGTATGATCATCATTACATAGTTTAAGCAAGTAATATAAACTGAAAAAAAGAAGAATTTTATCATTTATCTCATTCATCACCAATAAAACTGGATATACCATATAAATAACCTGAAATGTGTTGAAAATGATGTTAAACGGCTATGTGTATGTACATGTAGTGTCCTTGGGCAAGACACTTAATCCACATATGCTTAGTGCTGGTTCTACCCAGCAAGACTTCAAACCTGATTTGTCGCAAGTACACGTCGGTCACCTTTAATGGTCAAATGCTTGTCAGTTATAAGTCATGTCTAGTTGGGAACTCAATCAAACTTTACAGAAATATTTTGCATTCAAAATTCAGGTTTGATATGTATAAAGTCAACTTTGAAGTTTCATGGACTTATTTATTGGAGCATGGTTGTTTTTCAACTATGTTTAGAAACCTTTAATATCACTATTTACCTGTGTTAAAAGTGCTGTGTCTAATTATTATACACACACAAACAAATGTTAAGTGATGTTAAAAACAACTGAACAAAAAGCAAAAAAAATATTTTCGTTTCTGGTTGGCCCCTGAAAAAAAAAAAGAACAGCAATTTCTTTTTTCCCCTTTGAGGTACAGTTGTTACTCACCAACTCGAACTCTTTTATTTCGAAATTCCGGTTATCTCAAATTTGAAATTCGGTCCCGTTTTTTCTCCTTCTATTTCTATATTTATGAACTCCGGATATATCAAATTCCAGTAATTTGAATTATTCACTATTTCGAATTCGTTCTTCGGTCCCTCCATATTAAAATCTATTGATTTCTCACTCGTTATTTCGAATTTTTTATCACCGCGTGAAGATGAAATGCAAACCGCCGAAAGTTATAATTGCTGATCCTATATCTGTAATTTATCGCTTCATGTATCTGTACTGGCAGGAAAGATAATTGGGTCATCAAAGTGTTATGATACAAAAACAAGCGAGACACATGCTAATTGGGCAAACAACGCTGCTGCTTGTTTTGGTTAAAGCGATAACACTAAAAATTGAGTGAAGAATTATTATTCACAATGTGTGAAACGCAAAGTAATCTCATGAAACACATTTTGTTTGTCTATTATATCACACTTTATTACAATGTTCACGCACTGGGCAAATAGACAATTACACACGGATAACAACGTACAACATACGTTTGCTTAGAAGAAAATGATGCATATAAACAGTAGAATTTACCACGATTTAAGATCAATCCACAGTATAAACAAAGTTTATATCATGTGTAAATACAAAAACAACGTGTTATATTGAGTAAAAAACAACATATATAGGTAATTACATGTAAACATATATTTCCAATGATTTATGAAGTGGGTTGGGTAACGGTGAAAAGATGCACAAAGGTAGACTCCTGATAAATCGAAGTCCGGATATTTCGAATTGTTTTTACGGTCCCATGGAATTCGAAATAACGAGTGTCGACTGTATATGCACTAGTAATGTTCAAAACAAGCTGGTCATTAGTTGGAGGTGTATGTTAACCAAGCTATGTCATACATTAAAGATTCCTTGTACTGTTTGGGATAACAATAACAAATTTTCAGTCAAATTAGGGTGGGGTCTACTTGCGGCAGAATTCACTCTGTCACTCTGGGCAGCCATGTTGCATATCGTGCTGTAACCAAATTAGAGTATTGTATTGAAAGTAAAGATTTCGTCAGGTATAATGTAGTGACTGTAATGGAAATCATTCAGATCAACAAAATTTTAAATAAAGTTTTAGAAGGCAAGTGAAGTGATATCTTCTATAGCCATTGTGTGAAGTACAATTTTGTTCTATAACCTTTGTTATACTGTTGACCACAATTTCATCCGACTGATAAAATAGTTTCAAAATGCAATTGCCATAGTAGAGGACATGTTGCACAATAAGAGATCCAATTTTTATTTTATTGTGGTTTGCTTTTACCAAACAAAGTGAAAAACTGATACTTAAAGTATACATTTTCTTGAATATTGAAAAGCAGACAACACCTTTATCACTGCGCATAATAGAAAACACTTGGTTAACTTTTCATTGATAATCCAAAATATCCAATACCTGTTACTTTGATAATCCAAAATTCAGATTGTAATCAGCTTTAACCATTATGTATGGTGCCGAGTTGTTTATCTCTTCACTGCCAAGTACATGTATTATCGGTTTGAGAATACCCTTAGCAAAATCATGACTGGAAGTAGGCCATTTTGGTTGCATTCACAAATTAAACAAAGAAAGTGAAAACTTTGTACCAAAGTGTTTATACTTCATTAGCGATCACCGATTAATGGTGTATGTTTAATATCAGCACATCAAAAAGTGAGGACATTCATTGGTATTGTGATGGACTTTCAGGACCTGAGAAAGATTGTTATGTCGCTAAAATTAAACTTGCATGAATGATATGATCCTTGCTATTCATTTACATTAATTTTCTATATAAAAATATCGACCAATAAACAACCAGATATATCTATCATCTGTTCAATTTCAATTTTTGTAAACAGAAATGGTGACATAAAATGAAAGAAGAATGTATATAGATGATGTTTTTGGAGCATTTTTTCCTGATAATATTTTTCTGTGGTTAGAGATGTATATATATGCTAGTGATGATGAATTTTTGAGGGATAGTCGGCCAACCAGAATCAAAGATATTTTCCATAGCCTCGCCAAATAAAAGATTGTTTTTATGTGGTTTCATAATCAAGTTTCCAAACAATGATGTGATTTATGAAAACTGCTGTTATTTGTATATTCTCAATTTGTTTTAGGGCAAATGGGTATCAATGGGTGTAATAACAGGCGGGGAATACGGGGTGCCAGCGGGTTTGATGTACAGCATGCCAGTAATTATTGATAAGCAGAAGAAATGGACCATTGTTGAAGGTCTAGACATCGATGATTTCTCTAGAGACAAGATGGATAAGACTGCAAAGGAACTGGAAGAGGAACGCAATGCAGCACTGGCAGTATGTCAGGATTGACCGACTCCATGTGTGGCTAAATTGTAACCCTGATCTGCAGGAATTCAGATTATATTACAGTTACGCATTGTTTTTTTTTTACTGTGAAGCTATTTAAGTTACTGTGAACAAGGTCAGAACACTCGTTTTTAGATAACCAATTTAGAATAAGGTACAATTGTCCAACCATGGTAGTGTTGTTTAGAAGTTTGTAATATGGGTCATACTTTCGTTGTTGACATTTCATTTTCTAAAATTTTTCATTGTTGTGTTGACACATCTTATAGGTTAATGAGAAACACTGCAAAACATTCATAGTTCCAATCCTAGGGACTCCCCCACCCCCAACTCAATGTGCTTATGTTTGTGCTACTTTCATTTAGTGTATTTTACCCCAGTGTTAACTGCTATTATGTATGGCTACATAGATATATAATGTGCTGGTATAAATTAATGATGAAATAAAATTACTTCAATAACCAGATGTAATTTTGTTTTTATTTCCTGAAAAATGTGATGTACATATTCTACCTCTCTACGTGAATTAATGAGGACTCGGTCGCAGCAAGTTTCAATCCCTCTTGATTGGTTGTAGTGGCTTTTATGTCCTGAACTAATAAATACATCAGAAAACTGTGTCGTCCATATATTGGTGCAATGTGTCGGCTCCTGTGACCTGAAACTAATAAAGATGTAAAATACATGATCTGTTAATGAAGAATTGTGGCCATGGGGCAGTGTGTTTGTGTTATGGACAGAGTGGTGACCGTGCATGCAAGAAGTTGTTGGTTCAATACCAGGCTAGTTCTGTTGACCTATCAAAACAACATCCAGGCCCAGGTTTCACAAAAGTACTTAATTCTGTTATTTTACTTAATTAAATAGTGTGCTCAATTTTAGTATTGAGTAAGTAAAATAAAATAAGACTTGAGTATTTTCATGAAATTGGGGCCAGTACTCTACTCTGGGCAAATGAACCCTAGAACTACTTACAAGAGCTCTGTGCTTACATTGCAATCAACTTGAGTGAAATAGTATACATGTAAATCAAAATCCACATGAATCGTTGTATAGAATATTGGTGTGCAGGAATATCATGACATCAATATATACTCATTTATATAAGCAGTACCATGTACAACAATACTTACATAAACCATGTAAAGAGCATGTCGGGAATAAATTGGCCAAACTGTTTCCACATTTCTACAGAAGCGTGTATATCAATAACCGGTCTTCACGATTCGACAATGTTACTCGCAGTCTCGGTTCAATATCACTAATCTTCACCTCATCACTTTTTGTCGGTCATCAATTTTTTTTAAACAACTTCTCTTCACAACTACTTGACAGATTTTCACCAAAGTTTGTGTGAATCATTCTTCCATGTAGCTCAAATTTGTTTGTTGTGATTCTGTGGTCAAATTTGGCCTTGCCACAGAGGCTTATCAGTCTGCAGCCCCCTCCCAATTTTAAATATCTGCACCAAAGGTGCAAGGCCTGAAACTTTGATATTTGCATGTAGTAGGGGATTTCAATTTTGTTCAATTAATGGGGCTAGGGTCGGGGTCCATTGGCACCCAGTAAGGGGATTTTGAATTTCACAGGAATACTATGGGAAAACAGTAAAGTTTTTTTTAATCTATTTTTTTTTTCAACCATATTTATGTCTGGAGCATTGTTTAGTTATAACAGTTGAGTCTGTCCTTTAAAGGGGATAAGAATATGAACAAATATTAGTATTTGAACAATCATGAATCGTCTGTTCTTAGGTATCATTTAATCCAAATATAAACAAATTTGGCTACTCAGTTCTTTGGAGAGTCCATATAAGAATGCTTCACACCAACTTTAGTGAAACTCTTTTGAGAAGATTCTGAAGTCATTTGAAGGCAAGCTTGAAATGTATTTCAGTATTGTCATGTGTCTCTTTGAGTAAAAATGCTAAAACTTTCAATTTCCATCTTACCTAAACTGGTTCAGAAGAGTAAATAGATGGAGAAATATTTAAATTGGCCAGATTAAACCAGAATCAACAGAGTTGTGGCCCTTGAATGATTGAAAACTGCAGACTTGAACCATGAAACACCTTAGCATCAAGTTTTTATCCAGTTGCTCAGCCAGACTGTTTCTAAGCAAGAACAAGTTTTTGAACAAACTTGTTTTGACCAGAACAACAGAATTATTGCTTTAATGCTAAGCTTTGCCTAGTGGATTGTCTTCATCCAATCCTAACTGCACATGTCAAGGATTTTTAGACCACAAGATCTGAGACATGTTCTTGAACCAGGTAATTGGACCTAAACGAAACATTGATAGGTACAGGCCCTGTTGAGGTATTGTTGGTTTATTTTTTGATATCCAGCTTATATCGCATGCATCATAATACACTTCAAATGTCTTTACTACACTCTGGAACAAGTGCATTCCTCTTGAATTAAGGCAGAATTATTGCCCTTGTTATAGTTATCTTATACCTCTGCAAACAAATTTTAGGGTATATACGAGTCGCTGTTGATCTGTGTTTCTATTTATTATGAGTTGAAACAAATTCCGAAGTTTTCAAGCGATCAACTTAAAACTTCGTATAGCTTACCAACATCAAGTATTTATGTGCATTATTACGTCATTGTGATGCTGACTTGATTCCATGCAGAGTGCTGAGCACATCTTCAAATATATGGAAGGGAATCCCAATGTGATTTGGAACGTGGGTAGAAGGCAATGTGTGGAGAAGCTGAGTGAAACCAGTGAGCTCTATCTTGACAGAGTTATCTCCCCTTTTGTACTATATTTTTGGTTATTTTTGCTTGTCCGGTCTGCATCTTCAATGAGAGGGCCAGATTGGCCTTAAATTGCTCATCTGTGGCAGAGGAGACAATGCCAAAGACTTGTCAGATATTATGGTTACGAAACAACTGTGTAAGTTTAATGAAGATCAAAGGTAAACTGTGAGTGCTAGAGTGCACACATCAAATACACACAATTTTTAACAATTTAAAGACCATAACACTGACAATATTTATCCCATTGGCCATTTTTGTGTAAGTTTGGTGGACATCAAGTGAAAGCTGCGAGTACTAGAATGCACACAAGGTCAAATAATGCAATTTTGACCATTCAATGGCTATAACTTGTATATTTATTACCCAATGTGGCAAGTTCAAGAACTTTTCCAAGATATCATTGCTATATTAACAACTGTAAGTTTGATGAGAATCAAATGAAAAATGCTGGTGCTAGAGTGCACAAGGTTTTTGACAATTCAAAGGCCATTACTCTAATATTAATTATCCGATTTGGCCAGTTCAAGAACATGTCCAAGCTATTATAGTTAAATAACTGTGTATAAGTTTGGTAGAATCATATGAAAAATGCGATGCTAGAGTGCACACAAGATCATATATTGCATTTCCTAATATTTCAAGGGCCATAACTCTGACATCAATAATCCAATTTGGCCAGTTCAAGAAATTGTCTAAGATATGGTTATACAACTACTGTGCAAGTTTGGTTAGACTCAAATAAAAAAATGCAGGTACTAGATTGCACACTGAACCGGACAAATAGTGCATTTTCTAATATTTCAATAGCCATAACTCTGACATCAATAATCCGATTTTGGCCAGTTCAAGAACTTGTCTGATATATTATGGTTATATAACTACTACATAAGTTCAGTGAAGATCCAATGAAAATGTGGGTGCTAGAGTGCACACAACAAAAAGTTCACGGACAGACAACAGGCGATCAAACTAGCTCACCTTGAGTTTTGCTCATGTGAGCTAAAATATGTAAGGGAGTCCAGTGAGACTATTTATCCAACAGTTGTCATTTTGTTAGAACTGCTACAACTTCAGTTCCGTTGATCATTTTGCCTGCTATCCTTTTCTAATGAGTAAAGATTGTTTCAACTTGAACTATATTTTGTCACTTAATGTGTTATGAGGTCAAGTAATCATTTAGAGAATTTCGAGATGTTTACTGACCCAGTTTGTCAACAATTTCCATTTAAGGTAGTTTGCAGTGTTCATACCCAATCTTTTTATTTAATATAGTAACGCAATTTCTCGTAAACAGCGAACCTTAGCAGTATGTCTTTTTCGCACGCTTTTCAGTTTTATACAGATAAATTGCAAATTGTGTTATCTTTACATCTAATTATTATGACGGGATTGATATAAACTGATATAAACGGGGGTTTAAAAACGACTATATTTGAAAATTGACTCCTGATTGTGCAAAAAAAACACCTGGTACAAAATCTTGAATTTCCAATCATTTTACTACAATATAACCGAATAAAAAGAGGATGTGTGTTAACACTAGTTTTTTTCATAAATTCGAATTGAAATAAAAATAAAACACAAAATATTTGCTTGAGATTTTGGATGATATCAATTGAACGATATTAACAGCATATAATTTGATGTCATCCGATAGGAACACTGTGAACTACTTTCAGTCGGTTTCGGAAATGGAATTGAACTTCACTCAGTTGTTCATTAAAGTGATCTGATGAGAACTGCAGTCAGATATTACTCGGATTACATAACTCTTAATTGATTTTGATTGATTTCACCTTGTTGTTAAAGCCATTTTGTTTTATTAACTCTCTTTTGAACAGAATTATAGTCCTTGTTGGACTTGAAACTGTTGATGTACATGTAGTCTATATATAGAACCTGGTATCGCCCAATTCCAGTGTATCAACCCCCAATGAAAAAAGCAGGGAATTCTATGCCTGTCCCACAGTTCATAGCAATTGATTGCATACTAAAGTATGATGTCGTTCAAACTTTCCCTGAAGCAACTGATCAATCAATGTGCTTAAATGTGCTGCTATTTAATGGACCTTGCTATTTAATTGGGAGCTTGGTCTGTTCTCCACAGTACTGTAGATGGGAATAAAATATTCACAATATTGTTAATTAAGCTGTCATGATGTGATAAGCTCAAATTTCATACATTTTTCTTGATTTTAAACGTAGTTAGGCTCCGTGATTTAAAATTTTTTGTGAAAGCCAGTGTCTTGAATTGGGATTAACACCATTTTAAACACATTTCAGGTTATATATGGCATATCCAGTCTTTACTGGGTAGAAGAAGACATCGGAATGAATCTTGAGTAGAACCACCCTCCTTCCACAACTGACAAATTTCTCTCATAAAGTTTTTTTTAGCCTGTAGGACTCGAACCTACGACCTTAGCGGTGAGAGGCAAGTGATTTTGAAATCTTTACAAACCACATACAGTCAAACCTGTGCAAGTGGTCACCTCTATTTTTGTCGAGAGTGAGCAATATTTATTAAAACACAAATAATAATATAAATAGTTTGAACAAGAACTAATGAATGATATTTTTTTTAATTATCAATGTAACAAAATAAAAAAGCAAAAACAATAAACATACACATGTATATACACACAATTCAAGAAAGGAATGTAAAACAATAAAAACACAATGTATAGAAAGGTTGATGAGCACTTAATTCTGTCTGAAATATTCCATAAACCCCAGATACCTTAAACTTGAAATTCAAGATAATCTTTAAATAATAACTTGGCTTTCACCATGAACCCACTTAAACTTACTTTGAACAATAAGATTTAAAAAAATGGCAACTTTTCCCAAGAGTCCAACACCTTAAACACAATTTGAACGTCCAGACAATCTTTAAATAATGACCAAAATTTTCCCATGAACCCAACACCATCAATTCATTTTGAACAATAAGATTATCTTTAACTAAACTGACTAAACTTTTCCCATGAACTTGGCAAGACTTATATATAGAGATACTAAACATTTTATGATGTAACAGATTACCATTTGGACAAGTCAACCAATGAGGTGAGTCCATTAATTGGAAGAGTCAACCACTGAGGTAAGTACACTTCTTGGACAACCACTGAGGTGATTCCACCACTTGGACGAGTCAACCACTGAGGTGAGTTCACCACTTGGACGAGTCAACCACTAAGTTGAGACAACCACTCCGATGTGTCCACCATTTAAACAAATCAACCACTGAGGTGAGTGAACCACCTGGACAGGTCAACCACTGATGTGAGTCCATCACTAGGACAAGTCAACCACTGAGGTGAGTCCACTAATCGGATGAGTCAACCACTGAGGTGAGTCCACAACTCAGGTGAGTCAACCACTCAGGTGTCAGCCACTGAGGTGAGTCCACAACTGAGAGGAGTCAACCACTGAGGTGAGTCCACCATTTGGACGAGTCAACCACTGAGGTGAGTCCACCACTTGGAAGAGTAAACCACTGAGGTGAATCCACCACTCAGACAAGTCAACCATTGAGGTGAGTCCACCACTAGGACAAGTCGACCACTGAGGAGAGTCAACCACTTAGACGTGTCAACCACTAAGGTGAGTCCACAACTCAGGTGAGTCAACCACTGAGTTGAGTCTACCACTTGAGTGAGTCAACCACTGAGGTGAGTTGATCACTTCGACAAGTCAACCACTGAGGTGAGTCCACAACTCAGGTGAGTCAACCACTGAGGTGAGTCCACCACTCGGGTGTCATCCTGTGAGGTGAGTCCACGGCTTGGAAGAGTCGACCACTGAGGTGATACCACCACTTGGACGAGTTAACCACTGAGGTGAGTCCACCACTCAGACAAGACAACCACTGAGGTGAGTCCACCACTCGGATGAGTCCACCACTGAGGTGAGTCCACCACTCGGACAAGTCAACCACTGAGGTGAATCCACCACTTGAATGAGTCAACCACTGAGGTGAGTCCACCACTCGGACAGGTCAACCACTGAGGTGAGCCAACCACGTTAGTGAGTCAACCACTGAGGTGAGTCCACCACTCGGACAAGTCAACCACTGAGGTGATACCACCACTTGGACGAGTCAACCACTGAGATGAGTCCACCACTCAGACAAGTCAACCACTGAGGTGAGTCCACCACTCGGATGAGTCCACCACTGAGGTGAGTCCACCACTTGGACAAGTCAACCACTGAGGTGAATCCACCACTTGAGTGAGTCAACCACTGAGGTGAGTCTACCACTTGAGTGAGTCAACCACTGAGGTGAGTCCACCACTCGGACAAGTCAACCACTGAGGTGAGTCCACCACTTGGACAGGTCAACCACCGAGGTGAGTCCATTACTTGGACGAGTCAACCAACTGAGGTGAATCCACGACTCGGGCGAGTCAACCATTTGGATAAGTTGACCACTAAGGTGATTTCACCATTTTGGTGAGTCAAACACTCAGGTGAGTCAACCACTGATGTGAGTCCACCACTCTGATGAGTCAACCACTGAGGTGAGTCCACCACTTGGACCAGTCAACAACTGTGGTGAGTCCACCACTCGGGTGAGTCAACCAGCGAGGGGAATCTACAACTGAGGTGAGTCCACCACTTGGACAAGTCCACCACTGAGGGCAGGGTGACTCCACTCTAATGAGTATTCTGCAGAGGTGAAATGATAACGATCATGATATTTGGCATGATTAGCTGCAGTTTTTTTTGTTACTTGCTCTGCATATAAGCAATTTCACAATTATCAACAAAACCCTATACATTTGGAAATATCTTTTTATCACAAGCATTAAAGAGACTTCTGTTTAAGGAAATGAATACCTGATAAACTGACCAAAAACAGATGCCACACATTTTTTCACAACCTTTCAAGATGAAAAATACTGAGTATTCACCAAAACAATTTAGAACATGTTATATTACAATGTATTTGTTGTCTAATTATCTGTCACTTCTCTAAAGATCACATTTGAATGTAAATTGGACACAAAAAGCAAGTGCACTTGACCTATTCTACATGAATGTTGCATCCTACATTGTATTAACAAATGAAAATGCACGCTTCTTGTGGTGCATGAAATTGTGAAAATGTGTAGAATAACTTTTATATACAATTATCTTATATCAATGGTATAAACCCAATATGCTGTTGTGAAACTATGTTGTTTTATTAACATTAACATTAACTCGTCGAATACAGGTAACACACTAATACTGAATCTATTGTATTGTATAATGTAAGTAACAGATAAATGTGCTTTCATCCATAATACTGTAGGTTCCATCTTGAAATAGAATGACATAGTTTCAAAAGAGTTTATTGGGTTTATATCTTACGCTTCGACATGTAAAATACATGTTCATATTTTGATATTGGTGCTCCTCAATCTTGCGGCAATATTCACATGTTTAAACTTTCATCTGAGTGACATGGGTTGTATGCAGATTGCCTCGGGAATACTGATGGCAATTTTGTCCAACTCCTCTCTGTACAACCTTTCTTTTCTCTTTGCCTCTAATTCAAGTTTTTTTATATGAGATTCAAGAACAGAAATTTCAGATTGGATTTCCACTGGTTCGTCTGCTCCACATTTCTCTGTTTGGCTGATGTTAAGATGGTTTGGTTGGCGGATATTTGTAGATTTCTTGTTTGAGGGTTTGAAATAAAGAAAGCGTGGCTCTCTGTAAGGTGGATGCTGGCTAAGTCTCTTACCAGATGCTACATTGGCTTTGTGCATGGCAAGCTCCTGATCAATAGTAGACAAGAGGTCATCAAGGTCATCTTCATCTAGACTCTCACACTGTAAATAAATAAATAACAACATAAGGTATATAGTACATACTAGTAGTTCATTCAGTGGTTAGGTTAACTGATCGTCTGTTAGCCCCTGAAAATGACACTAACAATTCAAATATACATAATTTTGAAAATAAAAAATTGTTTTGTCATGAAAAAAATACAAATGACCCAATATTTGTAAAGTTATAAGCCTGACACAATGGTTCACTTGAAACACAATGACTTGTATTTTTTTACCCTTTGTTGGAAGTTTTTTTCCAGATAGCAGTTCATAAATACAAGACTTGAGCCTAAGAGTGACCGGACTGGTAGATGAACTGTTGGACATGCTAAAACTATGTGCCACCCAATCGTTCAAGAACAGAAATATTCAAAACCAAAAGTAAAAAAAAGACAACAACGAATTTCAATATAACGAGTATCAGGGGTGATTTTGTTACAATTTTATTTGCAATGTTAAACTTTAGCAGCCATATATGAGCTTTTCAGAAATAGTGTACAAGTACATGTAGATGTGAAGAAATTTATGTAAGAATTATGGAACTATTTCTTACAAGTATTGATAGATAAAAATAAATCAATGTCAGTTAAATGCAGAGCTGCATGTTTTAAAGAGTTTGTCCAGTCAATGAAAATTTGTTTACTCCAGTAGTTTCTCATTACTTGTTACTGGGATCATTATTTCAATGTGTACAGGAATTGATTTGGCATTTACTGGGTGTGATATATATTCACAAACCTGTAAACTTTGTTTTGTTTATAAAGCATATGTGGTCATTAGATTACTTTTATATCACTATTGAGAGATTCTGCTGGATTTTATGAAATTATTCCAGCAAAAGATAGAGTCGTCAGCAAAGTGTTCATTAAGACTGGCTCGTAGTGCAGTGGATACAGTATTTGGCCACTCACGCAGAGGTTCCCGTTCAATCTCCAGCTCAACCCGATACTCAGTACTGGTTCTACACAGGAAGTGGACTCGAGCACGGTTCATACACACTCTGAGCTTCTTCCCGATCAAACTTAAATAAATTAATCGAACTAAATATGTTCACTTTGAACATCAAGTTCTTAAGGGCGTATCAATGATATAAATAATTAGCTATACCACCTGTTATAATGCAGGAAATTAGATAGCTTTATATTACTTTCTTTTTCATAACACATAAGACGGTATTTAAATACAATGTTCTTTATTTTTTTTCACGCTCAAATTTACTTAAAATCTTTCTGATGAAGGAACAAATCTTAATTTAATACTTTTATTTACACCTAAGGCATCATGTCATACCATATTTGTTTACATAATATTCCTTAAGTTATGCAAAATGTTTGCATAACGAAACTCAATAATTTCTGATTAAACAGAGATATGTTCAAAAATATCTAAAAATGTATTTTTTTTTAATCTGTATTTTTTAATCTATAACTCATAGAAAGATGTACATGTATTGTAACTTAAAATACACATAATCAAATCTACATAGAATAAATTAATTACAGAATAAACCAGTTGACCAGATTTAATACTGTTTATACTTATTTCTAAAGTTTTTTACCTCAATGTTTTTTTTCATTTATCTTAAAGCTACCTTGGTTTCCCACAGTTCTTCCAACTGTTCTATGATTGGTTCATATTTCAAAATGGCTGCCTCCAGCTGTCGTCGTGCTGTATTCATTTTGCCCATGAGATCTGGTGGAATGTTGTAGTGCATCATCGGATTGACATTTTCATGTTTGTCTGTCTGTCTGCACTCCTGCATCTTCATGTCCAGTACACTCTCCTGATAATAAAGGTTAGAAGTTTTATAAGCATGTATCAGGACTGTGGTCAGTACCGTTAAGAAACAAATACATATGCTGTCTGCTTCCTTGAATTTATCTTGTAATCTTGAGTGCTAATTTGAAGTTAAGCCAGAATTCAGAAAAAAAATAATTATAATTATAATGTTAGCAATAAAATTGAATCTAACCCTGGCTTTTTTTTATTATAATGCATGGTTATGGATAGTGTTGGCCATTCCCTCCAGAGGTTGGGGGTTTAATCACCAGCTCAACCAGATGCCTCTCAGAAAACAACACTCAGTCCTGGTACTTCCCAGGATGCAGACTCGAGACTGTTCATAATAATAAGTTTGAGTTTTCTTTGCGATCTAGCTAAAATCAATAAGTATAAACTAAACTAATTAAATACAAAAGTTGTTTCTGCCAAACATAATTTTCATTTACTTAAATCATTATAGCAGAGTTTCAATTTGTCAGTATTGTAGGTATTTGGGTTTATAACCAAAAGTGCAGAAAATGTTTTCAATGTCATTTATGGCCATCTGGTAACCTTGGTTTCATCATAAAAACAATAATTAAGGCTATCTCTGACCACTGCAAATACAGTAGTTTTTTGTTAGCCTATGCTTAAAATGATTTATTTTACATTGATTGATACCGCGGCGTGGTCTAGTGGTAGAGCACCCGCCTGGCATGGGTCGTGGGTTCAATCCCCGGCCGGGTCATACCAAAGACTTTAAAAATGGTACTAGAAGCTTCCTCGCTTGACGCTCAGCATTTAGAGGAGAGTTCTAGGTCTGGTCGGCCCGGTGTCAGTATAATGTGACTGGGTGGGGTATCATACCATGTGTCTGCGGCATGATACTCCAGTGTGACAGCGCTTACAATACTGTCTCAAGTAAACATCGTCGCGATATGACTGAAAAATTGTTGAAAGCAACGCTAAACACCATACAACATTTACATTGATTGTGAATTAAGTTCTTACAACCTAGATGAAATCTTCATGGGAAGAACCAGTACTAAACATGTGGATAAAGTGTCTTGCTTAACGACACCACCATAGCCATTGCAGAGGATCAAACCCACAATACCCGATCCTGCACTCTACCACAGGACTGTGCGCTCCACAATAGTTGTATAACAAGAGCTGTCTGAGGGACAGCGCCCTGGACTATTTGAATATTTGTCACAGAAGTACAAATTTGATTGAGACTGACGACAAATCCAAGCAAACAAGAGTTATCTAACATACAAAATTGAGTAGGTCTTATAACTGCAATACCTTGTATGAAGTTTCAATCAAATACATGCAGTGACTGCTGAGTTATAAAATTTCTAAGTAAAACAAAGGCCATAATTCGCAAAAAATCTGGAAAGAGACTTAGTAACTAAATATAAAGTTTTCTGTGCATTACTTATTCTATCATTTGTAAGTGTTCAACTCTCGGTTTACTGTTTGAGAAATGAAACTACATACACAAAACCTTTATATAACATTTTCACATTTTCTGTGTAATAAACATTTTATCATTGGTAAGTGTTTAACTCTCGGTTTACTGTTTGAGAAATGAACCTTATTTAATATAAACTTCCTGTATACTAAACATTTTATCATTTTCTGAGTGTTTAACTCTCGGTTTGCTGTTTGAGAAATGAATCTATATATATATATATATATATATATATATATATATATATATATATAAAGTTTTCTGAGTGCTGCACATTCTATCATTTTCTAAACGTTTAACCCTCAGATTGCTGTTCTTCTTATCTACATATATAATATGCCATCAATGCTAACCAAGATCTGAATCGGAACAAGGTCTACATTTTTGTCTTCTGTCAAAACATCCTTACTGACACCCCTTCTAAATATTAATGGAATGGTCCAAATGTTTAATGCCATTTTCAACACATGACAGGTTATATGTTACATAACCCATTTTATTTGAGGAGGAAGATCTCAGAATGTGTCTAAGAAGAGCCACAGTCACTCTTCAAGTAACTGATAAACTTTCTAACATAAATTGTATGGATCAAGATGGGCTTGAGTACGACTGCAGTAGTGAGAGTGTAAGTGGTCGTAAGATGACAGTGCCATAGAGGATCCAGGATAAGTCCAACACAATGATCACTGAATTCTAATGTATATTTGATTGAGATATATACCATCCACTTCCAGAATATATCTTCTTGCTCCTTCCACAACAGCATGTGTTGTAATCGGGTGTTGTCCTTTTCCAAGAGATGCAGCAACTGTGTAATGCAGAAATCAAACTAACAATCAGTAATGACATATTATATAGGATACAGTACCTCATGGCAAACTAATTAAATTCAAGTCATGGCATGATATTTCTTTCCATTACTACCAAATCCCTTTTTTGGGGCACAGAAGGTTATGAGCACTATATATCACTGATTGACATAGAAGTTCAGTGAGATACTTTATGTACACTGGATATGACTTTCCCTGCACACAGGACTGACAGCTTTATTGCCTCGCCAAACGATGGCCTCCTTTCAAAGCACATTGCTCAAATAGAGCACTCTAGTAGTGTGTTCAAAAACCACAGATGTGGCCCCACTGGGGATTGAATGGGGACCTCCGGATCACAAAGCAAGCATGCCAATGCTAATTACTTTTATTAGAATCCTTTATTGGATACCATGATAATGGCATATAATTTACAAAACAAAACAACCTTATGTGAAATCACTTGTTAGGAAGAGCCATACCAGGGAGATGATATCAGAACCTATTATCTCTATGTTACAACTCTGGAAGTTATCTCTATGTTACAACTCTGGTAGTTATCTATATTACAAATCTGGTAATTATCTCTGTGTTACAACTCTGGTATTTATCTATATTACAAATCTGGTAATTATCTCTGTGTTACAACTCTGGTAGCTATCTCTATGTTACAACTCTGGTATTTATCTCTATCTTACAACTCTGGTAGTTATCTCTATGTTACAACTCTGGTAGTTATCTCTATGTTACAACTCTGGTATTTATCTCTATATTACAACTCTGGTAGTTATCTATATTACAAACCTGGTAATTATCTCTATATTACAATTCTGGTAGTTATCTCTATGTTACAACTCTGGTAGTTATCTCTTTATTACATCTCTGGTAGTTATTTCTATATTACAACTCTGGTAGTTATCTCTATGTTACATCTCTGGTAGTTATTTCTATATTACAACTCTGGTAGTTATCTCTATGTTACAACTGTATTTATCTCTATGTTACAACTCTAGTAGTTATCTCTATGTTACAACTCTGGTAGTTATCTCTATATTACAAGTCTGGTAGTCATCTCTATTACAACTCTGGTAGGTATCCAGGGTTTCCCCCAGGATTTTCTGAAAGTATGTTAAAAAAAATGCGAGTGGTTGGGTATGGGAGGGGTGTCCCCTCCTGTGTTGAAAAAAAAGTTTGACACTTATGAATGGTGCATTTTTAAGTATGTTTCTATTTAGAATATTGCATATATAATTGTGAATACAAAGAAATTTAAAGTGTTTTTTAATGGATGACTAGCAAGGAATTATATAGAGAAGGAAAGGCAACTGATTGAGATTTTGTGCTCGGGTATTCACGCAAAATCTTGCAATATCTCGTTTTCAATTATTTTAACTTCCATTCAAGAACACAAATCAAAATTTGTGCACTGCAGAAAATCTCAAAAATTTGTGTTTAAGTACTTTTGATTACAAATTTCTGTAGTGCAGCTTAAATAACGACAAATTATGCTAAATTTTCCTTCAAATTTCTATATCTTTAATTTAAGATCATTTTTCATGATTGAAACATGTTTAAACATCTAAGATAACATACAACTTACAGTTTATGTGCAAGAAATCAGTTGCCTGTGAATTATGAATGATTGATTTGCCAAATAATTAATCCTTATTGTGCTGCTTCATCAACAGTAAGTCTGGAGATGCAAGTTTCCTATCCTTCTATGCAAGTCCTTAATGACTAGTCATATTTAAAAGTTACAATTTATATGTTTTAATGTTTGATTCTTTATAGAAGAGATTTTATTTTTTATAAAGTATTTCTGTATTTCTAAATGAATACTAATTCTGTAAAAGTAAACACAAATAGATTATTCTTAAAAAATATTTTTCCCTATCCCCTAAATGTTCCACATAAACAGGACCACAGTATTAACCAAATTTTGACAGTGCTGACATTTAGACCGTCACCCATTCATTTCCAATGAACGAAAACACTTTTATTCATGTTAAAAAAATGTTTCAAGTGGGGATTTTATTCTAGCTTTGTAGAAATAAGATGGCTGAGAAAATCGGGTTATCCGAATTAATGTGCATTTCAAATATATGTTTTTATTCTATATTAGAATATTATTTCCATAAAAATATAGTAAATGAGTGTTTTAATGGACAACTTGTCATATATCGAAGTTAATACAATTGAGAATTTGCATTTTAATGTTTGATTTTGTAATTTTCATTAGGTGTCAGTGTATTTCCATATAAATATAAAATAAACCATTTTAAGTTGGGATTTCATTCTAGCTTTGTTGAAATAAGATGCTGAGAAAACCCTTACTTACATAAAGCCCTCATTATACAATGCGATTTATTTCTAGTTGTCTTGATCTGAGAAATTTCGTGACACACTTAATTTAGTGTTGCGTTCCAAATGATTACATACATACTACACAGACTTCACATGATTGGAAGCTTAATGGATCAAATGAATGGTCATGCGCAAACCATAAATGGTTTTAAATCTTGACAAACACCTTTGTCAATAATCAATTTTAAATCTTATGAAAAACAACCTTGAATCAAGAAATTTCACAGGACATAGCGTTCTATATTGAGGCAGAGTCTCTTTCTGATTGGCTTACCTGTACACACCTCCAGTTTAGATTTGCAAGTGATTGACAAGTCTGCGAAATAGGTCAATTGATCACGGGGTCACTTGTTTACTTACTGATTGGGTTGTGTAATGGGATTATTAACAGCAGTTGCACTGGGTGGCATGTCGGGGGCAATAAGGGATGTCGCTAATCAACCAAATCTTTTGAAGGGATGTCGCATGTGACATGCGTTACGACTCTGGGGGAATCCCTGGTATCTCTATGTTACAAATAAGCTGCACAGTTACTTTCAAGATATACGGGGGCTAACTACATCAATGTGTCAAGCATTCATGAGTTCAATATAAATATTTTCTGAATGAGTATTTCAATTGTGGCATCCATTATAAACATCACTTACCTTTTTCAAATATTCTGGGTGTCGTAGAAGGTGTACCTCTAGAACAGACAGATGCGTTTTGTCTGGGGCCGTACTCACACCCTGTGTATTTTCATGGACCTACACAATAAAGAGAAAATACACATATGATTTGAATCAAACTGTTTGCACGTATGAGTGTACGTACGTGTCTGAAATAAAAAAACATAATGAAATAATAATATATTGACATATGACTGTATGTAAAGATAAAACCAAAAAGACAGATGGATGGCCTCAATTCCCTCATTTGATGAAGGAAAAGCTTTAAAATAAAACTGACATCATGCAGGTAGCATCAAAGAAATAATTGTAGTGATGTGACATTTCATTACATTCATAATTTAGAAGACATTGTCGCAGAGTGAAGTTCAAACAATTTATTCATTTTTAACAATTCAAATTCTCTCGTCTCATATTGGACTTTGTTACAGGTGGAAAATAAAACTCAGGTGGTATATAAATCTATAATTTCACAAAGATGTTAATGTTAGAACAATTAAAAGACTGACACAATTATTGTGTTAAGTCAGTTCAGTAATTAGCTGATCTTATATTATATAATTACTAATACAACTATAAATAAAACAAGAGATGTCAGAGGTCAGCTCGCTCCACTTTTTGAAGTTTGAATAAAAACAATAACTATTGGATAACTGGAAATAGATAATTATAATATGGTGCATTCTATAAAAATCTATCCCATTATTTTAAGTGCTAAAAATAAAAGAATATAATTCTATCAAAATTTAGGTACAAGTTACGGCACTTTTCCCTGTAAGTATTTATTTTATACTGAACACACCAATTAATTTTTAGCTAAATCCCAAAAATATTTTCTGATTATATAACTTATATTGAGGAGGAAAAACAACACACTGAGATTTTATGAATGCTCACATAATCACACAAACTCTCGCTGAATTTCGTTTACAAATATCCTTACTTACATTTATCTTAGACATACAAAACAAAATTCTTACTTTGCACAATATTATAAAACATCTAAGGTTACACTTTATGTATAAGAAATCGATTTCCCGAGAAATCTGAATGATTAATTTGACAAGATACTAATTTTTCATGTGTTATTTTATCATCATTTAGTAAAAAGATGCAAGTTTCCTATCCTTCTATATAAGTCCTTGATTACAAGTACTCAATATGAATGCAAAAGGGCGCAAGTCCTGAAATGTTCACAGCTGGATGGATGAAGGACACAGGTATATTACAAACACTCCATCTACAGCCATTTTGTACAGTTTCTCATTGCACATTGTTTTTATATCTCGGGAAAAATCTTTACGCTCAACAACATTTAAAATCAGTCACCTGGAGTAATTGATATTTTTTGGAAAATATGCGCAATGAATTTGTTCATTAGATTGTAGATTCAATTATGAAATTTACAAACTTGTGTTAACGAATGTCAATAAATCAATGTGACCTATTGTGAAACTTGAGTAGAGCTTTAAAACTCACAGACCTTGTGCTGCAGCTTTGTTCTCTCCCTTTGTAGAGAATAGAGGCGTTTGAGACTGAGATGAAGTTTGCCATTGAGTAGCTGTAGTTGTTGAACTCTCTGTACGGGAGATAGAGCAGCCTGCAACTGACCCCTTACATCTGGCTGTATCTGGAAGTAAGTATCATGACGATGGTTAAAATGATTGAAAGAAATTTTCTTTTCTTTCGACAAACCGGTTTTCTGGTGCCTGGGACCACTTTCTGGTATAGTGATTTCAACACATGTTCAATAAAAGCATATCTCTTTACAATGAATGTGTTATTCATGTAAATGAAAGCTTTAATAAGAATCTCATACTTTCATTTACAATTCTTGTTATGAATTTGTCTCAATATTAGTGTCCACTTGCTGTCAATTAAAAATTGACATTGATTCAATTACAACTGACCATAGGTTCCATATTAGTTACTGGAGCTAAGTTCTTACCCTTGGAGATTCAGGAAATTCTCCATCAAGTGGGGAGGCACACTTTTCCATGAACTTATCAACAATGTTCTCCGTACAGAGCAGCCATGAGCAGGCCAGTAGAAGCTCCCTGCTGCCACCTGTCATGTTGTTGTCAAGCTGGGAGAACTCCCGCGAGTAATACCCTTGTTCCTGCATGCATTGCTTCACGTATACTACCAACTCCTCTGTCAAAATATAATTATATTATCAAACAAGTTTTAATATCAAAAGTAACTTTGTAGTTAAGTTCCTATTAAAGATCTCTCAAAAGACTTTCTCAATATCTGATCACGCTCTATGCATTTTAACATAACAGATTCAATGGGTTTTTTGTTTAGAGAGAGAAGCAATAAGATGGGGCCATAGGAAATACATGTATGTTGGAATATCAACCAGTGATCATTAAATTGTTCAAAATCATTTTTTTCTATTGTTTTATTACATATCAAACATATGCTGAATGAAAAGCTAAACAGCCACTTTTGTTACAATTTCCAATAGCTCCATCAAAATATTGGGTAGGGTTATTTAAATGTGTATACGACTTTAACAGACAATATGTATTGATTTTATATGTGTATACGACTTTAACAGACAATATGTATTGATTTTATATGTGTATATGACTTTAACAGACAATATGTATTGATTTTATATGTGTATACGACTTTAACAGACAATATGTTTTGATTTTACATAGCCTAAATGTTCTTTCTTATGCACGTCCAAATTTCAAGGAAATTGCTTTGATATTTTTTGAGAAAATACATAAAATGTAAGGTACATATAAAATGTCAGATGGCGGGCTAGCTGTTCCTTTCAGTAAATTATCATGTTATATGCTTCTCTGTAATATATTAAAGTTTAAATTAAATTAAACTAAATTAAAATAATAATGATAATCATTTTTCTGAAACCTTGCTTCTGTGTTGTCTGTGGAACCTCACAATCAAGGTAAACAGTGGCTTTGTATAATTAAGCAAAATAACTATTTTCTACTCCTCTTTACTTGTCTTACAGTATGAGACCTGCTTGCTCGAGACAGTTTGCCAGTTACTTGCAGAAGTATGGTGGTTTTACTCAGATTCATTCTGAAATCTTCCTCCACCAATAAAACTGGATATACTATTACATATATAACCTGAGACGAGTTGAAAATAAACCCCATTGAAAAAAAAATTGTTGGGGAGGACCAGATCTAATGTTGACCCAACACATTTGCTGATCAATGTAAAAAGAAACAATAAAATATGTTTAAAGTAAACACATTATCTTACCTGTGGTAAGTTCATTACAGGCTCTAATAACAACTTCATCAATAAGTCCATGGTCCAAGAAGTAAAGCAATTCAAACAGCAACCTCCACAATGGACCAACCTATAATTTAAACACAGATAATTGCAGACATGTAATATCGTGGGTTTTCTCTTCGATTCCGGGAATTTCGTACACAATGTGGTAGTCTCCCAGAATCAAAGAGAAAACTCATGAGTTCTGGACAGGAGTCAAAATCTCCCACAATCACAATATCCTGTGTATTATATTTTCACTCCAGTGCAATTTGTTGTAAAAACAAACTAATTGACACTGTGAATGGCAATCATTTGTTGTAAACATGACCCAGATAACCAAGCTCTGCTCTTATTGGTTGTAAGCCAATCAGAATGCAGAAGGTATCAGCAACCAGTTGGCTTCTTGAAAAAGAATCCAAACGTGGTCAGCAATATAGTGTAATAAGGTTGAATTTTGTTGAAATAGGATGGCATGTCCACCTGATTGGTAAAATCAAATTAGTAGTCAGTCACCTTGCATGTTCACGTAAACAAACTGGGGTTGTATTCACCAACATTCTTGAGAATATTTATTGACTTGAGCTTGAAAATCAAAAGTTTTAACCTTAGAAATCTAGTTTACCATGACAGAGAGAATAATTGTGAGAGTGTATTTGATTATATATGAGGGGTGTTTTTATAAATAATGCAACCATTATGAAATCTCGAAAATCACATGCACTACAGACAGTTAAACCAGTTATAATACATGGTCAATCACATATCTAGTCTTGCGTGAAGTTTTGTACATATATTGAACCATATTTTAGTACCGGTACGACCATTTTCAAATAGGTCGCTTGATACCACTGCATACAAAAATGGTTCGTAAACTTTCTAAAAAGTGGCTACAAATTCGATCATATATTCAAGCTCGGCAAAAAATTGCAATCAGTGCAAAAAACATTTTTAATGAAGTTTGTGATATCTATAGGCATAATGAAATTTCGTATAGCACAGTTACGAGGTGGATATCTCAGTTCAAATCTGGAAAGGAGCAGTTTGAAGACCTTGGACATTGTGGATGTCCAAAATCAGCACCGACTAAGAATTATATTCATTTAATTAAGAATTTAATAGAGAATGATACTCGGTTAACTCCACATGATCTAGCTCGTCGATCAGGGATATCACCGGCACGAGTTTATTTCGTTCTATGCAAAATCCTGCTTTTTAAAAAGAAATGTTCATGTTGGATACCCCATTTAATGACAAAAGAGCAGAAACAGGAACATGTTAAAAAAGGTCAGGAAATTATTGAAGTTGTACCCGAAATGTGACAATAAGAGTTTTTCTGACTTAATAACTAGTGATGAGACTTGGATACACTTTTTTGAGCCACAAGGAAATTGTGTATGGGCTACGAAACATGCTTAGAGGCCAGTTATTGCCAAACGAACTGCAACGGTGAAGTAGGTGTTGTACAGTATTTACTTTTCAATTCATGGACCTGCAATACAAGTGCCTGTTCCCAAAGGTAGAAGTGTGACTGAAAAATTCTATAAAAAACATTATTTTTAAGAAACTGAACAAATACTTCAAGGTACGTCGACCTAAACACGGCATTAAGTATGTTTCGATCCTTTAAGATAACACATCCTGACATAAGGCTCATATTGTGAAGGGTTATTTAAACAGAAAAAAGTGCAAGTGTTGGAGCATCCACCCTATTCACCAGACCTGGCACCCTGCGACTATTGTCTGTTCCCTCCGCTGAAATTGATTCTCGCTGGGAGGCATTATGCTTCGTGGAAAGCACTTTGATTTGCCATTTGCCAATACTTGAGACGTATACCTATTACGGACTATCAAAATTGCTTTCAGAACTGGATAAAAAGACTGAAATTGTGTGTGAAAGCAAAAGAAGAGTACTTCAAGGGAATCACTGATTTTATTTGTAAAACAAATCGATAATAAATGGTTACAACATGAGTTGCATTATTTATACACACCCCTCATATTAGGTGTCCCTTCAAACTTACATACTTGCAAATTTTGGTCCCAAAAAGTCGGCTCAAAATGTGTTTTTTTAAAAATCATTCTTGAGTTCAAGTCTAAAAATATTCATAAGAATGGTTGGTCAATGATGAATAAAATTAAAAAAATCCCAACAAATTTTAATGATTTTAATGCTTATCACACAAATACAATCTTCCATTAGTCCGAATGAAAAAACAGTTTCATTTCCTGTGACCTGATCGAGTCAATATTTTAACCCAGAGTTAAAAAAAATAATTTTTTTTTTTGTCTTTTGCTTCCATTGATTACCATGAAGAAAAAATAAAATAAATTTGACTCTGGGATTAGAATAATGACTTGATCGGGTCACAGGAAACAAAACTATTTGTTTCATTTGGTCTTAGTAAACTAAAAATTGTTTTTGGAAGAAAAACTATGTCTCTACCTCATAAAAATGTGAGACTTATCTTAAATGTTTTTATTAATGTTCAAAACTTGCAAGATTTTTGGACAGACAGACAGCAGATGTAATGAATAAAAGCACAAAAATATTATGTACCAATCCCTGGATGAGGAAGACATAATTTTTGTTTCCATAACGCGATTTATAATGCAATTTTGTTTATAAATAACACAGTATTTTTAATGTGGGTAGGTAATATTTTCTAAAGTTTGATTTTGTAATTACTGTCATTTTAAACATAAATGGATAGATATCATGTGGAAAAAATCAATGCTTTGAAAGCCAATAAAAAAGTTGCAAAATAACAAACTTTTCAATCACATTGGCAGGATAACCTGGTTAAACAACCATTGGTTAACATAGGATGGGGTCTTGGCAGTCCTGTGTGCCAGAACACCAATACCTAGAGAATGTATTGTATAATCTTAAACTTCAGTAAAAACAGTGAAATGACACGGTGTGAAAATATTCCCAAATTAGTCAATATCGAGTCATGCACTTAAATAAAATATTTTTAAATGTTTACACCGGAAACGAATGGCATCTAGATTATTCCGAGCTGTTAGAGGTTGTAGGACGGTTTCTGGATGTACGTGATGTTCTCATGTCAAATGTTGTTGCACTTTTAACAATCAAGATCAAACATTTTGCATAATAATTTACCGCTTCATTCTTATCAAACTTCGCCAATCTGAACACTTCTGCTTTTATTTTTGATGCACCATTTGCTTTCAAAACCTTTGCTAACAGTTCTATCACTTCACGAACTTGTGACATGATAACTAGTTTAAAATACGTAACAAAATAATGCAAAATAATAGAATTCATAAATATTCCAACATTCATTGGTTTCCATTTTGGATGTTCAAGTAGCAAGTAAAATAACAATTGTCTACTATAAATATAACAAATATTTCAATGAAATTTTACAGAGTAAATGTTCAGTTAAGCGATAAAGTATTAAGTCTTTTATAAACAATAATGCTAAGTATATAAAAAATAAAACCAAAACTTGAACATTAAGTGTAAACTTGCTTATCTAAAACCCGGTCAAGTTTTCGGCTGACTCGGCTCTATCCCGGCTGCAAGGAAAAGGGCAATTATTGTGACTCAGTGACTTAATAGTAATGTTTATTTGTCTCTGGTTTAAATAGTATTAATACACTAATGTCAATCAGTATGCATTGTCTTTTGTATATGTTATGAGAAAAATATCGAAACATAAAATTTAAAAAATACCTTAATTTTAACAATTTGATAATAATATGATAGTAGTGAAACAATATTAGTTTTAATTGTGAAAAAAGTATCAGGTATGGAAATGTAAAATATATGTAAATTCAGAATAACGGTATGTTTGCTGGAACCTTGATGTAAAATGTATCAGGTATGAAGTTGTGAAATATAAATATATAAAATTCAAACTCATTGAAAATGTTATTAAAATATATCACATGTATAGATGTTAAAATGGTAGTACGTTGTAACAGTTATAATAAGTAAAATATAAATCACACATGAATACAAACTATAAAACACATAAATATACATCAAAAATGTTTTAATATTACTGACAGATTCATCATCATGTGAAATATAGATATATGCATTGGAATTGAAAATACATTTAATTGGAAATGTTAAACATATATCACTTGTATAGATGTTAAAATGATACTTATTTGTTAAAGTTAAAAGTGTCATGGCTATTGAATGCTTGATGCAAAATGTATAGAAACTTACAATTAAAATTGTATGAAAATGTGAAATATAAATATATAAAATTCAAAATCAATGAAAATGTTATAAATATATTACAGTGATAACTCTTTAGCATATTGCAGATATGCCATAGTTAATTCCCTTTACTTGGAATATAATTACATGCATTTCCATACAATAATTCACTTGCTACTTTGATACCGAGAATTAAACATCTTGTTTAGAACACACGTTTTGTGTCGTTCATTTTAGTTCCATTACTTCAATAGTATTATTGCGCGTTCCTGTGTATACTACAAATCCAACACACATGTAAAGTAGCTGTATAGATATTAAAATGAAAGTACATTGTAAACATACAAGTAATTTAATTTATTCCGGTTACTTTACTGTGGTAAAGTTAGAATTCATAAATAATTCTAGCAAAATATATAACAAAAAGCATCTCAAGAAAGGAAATTGAAATTAAAACTATGTCTTGATCATTTAACTTTCATATTCACTCTTATATACAATGTATTTCATACTGGACTATTTCAGACAAGAGTTATCCGATAATTGCACCTGCTCAGTTTGATGTTATTGGAGATGAATCCAATTACTTCCTTTAGACTGACGATAAAACCATACAGGTACCGTTCCGCTCCGACACTTACATTAAGTAGGCGTGACGTGTTATATATATATATATATATATATATATATATATATATAAATAAAACATACAGTAAAACATACAACGTACATAGCCATTCAATATTAGAATTACAAGAGCCTATCGCTATAAAAATAATTGACATAAAATATATACAACTATCACAGATTATTCATGCATTATTTTTGAAAAAGATGTATACTATAAAGCATTATACACTAAGAATTGAGACACCGGCGCTAATCTTGGCTCTAGACCTAAAAGATTATTAAAATAAATTTTGTTAAATCGTGAAAGGAAAAATAAATGCAAATGCATCGCTATATAGTCAAAAGCTTTTTTAAAAAATATTTTAAAAGATTTCTCAACATAATATAAAATTAATTTGTTTTACATTTAAGATATAATACATTATTTATATAAAATATTTCTACGTTTTTGTAGTATTGTAAAACAGGTTTTGGCACATATTCTTATCATATCTTTATTGGAAAAGAGAAACTTCATTTTATTACAGTCATCAAAATTATTAAAGTTTGCATCTATGCTTACTGCTTTAAGCATCAGATCTGTCCTAATATCTTTATAAGAGGCACATTTTAAAATAACATGACACTCATCTTCTATAGCATCATTACAGAAAGGACATAACCGGTCATTCTCATTAATACCCTCATATCGACCAGTTTCTAGTTTTAATGGCGCAACACCACATCTGAATTCTGCAAACGCTGATCTATGCTTCATTGGTAGCATAATTTTACAGTAATTTTCTACTTCATAATCATTTTTAAAAAGCCTATAAGTTCTTAATTTGTTACGTCCATTACCACGTATACTAGTTGTTTCATTTACACTTGCTTTCCACTCCGTAATATATGTAGACATCATCTTTTCAAATACAGTATCAACAAATTTAATTTTGTTAATGTTTGAGTATGTATGAATATGAAGCTGTAAACTATCAAATTGATTTATAACTGTGAAAACCCAATTTTTTCAAGAGTTATTAGCTTTATTTCGTGCCCAAATAAATATTCTTTTATTTAATCTTGTATCAATTGTATAGATGTTGCGTTATATATGCCCTCGGGTACAATTTGACATGGTCTTATATATATTACCTTGTTTTGATAAGCACGTTTTTGGTGAATTTGATGTGTAGTATAAAAAAGAAATTATTGAATTTGACTTAAACGTTAAAATCTTTTGATTAAATTTAATGTGTAAAAATATAACATAGATTAATGATTTTAATTACAAGTTTCAATATACTTTGATATAGTTTATTTTATTATTAATCAACAGATAAGAATTGATTATTTTGTGTTATTATAAATAAATATTATTATTACGGTTAACTTAGATATAAAAGAGACAGTATGACAATGAGACATGATTGAACAGTGAATTTTCAGTTTTTTGTTTTTCTATGCATACGCATATATGTATTGTAACAAAATGACCAAGGGCCGACAACTCACTAAGGTAGAATAAAATATACTCAAAATAAAAGTTACGATTTTATTGTTACATGGACATAATTATGAACATACAGTTATACAATATTCACAAATTAACGAAATTTACTCAACCACATGAAAAAATACCGGCCTAACAATGTCCTAAGATGTAATTACACAAACCACTTTATACACTTCAGTTCAATTGATGTTGCGATACAAACTGCTACTTTTTATACGAATATTTTACTGATACAAATTCTTTATCCTTAATATGAATGTTTTACACTGTTTTAAAATACTAGTATACTAATGTATTCAATTACTACATCCGCGTCCGGATCATTCGTAGATAATCTCTGATTGTCCCTTATGGCGATGAATGTATCAACAGGGTTATCTTCCCATGCTCTACGTAGTACTAAGCTATTATGGCCTTACGTTGCCCCGTGCCGACTCCGCATTGACGTCAGGGTTGTCAAGTCGTCAATATGGCGATTATGTGGGTTGCGCGTCATTATGACGGTATTACCACAGACTGATTCCTGTTACGTCGTTAACATTACAGGACCAGCGCCAATAAACGGCTACAAATATATATATATATATATATATATGAACACAGAATTACTATTTACTCAATATGTAATAACATTACGTTTATTACTTATCATCTAATAATTCTATGATAGTTTTATCAATATATAATAACAGTACATTCATATATCACCGTCTACCAATCTCGCGGTAGCAAATACATCTCTACATATTTCCACATTATATAATATAAACACTGACGGACAAATTCTGTATCTAGTCGCTTTGTAAATACAGAATAAACCAACACAATTTAATTACACTTATAATACAATTCTAAAATGCCGATTTTCAATACTTCATCATAAACACAATATAAATAGTTCAAAATACGTTCCAAGATTCCGTGGCCGATATCCTAATAAACAACTCTCAATACTGCGGATATGAAATTGATCTCATTCTAGTCTGAATATATATCAACAATTTATACAAAAATTACTTAGATCTGATTATGTCGAAATATAGCTATCTGACATTTAAATTACTATTAAAAAAAGGCTACTTGTAAAATATGGTTAGTTTTACCATAATAAACCCACTAAATTTTTCTAAAATGCTCAATACTCAACGGATTTTCATGAAAAAAATGTCAAATGACTTATCCTTTAACCCGAAAGTGAATATGTGAAAATATCTTTAAACTGTTTTGTCCCTATTTACGAGGCCCTCCCGGGGGATTTGGAGATCTGGAGAACATGGCCATTTATTTTCAGAGATCTGGGGAACATTGGCTATTACTTTCAGAATTCCAGGGATCAAAGGCCTAATTTTAGAGATCTATGGATATTGTCCTTAATGAAAAAAGTACCTAGAATTTGATCAATTTTATCAGAGACATATAAACAGAGATAGACAACTGGAGGCACTTGTCTAAATTTCAGGTGGCACATTTTGGCTTTTTCATTTTTGAACTTATTTATTTTACTTCGATTGTGAAACAAGTTCTTACGACTTAGATAAATCACGCTCGAAGTCGCCCTGGGTATAACAAGTACTAAGCATATGTGGAAAAAGTGTCTTGCTCAAGGACACCACACATAGTCGAAGGATTGAAATACCCACGACCCTTCGATCACGGGTTCGGTGCTTTACCTCTAGACCACGTGGCGTTTTCTAAATCATGGAAACACACATCCTCCAGAATCAAACAACATATTTTTGTGATTATGGTATCAAAAGAAAGGGCTTGATTTTGGAGATTAACTTTTTCTTTTTTAAATTTAAGGAAATGAAGAATTTTACGCTTGAATTTTTTTTTTGTGATCATTTTTTCTTTTTTAGCCCATTTTTGAAATAAGAAAAACGACTTCAATACATATCAATATGAAACTTTCACCACCGATGGAAAACTTACTGCTTCATTTTTTCTACCATATATTTCTATCTTTATTGTGTTTTGTTTAAACGTACATGGTATTTGTTAAATCAAGACTACCGTTTTTTGTTTAATTTTTTTTTTCGTGAAATTTCAACATATTTTTATCAGCTTTACTTTGGCTTTACTTTGGCATCAAAATTGTAAAATTCAGACAAAGATTCGAAGAGTTATTATTGAAACATTAAAGGTGCCGTGGACATTATATTGCTATCAGCCTGCCAGTCTCTGTAATTAAGTCACTAATGTTATGTATAATTTTTATAATTGATCACAATTTATTTTTAAAATGAGATGTCGACTGCTTGAAACAGCTTTTGACAGCTTTGGAGGTTTCTTACGTGTTAGTATGGGCCCCTGCACAACTTCATCCCATAATCGTATGTACCCGAAATAAATTTTGGATGGTAATTCGGAGCAAAGATATATTTACAGTACTGAAGCTTAAAGGCAGAATAGTGCAGTGGTTAATATCGTCGATTTCGGGTCGTAAGGACTGGTGTTCAATCCCACCCGGCATCTATTTATTTTTTATTAGATCGTGTTTACACAATAAAGTCAATTATTTATGTGTGTTTATTGCCTTTTGTAAATTAACCGTTCAGCTGTTAATTTTTTTTGTCTCTTCTGTCCTTCCATCGATATCTTCTATTGTTCTACTTGCCAAAGGCCAGCAGGGCTTATGTCGTGGTAAATTGTCCGTCGTCCATTCGTTAAGCTTTTTCTTGTAGAAGCTATACCCCCCACATTTTTCAAAGAATCTTATCCAAACTCGCACATCATTTGTATAACCACAAACTCTTGAAGTTCTTGAACCAGCGTCATTGTTTAAAATGTTGGTAATTTCGTAACCATATTTTTGGTAATTTCGTAACCGTTTGAAAATATTGTGTAAATGATTTATAAAGATGAATAAAGCAATATTTCATGGTATTTTATGATATTAAAATCATACTAAAATGAAAATGACATACATGGAGTAAGTTTTGGTAATTTTGTAACCGGTTAAAAATATTGTGTAAATGGTTTATAAAGATGAATAAACAATGTTTTATGGTATGTTTATGATATTAAAATCATACTACATACATGGAGTAAGGGAGAAAACTCGTTTTCTTCGACAATTTCGTGTGACAAACGAAAGGCATGGTTTGTTAAAATACAAACTATCCAGAAATAAATTTAAATCACTGTGTAAAAATAAAAAAGTATTCACATTGTAAAGCAAATCGAAAGTTGTTAATTGACTCAAGAAAAAATGCTAAACGATTTTGGAATATTTTAAAAAAATGGAAAAATCAAAGATAACACAAATTCATTAATAACATGTAATGAATGGCACGACTACTTTAAAACCCTTTTAAACCCTGTTGTTGTTGAAAATAATATTAATTAAGATAATAATGTTTTTTCCAATGTACATCATGATTTCAATTGTGATGAACTAAATGTACCAATTTCTGATATAGAAATTATTCAAAGTATAAATCATTTACGTGTAAATCGCTTACCTGAACCAGATGGTGTTTGCTTAGAAATATATACATACTATTCATGTTATTTTACATTTTTAAATGCTCATTTCAATGAAATATTTGAAAATGGAGACTTTCCTGTTCAATGGAGTGAAAGCATTATCACTCCAATACATAAAAAGGGTTCCAAATCCGACTCAAATATTTACCGCGGTATCTCGTTAACAGATTTATTATGTAAAATATTTGTTGATATATAATCTATTCGTTTAACAAAATAATGTGATAACTATAATGTTATTGATGAGTCTCAGGCCGGTTTCAGAAAGGGCTATTCAACAACAGAAATATCTTTACTTTAATGGCACTGATTCAGAAATATTTATCAAAGAAAAGGGGAAGATTTTATTGTATCTATATAGATTTTGCTAAAGCTTTTGACAGCATCCAGCATAACAAATTATGGGAAGCATTTGCTAGAAATAACATTAATGGAAACTTTTTAACCATTATAAAATCTATGTATGCAAAACTTAAATCATGTTTTAAAGTTCATGACAGACTCACAAACCTCTTTATATGTAATATTGGTAGCCCTATAATATTTTTCTTTTCATCAATGATCTTGTTACTTTTCTACATGAAAAATGTGATAGAGGTATTTTTTTTTCTAATGATATTGAAGATTTAGTCACACTTATGTTTGCTAATGATGTTACTAGTTTTTCCTGATACTGTTATAAACCTACAACACTAGATCAACTATATTGAAGAATATTGCACGTCAGCTAATATGAATATTTAAGTAAAACAGAAGTTGTTGTTTTCAGAAATGGTGGTGTTTTAAAACAAACTGAAAAATGGTATTTCAACAATGAACTTATCGAAGTTGTTCCTTTCTATATATATTTTGGTGTATTTTTCACACCCAAGCTAGTATGGTCCAAAACCCAAGAGACACGTTCACTACAGGGTCTAAAAGCATCTGCCTGTATTTTTAGCTTTCAACGACAATTCGGACACATTAATCCCATTGATATTTTTAAAAGTTTTGACTCAATGGTTAAGCCTATTTTATGCTATGCATTAGAAATTTGGGGTTTTAATCATGTTGATAAAATAGAATCTATACAAGTTAAATTTTGCAAACAAATTTGTCTCAAAATACTGCATGTTATTTTGCTCTTAGTGACTGTGGAAGAGTACCACTTTGTACTTTGTAAAATGAAAAATGACATAAATGGAGTAAGTTTTGGTAATTTCGTAACCGGTTGAAAATACTGTGTAAATGGTGAAGAGGATGAATAAAACAATATTTTATGGCATTTTTATGATATTAAAATGAAAACTGTCATGATGTAAGTTGACTAATATTTTTTATTCCATGCTTATATGCCAATAATTAATTTAGGTGTTAAAGAACAGAATGAGTCATTTACTAATAACTGTTATGCTAATTGCTTATCATCCTTAAATAATTGCAATTAAAAGTGATGTATTTTCAGTGTGACTGATTACAATTATTTAATTTAACTAATAACTATTATGTTGATTGCTGATTATCATAATTGCATTTAAAAAATATCAGTGTGATTGATTTATTGCATTTAATTAGTTTAACTTATAACTATTATGTCATCCTTAGATAATCGCAAGTGAAGAATTTAAATTGATAATAATATCGCAATTATTATGTTCAAACAAGATAATTTATGTGTCACAACACGATATAATGAGGCGTGTCACACTGCGATAGATCTAGTATAAGTTATTTTATTATAAGGTTATTTTTTGTGCTTGGATAATCGTTCTTAAAAATATGGAATTAACTTGTTAAAATGTAGTTCTAAAAAGTTGAAAATGGTACGTTGATGACTTTGTTATAGTGCTGGAGTAAATTAATGCCGAGAAAACGTAAGAAGACAAGGGAAGGGAGTCGCCTGAAAACTGTCAAGTTTCACCCAAGAGACAGTCAACAATGGATCAAAATGGCGCGAAAAAATCGACAAAGAAACAGGGAAACAATGTTACACAAAACAGTCAAAAGAATCAATATGGACAATATCAGGCAAGTCACGTTTTTAATACGCCGCAACCTGTACAATTACATTCAAATAATATGAATGATAACCATCAGTATATGGCTATTAACTCTGCACCGCCAGTGTTTTCCCCTGCAACAACCAAGTCATACCAGCCCAACCGACACAAGCTGATATGTTCTCAATAATACTTCAACGGCTCGACTCCATGGACGTAAAATTAAAACAGTTAGATACCATTCAATCTACGGTTATCTCGTTAACGGTACAAATGGATACAACGGGACAGAAGATCGCCAGTATCGAGGTCAAAATGAAGGACATTGAACGCAGTAGGGAATTTGACAGTAATTTATTGGAAAATGTTAGTAAAAAGCAAACTGAGCTAGAAAAATTAGTGTCGAAAAAGAAAAAGGATGAAGAAGAGCAAAAAACAAAAGAAGCAGAGCTGAAGTCGGAAGTTATTGATTTGAACAGCCGCAGTATGAGAGACAATTTAATGTTTTACAAGCTACCAGAGGAGAAAGATGAAAATTGCGTCGAGAAAGTGCTTTCTTTCATAGAAGATAAAGTGAAGATCCCGAATACAAAAACGGACATTTAAATACAAAGAGCACACATGGTGGGTGGATATAGCTCTGGGAAAATACGACCAATTGTGGCCAAATTTGCATACGACCCGGACAAGGAAAGAGTACGGAAATCGGCTAGGAACCTGAAAGGTACGGAATATGGCATATGGCGAGCAGCTCCCGAGGGAAGTTATGGAAACAAGAAGGAGACTCATCCCCATAATGAAACAGGCACGCGGACAGGGTAAGAATGCCTACATCAGGGTTGACAAACTGTTTATTAACAAGACTTTGTACAAAGAAAATCAATAGGACCCATGTGAGAGTGTTTTAAAGTGTTTAACTTGGAATGTAGAAGGACTAACTGTAGCAAAACGATCATTGGATGACTTTGTGGATATTATAAGTAATTATAACATAGTATGTTTATCTGAAACTTGGACAAATAAAGACTCAAATATTGATATTAAAGGTTTTAGTAACCCAATTCACTCGTACAGAAAATTGCAACATAGAAAAGCAAGACGGTCCAGTGGCGGCATAATTGTGTATATTAAAGATTGCTTTAGAAAAGGTGTAAAAGTTGTTAAAAATGATATCCATTGTTTAGTATTGCTGAAGTTAGATAAATTGTTTTTCATATTGAAACTGATATTTATTTAGCATTGACCTATATAGCGCCAGAAAATTCGCCTGCGCATAATATGTATGAAGTTGATATATTTAGGCAAATTGAAAACGACATAAATAATTTCCATGATTTGGGCAAAATATTCATTGCAGGTGACACAAATAGTAGAACGGGACATAAATGGGATTACATTGTCAACGATCGTAGCCTTGACAACGATGACGTATTTGATAGCGATATTCCATTGCCTCGGGCGTCATGTGATTTTAAATCTAATCGATTTGGGGAATACTTGCTAAACCTTTGTAAATCTACAAATATTCGAATAGTTAATGGGAGATTACACAGTGAAAAAAATATAGGTAACATGACTTGCATGACATATAACGGAGGAAACGTGGTCGATTATCTGTTAACCTCGTTACCTTATTTCAAGGACCTAGCCGATTTTAATGTACACGATTTTAACGAGCATTCAAATCATGCACCGGTCTCCTTTTTCATTCAAAATAATGACTAGACTGGAAACGAAATTAAATAATACGAGAACGTTTTACAAGTGGAACCCTAAATATAAAGAACAGTTTATAAATGACGTCATTTCCGATATTCGTAATCTTGAGAGTACCTTAGCAGACGACATAAACCGAGGCGAGGACACGGATGTATTAGTTAATAAATTTTCCGAGTTCCTAAATACAAAAGGGAAAAAGTATTTTGAGAAAAATGTAACGATAAACGGTAAGTATTTCTTATCGAAAGATAAAAATAAACATAAATGGTATAACGATGAATGTAAACACAAATATGAAATGTACAAACAGGCTATTTATAATTATAATATTATTAAAACCGATGAAACAAGACGTGAGGTATATAGAACGAAAAAAGACTATAAATACTATTGTCGAATATGAAAAAATAAATTTAATAGAGATTTAGGTAGTAAAATGAATGATATGAGACGTTTAAGTCCACGTGAGTTCTGGAAACTATTTAAACAAAAACCATCTAATCCAAGCGGCGAGCACATATCAAATGGCGAATTCTACACATTAAAGCAGAAAATTTGGAAACTGTTCATAATTAAATTTGTAAATGGTTAATGAATGTGAAAATGTCAACAAACACTTATTCAAAGGTTCCCTTTATATATAACAAGATATGTAAGAATAGTTCAGTATTGGTTGAAACTATATAAAAATAAAAGCAAAATTGTATTATAAGTTCTATTGCATGCAACCAGAGAAAAGAAATTGATAATGACAATCGTATCATCAATTGGTCGTCTTGGGTACGCGATATTATACAAAACACTGGTTTTCACGAGATTTGGTTATATCCAGAATCAGTTAATATAAATAGTTTTATACCAGTTTTAACAAACCGCCTGAGAGACATATATATTACATAATGGCGTACAAGTATGGCATTATGTTCTTCATTGTATTTATATAGCGGAATGAAGGTAACTTTTGAAAGGTCTTATTATCTAACTATGTTCGATAACACCAAATATAGAAATATTATTGCAAAAATAAGATTGTCATCCCATAAATTATTCATTGAAACTGGTAGACATATGAATATTGAAAGAAGTCAGAGAAAATGTTCATTATGTAGATTAGACGATATAGAGGATGAATATCATTTTATTTTATTATGTCCTTTCTATACCGATTTAAGGAAAGCGTACAATCCAAAATACTATTTTAATAAACCAAGTGTTTTAAATTGATTAATCTTCTGAATACAAATAAAAAAACATTGTTAATAGAGCTAGCAATTTACTGTCAAAAAGGATTTAAAATAAGAACAGCTGATCTTAAAGTTTGAGGAATTTAATGATTTGTTAACTTGTATTTTTTATCCTATTCATGCTAAAAATGATCACTCTCACAATAAACTCAATTGACTATGTTTATATGTATATATATATATATATATATATATATATATATATATATATATATATATATATATGGGAGAGAGATAATAAATTAATTTTTAAAAATTAATTAATACACCCAAACAATACTGAATTATTTAAATTTATTTTAAAAAACCCAAATATATATTATTCCTTCTTCAGGGGATGAAAATGAAACTATGTATGATGATAATGTTATGATGTCAAACGATTACGATGATAAAAACATGGAACTGTATATGTGTGTACGTGTGTTTATGTGTATGTTTTTGTGTATTTCACGCATGCATTGATTTAATTGTACTTTGTATGATGATGAGCTGTATATGCTTAAGTCGAAATAAAATATATGTTCTGTTCTGTTCTGTTCTATAAGTATTTAATTTTTATGTGGTAAAATCTCTTTCGTTAACAATTTGCTTTGGAATTGCTCTGTTAATATACTTTTTATGTGGTAAAACTATTTTTATAATTATCTTCTGTAAATAATTTTAAGTATGCTCCGTTAATATAGTTTTTTGCCCTTTCGTAAATAATTTGCTTTGAAATATGCTCCGTTAATATATATGTTTTAATTTTTATGTGGCAAAAACTCTTTCGTAAATAATTAGCTTTGGAATATGCTCCGTTAATATATATGTTTTAATTTTTATGCGGCAAAAACTCTTTCGTAAATAATTTGCTATGAAATGTGCTCTCTTAATTAACTTTTGATTTAATAAGTTTTATGTGTATATACACAATCATTTGCTTTGAATTTTGCTGTACTGTGCTTATTTTATGTCCTAACAACCCTTTGGTTTTGATAATAATGTAATAAAATTTAAAATGTTTGCATGTTGATGTTGTTTTTGTCTATACCAGAAATGTAATTTTCTTCCCAGTAATCCTTAAGTGAAGAAATTATCATTTCGACTTTCTGTTTACATCGGCACGTGTACTTAACATCACCAATCAACTAGCTGCTTTAATTATTTAAATGTGCAAATAACACCAATAATATAGTTAACGAGTAACACGTGGATCACATGATAGGACCCATTAGCACCTCTTTAAAGTTATCGTACTCTATAACAAAGGAAGGTAAATGACCAATAATGTGGTTGAAAATAGTCAACCTATTCCATGTTTCATTTTAATATGATTTTAATATCATAAAAATACTATAAAACATTGTTTTATTCATTTTTATTCAACTTTATAAACCATTTACACAATATTTTCCACCGGTTACGAAATAACCAAAAATATGGTTACGAAATTACCAACATTTTATACGGTTACGAAATGGGTCCAAGTGAAGCTGAAAGGGAGGAAGTCCTTGTTAATATCCTCCTTTTACATGCCACACCGAAACTTGTCTGATGTCAACGAACTTCGACGATCAATAAAACTAGTTAAGACCGACAAAGAGCGTCTAACCATTATTGCCGGCGATTTCAACTGCCCAGATATCGACTGGCAGAATTCCTCGTTGCGAAGGGATGCCCAAGACAGAGAGGTACAGCAAGCGGTCCTAGACCTGTCCACAGACTTTAACCTCACACAAGTGCACGACAAACCGACCAGAGATAACAACCCCATTGACCTTATCTTCACCTCCAATCCATCATTGATTAAATCTACTGCCAACGCCCCAGGAATATCTGACCGTGATATTGTAGTTGCCGACTCCGACACTAAACCATATTATACCAAGCAGAGACTGAGAAAGTATTTCCTCTTCTCCAAAGTCGACTGGGACGGATTAAAGACCAGTGTCACTGACATAACATCTCGTATACAGCATCTCTACAACAGCGTGTCATCGGTACACCAACTTATGGACACTTTCAAGTCGAAACTTCTGGCTGCCATCCAGTATAACATTCCATCAAAGATGAAGACATCAAACAAATCCACACCTTGGATCAATAGAGATGTGAAGCGCCAACTAAGGCGGAAGGCAAGACTGTACAAAACAGCTCGCCAGACCAACGACTGGAAACAGTACCGCAACTGCCAGAAGGAAACCAAAAGACTCTTGAGAAAGGCTGAAATGACACATGTTAACAACATAATCAGCGATGGACTACAAAAGAATAACACTAAGCCCTTCTGGAACTACGTGAATGCAAAGAAGGAAGACAATATTGGTATTGCTCCATTACGGGACCATGACCACCTAGTTAGCGACTGCAAGGGCAAGGCAGAGGTCCTATTCAACCAATTTGAGTCGGTGTTCACCAAAGACGACGAATCCGCTCAGCCGCCACAAACTACTAACCGTGTGAACGTAGATGTACCAGCCTTAGAAATTGGAATAGACGGTGTATCGAAACTCTTGAAAAACATCAAAACCAACAAAGCAACCGGCCCAGATGAAATACCGAATCGAGTCCTACAGACATGTGCCACAGAAGCAGCACCAGCCATCACTGCCATCTTCCAACGCTCCGTGGACTCTGGAGAACTCCCCAAAGATTGGAAGGACGCCAACGTCGCACCAGTATACAAGAAAGGAGATCGACATACTCCAGAGAACTACAGACCAGTATCCCTTACATGCGTCTTGTCCAAGTTACTGGAACACATAATCTGCCACCACATTCTAAACCACTTTGAAAAGCACAAGGTCGTCACTTCGTTAAATCACGGCTTCCGCTCAGGCTATTCCTGCGAGACTCAACTAGTAGTAACAGCCCATGATCTGCTCAACTACTACGACAACAACAAAAATCCTTGACTTCAGCAAGGCCTTTGACACAGTACCACACAAGCACCTACTACAAAAGCTCGACAACTACGGAATCAGAGGCCCCATACTCACCTGGATTACAAGCTTCCTGATCGAACGAGAGATGTGCGTTGTCGTCGAAGGTTAGAAGTCCCGCCCTGCCCATGTAGGTTCCAGCGTTCCACAAGGCACTGTACTTGGACCCCTGTTGTTCCTGTGCCACATAAATGATTTGCCAGAAAAAGTCACATCACATATACGCCTGTTTGCCTTCTGTATAGAACCATTAAGATCTACACTATCAATGATGTGATACTTAAACAAGTTCAGGATAACCCATACCTGGGAATCACTATATCAGACTACCTGAAGTGCAAAACTCATATCAACAACATAGTCAAGCGAGCCAACTCTACATTAAGATTCCTCCGACGAAACCTTAGGCACTGCTCAAAGGACTGTAGAAAGAACGTCTACATAGCGCTCATCAGATCCAAACTGGAATATGGATGCACCGTCTGGGACCCTTACCTGCAAAGTAACATCGACAAACTTGAACGTGTCCAGAGATCAGCAGCACGCTTAACAAAATACTACAGATCCCAGGAAGTAGGATGTGTCACCGACATGCTGAGGGAATTAGAGCTACCACCACTACAGGAGAGACGACGCCACAAGAAGCTGACGCTGCTGTACAATGTGGTGAAAGGGCACGTACCGGCTATCAACACTGACCACTATCTAAAACCGTTAAGACAAAAACGAACTGTCAGGGCAAAACAGTACGAGGACTTTATTCAGAAAAATATTGTAGAAAACAGTGTGAACAATAACAACAAGTGCTTTAAACCAATATTCACAAACACATTGAATTACAAGAACTCATTCTTTGTGAAAACTGCCATAGACTGGAACAAACTAAGTGACAATTTAGTGGAAGCTGACTCCATCGAATGTTTCAACTCACTACTAACAAAATTGGACTAATGCACATTCCTTCCCGTTGAGTTAAAGCCAGCAGTGGTCACTTCAACGTATTTATCCAGATCAAGATCCAGACCGAAAATAAAAGGATACGAAACGACCAAAATTACCGGTTACGAAATGACTTGGTTACGAAATGACCGGATACCTTTGTCACAACTTGCCAGATAGCATGATCACCGGGTTAGAATAAATGTTGAAAACACTAAGTGTACTGTGCTTCCATAAATTGTCGAAAAACGATAATACATGACTTAACTGATATGAAAAAAGCACATATGTGATATATTTGATATATCAACAGTGCTTTTTTTGTGTGTTTTCCGTTGTTTCTATGTACCGGACGATCAATACGACTATATTTTTAAAAACGAAAGTAGAAAATTTGGAATTAATAAAAACACATAGAGGAATTACTGATACCATTTGACCCAACACCTTTATGGTATTGAACTGAAATAATAAATCGAAATGTAAGTTTTATCAATTTTGTTTAAATATGTTTAAAATTATCCGTCTTCTTGAGAATTTTCCCAAAGTAAAATATTTTAATGCCCGATAAGTTTTACTTTGTTTATGTTGATCATTTTGCGTGTTATACTTTACTAATGAATACTTTTTATATGTTTTTATGGTTTTGGGGGAATGGATGGTGGGTCCCTTCAAAAGGGGAAAATAGCGTCGTAATGGTGAAAAATCGAAACAATGCAGTTTTCGATCACTTAAGAATCGCCGTAAAATATTACAATGCAAAACGGATGTTGACACTAAATACTTCTATATAATGTTTGAATAACTATACAATAATAATTTACTACAAAAAATATATATGGAATACATGTCCATTGCCTTCACCATTGACGGTAGATGAATGGGACCCAAATATATATACTTCCAACAAAATGGTGAATGGAGATTTCGATTACATGATATAGAAGTGCAAATAAATGAAAGTAGATAAACCCACCATACAAACTACCATCTTGAACTACTCATAAAACTGCTATACTGAACCCACCATTGACTTTCAAACTGAACCCATCACTCAGACTGCCATATTGAACCCACCATACAGACTTCCATACTGAACTCAAAATAGAGACTGCCATACTGAACCCGCCTTGCAGACTGCCATACTGAACCCATGATCATATAGACTGCCATACTGAACCCGCCATATAGACTGCCATACTGAACCTCCATATAGACTGCCATACTGAACCTCCATATAGACTGCCATACTGAACCTCTCATACAGACTGTCATATTGAACCCACCATACAGTAATGAGTCTGTTGTACTGAACCCACCATACAGACTGCCATACTGAACTGATCATACAGACTGTCATACTGAACCCGCCTTAAAGACTGCCATACTAACCCCACCATACACATTTCCATACTGAACCCACCCAACAGTCTGCCATACTGAACCCTCCTTGCAGACTGCCATACTTAACCCATCATATAGACTGCCATACTGAACCCCCATATAGACTGCCATACTGAACTCCCCCATACAGACTGTCATATTGAACCTACCATACAGTAATGAGTCTGCCATACTGAACCCACTATGCAGATTGCCATACTGAACCCATCATACAGACTGTCACTGCTATACTAAAACCAACTTACAGATTGCCATACTGAACCCATCATTCAGACTACCACACTGAACCCATCATACAGACTATCTAGCTAAACCCACCATAGAGACTGCCATACTAAACCCACCATACACATTTCCATACTGAACTGACCCTACAGTCTGCCATACTGAACCCTACATATAGACTGCCATACTGAACCCTCTTCGCAGACTGCCATACTTAACCCATCATATAGACTGCCATACTGAACCCCCATATAGACTGCCATACTGAACTCCCCCATACAGACTGTCATATTGAACCTACCATACAGTAATGAGTCTGTCATACTGAACCCACTATGCAGATTGCCATACTGAACCCATCATATAGACTGCTATACTAAACCCACCATACAGACTGCCACACTGTACCCATTAAAAAAGATGCACCGATTTTTAAAAACGGATACACAACATTTGACTTTCTTACTCGACACTCGACATCCTTACTCGACACTCGGTTTTCTTACTCGACATTATTATTCGACATTCGATTTTAATATTCAACACTAGACTTTCTTACTTGGCACTTGACTTTCTTATTATATTTTTTCTGAGAGCTAGAAATACATGCATGTATAAAAAAAATAGCACAAGGATACCTTATTTTGTAGCATATACACCTTACACAGCTAATATGTATACAATGTGTAAAAACTGTTTTTCTTTAACATTTACTTGTTTATGAGGATATGGTACAAGTTGAAACAGGCCATAGGTAAATGTCACAAGTGTAACATTCAGTGTTTGGATGCAAAGCATTATTTTTCTGCCCAGCAGTGACACATTTTGTGTTATTTTTTATAAGCAAATATCACACAGAGATCATTATTGATTACATGTTGATGCTGTTTACTATGATCATAAGCGATATCACAAGTGTAACACATTTTTACCGTATTTCGGCATACATTTTTAGCTCTACTGGCCAAAGGCCAGAAGTGCTTATGTAATGGCGCATTGTCTGTAGTCTGTCGTCTGTTAGCAGCACTTTCTCTGAAACCACTAGGCCAATTAAACTGAAACTTCACATGGGTGTTTCTATTTGCATAGGAGACTATACAGAAGATTTTTTTTCGATCTGAAATTCAATATGGCCGCCGTTACTAAAAATAGTCCAAAACTTAAAAAATCTTCTTCTCATGAACGGCCCAACAGATTTTCGGTTCCACTGTCTTAAGGGGTCAGGAGGGGCCCCAAAAGGGTACAAATTTGGAATTACTAAATTCGTTTTCTTAAGAACCGGTATGTCACATTTGTTCATATTATGCATAAATTATCCCTATATGTAGGGGTTTGATTGCAGATAAGAATTTAGGGGCTAATATTTATAAGGGCCCTGTAAGGGGACTTAGAATTTTACATAGGGATATTGTGGGAAAACAAAAAATTCTCTTTTTCTTTCACCTGTTCCGAAACCACTAGGCCAGTTAAACTGAAAATTCACATGGGTGTTTCTATTGCATGGGAGACTAAACCGAAGATTTTTTTTTTCGATCTGATATTCAAGATGGCTGCCGTTACTAAAAATAGTCCAAAACTTTAAAAATCTTTTTCTCATGAACGGCCCAACAGATTTTCAAAATGTTTATGTAGTAATGATGACTAACTATAGTTCTGTTAGATTTGTTCAAATGGTGTCCCTAGCGTTAAATATGACCCCGCCCCGAGGGTTCAATTAGGGGACATGTCATTATAATATTTTTTTTATTTTTTTTTTTTAAATTTAAATGATTTTGCCTATATCTTCACAGAAGCATTGTTTGGTGAAGGAGGTTCAGATTTGTAAAAATGACTGGGTTCCACTGTCTTAAGTGGTCAGGAGGGGCCTCAAAAGGAAACAAATTGGGAATTACTAAATTTGTTTTCTTAAGAACCAGTATGTCAGATTTATTCATATTTTGCATAAATTATCCCTATGTGTAGGGGTTTGATTGCAGATAAGAATTTAGGGCTAAAATTTATAGGGGCCCTGTAAAGGGACTTAGAATTTTACATAGTGATACAATGGGAAAACAGCAAATTCTCTTTTTCTTTCATCTGTTCTGAAACCACTTGGCCAGTTAAACTAAAACTTCACATGGTGTTTCTATTGTATAGGAGACTATACCGAAGATTTTCTTTTTCGATCTGAAATTCAAGATAGTCGCCGTTACTAAAAACAGTTCAAAACTTAAAAAATCTTCTTCTCATGAACGGCCTAACAGATTTTCAAAATGTTTATGTAGTAATGATGACCAACTATAGTTCTGTTCGATTTGTTCAAATGGTGTCCCTAGGGTTAAAAATGACCCTGCCCTGAAAGTTCAATTAGGGGACACATGTCAATATAATTTTTCTATTATTTTTTTTTAAATGGAAATGATTTTGCCTATATTTTCACTAAAACATTGTTAGGTGAAAGAGGTTCAGATTTGTAAAAATGACTGGGTTCCTATCTCTTAAGGGGTCAGGAGGGGCCCAAAAAGAGTACAAATTGGGAATTATTAAAATTGTTTTCTTAAGAACCGGTATGTCATATTTGTACATATTTGATATAAATTATCCCTAAGTGTAGGGGTTTGATTGCAGATAAGGATTTAGGGGCTAAAATATATAGGGGCCCTGTAAGGGGACTTATAATTTTACATAGGGATACTATGGGAAAACAGAAAATTCTCTTTTTTTCTCCATTTATTCTGAAACCACTAGGCCAATTAAACTGAAACTTCACATGGATGTTTCTATTGCATAGGAGACTATACAAAAGATTTATTTTTTCTATCTAAAATTCAAGATGGCCGATGTTTCTATTGCATCGTAGAATTTCAAAAAGTGCTATGGCCATTACGAGTCAGTAGAGCGTCCTCAGGCCCTCTTGGGCCTCTTGTTTTGTAAGCGAATATCGCACAGAGATTATTATTGATAACATGCTGATGCTGTATACTATGAGCATAAGCGATATCACAAGTGTAACACATTTTTACCGTAATTCGGCATACATTTTAAAACTGGAATAAAATCAATACATGTCAAACAATTTCAAACGTTGCTGCCAAAGTTTCAAAAAGAGGTATTGTTTCAATACTTCAATGCTAACTGGACCCACCATCTTAAAAATCTTAAAAAATATCATGAAGTGATTGTTATACAAAGTTTTGATACAAGACATTGTTAGAATTAAATGTTGTTGTTGTTGCTGTTGCTGCTGCTGCTGGAGTAACACTGGAGTATCATGCCGCACACACGTGGTACGATACCCCACCCAGTCACATTATACTGACACCAGGATGACCAGACCTAGAACTGTCCTCTAAATGCTGAGCGCCAAGCGAGGAAGCTTCTAGTACCATTTTTAAAGTCTTTGGTATGACCGACCCAGTCGGGGATCGAACCCACGACCTTCCGCATGTGAGGCGGGCGCTCTACCACGCTGCGGTCTAGAATCAAATTATAAATCAAAAGATCAGACAAGTAGAACAAATAATATTTTTTCTCTACTATCTATTTTTTAAAGGGAAACTTGACATCAGTGAACAAATTTATACATATTTAATAAAAAATATAGCAAACAAAATCATTATCGTTTTATTTTAACTCATTTTGTGAATAATTAGAAACTATTTTTGATATTTTACAAAATGAAAATAAATTTGAAATAATATTTTTTTCTATTCATTTAAACTTTATTTGTCAAGTTATTTACAAATGTTTGATATATTTATAAACTAGAGTACACATACTTCATTATGACATGAAAGACAAAACTCTCAGGGTAGTTTTTTTTTACCACAATGTCACACTTTTACATCATTTATTTTGAAAGTGCTCATTAGCCACTAGACAAAGCAAGAAACATACCATCGTACCCCAGGTGTCAGTTCCGATACTCTCCATTTATCAAGAGTGTCGGAACATGAAGCAAACATTTAAAATAAACCTTGCACACATAACCGTGACAGAGGATCGAACTCACGAACCTCTGATGCTCTACCACTTGAACACGCATACCACTTAATAGCTCCGATAGGTTTGTCACAATACAAAGACAGCTTCGTTTTTACTGGCCAAAGGCCAGAAGTGCTTATGCAATGGCGCGTTGCCCATCAACCGTCGTCTGTCATCTGACATCTGTCGTCTGTTAGCAGCACTTTCTCTGAAACCACTAGGCCAATTAAACCGCAACTTTACATGGATGTTTCTATTCTCAAGAACGGCCCAACAGATTTTCAAAATGTTTATGTAGTAATGATGACCAACTATAGTTTTGTTAGATTTGTTCAAATAGTGTCCCTAGGGTTAAGTAATGACCCTGTCCTGAGAGCTTAATAAGGGGACACATGTCATTATATTATATTTTTTTAAATGGAAATGATTTTGCCTATATGTTCACGGAAGCCTTGTTTGGTGAAGGAGGTTCAGATTTGTAAAAATGACTGGATTCCACTGTCTTAAGGGGTCAGGAGGGGCCCCAAAAGGGTAAAATTGGGAATTACTAAAATCGTTTTCTTAAGAACCGGTATGTTAAATTTGTTCATATTTGGCATAAATTATCCCTATGTATAGTGGTTTGATTGCAGATAAGAATTTAGGTGTTAAAATTTATAGGGGTCCTGAAAGGGGACTTAGAATTTTACATAGGGATCCTCAGGCCCTCTTGGACCTCTTGTTTTGTGTATTTTCATGTCATATTAAGAAAGTGATTTGCAAAAATATTACCTGCAGAGGGCACGTTTCTTTCGACTTTTACCGTATCAGATCACGTCGATTCGCTGCCGCATGCAACTACACAATGATCACGTGATCATCACTCAAACTGACATTCATTTTCAGTGATCAACACGCTTTCAAAATTCATTTATTCCAATGAAAACTTAAGAGGAGCGAGCCAAATAATTGTTACCAAACAATGCTAATGCGCACACGCTCGTGTATGTGCCTGTCAATCAATGTTCGTTTATTTCATGGACTTACTTCTATAAATAAAAAATATGCAACAAGACAATGACTGGTACCCGGGAACGAGAACGTAGATCAACATCTAAGCAGGTTAGATGTAACATGGAATATTCTTCTGGCGTAGAATAGTTTACAACTCGATTTTGTCACGTTTTGTTGGATTTGACAAACCGAACCATTTGGAGTTTAGTTATTAATGACAATGACGTGCTTTTTATCCATTTGAATACATGTAGTTATTTTATTTTTTAATACGTTTTATAGCGTATTTTCCTGATATACTCCCTTTAAGCCGGAGAGCTTATTTTCAGTAAGGTTAAACCGTTCCTGTATATATGTAAATATTTGGGAACAAGATTTGCACGTGAGAACCTTGACATTATAAAATATAGTGTTTTTACGTCTATCATCAAAGATGGCCTCTAGGACACTGCTCAGTTTCTTATTTATATAGGGATAAAAAGTTATGGGAACCACTGACTTAATTTTAATGAAATTTGGCTGCAATGTATCATGAGCTGGGCTCTTTCAGAATATATACCTTTATACTCCTGCAAACAAAATTTGAAAGGGGAACTATAGGAGTAAACTCTGTCGATTGATCTGTTAGCAACTTGTGGGCAAACTGCTACTCCCACAGTTTTCAGGCAATTGACTTGAAACGTTGCATATATTATCACCATCAAGTGCAGATATGTATGACTCAATGAGGACTTAACTTACTGCAATGTTATTGCCATTGCAATCATTAAAATCGCTACGTTTACCATATTGCAATTCTTGTGGAGCAAACTTCGTCCCCTGTTTTACTTTGCATTCATTGAATTTATTTTCAAAGGGAAATACAAACTTGTTCTTTAATGACTTGCTGCTTACGCCTACATTTCTGCGGTCAATGGCTTACATCGCTGTCAAGAAGGTGTTGCTGGAATATAAGTTATTTTAAGTGAAAGCTATTATATTTTACGTCTGTCATTCAAATATGACCGCAAGGTATCGCCCGTTTCTTGAAAAAACATATTTTCTGAAACCACTGAAGTATTTTCATTGTAATTTTACTGAATTGTTACTATAGTAATCATTTGCCAATATTGTTTTTACATATGGGCATGCTTGAAACAAGATGTCCAACAGGGCTCGGACAATATTTACATTGTTTTTTATTGGGAAAAATTAAACAAGTTACTCTGAAAATTGTTGACTCAGTATTAATAAAGCTTGTTCACAATGTACTTTGGCCTGTGCTCTTTCATATTTCGCCATTGGTCAGTCAAGAATGGCACATGAGCCCCGTTCAGTTTTTACCCCTGTACCAATATTTTTTTCGGTTGGTATTATATTGTGCACCATGTGTCTGTCAGTCCCTCCATCCAACCTTTCGATTGATAAACACAACTGTTTTATAGATGTGTTGAAAACACAGGATACCTTGTCAATCACAATGTTAACATTGTCAATGAGGGGAGTTTATGTTGAACATCAGCTATTCGCTCAAGATTGTTTTACTAAATAATAGAAACTACCCAAGTAGTATCGTATTTGATGCACACATACGTTGTCCGAACATTCCTGATAACGTGTCCGTATGAATACGAAATGTCTGAACAGTCCCAGTTCTACTTCCTTATTCTCTATGCGTAGTACAATTTAGGCGATATGAAAATGATGGTTAAAAGTGGATAATCAAGCAATGTTAAAGTTAATATTGATTTGTGGATAGAAAATTTAGTGTAACAGTGATTTTTGCGCTGGTGTCCACACACACACACACACACACACACACACACACACACACACACACACAATCTGTCTGTCTGTCAGTCTGTCTGTCTGTCTGTCTGTCTGTCTGTCTGTCTGTCTGTCTGGCTGTCCCTCTCTTTCTCTCCAAATTTCATATTATGTTTCTTTTCTTTTCCAGGAATCAAAGTTCACTGAAAGCAATGGCTTCAATAAAGATGAAGCCTTTATTGATAGTATTGGTAAGTTATATATTAGTTTGTAATGTTACTGTATAACAAAAATGACTTCAGTATTTGGTGACAATGAGTGATATAGGAGAATGCACTGCATGCAATAACACTCTACATCCTGTAATAGGAATTCCAATCTTTTAAGTTTTAAAAAGACATTTACCCAGTATGGTCTGAGTCAAGAGTATTGGTAATTATGTTAGAGCTTGGAACAAAGCACTACGCACATTCTGCTTGATGGCCTTCATGTCGTCATTCCGACTTTGTCCAAAAAGGGTTTGAATAGAGAATGTTAAAAAACATTTGTCTCAATAACTGGTCTGTAGAATTTGTTTATATTCGATATAAATTAAAGCTTTGAGTAAGTGTTTGCGGATTGATTGTACAAATCAATGGACTGGAACGTATGAGGGCTATGTTAGAGAACTTTCAGTTCTACATAGTAATACGACGAGGAAATAGAACATTCTGCTTTTCAAATTCATTTGTGCAAAACAGTGTTCAATTTGCTATCTGAAGCACACTACATAAGTTAAACTAGCTCATATATGAAATAGTAATACCAGCAAGGGATTGGAGATACAAAGCCAGACTGTGGTGCATGGGAGTCCCGGAATTGGACTTTTGCCTTTTTACATTTGCTTTTTTACATAGGAATATACTGTCTGATCATAACAAATCCCTTTGAGTAAGAGATTGAAGTTTTGACAAATCAAGGGACTTGGATGTATGTGAGTCATATAAGGGAACTCTATATTTCACAGGAATTGTATATTCAGTTGAAAAGTCCAGTATAAAGAATTTCCTTTTCATAGTAAACCAGAAAGAATTCGACAGGGGTATTTATTTTCCTTAAAGAGTCAACGGTTTATATTGTGAATTAAAAAAAAACACAATGTCTGTCATAATATTTACTTTTCTTATGCAAAAATATAAATAGACACATATCGTGATGTGGTATTGCATGTCAATTTGATTTGATTTGTCCAGCCGTGACCTTACGTCAGTAACACCAACTTTCTTCTTAGACTTTGTGATAAGGCACTATATAAATATATATGCAGATATTTTAAAGTGTATCACAAAATGGCCCACTTATAACAACTCTTCATAACAAAGTGATTTCACTACAGAGTCACATCCCTTTTAGTGACACAATTCTTGAGCTAAAACAAATCCTGTGTTATTTGGTTTGTAATGTTTTCAATATGGTACATAGGGATTATAATTGTTTGCTGCAGATGAGTGGAGCAAAGGCTGGCATAAGATATATTGACACTACTGGTGTTAAGAAGGTGGCTTTTGTTGTATTTTAAAATACGAATGCATTTATTATAAAGCATTTGAGACTTTGGTGTCACTGCATTGCCTTTAAAAAACAAACTGATCAACCCACCATTTATTGTGTATTGTTTATGAGCAGATACTTTCCTGCTATGGAAAAATACTTGAAATCTTAGACTGTATATATATATTTTTTTTCCTATATACTATACATATATATACAACTGTAAATATACTATATATATACTTTAGGTGTGTACCTGTGCTTGTTGTGAAGAGCAGAAGGAATGTGGCTGGGATGTGCCGAAATATAAATATTGTCCTCCGTATGACACTGCCGCTTGGCGTTGTCTGGCACGAAATAAAAATTGCCAAGGTGACACAGTATACCATTGTGGTCGAGACTATCAGAACAAAAATAAGTTTGTTGAGGCATGTGCTGTGAAGAAAGATTGCGGAAAAGGTAACTACTGAAACCATTCAAATGTGAATTTTAACAATCAGTTGTCTATGCATGTTTTCATATTTATATGACAACCACTGCAGATTAGGTAATGAGGAGTGATTCTGAATGTTTGCAATCATTGGGATATCTTGGAATGTTTTGAGAAATTTCATTAAATGGATCTTGTTACAAATTAAGGCTCCACGTACATTTTCAATCGTTTTCAAGTTTCTGAAACAGCCTGCAAAGGCTTTTCTGGTATAACTTACATACACTGATGTTTCGCAACCCCTAGGAGGTCAGTCCTGGAGACAAAAAATTGTCCAGAAATATGCTTTATTCAGCTTTGAGAACAGGAAAAAGTCACATAGAGCCAACTCTAGGGAGTATGGAGGATGAGACCCAAATTTGACCCATTACTCCTTCAGAAAGTCACCTATCATGGAAGATTACGAGAGTTGGTGTTATCATGTAGCAAACTGAGAATTCAAAGACCACGGTTTGGTCGAACTTTTGACATGTATAGCTTTATGAGTACAGTACCGCCCTGAGATTTCTCGACCCTTTGGAACAGCGAACAGTTCAATTGATCAACTATTTCTAAAGAAGATGGCATACAAAACCTTCTTTGCGCTCGTTGTTTATTTGGCAATACTGTGTCTCGTGGTAGTTTGTGAACCCATACACTGTTATCCATTTTGCGTTTAGGCTCTTTTAAATGAACCTATGTCTCATCACGTGTTACGACGTTATCAAATACCTTATTTCTTGAGCAGTTTCTTTGCGATTTTCAATCTTTTCCGTTTCTGTTCATTAGACAGCAACTGTGGGACCCACCGACCACTTGGTTTTCTAACTGTGAGGTTATTTTTGAGAATGCTATGAGGCTCTTCATCTGGACTAACATTCTGACAGTGTACCACGCACCTTTCTTAATACTAGTAGTTGATTGTATTTGATTAACATTGAACTTGGTCATTGCAGACTTCGGTCTACCAGTATGAAAAGCAAATTTTGGCCAATTGATGTCCGGATTTGAATTTAGTAAAACACTGAAGTCTGTTGGATATGGCCATTCGCATAAATGTCACAGATCTTAATACACCCCTCTGTATTTTTTGCAAACTTTTCAACTCGTTTTCGAGTAATTTTCAACAGACTGTATATAATAATAACATCTGAAGCAATCGAAATTACAAAATAACTAAGTTATTGATTTCAATGATATTTATACAAAATTACAGTGATGATCACTCTACTGTCTTCTATTATTTGGCTGTGCGTACTGCACGAGGATTTTATATTCTTATCATATCTTAAATCTTAATATTATTATAAATATTCTTAAAAAACTTTTGTATTGGTAAGCTAAGTCGATCAATTGGAACTTAAAGCAACAGTTGTGAGGTGAACTCTGCAGAACAATCTCAGTATTGTGAGATGTGTGTTCCCACTTCTTATAAACTATAAAGGGTAACCACATCAAAGTGCGTGTGTATGATTTATACCATAAAGTGTTGTGAAGGAAGCCAGGATGAAATTACATTCCATAAATGAAATAATCGTTTCAATATTTTCGTCATCCCAAACACGTACATCCTATTCCTAAAGAAACTACCTATTACAATCAGCTTGGTGTGATATATCGAAAGTTTGTAATGTGAACTGAGAAAAATAAATATACAAACTTCAGACTAAATAAAATAGTATTTAATACGGTGTTTGAGATATCTATATAATGAATTATCTGGTAAGGAAACAAAAGGGAAGAGGGATTGGCAAAACTGTTATAGTCATTATCTATTCACCCCACTCTCTACATGTCTATTCTTACTTTCATATAAGTGGTATATAGGCGCTCAATAAATGAATTTTGAGGTTTACATTCTCATCCATTTGTGAAAAAATAATGTCTAATTTAAGATTTAAAACATCCGGTAATAGCAATTTAAATTTTGTTCCAAAAAGAGAAAAAAAATCTATAAGGGTTAAGGATGGCTTTAAATGGGGTTTAAATTGGGAGTTTAACAACCAGTCAGTCAAATATGTTAAATATACTTACTATTATACATGTATTTATACCATTCCTATGATAAGGATTTGAAGTGTTTACAAGTCGATGGACACGGGTATTATAAGAATTGTCTAAGGGGAAATTTAAGTTAAAACTACTATGGGAAAGGGATAAATCATTTCCTCTATTTGTTCAATAATAATTTATAGTTTGAGATTTGAGACATTGTCCAGACACAGCAAATAAGATTTGGTTCAATTAGGAGAATTTAATATGCATAAGGGGACGAGAGGAACCACAAAATATTGATATTGTGAATTTCAAAAACAATCTTTGCTATCTACAAATCAAGGGACTTTTAAAGGGGTTTTAAATCTATAAAAGGACAGCAGAGGCCCAAAAGAGGATATTATTGTGAAATTCCAAAAATTGTCATCTCAACAAACTATTTGTCAAAATTGTTCATATTCAGTCTATGAGGAGGCGTTTCAAGTTTGTGCAAATAAAGGAGCTAGGTTCCATTTAGGTCCTGTAAGGGCACTTTGATTTTATACGGTTATACTATGGAACGTTTTTCAGGGTTATATTATGGGAAGATAGTTTATACTATTTTTTTCAAATATATTTAAGAAAATATTTTAATCAACTTGTTATCTGAAATCTTGTTAAGTTATCTATTGCTGTATGTTATAATTTCAGGACGAGAACCCTGGTTGGAGATACATGAACATATAAATGGTATGGTCTACTGTGAACTTTGTTATGGAAAGCATTATAATGATGTGGAAAATACGGATTCCTCAACATTTTCGCGTTGTCCTGAGCAACAACCGATATATACTAAGGACAATCATCTTTCGAGTTGTAATTATATAACAGAACAGTTGGACTTAAAAGAAAAGAGACAGTGGAGTCGTTGTGACGCTAGACAAAATTACAGACTTCGCTCTCGTCATTATGATTCAAAGGGATGTTCTAACAAGAAGAAATTAGTATGTATTTTCATTGGAAATTGTCCTGAAGGAAAGGAAAGATTGCAGAGTAAGATATGTTTAAATTTTGTCCATAATCCTTAAAGTTGCATAACCGGTAACTGAAGATAATTTTAATAAAATAATCAACATTTTGTTCATGAACGACAGGCATTTTTGTGAAATTTTCATCACCTTCTATAGATAAAAGCCAATACCTCTTTTACAACTGAATAAATCGTTTTTAGAATATATTAAATGATCAGTAATCCTAATATGCGAATAAGCTTCTTCGCTGATGGAAATTATTGTACATTTTTCGGTGATATCAGCGCATTTGCCTGTCGGAACAGTCAAGTACAATTTGAATCAATGATGCCCGGAAATTACCAAAAAAATTAAAAATGTTATACTTAATACCCCTTTTTTATTGCCTTGAAAGGCTTTAAACTCACTGGTTATGTAGCTTTAAAATGTATTAGCTATTTTAAGATATCTTTCTTAAAATCCTGTAGATTCTTAAATCATTTCATATAATAAATAATAATAATTTGAGAATGACTTATACAATATTAAAATTAGCAAATCATCAGGAAAAAATGTTTTGAATGACTTAAACATCTCATTATAATAATTAAATAAAATCCGAATAGTTTGGTATATCAATTCTATCAAAACGTGACAAAATCGATATATATTATTCGGAATGGCAAACGTTCTTGACGACCTTCATAATCGTCATTTTACCTCTTTATCAAATGAAACAAATTCTACAGTACAATATATAAACCAGAATGACGGATCAAATCAAACTCAAAGTGAATTTACATGACTCATTTGAGACGTTTCAATTTTAAGAAGGAAATTTATTTTAGTCTTAACAGAGGCGCGTAGCCCAAGTTAGGAAATCTCTTTTCAATATAGTATTACTTTTGCATGTTTAAATACATATCCTTATGTCATTAAGGGGTCAGTGAGTATATATAGGGTTGATTTATTGGGAAAGAATGTTTCAAAAGTTTTTTTATTGGAGACAAAATATTAAGCTTTCTGCTGAATCTGTTTCATGATAATAAATACAGACATTTTTTTTATTTGCACAAAATAAATGTCAATGTAATGTATACTGTAAAATCACATATTTGTGAAGGTTTAATTTTAGCTATCTAGATGTGCTACAATTAAACATCACATGAAGTGTTCCTTAGCCTTAGGTTAGAGCAAATAAAATATAAACAGAAACTTTGAAAATTCTTCATCTCTAATGAAATAAGAAATGCTAAGATTCAGATTTGTTTTATGTATCATTGGTTGATGAACTTCTATACTAAGCTTATTCAAATCATGAATTGTATGTATTTGCATAACTTTATGTTTCTATTGCTGTGTTCTATGCTATGCTATGTCTCTGTGTCAAAATAATGTTGTTGTTTTATTGCATAAATGTCTGTATATAGCAATTATTTTAAGAACGAGTAATAAGCTCTATTTTATTTGCTATAATTATATTATATTAAACCAGATATAAGTTATATAAGATAATTCATCATAAAAAGATGAACGATACAATTATAATCAATGATTGAAATATATAATTCAAATATCATGAACCATTTTAAAGTAGGTGTTTATCTATATATAAGAGTCATAGTTTTACGGGTTTAATGAAGGATGGTTTACTGCTTTGTAATACAGCAATACCATAGTTAGCTAGTTTCTTTCAACGCAAGTTGCAAGATATCTGCTTGAGATTTTTAGCGTCAAAGTGTACTTGAAACCTCAGAGAAGCTTAATTGCGTTTGGGGGAGAGTGCACTGCGACAAAGATTCTTTCTAGCGATAGGCTTTGGGAAGGCTTGTGTTTTAAACTCATAGGAATATTTATTGTGCATGAACTGGGGTGTGTTTCATGCATAATAGTTTAGTCTGATGCTGTAGTTTGAAACCATTCTCAAACATAACAGTTTCAAGCTAGGCTGTTTCACAGCTTAATCCAGTGAAGACACAGTCGCCTTAAAGAAGATCCCGTTTTTAGTTCAAGATACCCACCCAACATCTTGACACTCTGGTTGGTCATATTTTTGTGATATATTTTGGCCCCACCTATTCGTTCTTTCGTCTTTAGCTTCGTATTTTGTTTGTCCATCTACCGGTGTTGCACACACAGTTTCATTTTGCATGAATACATTTTTGTCAAGCTACCGGTGTCACACAAAGTTTCCATTTGAATTGATTGTACTTACCGTCTTTATAAACCCATAAATCAGACATTTTTTTATGTCTTGAGCATTTGATACCTTGGCTCTTTGTTAACGTTTTGATTGTGTTTTAGCTTTTAACTATTTAAGTATTTGTCAAAAATATGATGCTCATTTCAGATTATACATGCAGCGATATTTGTATTGATGGTCAACGAGATAGTGTATCAGAAGTGTGTATGCATGTATCTGTACCTCCTACGTGAGTTTCTTTTAATTAATTACTTTTTTTATTAAATTTACTTTATGCTTATTTTAGCTTGACATTTGAATGCAGTGCTATTGCACTCGCCTCGGCGACGAAATATTTTAAGCATGCTCATATACCAGTATCCACCATCAATACATCAATGAAAAATCATGTGTGTGTTCACTTTCAAAAATGATAAGTCCATTTTAAATTTATGCAGAATTATGACACCTTTTATACTGAGAAAAGCGTGGTTCAAGTTTTGAGCATTATGATAATCTCAGTAACCATTAATTACCATTATCCGCACATTAATGAAACTTTATGTTTGTATTCACAACCAAAAGAGGGCTCTAAGGGGTAAGGGAATAATTTCAGTTTGAATTATGGCCCCTTTTATACTTAGAAAAATCGGTTGAAATTTAAAGAGTACTCATATTTCATCAAATGAAACCCCTACATCAATAGAACACGTGTCTTCATATCATCAAAGAGACTCCAGGGGGAGTGTGGGGTGGGGGGGGGGATTAAAATAACTACATTTTTATATTAGGCAGAAGTACGGCCCTTTAGAAAATTTGATTAAAGTGTTTTGTATTCAAACTTATATCTAGGCTACAACAGCCTTGGCATTTTAATTGCATTAATGAAACTTTAAATCATCTTTACTGCAATTAATGGTGCTGAAAGGATAATTGATATAACCCCATATTAATTTTGATTAGAGTTATGGCCAAATCTTTTAGCGAGTTCGTCACTCAATTTCTACTACTCCTATACATCATATGCGAACACCACCATCAAGTTTTATAATAATATCCTAGCTCAGCCGAAGGCTCAAGGTGATCTATTGTGATCGCATGTGTCCGTCCGAACGTCGTTATCTTTTGATTTGAACGACTTTTTCTCTGAAACCGCTCGGCAGATGTTTTTCATATATGGTGTGAAGCATTGTTGCATGGAATTTGTTCAAATCATGACGCTGAATATTCTTATGAATAGTGATTTCAAGTTTGTTCAAATACAGTTGCTAGGGCCTATTTGGGTTCAGTTGGTTTGATTGTTATGTAGGAAAGAAGTAAGTATATTTTTCTCATCCATTTCGTATTCCAATCACATTGATGTCTGAAACATTGTTTAGTAATAGCATTTGAAAATGAGTCTTTTCAGTTTCAACTTTGTTCAAATGAAGTGGCTATGATCTGTTATGGGCTCTGTATGGGATTTTAAATTGTATGTATAAGTACTATAGGGAACTAGTTATTACTTTTTATCATCTATTTTAGAAATTATATCAATCATCTTGAGATCTGGAATATTGTTTAGTAAACCAGTGTGGATTGGTCGTTAAAGGGGAAATTTTATATACTCAAGAGGTCAGCAGGGGCCCAAAAAGGGATAACATTTTGAATTTTCATAAATCTTCTTCTCAAGAACCGATGAAATTTGTTCATGATCTCTTTTAGTAGTATGAGATTCATGTTCGTTCATAACAAAGGGCTAGGGTTCATTAAGACCAAGTAAGAGGACTTTTTAATACGTTTTCTGTTACTCATACTAGGGAAACAAATAGCCAAAATTACAAATTTGCTGTTTCCGGAGCTCAACTCGACAATCATTTAAGTTAACTTCACGAAACTTTGTACACATGCTAACCACGTGGGCTAATAGTGCCTTTTGCTACGGGGAAGGTTTCATTTTCAATGTTTTTCTGTTACCATGGAAACAATTAGTGAAAAAAAACACAACATTTGTCGTTTACGGAGGACAGCTTCAAAACCGTCACGAAACATTGTACACATGTTAATCTCATGGTATAGTTGTGTATTTTGGTATGAGGAAGCTTTCATTTTCAATATATATTCTATTACCAGGGAAACAAATAGTCAAAATTACAAAATTATCATAACTTTACAATTGTTCAAGATATCTTTTTGTGTGTCTTGTTAATACTATGTCTTTGTCCAAAATTTAAATGCTATTTTTTAACAATAATTGATAGTTTAAATCTTCCTAGTTCCCCTAACACAGCGCTAGATTTGAAGTTGAGTGACGAACGTCCAAGATACCATAGAACTACATCAATGTATTGCTATGGACCGCTTGCTTCCCAGATTTAACACCCTGCTGAAATTGTAATACCAACGAGAAGTATCAATATCTACCCGTATAATGCACAAACAAGTAAATAATCTACCAAGGCTTGAAGTGTCCAGGATTTATGCGTGGTGTCGTTGAGCAAGACTATATACTGACTAACACTGTCGTCTATTAATGGTGATAATGGTATTCAGTGAATTTTATATTTTCAAAATCTTAATTCTTCATTTCTTTGACAATCACATTACACATTTTCACAAGTATATCTGGTATACTATGAAAAACTCCTCTCTGGAGAGTTGGGCCTAATATTCACTTTGCCATTATGTATTAACAGCTAACAACTTACTCTTGTTTGTGTAAGTATATTTTTTTCAAACAATTATTAGCAAGCATAAATATTTCTTTTTAGAAAATTTAAATATCTCAAAAGCCTTATCTAGTAAATTCTTAAATTCTTTACAACTGCTACAACTGGCATGTTGACACTGCTTCATTATGTTGGTATTTGTTACTTATCACATAATTAACGGTGCAGGAATGTAATAAACCCATGACATACTTTTGTGTAATATCACCTCCGATTCATCGCACGGTATTTTCCGATTAACTAGTACGTAAATTGCCGATGGTGAATGTGAAAATAATCTTACATTTATGCACATGTATTATTCAATTTTTTAAACTCCTCGGCAAAAATGACATAACGCTCGGCAGAGCCTTGCATGATATACAAGCTATTTTAAATCTGCATTTGCTTGAAATCTACAATGCTGATTTAATCAAATATCGCTTTAATCGTATAGTATATATTATACAGTTTTTGTTTTTGTATGAATGCAATTCTTTGAACAGTGTTACAGTGCTTTGTATATTGTATTGAATTTATTTTACTTTAATTTTGTTTTATTTTAATTTTTACTGTATGTATAGCCACATGCTCATACTGACTAGACTATATCTAGACTGACTAGATCGATTCGGCTGGTGGTGGTATTGTACGGCTTGCATTTATAATAAAAAAGGAACACATTTTATTTTGCTAAATCGCGGATATAAACCTTTATATAACAGGTAAATTAATCCCTACCGATTGAAAACCGGTTTTGGGGAATGTGAGATTAATCAATTCTGTCAGTCCACCAGTCCGTCCTTTCGTCCACGATTTCTTGTCAGTTCTGTAACTTTGACATATTTTCAAAGAACTAACTAAAGTGATCAGCATAAGATGTTGAAATGTCGAGTGGAACAACTGGACGGCTGTCTCAAAGGTCATGATCACATGACTGAAGAATTGTTGAAAGTGATGCTGCACACCAAACGACAACAACACCAAACAATAAGACACCAAACGACAAAAACACCAAACAACAACACACCAAACGACAACACCAAACAAGAACACACCAAACGACAACAACACCAAACAACAACACCAACCGACATCAACACCAAACGACAACAAACCAAACAACAACAACACCAAACAACAACACACTAAATGACAACAACACCAAACAATTTTATTTGTTTGATGTGAATTCAATCAAGAAATATTTACTGACTTGATGTATGGATATTAACAAAATACACTTTTTTAAACATTTGCCTGATTTTTAGTGGTTTGTCTTGTTTCTTTGTTAAAATAGTTAACCCTTTTAATTTACTATTTCACCTATGTTTGTAAATATTGCATGTTCATCATTTGTTGGACTATTTGATTTGCTTGATAAATGTACATAAATACATTTGAGTGTTTAAATGACTTCTACCATGCTGGATATTATTATTAATACATGTACATGTATCTTGAAACATGAAGTATTTTTATAGACATAGTATTTTCAGTGCCACTTTTTGATTTGTAAACGTCGCGAAATTACGTTAGAAGGAAGGCTTATTATCAGCAAGATTGTATTGTTTGTCTCTCTTCAATATTTTCCTCACATATTATCACTTCAGTGTTGTGCATACTTTAAATTTATTTGTATATTGGCCAACTGAACTGGCCTTATTATAATTATGATTTGTAGCCCCCGGAAAAATACAATTTGTTGTTAACACCAAAAAACAGATTTTAAGTTTAAATTTTATTTTATACTTGTGAAATGGTAAATTTGTATTGGACAATTTGACAAGGATGTGGGTTTGAGTTAATTGTCATTGTAAAATAGAGACTGTTACTATACATATGTAATAGATATAACTGTGTTTGCCTTATTATCTATCTTGTTTAGGAACAATTTTTATTTCTTTTGTTAGCGCATATAAACTACTTTAAATGTCGTTGTAAAATGAAATTGGTCATATTATATACAACAGAAAGTGGTGCATTTAAATCAAATTTTTATAAACAAAATAAGCTCTCTTGTCAGTAACCATCATGTATAAGGTACTTTTACCAAGTTTTGTGTTGTCTTTTGAAGCACACATTATACTTAATATGCAGGCTTGTAATTACTTCTACACTTAAACAACATCAATATAGCAAACACAAAGTTTGAGATCTCTCTGAAACAAAAAGAAGTTATGGCAATTCTTAGATATCTGTGACATAACAACATTGAACATCATAGATTTTGACCGGTAAACAATTTGATTTGGTTTAAATTGCACCACGTGAGCGAATGATTTGGCATTTGACCATACTGTTTAATTTTATCAATATTCTTATGTGATGTTTAAGCATTTAAATTACAATTGCCACCAACTCATTACTCAAATAGTTTCATATAATTCACATGTTGATTTTGTTCAGTAAAACACCAGAGACCACACCCACGGCAGCACCAGTAACTAAGAAAACAACCACTTCAGATCGACCTATTAGTAATATAAAGAAATCGGAAACAACAACCGATGGTAAAAACTTCCTTATCAATTGTTTCACTTTATAATTAGCTCACTTGGACTGAATTACCAAAAAGTGCTCTGGCGTCCACAGTCCCTCTTGGCCCTCTTGTTTTAAAAGACAATATACTAAAGCAGGTGTTTATAGAATATCCGTGTCTCTTGTTCATTTGTGTGCACAATATAACATTCTAGTTCATAAACGTATGGATGTGCTGAATTTTCGTTATCTTTGTCTTACCGTAACCTTAATACTATCTTGCCACTGTGGTTTCTTCAAAGTCACTCGGTTCATCTGTGTCTTTTGTAGAATATGGAATTACGTAAATAATTTGACTAACAACAGTTGTATTTGTAACTGTTACTGGTGAACTTCATTTTCGAAAAGAAATCCGAAAACACTTCCATTATTTACTGAAATTTGAAGGTTTCTGATATATTATATTAAAACGAACAATTCACGGACGTTACCACCTTTGTTGTAAGCTGTAGTAAGTAATGTCCAAGGATTCTTCGGATTGTTAAATAAATTCCTTGCGCATTCAAATTGTGAATGCTTGTTTGGATTTGTATGGCTGTTATAGACTTCGGAACGAAATGTAATAAAACAGTTATCAATGCTTTACATTCCAACAACAATACCATATTACAGAAGCTGAAAAAAACGAATACTTGTATGTTTATACAATTGCATTGTTATAATCAATATTCAACAATTTGTCTTAAAATACAATGGACTTACAGGCGATGCTGTTTAGGCAATACACACTTGTACGTTAGGCGAAGTTAATCATTTGATTTATATTTCAGGTACACAAACTGGAGCAAATACTTCAGCAAGCACAATAATAATTGCTTTCTGCAGCGTTTTAGGTACAATTGCGGTAGTGGGATTTTCCATTTTGTGTAAGTATTATTAATCTCATATTCTTTTTTTTTAAATTCATTACCTCGTCTGAGCCGAAAGCTCACATGTGCGTTTTTGTGATTTTTCTGTATCCGTTGTTAAATTTTGTTTTCAAATGATTTCTCTGGATCAGATCGACATATTTGCATTAGTGTTGTATGAAAAAGTCGTACATGAAAGTTAAGTATCCCCCGTCAAAGGCGAAGGGGAATATGGTTATGGTCTCCGTCCGTCCGTCCGTCCGTGGATGTGTGCGTGCTTGCTTGCGTGCATCTGCCGTCCGTCCGTCCGTAACGCTTTTGTCTGGAGCGAAACAGCAAATCTATATATGCAATGTACAAGAACCATAACTCTACCTTGCTTACTTTTTGATTTACATGTATCTCCCTTTATTAAATTTACTTGTCCAGGGCATAACTCTAAAATTTTCAAAGAGAGTTTGTTGAATCTTCACACAATGACAGAGGACATTGAGAGGAAGTGCAGTGTTCAAGAACAATCACTCTTTTTAGCTTACTTTTTGAATTATGTCAATTTATCCACTTACATATTTGTCCAGAGCAGAATTCCAAAACTATTCAAGGGATTTTGTTAAATCTTCATATTATGACTGAAGACATTGAAAAGAAGTGCATTGTACAAGAACCATAACTCTACCTTGCTTGCTTTTCAGATTTTGTCCCTTTATTAAATTGACACTTTTATCCGGAGCATAACTCCAAGATTATTCATTAGTTGAATCTTCACACAATGGCTGAGGACATTGAGAGAAAGTGTAGTGTACAAGAAGCATAATTCTACCTTGCTTACTTTATTAATTTTCTTCCTTTATTTAATTTACTTCTCTTGGGCATAACTGAATTTGTTGAAAGGTATTTACTTAAACTGCATACATAAACGTTTAGGAATTGTATTGTCTAAGAAACATAACTCTCCCTTGCGTCATTTTTCAGTGATTCCTACTATCAAGCTTAGCATACTTGTCATAAAGATTTTTTAAGAGCTATTGAAGAGATATGGTTAATGTTCATACAATGATAAAGGACATTGAGAGGAAGTACATTGTCAAAGAACTAAAGTTCTACCTTGCTTCATTAAATTATCTCCCTTTAATACATTTTATAATGTTTGTCTGGAACATTATTCAGTTTATTTTCAAGGGATTTAGTTTTTAGCTCACCTGAGCCGAAGGCTTACAGGTGAGCTTTTGTGATCGCCTGGTGTCAGTCGTTTGTTGTCCGTCGTCCATCGTCCGTCGTCTGCGTTAACTTTTAGCTTCTAACAACTTCTTCTTTGAAACCACTGGGCCAATTTTGATATAACTTCACAGAAAAAATGTTCCTTGGACAACACTCTACCAAGTTTGTTCAAGCCATCTTGATTCATAAAATAACATTGCCCCCAGGGGGCGGGACAAGTTTAATTAGTAAAAACTTAAAAAATCTTCTTGTCAGAAACTACTAGCTCGATTTTAAAATAATTTCACAGAAATGTTCCTTGGGTGACCCTCTACCAAGTTTGTTCAAGCCATCTTGATTCGTAAAAAAATGGCAGCCAGGGGTTTGGGTTAGTTTACTATATAAGCTATCGTAAAAAATTGAATTATCTTCTTGTCAGAAATTACTGGCTTGAGTTTAAAATAATTTCACAGAAATGTTCCTTGGGTGACCCTCTACCAAGTTTGTTCAAGCCATCTTGATTCGTCAAAAAAACATGGGGGCCTAGGGGTGGGGTTAGTAAAATTATTAAAAACTTAAAAAATCTTCTTGTCAGAAACTTCTGGCTCGATTTTAAAATAATTTCACAGAAATATTCCAATATAACGTTCATACTTTGTACTAGTTGACACGATAATTCAGGCCAATAAACTACTATTTTGTTACATCACGTGACCTCTAAGGAAAAAGGAATATTTTTCTAACTAACAAAATAGTTCTCTATACATTAATAGTTATTTAATTGAATATATCTATACAATTACACAGCTCCTAAAACATAAAATTCTCCGATCTGATTTAACTGAACTTATAATATTAACACTTTATATACTCAGTTCCTATACTCATACCCAATAATTTAATCTTCTTTTACGTCGTTCGACAATCTACTTAGATACTCTGCACCTACATTATCTACCCCAGAAATCGCTTGAATCCTCAACCTATACGATTGTAGCGCTAACGCCCATCTCATCAACCTTGAGTTCGCCATCTTTGACTTGTTCAAATAAGTGAGAGGCTGGTGATCTGTTTATAAAATAAATTCCTTACCAAACAAGTACCGGTGAAATTTCGAAATTCCCCCAAAACACTCCTTCTCAAATACTGAATAATTGATTTCTCTGTCTAGTAATTTCTTGCTTCCAAAAGCTACAGGTTTCCTGACTCTTCTCCAACGTCTGAGACTCATTCCCCATACTACCTTACTGGTTTGGCCTTTCTTCGTCAAATCGGTTAATGGTACCGCAATAGCAGAAAAAATATTAGAATAAAATACTACTACGCATAGGAAAGATCTTACTGCTTTTTGCTTTCTGCTTTCGGCTTTTTGAACTGCCTCTATCTTTACTGTACTGGCACCACGTCTTTGATTCATCAATAGCATGTCCTAAAATCTAATTTACAAAACCCTTTAAAACACTTACGCGGCCTAGCTGTTAGAATAGCTACCTGTAGCCTGCTAAAGAGAAGACATGCTGCTCCCATGTACTCGCCAATATTAAAACGTCATCAACTAAACTTTCTGCAGATTCTAGATCTTTCAATACTTTTCTTCTTGAATCGGAACACTCCTTTTGATGTTTCAAAGGATGTCATATCTTTTGCCGTTTCAAGGACACATGTAGGGTGATATGGCGAAATAATGAAAGAATTATCTTTATTTATTGTTATTATTGATTAACTGGAGCATATAAATGTGAAGAGCGAAAGAAGCATATCTCTATCTTGAGTAATGACAGAATTGTCTTCCCTTTTGTATTTTATCAGTTTATTGCTGTCGAATAAGATGTTATAAAGGTAAGTGTTTTGATACATGGAATTGAAATTGATAAAATGCATGTCCTTACTAAAAGAAAACTGACTATGTTATCCGTTCTGTCAGGTATAATTAATATATTTATTTGTTAATAAGTTATCATTTTGTCTTTATTATGGTTTGTAATATTCTGTTGTTCGCTGTTGTCTGCAATTACAATGATTTCATCTCTGACAACTACTGAATATATTTAATTGAGATTTGGCACAAAATTACTAACACTTTATAATATTTTGTTAGAAAATGTCTTAACTCTTATAAAATTAAAACAAAGAGTTCAAACAGTCAATTTACTACCATAACAATCCAGAAGCATTATACATGAAGATCGTAAATTAAATAAAGTCCTTCATAGTTTAGAAATTATTTAAGGAAACTAAGTTAATTAGGAGAAACTAAACTTATTAACATTAATCCGTTTTAGGCCTTCAGGCAGGAGGCAAGAAGGATTTATGCAATGGTCCGTCGTCTGTTGTGTCGTCTGCTGTCATTCCCTATTAGAACTTTCTCTAAAACACTAAGCCCGTTATACTCGTACTTCACATCAATGTTTCTTATGCAACTATATACACGATTTTATTTCGGTCTAAAATGCAGAATTGCAGCTAAAAATATTTTTATAAATCTGCTCAAGAGCCGCCCAACAGATTTTGAAAATATTTAATAAGAAGTTATCATCAAAATACAGTTCAGTATCATAATTGTACAAATGGAGTCCCTGGGAATAAAACTGACGCTGCATTTATAATCTAAAGACAAAGTCTCAGGACAATGATTGTAAAATAGATTATTTGGTTGTCAAATTTTAAATGGAACATAGGCTATTTTCACAGAAGCATTGTTGCGTAAAGGAGAAGTATGTTTGTTTAAACGGATGAGTAAAATGCCTCAAAAAGGTTAAAGTTTGAAATTTACAAAGGTATTATTCTTAAAATATTGGTCAGTTAGATTTGTTGAGAATTTTCAAAAATCTTCTCAACATCTAGCCATTCAGATGTCTTCAAACTTTGTGAAAATTGTGATATAAATTATTCTTATGAGTAGGGATTTGACGTGTTTAATGGCTATGATATATGGAGATCCTGTAAGAGACAAAATTTACACAGACATTATCAAGTTTGCTAAAACAGAGGCGTTCGGGTCATTTGGTGCCCAATAAAGGACTTTGATTTTTACATAGAAATGCAATGGGTAAACAGAAAATTAGAAAGTAAGTTTAAAATTAATAAATGAAAATTTCTTGTCAATCTAAGACCACATAGTAAAATTCATTTTTATTTACGGTATTTAACATACCATCGAATCAACTTAGTTTTATACCCGATATAATCATAGAGTTGTGACCAAATTCTTATCCGCGCTATTTCTCTACAACCTCAGATTGGAATTTTATGAAACTTGCTAGGATGCATTATTACCAAGTGCAGATGAGCATATTGCCTTTGTGTTCCGGTTCGATGATTTTTCGTTGAGTTATGGCCCTTTGATTCTGTCTGTGACCAAATTATTGCCCGCGCTATTTCTCTACAACCCCATGTTTGAATTTAATGAAACTTGCTAGGATGCATCACTACCAAGTGGAGATGTGCATATTGTCTTTGTGTTCCGGTTCGATGATGTTTCATGGAGTTATTGCCCTTTAATTGAGTCTGACCAAATATTTGTCTACGCTATTTCTCTACAACTTCAGGTTGGAATTTTATGGAACTTGCTAGGATGCATCTTTACCAAGTGCAGATGCGCATATTGTCTTTGTGTTCCGGTTCGATGATTTTTCACTGCCTCTATCTTTACTGTACTTGCACCACGTCTTAGATTCACCAATAGCATGTCCTAAAATCTAATTTATAAAACCCTTTAAAACACTTACGCGGCCTAGCTGTTAGAATAGCTACCTGTAGCCTGCTAAAGAGAAGACATGCTGCTCCCATGTACTCATGAATATTAAAATGACATCAACTAAACTTTCTGCAGATTCTAGATCTTTCAACACTTTTCTTCTTGATTCGGAACAATCCTTTCGATGTTTCAAAGGATGTCATATCCTTTGCCGTTTCAAGGACACGTGTAGGGTGATATGTCGAAATAATGAAAGAATTATCTTTATTTATTGTTATTATTGATTAACTGGAGCATATAAATATGAAGAGCGAAAGAAGCATATCTCTATCTTGAGTAATGACAGAATTGCCTTCCCTTTTGTATTTTTTCAGTTTATTGCTGTCGAATAAGATGTAATAAAGGTAAGTGTTTTGATACATGGAATTGAAATTGATAAAATGCATGTCCTTACTATAAGAAAACTGGCTATGTTATCCGTTCTGTCAGGAATAATTAATATATTTATTTGTTAATAAGTTATCATTTTGTCTTTATTATGGTTTGTAATATTCTGTTGTTCGCTGTTGCCTGCAATTAAAATGATTTCACCTCTGACAACTACTGAATATATTTAATTGAGATTTGGCATAAAGTTACTAACATATTATAATATTTTGTTAGAAAATGTCTTAACTCTTATAAAATTAAAACAAGGAGTTCAAACAGTCAATTTACTACCATAACAATCCAGAAGCATTATACATGAAGATCGTAAATTAAATAAAGTCCTTCATAGTTTAGAAATCATTTAAGGAAACTAAGTTAATTAGGAGAAACTAAACTTATTAACATTAATCCGTTTTAGGCCTTCAGGCAGGAGGCAAGAAGGATTTATGCAATGGTCCGTCGTCTGTTGTGTCGTCTGCTGTCATTCCCTATTAGAACTTTCTCTAAAACACTAAGCCCGTTATACTCGTACTTCACATCAATGTTTCTTATGCAACTATATACACGATTTTATTTCGGTCTAAAATGCAGAATTGCAGCTAAAAATATTTTTAAAAATCTGCTCAAGAGCCGCCCAACAGATTTTGAAAATATTTAATAAGAAGTTATCATCAAAATACAGTTCAGTATCATAATTGTACAAATGGTGTCCCTGGGAATAAAACTGACGCTGCATTTATAATCTAAAGACAAAGTCTCAGGACAATGATTGTTAAATAGATTATTTGGTTGTTATATTTTAAATGGAACATAGGCTAATTTCACAGAAGCATTGTTGCGTAAAGGAGAAGCAGGTTTGTTAAAACGGATGAGTAAAATGCCCCAAAAAGGTTAAAATTTGATTATCTACAAAGGTATTATTCTTAAAATATCGGTCAGTTAGATTTGTTGAGAATTTTCAAAAATCTTCTCAACATCTAGCCATTCAGATGTATTCAAACTTTGTTAAAATTTTGATATAAATTATTCTTATGAGTAGGGATTTGACGTGTTTAATGGCTATGATATATGGGGGTCCTGTAAGAAAAAATTTACACAGACATTATCAAGTTTGCTAAAACAGAGGCGTTCGGGTCATTTAGTGCCCAATAAAGGACTTACATTTTTACATAGAAATACAATGAGTAAACAGGAAATTAGAAAGTAAGTTTCAAATTAATAAATGAAAATTTCTTGTCAATCTAAGATCACATTGTAAAATTCATTTTTATTTACGGTATTTAACATACTATCGAATCAACTTAGTTTTATACCCGATATAATCATGGAGTTGTGACCAAATTCTTATCCGCGCTATTTCTCTACAACCTCAGGTTGGAATTTTATGAAACTTGCTAGGATGCATTATTACCAAGTGCAGATGAGCATATTGCCTTTGTGTTCCGGTTCGATGATTTTTCGTTGAGTTATGGCCCTTTGATTCTGTCTGTGACCAAATTATTGCCCGCGCTATTTCTCTACAACCCCATGTTTCAATTTAATGAAACTTGCTAGGATGCATCACTACCAAGTGGAGATGTGCATATTGTCTTTGTGTTCCGGTTCGATGATGTTTCATGGAGTTATTGCCCTTTAATTGAGTCTGACCAAATTTTTGTCTACGCTATTTCTCTACAACTTCAGGTTGGAATTTTATGGAACTGGCTAGGATGCATCTTTACCAAGTGCAGATGCGCATATTGTCTTTGTGTTCCGGTTCGATGATTTTTCACTGCCTCTATCTTTACATTACTTGCATCACGTCTTTGATTCACCAATAGCATGTCGTAAAATCTAATTTATAAAACCCTATAAAACACTTACGCGGCCTAGCTGTTAGAATAGCTACCGGTAGCCTGCTAAAGAGAAGACATGCTGCTCCCATGTACTCGCCAATATTAAAATGTCATCAACTAAACTTTCTGCAGATTCTAGATCTTTCAATACTTTTCTTCTTGATTCGGAACAATCCTTTCGATGTTTCAAAGGATGTCATATCCTTTGCCGTTTCAAGGACACATGTAGGGTGATATGTCGAAATAATGAAAGAATTATCTTTATTTATTGTTATTATTGATTAACTGGAGCATATAAATGTGAAGAGCGAAAGAAGCATATCTCTATTTTGAGTAATGACAGAATTGCCTTCCCTTTTGTATTTTTTCAGTTTATTGCTGTCGAATAAGACGTTATAAAGGTAAGTGTTTTGATACATGGAATTGAAATTGATAAAATGCATGTTCTTACTATAAGAAAACTGGCTATGTTATCCGTTCTGTCAGGAATAATTAATATATTTATTTGTTAATAAGTTATAATTTTGTCTTTATTATGGTTTGTAATATTCTGTTGTTCGCTGTTGCCTGCAATTACAATGATTTCACCTCTGACAACTACTGAATATATTTAATTGAGATTTGGCACAAAGTTACTAACACTTTATAATATTTTGTAAGAAAATGTCTTAACTCTTATAAAATTAAAATAAGGAGTTCAAACAGTCAATTTACTACCATAACAATCCAGAAGCATTATACATGAAGATCGTAAATTAAATAAAGTCCTTCATAGTTTAGAAATCATTTAAGGAAACTAAGTTAATTAGGAGAAACTAAACTTATTAACATTAATCCGTTTTAGGCCTTCAGGCAGGAGGCAAGAAGGATTTATGCAATGGTCCGTCGTCTGTTGTGTCGTCTGCTGTCATTCCCTACTAGCACTTTCTCTAAAACACTAAGCCCGTTTTACTCGTACTTCACATCAATGTTTCTTATGCAACTATATACACGATTTTATTTCGGTCTAAAATGCAGAATCGCGGCTAAAATATTTTTAAAAATCTGCTCAAGAGCTGCCCAACAGATTTTGAAAATATTTAATAAGAAGTTATCATCAAAATACAGTTCAGTATCATAATTGTACAAATGGTGTCCCTGGGAAAAAAACTGACGCTGCATTTATAATCTAAAGACAAAGTCTCAGGACAATGATTGTAAAATAGATTATTTGGTTGTCATATTTTAAATGGAACATAGGCTATTTTCACAGAAGCATTGTTGCGTAAAGGAGAAGCATGTTTGTTAAAACGGATGAGTAAAATGCCTCAAAAAGGTTAAAATTTGAATATTTACAAAGGTATTATTCTTAAAATATCGGTCAGTTAGATTTGTTGAGAATTTTCAAAAATCTTCTCAACATCTACCCATTCAGATATATTCAAACTTTGTGAAAATTTTGATATAAATTATTCTTATGAGTAGGGATTTGACGTGTTTACGGGCTATGATATATGGGGGTCCTGTAAGAGAAAATTTACACAGACATTATCAAGTTTGCTAAAACAGAGGCGTTCGGGTCATTTAGTGCCCAATAAAGGACTTTGATTTTTACATAGAAATACAATGAGTAAACAGGAAATTAGAAAGTCAGTTTAAACTTAATAAATGAAAATTTGTTGTCAATCTAAGACCACATAGTAAAATTCATTTTTTATTTACGGTATTTAACATACCATCGAATCAACTTAGTTTTTATACCCGATATAATCATGGAGTTGTGACCAAATTCTTATCCGCACTATTTCTCTACAATCGCAGGATGGAATTTTATGAAACTTGCTAGGATGCATCATCACCAAGTGCAGATGCGCATATTGTCTTTGTGTTCCATTTCGATGATTTCTCACGGAGTTATGGCCCTTTGATTCTGTCTGTGAATAAATTATTGTCCGCGCTATTTCTCTACAACCCATGTTGGAATTTTATGAAACTTGGTAGGATGCATCACTACCAAGTAGAGATGTGCATATTGTCTTTGTGTTCCGGTTCGATGATGTTTCATGGAGTTATTGCCCTTTAATTGAATCTGACCAAATTTTTGTCCACGCTATTTCTCTACAACTTCAGGTTGGAATTTTATAAAACTTGCTAGGATGCATCATTACCAAGTGCAGGTGCGCATATTGTCTTTGTGTTCCGGTTCGATGATTTTTCACGGAGTTATGACCCTTTGATTCTGTCTGTGACTAAATTCTTGTCCGCGCTATTTCTCTTCAACCAAATGTTGGAATTTGATGAAACTTGTTAGGATGCATCATAATGACCTATTTCAAAGTATTTTGTACAATGTATTAAATCACGAAATAAAAATAATGTATTGACTTCTCTTTAGAGCTCTCACAGTTATTTCCCCTATTCAATATTATTACCATATGGTACAGAGTCAAACACTCACATTTGGGAGCATCCATTGGTTCCACCGATATTTTCTTGTTTAATTCAATTTGAGTTTTAAAGCATCTTCCAGTCATAACAAAAAATATTTTGTTGTATGCGAAGAATTGACTTTCTAAAAGGGACCAGGTGGGGTCACAAAATGGTTAAAATTGAACATTGCCATTAATCTTGTCTGTCAAATATGTTCGTATTTTATATAAATAATCCCTATGATTAAGAGTTCTAAGGGATACTGGGATGTATAGAGGCCCTGAAAGGGGTCTGAGTTTTACAAAGGAATACTATGGGAAAATAGAAAATTGTCATTTTTTCGTTAATTTGTGTAAATATGTTGTTCAATTTGAGATCTAAAGCATTAACAAGTAACAATAAATTTGATCGTGTTCAATAAAGAGGGTTGAATTTCCATAAGGGGCTAGGTGTTAAGACGACCACCAAAGAGAGTAAATATTGTGAAATTTCAGCAATGGCCACTATGAGCAAGTAGAGCGTCCTCAGGCGCTCCTGGACCTCTTCATAATCTCTCCATCTGTCGGACAAAAACCTTGTCTGCGCTTCATCTTTCTAACTACTCAAATCTTTCGAATATTATCAAAGGTTAACATATTTAAAGACATTTCTTCGAGTTACTTCTAGCGCAGAGATTTTTTAATTTTTGCACACAAGTACTTTGAATTAGACAAGTTTAAACCATTAGAAAAAAATATAGGTCACCATGCTTGTTTTTTTTTTTTTTTGTTTTTTTTTGCTACGACTAATTTTAAGCTACACCGCTTTACATTTTTTTTTAAAGAAAAGACAGCAAATGGGTGCAAGTTAAAATCATGTTTTATTTACTAAAAGAGTGATATATTTCAACAAAATAGTGTTGTCATCCATGTAGAAAAAGATAAAGTATCTAAAACAGAAAAAAATCATGATGCTATTTTGGGTTTCACCTTTCATACAATGATTTTCATAAATTGCTACGATTATAAATTTGGCCGCAAATATTGCAATTATACACTAATTCAAAAATAAAAAAAGTTCTAACGCGGAGAATGGTTTCGTTCTTTCTATAATGATGCACTATCACAAACCATATCGAAATTAAAATAAAAAATACAGGTCACCATACTTGTTACAAAGTAACAGTGCTAAATGTTATCACCCCTTTGCTTAAAATGTCTGCAAACGATGCATTTTCACAATAATTCAATAATAAAAAAAGTTCCAACGTGGATAATTGTTTCATTCTTTCTACAAAGAGGCACTATAACAAACAAAATCAGAAAATAAAATAAAAAATACAGGTCACCATGCTTGTTACAAAGTTACAGTGCTAAATGTTACCTCCCCTTTTCATAAAATGGCCGCAAACAATGCATTTTCACACTAATTCAATAATAAAAATTTCCAACGTGGAGAATTGTTTCATTCTTTCTGCAAAGAGGCACTATAACAAACTAAATTTGAAAATAAAATAAAAAATACAGGTCACCATGCTTGTTAAATGTTATCTCCCCTTTTCATAAAACGGTCGCAATCGATGCATTTTCACACCAATTTAATAATAAAAAATGTTCTAACGCGGAGAACTGTTTCATTCTTTCTACAAAGAAGCACAACAACAAACAATATCATAAAATAAAATAAAAAAATACATGTCACCTTGCATGTTACTAAGCTACAGTGTTAAATGTTACCTCCCCTTTTAATAAAATGGCCTAAAATTGTCAAACTATCTGTTGTTATTTTTTATAAACGAAGCTCCATTGCAGAGGTAACTTTCATATTTGTAAATGATGCACTACATAGCAATTATAATATTTGTAATTTATAATGTTATTACTGTTATGTTGCTTTTATACTTTTCATATTTTATATACCGGGTAATTGATGAACAGTAATAGTTTGATATGTTTGAGACCTAGTGGTAAAACCATGTACTGTCAATCAAGGTTTGATCACCAGTGACCTGCTACTCAACATAATATCTTCAGAGTTTTATCTACGAGTCCATTCAAGTCATTTTTTCTGGTATAATTTATCTTCGCTATAGTAGTCACACCGTCATCCATTATTATTACATTTACTTGGACATTTCTATTCCTGTACTGGGCTACTTCCAACATTGATCTTTGAAATTTTAGAACACTGGTAACTGGTAGTGATTGTTCTTAATTTTTCATAATATGTGCATTTCCTACTGTCTTTTGAAATAACATCATATGTTTTTCAAATACTTTTTCTTAACATGGTCCCAATATCTGATTTACTGTCACAATCCATGTTTCTGGCAACACATATTGTAATAAATTGGTCTGGTCCTAGTGTACTACTTGACTGACTTCATCACTGAAAATTAAAGAAAGTTTATATGAGATAAAGAAATAAATGACAATGTTTGTTTGACAAATTGTATGTAAGCTTAATTTACATCGCCACCAGTTTCCCACATGGGTGATGCACCCAGAATATTTAACATTTTAGTCTTTTTAGGTTTGTGGGGGATAGGACAGGAAATAAATATCATAGAAACCCAATCATATGTTTCACCTGATTATTTTGCTCGGTGTATAGCACCACCATAAAGGTCATCAGTTTAAAGTCCCATCTGAATGGCTGTTAGTACTGTAAGTAAGCCAGCCTCAGGTGTCAAACTCTCAACCCTGAGCTAGAGGAATCGTGCTCTACCGACTGAGCTTATCGGTCTGGCTAAAAAAAAAACGACAATGTACTTTAATATAACAGCACAATATATCGGTATAGTTTGACAACTCAAGGGCTATAATTGAGCAGCAATTCCTGTTATTATTTGTATAAACAAAATCTTAAAGTTATAAACTTGCGTGTATGTGGACATTTTTTACTGAATGGAACTGTTGTGTTATGAAACACGCAGTCAAGGGGTTGCAAGCTCAAATCCCTGCTTTGCAAGTCTATATGATGATTTAAATATATGCAAATTCCAACATTGTGTCTCACGTTCATTCATCTTTAATCACTCATTCAAGTGGGAAAGTAGTCAGTTACTTGTACGGATATTGGGTGTGCCAAACAAGTGGTCACAGGTTTGATCCCCCTCAGATCCTCTGTTGTACTCATGATTATTTTGTTGTATTTAATAGTAGAAATAAGCTGAAAAGTTTAAACTACATTAATAATTACCATTGGCCCCTTTTGATGATTGTCACTCCTTCATTTAGTGCTTCTGTACACGTTGTCTATGTCACGATATTAATTGGCCTTGAAACTTCATTTTCATGTCTCTTAATAGTTTATGAAACCACTACATGTATTTCAAGCACAAACATCTCAATCCATCTGTAACCTGAGCCTCTGTTTAGCATTCCTGAAATGTGTTGAATAGTTCCTTATTTTCATAATTCATGTAACAATTTTCTGTTTAACAGGAAATAAAGAACGTGACGGTGTATTAATTTATTTTTAACATTTACTCAATGTAAGAATACTGTTCGAATCCCTGCCTGGCAACAGTCTCCAGGATGATAGATATATGACATGTCTCTTTATCAATCGTCTCTCACCGTTGATTCAAGTGGGAAAGTTATCAGTTACTTGCGAAGATTGGGTTTGTTCGAGTACTGATTAATCCCAGGAAACAGTGGTTAGGTGATCGTCTATTAGCCCTCGATGGCATGAAAATGAAGCTGAATATTGAATCAATCAATCACTTTTTATAGTTGTTTATATCTAGAAATCATAAAGTAAGTTATCATGTTATGTGATACATCGATATTGATCAGTAAGCATCAAGATAAAGCATCAATTGACCTATTACTTAATTTACTCAATTGCTTTGTGTTGATGTCAAATGATATTGGACTTTTCTTGTTTAATCAATGTGTCTTGTTTGTTTCCGCTGTTCTTATACTTCCACATATACAGGGTATGTATAACATTGACCCATATAAGTGTCTTCCATAATGTCCATCAAAACCAAACTTTTACATGCATCAGGTCAGCTAAATGTCAAAATTCAAAATTTGTTCTTCCTTGTCTTCATCCCGGTATGAATAATATTGCTTCAGGTAAATTCGTTATGTATTCAGCGCTTTGGAACAAATTCACGAATGATTCATATCCGAAAATGAGTTATCCGAAATGTAACCAGTACGAGTATTGATTATATTTTCGTAGTTGTTTCTCCGACTTCGTTATGTACAAGCACTGCTGGTGGTTTAAAACGAAAAACAATATACTCTTCCATGCTTGTCGATCGCTTCCTCGACAAAAACCTGTCTAATTTACATTTCTGACATCTCGAAATGAAAATACTTCGCTTTGTAAATATCCTAATGCGACTCGACTTTTAATTAACCAATTGGCGAAATTAGACCCCGAAACTGAAAGTAACAGAAAGGAACTATGCGCGTAGCGATGCGCAGTAACAACCCGCAGAAACGTCTTTAAAACAACACCTACATATGCACTATTTAAGGTATTTTGACAATTATTTCTTGTAATTGTGAAAATGCTCACATTGGACTAAAGGAAACTTAAATATAAAAAGCTAACTATATTTTTATATATATGGTGGTATAGTTCAGCCAGCCTGATAGTCAAATAGCCACTTTATTATGTCGTCATCAGATAATATGGGCTGGGCGTCCTTATGACGGTATTACCAGCCATTGACTCCTGTTACGTCGCAAACGTTATGGGACCTACGTCGCACATACATCAATAAACGGTCAGATACCGTATGTCGTTTTCAAGTAATGTTGTACACTCCTTACCACAACGTTCAACATGGCGAATTTGCTAACTGACCGAGATTTTGGGTTTCGACCGTCTATGTATACGAAATAACCACATGCCACAGGTGTATCCCAAGAAACTTATGGAATTACCTTGTCACCCGATATCGTACAATTCAAAATGTTCAAAAAGGCTTCTGGTGAATTAGTTTTACAATAGTAAACTACTTTTTCTAAAATTCTTATTACTCAACAGATTGTTGTCAAATCAACGTCAAAATGACTTATTATTTAACCCAAAAATGAATATGTAAAATATATTTAAAATGTTTATCCCTATCTGTCTAGCGATTAATTCATAACCAAAATATTACCTTGGACAATTTCTTGAACAAGTCTAATTAGTTAATTATTGTCGGAATTTTGGCATTGGAACGGACAAACAATTGTTATTTTACCTTGTATGCACTCTAGCACTCGCAATTTTCATTTTCTTTAACCAAATTTAGTCATATAACCATAATATCTTGGATAGGTCATTAAACTGACCAAATCCGATAAATATATTGCCCTTTAATTATAAAAAAAATAATAATTTGAATGTTTATGCGCTCAATCACATGCAGTTTCCATTTGATATTCACTTCATATGCACATTATTTGTATAACTATAATATTTAGGACATATATTTGCAGTTTTAAAAATCGTTTCATCTGGTAAGCAATTTAGACTCCTCTTGTTAGTAATATGATGTTTGTTGCCATTATCACAAATTGCATGAGACGTATTAGCTCGACCCTTTTCAAGAAAAATGAAGCTACTGTACTTTTTAGAGGGTAGCGTTTTTCTTGGAATAAACCCCTTTTTTACACAGTTCTATCTCCTACACGTTCCGCAAATATATAGCGCGATCCAAACTGCTTACATCATATGAATGTTAAAACTGTTTTTAAAAAATGCACTAATGTGGTATTTAAGATACTACTACAGCGTCCGGATAACCGTAGATTTATCATCAATCGTCTCTTATGGCGATGACTATATAAACTGGGTTATCTTCCTTAGAACTCTATACTGAGTTTCTGGCTTAACGTCGCCTTGTACCGACTGTCGACCGTACTCCGACGCCAGGATCGTCAAGTTGTCCATATGACGAGAATGTGGGTTGCTGTCCTTATGACAGTACTACCACCAGCTGACTTCCTGTCACGTCTACACGTCGTTAACGTAGCGGACACATGTCTCGCTCACGTCTTAAAACGGATATATATATATAACTCAGATTTACTAGTTACTCAAATATGTAATGACATGGCGTCTATTACTTACCATCTATCAATTTCATGGTATTTTTATCAATATATGATAACAGTGCATTCAATTCTTACCATCTAACAGTTTCCTGGTAGATTTATCAACAAATTATAACAGTGCATTCAACTCTTACCATCTAACAGTTTCATGGTAGAAGTATCAATTAATGATAATAGTTCATTCAATTCTTACTATCTGCATTTTCGTGGTAGTTTAAACATCTCATATATGACCTTCCGTCATTTTCAAAATAGCAATTATATCTCTACATAATTTCTCATTTATAATATAAATTAGCGACCAATGCTGTATCTATTCACATTGTGAATATCAGAATAAGCATCAACACAATTTAGTTATACACATGATGAACTTCGATACTTCATCGTAAACACAATATCAACAGCTCAAAATACGGTCTCAGATTCCTCGGCCTATATTCTAACAAAAGCCTCTCAATACCGTGGATGTGTATTAAATTACAAACATTATCGTCGGAATGGATATGAACAATTTATACAACTTTACTTAGATCTGATTACATCAAAATATATCAGACATTTAAATACAACATAATATAAAATTCACAAACCCATCTGCCGCTATGTACTGGAACAGTAATATGCTAAATCTTTCTCCTCACAACCATTCCACAGATGATTTTGCTAATACTGGTCCGTGCTTCCATTATACAGTCAGAATATACCTTACATACCTTAGTGAAGTTCGTGCAAATTATGAACAACAAACTTTCATGCGTTGTACGAGAATCGTACGATGCGGATTTTACGCTAGTAGGCCAAATAGTTTTATGACAAGTAAACCCATTTAATTATTCTAACTTTCTTAGTACTTAATGGAATTTGATGAAATAATTTCAAAATGATTTATTCTTTAATCAAAGAATGAAAATGTAAAAAGATCTTAAAAACGTTACTCCTATCGAGTTATCGATACGTTTTAACAATTCCACGCTACCTGTTCTAAATATAGCCTATATCATTACAATGGACACGTACTAGCTGACACTACTAAATAAGGCCGCAACAACCCAACTTTTTTTTATACACAGACCCATACAGAATAAATCATACACGAATACCGTATTCTACACGAATAGCGTATTCTGGTACCGGTTAACTAAATTCCAAGAACAATTCCAAAATTACCGAATGTAGTTCTATCAGATTTGCACAAATTGTTCTGAATATTTAGCGCCATTTTCGTATTTCTTTTCTGTGATCCTGTACTTGAGCACGTCTTTCTCCGGAAGTAACTGATAACTATCTAACTTTAATCAGCTGTGTCAGACGAATGGCAATAAGACCAGTGTCGTGTATCAATCATTATAACGACTGTGGCCGGGCCGGGATTTTAACTCATGAAACATGGATTGATAGACGCTCTACCGACTGAGCTATCCTGTCCCACTATGAATAATCCCCATGACTTGGTATTTAAAAAAAAATAGGGGATTTAGATTGACTATACTTAGGAATTGTATTTTGACATACCCTACCGCTAGAAATCTTACGGGAAATCAGGTTATTTTCATCGTACCATATATTACAGCAATGACTCATCTTGATGTATGATTCATAGCAGCTTAGATTTAGTCATATAACGGTTATGAAACTTCCACAACTCACCAGCAGGGGCCACGAAGTAGACGAATTCGTGAATTTTCAAAAAATTATTAAAAACCGACTTGTCATGTGCCGGTTCCAAAAAAGGACGTACCGGAGCTCTATCACGACAGTTATATGAGCCGCTCTCCAGGAAAACCGAGCTTATTGACATATATGACGTTTAAGAAATCCCAGTCAAAGTAACGACGTCATAAAACACGTAGCATTTCGCTAGGTAACCGCTTTGACATTCAGATCCAACAATTTCGCTAACATAATCGTTGAATGTCACTGAGTGTCTTTTTAAATTTTATATTATAAATTTATCAAGGTAACCCCGATTTTTTAGATGGACAGTGACATAGTGGTAAGCAACTTACTTTACATTATTTTTTTTTTTAAGTAAATATTGACTTTTACAAATATACTTTAATGATTAGAACTGTTTTGAACTTTGCGATATTAGCCAGAAAAGTGTCTATTCATTTACACACGGCAGACATGTTTATTATATTTAATAGAAATCTGCGATGTCTTCTGATAAATCATAAAGGAATGACAATGAATCCTAGCACTCCACACACACAAACCAGATCCTGCCATCATTACAACTTGAATTATAGATATAATGCATATATATGTTTTAATTTTTATACCACCCCCCCCCCCCCTCCACAAACAAAAATGGGGGTGGCATATAATAATCGCAGTGTCCGTCCGTCATTCCGTCTGGTATTTCGTGTCCAGTCTGTAACTTTGTCATGCATAGATGGATTATGTTAATACTTACTACAAATGATCAAGATAACATGACGACACTTCAAAGGACAAGGTCACAATTTAACTTTGATGACACTTTCAGTCTGAGATTTCTTGTCCGGTCTGTGACTTTGTCACCTAAGGATGCATTTCAAAAATACTTGGCTCAATTCATCAGCATGACATGACGACGTGTCACGCGTAAGACACACATGCATACTTCAGAGGTCAAGGTCACGCTGAGTTTGTTTGACAACAATTTGAATCTGTGTGAGATTTCGTGTCAGGCCTGTAATTTTGTCATGCATAGATGGATTTTTATAAATACTTGCTACAAATGATCACTTTACACCCAGACTCCCATTTCAAAGGTCAAGGTAACAATTTAACTTTGTTTGACAACACCTCCAGTCTGTTTGAGATTTCGTGTCCGGTCTGTAACTTTGTCACTTTGAATAAATTTCAAAAACACTGGGCTCAGTAGGTCAACATGACATAATTAAGTGTCGCATGTAAGACCCCGAACCTTTCTTCGACGTGTCGACACGTAAATCCTAGACCCGTACCTCAAAGGTCAATGTCATACTTTGCGTTTGTATGACAACACTTTGAATCTGTGAGGTTTCAAGAGTATCCTGTAACTTTTCATACATAGATGGATTTCAAAAACACTTGGCTCAATTCATCAATTGATCAATATGACATGGCGACGTGTCACGTTAAGACCCAGAACCTTACTTCAAGGGCACTTTTTCAGTTTGTTTTATATTTCATGTCTGGTCTGTAACGTTGTCTTACATGGAGGGATTTTAAAATAGCTTGACACAAGTGATCAGCATGTCATGATGTTGTGCCACCTGCGTTTACCTGTATAAATACCCAGGCTGTTACATCAGATGTCAAGGTTATACAAAGGTCTAGGTCACACTTTAATGTAAAAAAACATGAAATTGCATGTCTAGTCTGAAACGTCAGTCCATTACTCTTGATATTCAAGGATACATCGCTACCTATTATAACAAATATTCTTTTCACAGACCATTTATTTGCATGCGACACTTACCAATGACATTTCTTTTTTTTTTATGAAAAATGAAAATGAATATGAATGTATGACGTGCAGATACAGCTGCACATAATAATAATAATCTTAATAATCGTTTATCGCATGGCTGAATTGGCACAGTGGCGTAATGGGTATAACCCTGGAATGCTGAGTTGGGATCCCGTGATATATACGTTTTTTCTTCTTTTTTTTCAAATTTCAAACCATAGTTAATTTTATAATGATTGATTTTAAAGGTAAACATATGTCATTTAATTGCAAAAAGATAAATTATGAGTTTTGTTAGTACATCTAACATATATCGATCGTCACATATTGTATCAATCTTTTTTTTTCTTTTTTTTTTAGGAACTAGAGAGTTTGTTCTCAGAATATTTTGGGAAAACACAATGATGATTATGTCATTGATGAAAATGATCTGCCACTAAATGTTGATGAACGAGCAAGACACTTCCTAACAACCGTAGGTGAAGAAAGGGTGGATTCAGATAGTGACGATGAATGAGAACATGATCCGTAACATGATAGTTTAATGATAGATGGCGACCAAGATGTGCAGAGAATTAGGCATTTTATTTTTACTGGGTGTGGTTGCCATAACAACTGTTATACACATTTCAAAGAGCAAGATATTTACAAACATTTATTGAATGTGCGTGAAATGGAAAAAAGTGACAAAGAAATGTACATAATGGCAACACTAGTTGATAGTTCAGACAATGAATCAACGAAACGCGGAAAGAAAAGACAGAGAATTGGATATGAGTATTTTTTTCCTTGGAATAACATGTAAGTAGGAACACATTCAAACTTGTTTTTGACATATGTTAACATAGCTTTTAAAATATTATGATACACTTCAGTAAACACGGCGCATCCCCAAGAGCACATGCACATACTGGTCGAAAAGCCACTTACATTTGATGACATCAAATTGGTCGTTCAAATCATTTCGAATTGCGCGGACGAATTTGGGATGTCACAGCCAGCTGCACCAAAGGTACAGGACATTGTACCTCCTATTTATTTGCCAAGTGGTACAACGAAATAAATGTGTCCATGAAAAATTGGTTGTACTGAAAATAGCCCCGAACGCCGTTCTTTAAAATATACCACATTCTGCAATGTATGGAATACATGTCTTTCTCATGTAAAAAAGTGACACCTAGAGACGATGTATGTGCTTCTTGTGAGAAAATAAGAAAAGCCATAATGTATTCTGTTACTGAAGAAGAAAAACTTGAATCTACAAACACAATGAAAGACCATATACTGCAGGCGCAAAAAAAAAAAAGCGACGTGTACAACACATGTATTGAATAGGCCAAACAATCCAATGGCAACTCTGAGACAGAACACTATGCACACTATACGTTTGATTTCGGCCAGAATGTATGTTTACCCCCATCACGCCAGGTAAATGGGTCCATTGTATTTAACAACTCTGAGAAAAATACAGATATTTGTATATCGTCAGGATTGAGTTCCCCGGCAATTGAATCTCTTAATCGATGAATGAAAACGAGACGACTGGAAAAGATGGAACATCAACTCATGGTCCGAATTATTTAGTATCGTTGATCGACTGGGCTTTACAGTCGCACGGTAGTGGCGAGACAACTTGTACTATACATGCAGACAAATGCCAAGGTGAATAATATATTTTTTCTTTTACGTCCGACTTATTTTTTTATCATTATTATCTATCATGTAAAACTATTATTGTCTTGTGCTTATCTATAAATACATAATATGAATATAATTTGGAACACAAATGTAGATTTATCTGGTAAGTTTTCAAGGAAAAACACTATTATTTAATATAAATGAACTAACAAAAATATGTAACTTTTAATTAAATTATTATTTCACATACTTTAACTTCAGGTCAGAACAAAAACCAGTATGTACTTGGTTATATTATGTGGCGAGTAATGATCGGAAAACGTTTTTAAATAACATAAAACCAAGAAAGAAAAATGCTTGTTGACATATAAACGTTGCGTGTGTTAAGTTACTTATGGTACATGTTCTTATTAGTTTTTTGAAGAAAAAAAATGATAAGACTACTTACCTTTCTCGGATATTATATAAATATATAAGTATAATTTTGATTACATTTTATGTAAACATAATAGTCCCTTTTAAAATAATACATGATATTTTTACTTAACAAATAGTGACATAAGTTTATCAAAATATCTTATGTAACGACGGATTTAAATGGAAAAATATAATTTAATTATTTCTCCAGATTGCATATTTTTATTGTTGAAATAATCTATTGCTACAGGCAGTACCAGTACTTCATGATGTCGTCTGCAGAGTCAGGTGTTGTGAAAGTAAAAAAGCCTTCGACGCCCACGATGATACCTCATTAAATATATTAACGTTTCGGGACTTCACCTTCGAAGAAAATGCTTTGCCAGATATTATCGCTTCGACGGCTTGTCCAGAGAGTGTCAAGACTGCTTCCATTTTGTTTGTTCGACTGGCGTATCAAGATATAACGTGCCCAGCAGTTTCTTTAATTTATATGACCAATGCCACCGTGGACACTTGGTTTCGATCACAATAAAACAATATTAATTAAAACTACAATAAACATGATATATTTCATTGTTTTAATTTATAAATAAACGTTTAGATAAAGTCTAACATAGTATACTGATTTTATATGTGTTTTGTTAATTTCTTATGATTTAGTTATGTTTGCCATCGCGGTATTGTTCGCGCGCAAAATAACGTTGTTTTTTTTTCTAAATTGTAACGTCAAACGTCGTACATAAACGTTGTACACTGACGTCGTGTATCATTATACATCTCGCAGGAAATTCTTAACAATACAAAAAGTAGTCGTCGTGCAATAAAAATGAAAACCGTGTTAAGTACGAAAAATTTTTTTTGTTAAAAAACGTCATTAAGCTCGGTTTTCCTGGAGAACGACCCATATATAAATGCTGTGTTGGTTCCGACTGCTTACACTTGCTTGTTAATTTAAACTTATTTATTTAACTTCGATTGTGAACGTCATTACAACTAAGACAATTTACGCTCGAAGTCTCCCTGAGTAGAACAAGTACTAAGCATATGGGGGTGGGGTGGGGTGGGGGGGGGGGGGGTGGGGTCTTGCTCAAGGACACTACAGTATCTACAGTATCTACACTACAGTGACTGAGTATCGAACCCATGACCCTCCTTTCCTGAATCTGATGCTCTATCATTGGATTATGAACTTAACATGCTGGCTGAATCTCATGTTGAGAGTTCTCTTACTTTCTCGCGTATGTCGGAAAATTTGACCCAACTACATTAAATCTTCTTCGGAAACGAAGTTGATTGTAATTTCTAATAAAAATATATCCTTGTCTATAATATTTAATCTTCTTAGTTACACAGGCTTTTTTTTCTTGTCATATTTTAGAAATAAAAGGTTTCATATCTCCATCTCATCTATTAAGATTTTAGAATATACTTTTAGTTACAACGACATTGTATGAAATTATATTTTCTGACCAGGTTCAAGGGCGAAAACACAAGGAATTGAAGAAACGGAATTATCTGAACAAAACAATGTACCAACTGTAGCAGGCTAGTATTATTTCATTGTCTTAATTGAAATTTTAGTCATATTTAACACCATTTAAACAAATTACAGGTTCTATATAGAAACATAAATGGAAAATGTAAATGGAAAAATACCCAGGAACATGACAGAAGAACCGCGTATAGTTCCACGTGTCACTGGGAAACTTCAAACTTGCGTTTTTTTAACCTCGCTGGACTCAACCCATGATCTCATTGGTAATCTTTAGATAGCACCTTAGACCATATGGTCACGGTGGACTTTTGATTAGACGTTAAACATACCCATGAAGTGGTATTGTGCATCTGAGAATATAAATAGCTTTTGATTGAAAATATTTGATTTATAGATCTTGTGTGGTCTGTGACAGACACTTAGAGATATATGTGTCTATCCGTTTTCCAAAATTACATTGAAGCTTTATAACAGTAATATAACCTTGGAAAAGTTCTTGAACTGGTCATATTGTATACGGAATCATCAAACATTGCTTTTGTTTGCGTGTTTTTGAGGCTGTGTGCTCTATATCATTTGTAGTTTTCATTTGATCCTCACCGACAGTAGATAATACAATCAAGATATCTAAACGATTAAAATCAGATATTTAGTGATGAAACCCTTTAATCATCAAATATTGTTATGTATGTACTCTAGCACTGGCATTTTTCATATGACATTCACCAAAATTACACAGTGGTTATATAACCATAACATTATTGATAAGTTAGATATATGACCATTGACTCAAGGTTATGCAGTTATCATTTGATCTTCACCATAATATTTTGGATATGTTGTTTTAACTGACCCAATTGGATAATTAATGACTGATTTAAATCTTGAACTATTGTTTTATTTGACGTGTGTACAATAGTTATTTATCTATGATATCTCGACTGACTATATTTAGATAACTGATGTATGGTCTTTGCTTAATCAAAAATTGCCTTCTTTGCCATTGTTTCATCTGCCACGCGTAAGCTATTCAGGATCCTCTTGTTAATAATATGATGATTGCTACCATTAACAAACATTACATGAGACTTTTTTTTTAAAAATAAAGCTACTGTTCTCGCCCCGATTTTGGCGAATTTTTTTTTTGCTTTTTAGACATGTTCATAGCTCAGTAACCACTCCCAAATCCATCAATCAAACTTCATGTTAGTGCTAACTTCCATAAAGGGAACTCAATGGGCCACGTGATATACCTCAATTTTGATGATTTTATTCTTTTTTTTAATACATAGAAACTTCGGTTTTAGTTTTCAGGCATGCTAATATATTCATTAAACACTACCCACACTTTAATGAATTTCCATGCGTGTTTCACTGCCTTGAAAGGGATTCAAGGGGTCAAGTGTTATACCTCTATTTTTATATAAAAAAATTAGGTTAAAGTTTCATTTATGTTTTCACTACAATCAAAAGGGTGAAGTAGGATGACTCCATTTATATTTTAGGCAGTATTATGACCCATTTTATACTTGTTAACTTCCATTAGATACAAAACACTCATGAGGACAAGTGTGTAATCTCTGACTTGAATTTAAGCAGAATTATGCCTCGTTTAATATTTCAAAATGTTGTCTATATGTTTTATAGAAACATCATACCTCTGTCACTACAAGTCCTACATCAATGAAACTTCACTACTGACTTTACTTCCATTAGTGGTACACGTGGGATAACTCAGTTTATATATTTATATGAGAATTAATTCCTTTGTTGTATTTAGAAATTTGATAAAAGCGTTTAAGAAAACTCACATATCAGAAAATACTATTTGGATGTAATTGAAAATGATTGGTGTGTTCGGTATTTAAGTGAAAACTCACAGGGAAAAGTGCCATAACTTTTACTTAAATTTTGTTATATTCATTTTTATACTTAAAATGATTTAGCTTTTAGCTCTTCTTGCAAAAGACCTTAAATGCTTTTGAGATGGTGTGTCGTCCTTCATCTGTTATACTCCATCTGTCGTTCCACGTCTGTCGTTGTCCGTAAGCAGCACTTTAAACCATTAGACGAGTTATACTGAAACCTCACATAGATGTGTCTTTTATTTATGGGAGTCTTACATAAAAACAAATATCTCATTTTTTCGTCCGTTTGTGCGAACATACCATTCAGACGATTTCTATAGATTTTCATGCGCAGCGATTCCACGCACAAAGCCGGGCCCGATTAGCTCAGTCGGTTGCGCGTCTGACTATTAATCCAGGGGTCGTGAGTTCGAATCCCCCGCCCGGCAACAGTATCCGTGATGATTGATATCCGACATGGTGTTTCATTATAATTCGTGTCTCTCACCACTGATTCAAGTTGGAAAGTTATCAGTTACTTGCGGAGACGGGATGTGCTCGAGTACTGGTTAATCCCAGGAAACAGTGGTTAGGTTAACTGATCGTCTATTAGCCCTCGATGGCATAAAAATGACGCTTAGTGTTCAATCAATCAATCAATCAATCAATCAATCAATCAATCAATCAATCAATCAATCCACGCACAAAGGGAAGCAGCTCTGTCGATTTGTCGCAATGTTTAATGTTTGACAGGTCGGTTTAGATAAAAGAAAATACAATGAAGGATGCAAAAGGGCGGTTTACAATAAAAAGGGTATTATAATTAAAACTGGTACACGTTTGAAGTACCAATTAACGACTGAGTTCTCTACCACTATACGCAGTTTTTTACTACAATTGGCCCTATTTTGGAAGAAACCCTCAATTAAGAATACGCCTGAAGTTGGTCCCCTATATTGTGTTCATTATATAAAATTTGCATACTGGTATAAAATATAGCAATCTTTTTAGAATATGAAATATTATAGAAATCTTAATATTTATACGAACATGTTCATTAAACATCAAAACGTTACTTTTGCAACTCCATTTATTTAACGATGACGTATTTTAAGCCATTTTTTCTCTAATTACGTGGTTAAGTGTATATTTTCATTTTATTTTTTTCAAATAAGAATGAGTATCAGAGAGTATTTTGTGAGATTTTAAGTCTAACCATGCCATATGTCAAAATTTTTAAAAAAACGCAAACTTGCCAAAGAAAAATGACACTCGGTCGAAAGGATTTTGTTTTTAAATATCCCAAACAGTTAAATTGCAGCTTTAATTAAATTAAATTTCTAGGCCATTTATTATTATCTGGATGCATAAATGTACCAGTTTTAATTAAATAATTGATGTAAACAATTTCATACATAGGGAAAAAAGACAAAAACTATAGAAATCGCCTTTAAATTTTAGGGGTTTGAAGTTTGTACAGATAAAGGGGCTTGTATTAATAGTATAAATACTAATTATATTTGTAAGCGGACATTGAGGTTTACATCTGAATATTGTTTCAAATGATTAATAAGGAGGGTCGAATTTTCACAAAGGACCAAAAGGGCCCCAATAAGGGTTGTTATTGTGTAATTTCAGAACTGATCTGTCAGATGTGTTGCATGTGATAGAAATTATCCACACATAGATTGCAGATTCTACAAACCAAGGGGCTGGAGTACATTAAGGCCCTGTATTGGAACTTTTGCTTCAACAAAGGAATAATAGGCGTAAAACTTAAATCTGAATTATTGTCTGATCATAGCAAATCTCTGCGAGTATGTGGTGAACTTTGGACAAATGAAGGACAGGGATGTACAGGGCCCTTTAAGCGAACTCTTTTTTTAGTATAGGAATGGTATGAAAATAACTGTTTGTCCAGTAAAAGTAGAGCAGTAAGGGTTTTTCAGAAGAGGACAAGACGGCTCTCCAAAAGGTGTTATAGTATGAACATTTAAAAATAATATGGACACTTTAAGCAAGTGGAGTATTCTCTGGCTCTCCTGGGCATCTTGTTATAGCATGCGTCATATTATTTTACAATTTCAGTTATCCGATAGCTATTGTTTTGAGACAAGCTTCGAAATTTCAAACGTGCTGTCCTCTTGACAGCTCTTCTTAAATTCGACTACCGTAGTGTTTTATATAATTGTAAAGAATTATTTAACTAGTGTAATGGACCAACATAAACATGGCACGAATATGTGTTATAGATCTTCATTTTTTGTATCCTCCGAAATTCAAAACACATACTATTTATTTTAATTTCAGATGCATTGCTGACGACGAGTGTTGAGGTAATATTGTAAACATTGTTTAGGGGTATTGTATTGGAATAATGATATGCCCGCCTCTCTTTGCTTTTATCGGACAGAGGATCGTCCACGTTCCTATCCAAACCGTGATACCTAGAACTAAACACTCACGAAGTTTTTACAAACCATCAATACTGTTTTAACTCACCTGAGCCAGAGGTTCACATGTGACGTTTTGTGATCGCCGTGTGTCTCGTTTTTCAGTCATCAATTGTTAACTTTTGGCTAACGAGATATTTTCTCTGAAAACCTATGTTAATCTCTATCAAAATGTGTGCTCTTGGACTATTGTATGTCCGTCGTACGTCTGTATGTTCTTGACATTTTCTTTAAAATAGTTTTATCCCTGTCTTTGCCCCCGGGGACTTCACATTAAATTGTGAATTTTAAGTTTCACACTTGACGGGGCGTATAGTATGTCACAACGCGAGTGATTTGTTCATGGTAATGTAACGGTTTAGCTCACAGTTCTGGTCATAAATCGTTTTCAATATTGACAGGAGATTTATAAATGAAATGAGAATAAATCAGGCGCCAAGAATCCGAGTTGAGTATTAATCAGTTGCTTATGGGAACTAATCCATTACATCTCAGACATGACAAAACGACTATATAAAGACATCATTGACTACACATTTTTATCAAATTTTCTATTATGCTCGTTATCTAAGAAATTGCGTACTCATTGCTGTAACTTAGTATTTATTTTCTAACCATTTTGGAGTATAATCTATCCTGTTGAATATTGCACCATTTCTGCAAGAATCCGGTGCCAAATATTTTACTACTCGGCCGCATCACTATGAACCAATTGTTACACCTGAAAGTTTATATTACATTGTGAACTTATATGGAAAGCGTTTAATCAAGTTTGAAAATAATTACTATTTATGTAAAATCATGTTTTAATGTACTTGTTTTATCAGCCAGGTAGATTTCTATAGCAAAATATATCCGCTTTATCGTACATGTGATGACAACTTTATTAACTTATCGGTTCTTGTTTGAAAAAATACTAGCTTTACAATTAATCCATGTGGCTATTATCATTTCAAAATTTGTAACTAGGGGATTGTTGCCAAGATTAAGAAGGACCCGTGCAAAAATGTATTGTTTTTTAATTGGTTACTATATGTCAAATGTGCTAGTAACATGGTAATTTTGTAAAAGCGCATTAAATATTTTTTAGTTATGAAATAGGAGTTAACGGGTTAGGAGTTAGTCGCAGAAGGCGTACTTTAGTTCCGTTCTTCAGTTTTCGTGTTTCAACATTTACAATGTAGTTCGTTAGCAGTGCAGCGGTTTCGGCCGCTAGGCGCGACGCATGGTACTTAAGCAGGACTTCTAACTAACTGCTATCAATTTTAATTTCAAACAGGAACAATTACAACTTCAGACAAGTATACTAATTAGCAGTGACTATGCACTTTTGTACTATATTACTATAGTGTATATATTGTTATTTACTAAATGGATGTTTACGTTGTGTAATTACGTTTAATGAATATACAAATTAAAATACAATGACTGAACTTTACACCAAGTGTTTATCTTTAATCACTTCCGTCTTCAACCGTTACCGGCGGCACAAACCTGTCTTAGATATTACAAAATCACTTTTGTTCGATTTGTATCCCATGAGGGGATTTTATTATTTTAAAATATGACTACTCTGTGAGAACTGGCAACTCTTACTTTTGCTTTTATTTGAACAATTAAGGGGTAATTTTTGAATCTTGAAAACTCTTCCACTTAAGAACTGGTAAGCCAGACGTGTTCATACGTGGCAAAAAATAATATTTCAAATATATTCAAATAATCAGACCATAATTCATTTTGATCTTGTGATAAGGGATTTCGAATTTCACATAGCAATTCTATGAGACTTCTATGGGGAACAGAAAACTCACATGGTCTTAGTATTCATAATTATTCATAAGTGGCCAGCTGTAGCCCAAAAAATTGCAAAAATAACAACACTCTTCTTCCCGGACTGGTCAGACAAATTTATTCATATATGGCCAAAATTATCCCTTTTTAGCAGGAGTTTCAAATTTAACCAACAATATTGTGGGGCTATGATTCTGGGGGGTCCTATGTGGAGACATCCGATCTTTACACAGATATTCTACAGGAAAACAAAAAATATGATCAATTTCAACTATGATTTTATTTTATTTGTTACATCGAAATACTATGGGGAACAAGAAATTGTATTTTTATCATCTATTTTATGAAATTTTTTATTCATTTTGACATCTAGACTATTGTTTAGTCATAACAGTTGAGACCGGGTCCTTTAAAGGGCATTTAATATTCCTAAGGTGCAGCAGGGTCCATAAAGGACTGAGTTGTAAATTTACAAAAAAATCTTTTAAAAAATGGATAGACCAAATGTGTAATACTTTGTATAAATGATCCCTTAAAGTAAATGTTTCAATTTTGTTCAAATGACGAATCTAGAGTTTAAATATATATAATTTCGCAATGGTATTCACATGTTAAAGAGGACTTTGTATTGTAATATGTCCTTGTAATTTTTTTGTCGTGGACCGGTGTTGGTTTATTTATAGTTCAATAAATAATTACATACAGTTATTTCTATGTTGCACAGTCTTTATTTATAACTATTTTTATATTATAAACGTAAAATCATCTTGCCCCAAATCTGTTGACTAACTATTTTATCCTGCAAAATATAATGAAGGACATATTTACACTACTATTCAATTATCACTTTATAATTCAACACATAGACAATTTATAAAATGACAACGGTATTGACATATATACATAATGAGAATATTCAAAAGAACATACAAAAGTAACAATCTCAGTATAGCTACTATTACCGTTCTCGTGTGCCGTGGTCATTTGTAACCATATACTAATACTGGTTCCTTTATAAAAACAAAGAAAACGAAAGTAGTCAAAATTACAAAGATGCCTAACAATGCAATTTAAGTACAGATAATTTAATTATCTTGACTTTTCTCTACAACTTACTCTCTTGTTTTGCGTGATATTACTGTGCTGTAAAAGTTAAATACATTATTATAAAACGTGCAAAGAACAGATTGACAAACTGACAGCTCGCAAATTATTAACTGTGAATGTCAAAGTATGTCTTTGTTTAAAGTCGCACAATATTATTTCTATGCAATTCATTTACTTCATCATCAGTTTCAACTATATACTTTATAATAGCCAACACCGAATCGGTCAGACACTAATAACGAAGCATCAGCCAGCGGTGAAAGTGATACTAAAGCAACTAAAACTGAAGTTAGATATCTTGAAGAGAAAACGAAAGTAGTCAAAATTACAAAGATGCCTAACAATGCAATTTAAGTACAGATAATTTAATCATCTTGACTTTTCTCTACAACTTACTCTCTTTCCGTGTGCCGTGGTCATTTGTAACCATATACTAATACTGGTTCCTCTACAAAAACAAAGAAAACGAAAGTAGTCAAAATTACAAAGATGCCTATCAATGCAATTTAAGTACAGATAAATTAATTATCTTGACTTTTCTCTACAACTTACTCTCTTGTTTTGCGTGATATTACTGTGCTGTAAAAGTTAAATACATTATTATAAAACGTGCAAAGAACAGATTGACAAACTGACAGCTCGCAAATTATTAACTGTGAACGTCAAAGTATGTCTTTGTTTAAAGTCGCACAATATTATTTCTATGCAATTCTTTTACTTCATCATCAGTTTTAACTATATACTTTATTGTAGCCAACACCGAATCGGTCAAACACTAATAACGAAGCATCAGCCAGCGTTGAAAGTGATACTAAAGCAACTAAAACTGAAGTAAGATATCTTGGAGATATTCCGTACCTAACCAATGAGCAGCGCGACGGTAAGGCATTGACTTTTATAATGATACAATAATATAAGTAGTTTATTTTTGGAATAATAAAATTAGTGATTGCTAATTACAAATTGAACAAGTCGTACTTTTTTTATTGACCTATATGTAGAAGTGAAACGTCATAAAATTTACAGAATGGCTTGAAAAAAGATATTTTTAATAAACGTGAGGCGATAAATTTCAGTTTTATACGAAACTTGAAATGACGCATTTTTCAAACTGTATAAAAGAGCAAAAACAGTATCCTTTCATGTAAACAGTGTAAGTTCACCACCAACAGTAGCGGGAATAACAGTAAACACCTGACGTGTGTACACAACGGCAGAAATATTCCTGTCACTCGTGCTAAAATGTCATCCAAGTCATTTAATTCACGAAAGACTTTAAATAAGCACAGGTCAAATTATCGTTCTAGGACCACCACACCCCACCCCACCTATATAAACTGATTTAATTGCGGATAATTACTATGCATTTAATATTCAAAATTTCTACAGTATTCATGCATCCGAGTTTGAAAAATGTTTTTCTTACTTCGCACGTGTGCAACATTTTCACTTACAGGTTTTACACCGACAAGTAATTATTCGTCGCTTAACACAGATAACAAAACTTAAATTTGTTTTAAAAAAACACTTTTATTTAGCGTTGCCACGTCTTCTGAAACTGAGAGAAATCAGGCTCTTTGTATGCTCCGGGCCGGGTCATTGGTAAATACCGTTGCACGTCATTTTGACTGTTCCAGATAACCTATACATATTCTTGCGAACCGGGACAATACTACTGGATATGTCGGAGATCATGTCAGACCCCGCCGCGTACGTACAACAACGTTACATACTCATCGCGCTATTATTTTGATTCACTACGTAGTCGTTTCTTACCTGCAACACGTACTCCTTGACATTACGGTGTTCGTGCACAGACGGTCATAGACCGTTTGAGATTAAACCGTGTTCCAACTCGTGCTTGTCGGGTTTACATTGGTCTAAATCCGACAGCACGTTTCCGAGCGTTTATGGGCACGACGTCATTTGCAATACACCCGAAACCAGTGGTAATGCCATCCTCAATCTGAACCCCATAGAACACGAATGGAATGATTGGATCGGTGGGTCAGGTCCAGACATCAAATCAAACAATATCTGCTCTTCTGTTGGAATGACAATGTATTCCAATATATTCATTGCTTAGAATATTTACCCTCTATGCGGGGTCGTCTTATCAACTTATGGATAAATACTCTAACCACACTCATACTGAACAAAATCTTAATTGCTATGAAAAGAGAATACTTTAAATTCCCATACCATTCATCTGTAAAAAAAGTCTTTTCCCCTGTACAGAACCCTCATACAACCGAGCCCCTTAATTTGTCAGAACTTCAATCACCAACGCTTAGCGATTTGTTATGAGCAGAAATGATTCAAATTTTAAAAATAATTTTTTTTGTACACATGGATGCAAAACGAAAAGAAAATCAGTTTTCTCTATAATTTTCCTATGTAAAAGTTACATTACAGTGCCCATATATTTCCCAGCCCCTTGATATGCAGAATTTTCAGAATCCTATATTTATAGATTTATATCAAATATGAATTAGTTTGACTGAAAGATTATTGAGAGGAAATTTGTAAAAAATCACAATTTGAGCCTTATTGCCCTATCCACCCACTGGCCTCTTATGAAAATTCAATCATCTTTATTGAACAAAATCAAATCTATTGTTACTAAACAATGCTTTAGATCTAAAATTTAACAACATATTTACCCAAATGGACATAAAAAATGAGAATTTTCCATTTTCCCATAGTATTCCTATGTAAAACTCAAAAACCGCTTACAGGGCCTCTATACATCCGAGTGTCCCTTGATTTGTACAAGCTTAGATTTCTTAATCATAGGGATAATTTATATCAAATATGAACAAATTTTACCAACAGGTTGTTGAAAATAAGAATTATGACAATGTTTAATTTCAATCATTTTTGTGACTCTATCTGGCCCCTTTTTAGAAAGTCAATCCTTCGTATCGAACAAAATCATATTTGTTATTGCTAGAAGTTGCTTCAAAAGTCAAACTGAATAAAAAAAAGTCATAAATGAATGGTAAAAAAGAGAATTTTCCGTTCCTATATAAAACTCTAAAGTCCCCTTACAGGGCCCTATCAATACAATACCCTTGATTTGTACAAACTTTAGACCCATACTCATTGGGATAATCCATATATCAAATATGAACAAATTTGACTGACCGGTTGTTGAGAAGAGGATTTTTGAAATTTTTCTATTTTTACTCTTTTTTACCCACCCTAGTCCCTTATGGAAAGTCAATTCTCCTTATTGAGCCAAATCTTATTTCCAATGACTAGATTATACCTCGGACTCAAATAATTATTTTGTCTTAATAAATGAAAAATAAGCGAATTTTCTGTTTTCCCGTAGTATTCCTATGTAAAAGTTCCATTTTAGGGCCCCTATATTTATGAGCCCATAAATTCTTATTTTCAATCAAACCCCTACACATAGGGATAATTTATGCCAAATATGAACAAATCTGACTTACCGGTTCTTAAGAAAACAGGTTTTGTAATTCCCAACTTTTAACTTTTTTGGGCCCCTCCTGACTCCTTAAGACAGTGGAACCCGGTCATTTTTACAAATCTGAACCTCCTTCACCAAACAATGCTTCTGTGAAGGTAGAGGCAAAATAATTCCCATTTTATATATAAAAAAAATTAATTTAATGATAAGTGTCCCCTAATTGAACTCTCGGGGCGGGGCCATTTCTAATCCCAGGTACTCCATTTGAACAATTCTAGCAAAACTATAGTTGGTTATCATTACTACGTAAACATTTTGAAAATTATTAGCCTATAATGAGAAGAAGATTTTTTTTTAAGTTTTGGACTATTTTTGATAACGGCGGCCATCTTGAATTTCAGATCGAAAAAAGATAATCTTCTGTATAGTCTCCTATGCAATAGAAACATCCATGTGAAGTTTAAGTTTAATTGGCCTTGTGGTTTCAGAGAAGATGGAAAAAAGGGATTTTTCTGTTTTCCCATAGTATCCCTAAGAAAAATTCTCAGTCACCTTACAGGGCCCTTATATATTTTAGCCCCTAAATTCTTATCTACAGTCAACCCCCTACACATAGGGATAATTTATGCCAAATATGAACACATCTTACATACCAGTTCTTAAGAAAACGACTTTTGTAATTCTTAATGTTTACCCTTTTTGGGCCCCTCCTGACCCCTTAAGACAGTGGAACCTTGTCATTTTTACGAATCTGAACCTCCTTCACCATATAATGCTTCTGTGAAGATATAGGCAAAATCATTCCCATTAAAAAAAATGTATTATACGGACATGTATCCCCTAATTGAATTCTCGGAGCGGGGTCATTTTGAACCCTAGCGACACCATTTGATGTAATCTAACAAAACTATAGCTGGTTATCATTACTGCATAAACATTTTGAAAATTTGTTCGGCCGTTCATGAGAAGAAGAGTTTTTAAGTTTTGGACTATTTTTAGTATCGGCGGCCATATTGAATTTCAGATCGAAATAGAAAAATCTTCTGTATTATCTCCTATGCAATAGAAACATCCATGTGAAGTTTCAGTTTAATTGGCCTTGTGGTTTCAGAAAAGATGAAAAAAAAAATTTCCCATAGTATCTCTATGTAAAATTTTAAGTCCCTTCCAGGGTCCCTATATATTTTAGCCCCTAAATTCTTATTTGCAATCAACCCCTATACATAGGGATAATTTATGCCAAATATGAACAAATCTGACATACCGGTTCTTAAGAGAACGACTTTTGTTATTCCCAATGTTTACCCTTTTGGGGCCTCTGCTGGCCCCTTAAGACAGTGGAACCCAATCATTTTTACAAATCTAAACCTCATTCACCAAACAATGCTTCTGTGAAGATACAGGTAAAATCATATCTATAAAAAATTGTCCACTAATTGAACCCTCGGGGCGGGGTCATTTTTAACCCTAGGGACACCATTTGAACAAATCTAACAAAACTAAAATTGGTTATCATTACTGCATAAACATTTTGAAAATATGTTCGGCAGTTCATGAGAAGAAGTTTTTTTAAGATTTGGACTGTTTTTACTTACGGCGGCCATCTTGAATTTTAGATCGAAAAAAAAATCTTCTGTATAGTCTCCTATGCAATAGAAACAACCATGTGAAGATTCAATTGAATTGGCCTAGTGGTTTCAGAGAAAGTGCAGCTAACAGACGACGGACAACGCACCATCGCTTTAGCACTTCTGGCCTTTGGCTAAAAGAGCTTAAAATGATGACAGAATTCTTTCGGCATATACGGTTAAGGATAAAACAAATAATGTTATTATATTTTGTCTTTCGCAGATATCTATGGACAGGCTCTCAATAATATATATGGGTTTCTTGTAAAGACTCTGAAGACAGACATTTTGTTGGACAGCCTTCAACAAGAGAATATATATAACAGCACAACTATCAGCGATATCAGGGTATGTATTAGTTTGAAAGTCGGTTATTAAGACCTTTAAAGCTTTTGTGATGGTATGTTATTGCGGCGGACTAAAAGGCGGACCGCATTATTTAATACGGGGTTAAAAAGTTCCTCTGGGGGATTTGGCAGACTGCTTTACATTGGTTCACATTTTATACTGAAAGTACATGATATTGAAGACTGAAATAAAATAAGATCAGACACAGTCTATTTTTTTGCTAGACTGCTTTAATACTTATTGCGAAGGTAGTTTCGTATCTTTTTGTATGTAAAATTTTAAACGCAGTCTAATTATTTTGTTCGTACACTAACCAGTTCGTACCCCTTAGGCAATTTTTAAAACCTTCGATTCGTCAGTATTTCCTAATAATTTATTTCCGGATTCGTTTTACATGTTGTAAATACTTTATTTCAACATTTTATCAGCATTTCATCTTTGTTCTAAATTTCCTCGTAGTATACTTCTGTATGGATGAAGAGGTGTGTGTATGTGTGTGTGTGTGTGTGTGTGAAAATTGAGGATAATTAAGTAAATAACTGTGCGAATCGTTATATCTCTTAAAGAGTGGTTTTAGGCCCGCTGTGATACAGTTCTCTTTTCTGCTGTGATATTGCTGCCTGACTTGGAGTTCTAGTTTTTCTTCACATTTTAACAAATTACTGTACTTTCTACCGGTATATGGCTATATAACTTTGGATGAGTAAGCAAGTTTGCAAACTAATCTGACCCGACTGTTGTTGGCTGAAATACTTACCACAGAATTGTCAAAACTAGTTTCACAAGTAATGCTATTTTTAAGGTGTACACTTAAATGACATTTCTGATGAGTTCGAAAAATAACTATTAACAATAGAATATATTAATAATATGAATGTTTTGGTTATATATAGCATATCACCCTCTACGACTTTCATATATATCCGTTTTTAAGCAAAGTATTATATACAAGGTCATGGACAACTAAGAACACTAATCTAACTTGACTGTCAATGGGTTACTTGCCATTGAATTGGTAAAGTTATGCGTGGCGTTTAACGTTGTATAAAACTGAGACATTAAATCAGTTCAAAACAAGTGTTTTTGATTGTGTAAAGTTGAATAACATCTCTGATTCGATTAAATTTTTGACCCCGCTTATCGAACATATTTATAATTTATTTTTGATAACATATTAAACATAATAATATGGACACTATCGCAAAAAAACTCTTATAACGTCCAGTTAACGAAAATAGCAGACTCGGTTTTATTGAGCTCAAGAGAGTAATGAAATATGCTTAACCCATTATAAAACGAGTTAAGTACTATTGTATTTTTGAAAAATACTGAACGAACCCCATGATTCTTAGGAACCGGAAAAAATAACAACACTGGGCTAATTTACATTGAATTATGGTTCAGAAAAGCATATCAGGACCATTTTTGGCTTACTTGATAAATTTCCGTCATACCTGCCCGGTATATAGTCCACTTCCACATTCCTATTCACATATTACTACTTTCTGCCATCACGCCCAGCCAAGATCTTCCCCATATATCAATCTATTCACATCTTCCTTAAACATTACTCATACTATAACAGAAGTATTAATAAATATTTTTTCACGACATTAAAATAATAAAAAACATTATTCTCAGTATAAATGGAAATAATTTAGGAATTGGTGTCATTTAAACGAGGATAATTGTTGATATTTTTCTCATTTTGAATGAAGTTATAATAAAGAATCTTAGTAAATTTCATTTTCTTATTTATCATTTATACCCTGTTATCTGTTAAAAATGCTTTCAACACCATGTATAAAATATATTATTCAAGTATAAGAATGTACAAGAATATGAAAATAAAACTATAGAACTGTTGTTATTATTTATTAATTGCATTTTGTAAGTTTCAATGTTTTAAATATTCCGCTTGATTACCATGTTAGATACTAACGTGTACAGTATTGTGTTAGAAATCTATAATGAAACAGACATTATTTTGATTTAGCAATTACATTTAATACCTTATTTTAATGTCCAGTGATGAAATACGGTTAATGATACATGTATTGGGCAATTGTTACAATTTGATTTTTTAAGGATGAATCAAAATCGGTGCAGAAGAACAGGGCAATGATAAATGCAGTAGTGAACAGTGGATGGAAGAAGTATGACATAGTTAAAAGACATTTACATAAAATTGGGGAGCAACATTTGATAGAGGCGTTGGAAAAAAACGAGGACATAGCGATGAAAGAAAGTAAATATATTATATCTGTTTAGTATTGTTAAATGATGTTTGTGTTGTATAAGAAGGATGTTATTGTTGTTATTTGGCTTGTCCCAAAGGCCATTATACCAATGCTGGATCTCGACTTTTGACTGGTTGCCAATCGAAAAGTGCAAAATACTCCTGGTTAAGAATGAATGCGCGTGAATAATAGATCAAAGTAGTTGAACTTTTGGATCAAACTTACCAAACTACATTGAAATGCTTAAGATCGTGAATATTTAGCATATGAAATACCACATAATAATGTTTGAATGATTTTGAAAGACTTTATACCTAAATGACCCATAGAAACGAAACAACTCTGTAAAATCGATTGCACTACGTGATAAAATATGCAGAAATATTCTAAAAATAGTATCAGGCTTCACGTGACCTAACTTAGGATGTGCTATTAAAACCCGGACAGGTTACGAACGACCCGGCCACATTCCGGCTGCAGAGAAAAGGCAAATGTGGCGTGTGTCATAAAATTGCTTAATTGCACTAAGCTCAATCATCATGTATTTCCATTTGCATATTTAATAAGAAAGTATCGGGTAAATTAAAAAAATCCTTTATTTAGATATAGAAACCTTTTCGTTTGCCGATATGTCTGACACACTTTGATACGTTGTATTTTCTGCATGGTATTAAAATACATACATAGAAATACAATTTTTGATTCCTTTAATTTCCTAAGAAAAATGAGTTTTTATTTTCTCGTTATCAACTTCGCCACCAAGCCATTTGAAGCCCTATACGTTCAGTGCTTTCATCGCTCACAGCGCTTTGATTTGAAATGTTTTAAAGTGAATTTGAATACAATCGCAGTTATAAATACTACTGACTAGCATATGTTTAATAGAGGTAAAGCCATGCATCTATGATGGTTGTCTAAAGATATGACGATATTTAAAATATGTATTTATCATTTATATAAACTATTTCAACAGAACACTTCTCTAGTATTTGATAAGGATGAGGAATATTTGTTCATAATAGTGATGGATAGGGAAACGTGCAGCGTGGTTAAAAACTGTTCAGGCATGTACTCTTAATATTTAAAGGAAAGAAAACTGCACAAACTGAACATTTTATCAAATTCATGAACCGGCATTATTGCAGACGACAAAATGGACGTTGCGAAAATAGGAAAATATCTGGTGCTGATATAAATTCCCTTATTCCAGAGAACACATTCATGATACATTACTTTTTTACTATTACATTTTGAGATATATGGTGATTGGCAATAAATGTTAATTTTAAAGGTTTCTTACAGATAACTTTAGAACAGTTTGGCCTAGACACATCAGTCTTTTAGCAGGGTTGTTTGTCTTGAGTAGAAAACCCCCCTTTTTTTAATCAGTCGGTCGAATGTCAAAGTCACAATGGCTATTCATAGAAACGTTTTTTGACTGAAAACTTGGGTTATGGACTTCAATCTTTGTGGGATAGTTTGTGTTATTAGGTCTGTTGTCTCTATTCATTTTGGTGTCGGACTGTCAAAGTTAAAGTCACAGTGGTATTTATAGTAAATATGTCTTATTGATAACTCGAGAACAGTTTGGCTATTTGACCGAACTCTTTGCAGTATGTTACATCTAGGTAAGTAGATGGCCTCTTTTCATTTTGAATCGGTAAGTCAAAGGTCAATGTCACTGTTTCAATTGATAAAAGTTTGGATTTCCGTCTGGTATCTTGAAAACAGTTTAGCCTGGATCCTAAGAAATACTTGGCCTATTAAAGGACCTTGTTATGTGACACACTATCACAGGGGGCATATTATTTTTATAAACCTCTCTTGTTACATTCATATGTCTGACTTTTTTCTTTTCTTTTTTCTAACTGTCTATATTGAAATGAAATAAATAAATAACGGATGTATGATATGAAACTGTATGTTAATATATTTGAAGAAATGGTACATAATGTTTTGTTATTTTGTCACTTCGGGATATAACGACATATACTTGTTCATAGATGGTCATGGTGGTGAAAGTAATCCTGACAATGATGAAAATGGAAGAGATCCTGGAGATAGTGAAGGAGATGGTCATGGTAGTGAAAGTGATCGTGACGTTGGCGAAAATGGTAATGGAAGAGATCCTGGTGATGGCGAAGGGGGTGGACATGGTGGTGAAAGTAAACCTTAAAATGACAAAAATGGTAATGAAAGTGATTCTGGAGATGATAAAATCAAATGTTCTTATAGTGGAGGTGGTAATGTGAGATATTTGAAATATACTGTATGTGATAAAGAAGGTATTCATAGTTCAGATTCGCATGGTTTTAGGAGCGGACTCGGTTATCATGTTTTGATTTAATATACAATAATGTTTAAATGCTGTTAACTGCATAGTTTAGACAAACTTGGAAATGAAATAATTGTTTCAACTTTTTAATGAAAACGATAATAACTAAATATCAAATGGGTTTGCAGCATTAATAATCAATTGATCTTTATTGTTTCAATTACCTTGTGTTTAAATTACCAACTTTCATTATATCAACACACTTGACAATCATTTAGAGTGTAGGCATGGTATTGGAAAGTGAACATTTCTAATACTTTTCTTTTTTTCATTACATAGAAATAAAAAAAGCGCATTAGAGTCTTCATTAATATCTTCCTGTGGGTATCCTGCTCGGTAAATGCCCCATCAAATAATGAATATGGCTATCTTAAATGGTTTATATACATTCGCGAAGCCAGTGTATAAAATATATTTTTATAAAACAAAAACAATATTTATTTCCTTTTGATAAACTAGCCCTCATTAGTTCAAGGGCGTTTTTCAGGTTAAGTATTTTGTTAATCAAAGTTAGCTGTTAATGTATAATAGATTTACAAAATTAAGAACTATTCAAACAACTACTCAAAGTCACTGTTTTAACGTATCTGTATTTTTATATGAACATGTAATCTGAGTTTGTATGACACTGCTTCCTTCAATATAGTGCAATATAACAAGTTATTGTCAGTCAGTATTATATTGAGGTCAGAATAATACTGCTTTCAAAATAGTACAGTATTACACAAGCTACAGTCAGTCAATATTGCATTGAGGTCAGCAAAACACTGCTTTCAATACAGTACAGTTTTACAAGCTACAGTCAGTCAGTATTGCATTGAGGTCAGCATAACACTGCTTTCAATACAGTTCAGTATTACAAGCTACAGTCAGTCAGTATTGCATTGACGTCAGCATAACATTGCTTTCAATACAGTACAGTGTTACAAGCTACAGTCAGTCAATATTGCATTGAGGTCAGCATAACACTGCTTTCAATACAGTACATTATTACAAGCTACAGTCAGTCAGTATTCCATTGAGGTCAGCATCATACTGCTTTCAATACAGTACATTATTACAAACTACAGTCAGTCAGTATTCCATTGAGATCAGCATAATACTGCTTTCAAGGTGTAAACCCACCATTGGTTTTTGTTCTTTATTCTATAGTAAATAATAAAAGTTTGAAGGATTGTCATTCATAGATAGACCCAAATGCAGCTTACATTTTACTGTTTGTCAACCACTGCACTGTGAAAATATGATGAGAAAAGTAGGGGTCATGTGTCATATAAGAGATTTTTTTCTGCTCAGTGTGAACACTGTTGACAAAGTGAAAGTAGACATCAGAAATCATGTATAACCCTGATTTCCAAGCATCTATTTCTTTTTCATAAATTCACAATTCAAACATAACAATGCTGTCAAAATGCTCAAAACACATTAATAATGAAATTCAAATAAAAAAATCAGTATTAAAATTAAGAAAATCCATTTTTAAAGAAGAACAAACGAGAATTATTTATTGCCACCATTATGCGACTACCCCACGAAAGCACCTTTTCCAATGGTGGTACTATGCCCTTAAGGAAACTTTTTTTTTAATTTCATAATTACCTGTTTTATGCTTAGTACTATCAATTTGCAGTAATACTGCCAAGTTGTAGGCATTAAATACTTAAACTTTTGTAAGAATTCCACTTTTTACATGATCATTATATACAGGCGCTAGATGTTGACCGCCATGCAATTTTGATGTGTTTTGACTAATTTTACCAAAAAATTTTTTTTTACCTAATTCCATTAAAACTTTTACATCAAAATAGTCTCAGGACACATTGAAGACATTATCTTACCTAAATACATTGTATATATGCTAAACAATTACACAATTCAATTATTCAAAATAGGAAATCTTCAAAATTTTGTTATTTTTCATGAAATTTCAATGTAAACATGCACATACATGCTTTATTTGAGGCATACATGTAGACTTGCAAAAATGTGTTTTTTATGTAGGAAATGTCTCCAATTTACCATTTAAGACTATGCGAGTGTTAAAAAGAGGTTATTTTACCTACAATTAACATTTTGGAAAATCACCCCCATCTCACTCAATTCTCACTTATAAGTGTAAACCCACCATTGATTTTTGTTTTTTATTCCGTAGTAAATAATAAAAGTTTGAAGGTTTGTCATTCATAGAGAGACCCAAATGAAAGAAGTGAAATTACATTTTACTGTTTGTCAACCTCTGCACTATCAAAATATGATGAGAAAAGTAGGGGTCATATGTCATATAAGAGATTTTTTTTCTGCTCAGTATGTACATTGTTGCAAAAGTGAAGATAGACTTCTGAAATCATGTATTCATACCCCAATTTCCAAGCATCAATTTGTTTTTCTAAATTCACAATTCAAACATGACAATGCTGTCAAAATGTTCAAAATACATCAATAATGCCATTCAAATCAATAAATAAGCATTGAAATAAGGAAAAGGGATAAGGAATAAGCTACAGTCAGTCACTATTGCATTGGGGTCAGCATAACACTGCTTTCAATACAGTACAGTATTACAAGCTACAGTCAGTCAATATTGCATTAGGGTCAGCATAATATTGTTTTCATTACTGTACAGTATTACAAGCTACAGTCAGTCATTTTTGCATTACGGTCAGCATAACATTGCTTTCAATACAGTACAGTATTACAAGCTACAGTCAGTCAATACTGCATGGAGGTCAGTATAATACTTCTTTCAATACAGTACAGTGTTACGAGCTACAGTCAGTCACTATTGCATTACGGTCAGCATTACATTGCTTTCAATACAGTACAGTATTACAAACTATAGTCAGGCATTATTGCATTGGGTCAGCATAACACTGCTTTCAATACAGTACATTATTACACAAGCAACAGTCAGTCAGTATTGCATTGAGGTCAGAAAAACACTGCTTTCAATTCAGTACAGTATTACAAGCTACAGTCAGTCAATATTGCATGGAGGTCAGCATAATACTGCTTTCAGTAAAGTACAGTATTACGAACTACAGTCAGTCACTATTGCATTAAGGTCAGCATTACATTGCTTTCAATACAGTACAGTTTTACACAAGCTACAGTCAGTCAATATTGCATTGAGGTCAGCATAACACTGCTTTCAATACAGTACATTATTACACAAGCTACAGTCAGTCAGTATTGCATTGAGGTCAGCAAAATACTGCTTTCAATTCAGTACAGTATTACAAGCTACAGTCAGTCAATATTGCAGGGAGGTCAGCATAATACTGCTTTCAGTACAGTACAGTATCACAAACTACAGTCAGTCACTATTGCATTAAGGTCAGCATAACACTGCTTTCAATACAGTACATTATTACACAAGCTACTGTCAGTATTGCATTGAGGTCAGCAAAATACTGCTTTCAATATAGTAAAGTATTAAAAACTACAGTCAGGCAATATTGCATTGATGTCAGCATAACATTGCTTTCAATACAATACAGTATTACAAGCTACAGTCAGTCAATATTGCATTAAGGTCAGCATAACACTGCTTTCAATACAGTACAGGTTTACACAAGCTACAGTCAGTCAATATTGCATTGAGGTCAGTATACTACTTCTTTCAATACAGTACATTATTACACAAGCTACAGTCAGTAAGTATTGCATTGAGGTCAGCAAAATACTGCTTTCAATACAGTACAGTATTACAAGCTACCGTCAGTCAATATTACATTGGGTCAGCATAACACTGCTTTCAATACAGTACATTATTACACAAGCTGTAGTCATTCAGTATTGCATTGAGGTCAACAAAAAAATGCTTTCAATATAGTACAGTATTTAAAGCTACAGTTAGGCAATATTGCATTGATGTCAGCATAACACTGCTTTCAATACAATACAGTATTACAAGCTACAGTCAGTCAATATTGCATTTGAGTCAGCATAATACTGCTTTTAATACAGTACAGTATTACAAGCTTCAGTCAGTCAGTATTGCATTGAGGTCAGCATAACATTGCTTTCAATACAGTTCAGTATTACAAGCTACAGTCAGTCAATATTGCACTGGGGTCAGCATAACACTGCTTTCAATACAGTACAGTATAACAAGCTACAGTCAGTCACTATTGCACTGCGGTCAGCATAACACTGCTTTCAATACAGTACAGTATTACAAGCTACAGTCAGTTAATATTGCATGGGGGTCAGCATAATACTGCTTTCAATACAGTACAGTATAACAAGCTACAGTTAGTCAGTATTGCATTGAAGTCAGCATAATATTGCTTTCAATACAGTACAGTATTACAAGCTATTGTCAGTCAATATTGCATGGGAGTCAGCATAATACTGCTTTCAATACAGTACAGTATAACAAGCTACAGTCAGTCAATATTGCATGAGGGTCACCATAACACTGCTTTCAATACAGTACAGTTTTACAAGCTACAGTCAGTCAGTATTGCATTGAGGTCAGCATAATATTGCTTTCAATACAGTACAGTATTATAAGCTACAGTCAGTCAGTATTCACATTCACTCGGCTACAGTTGACATTACACTGCTGTTAGAGTAGACAATAGTACTTCATATACATATATATGATGAATGATGAATGAAGTTCATGGTTATTAATGATAATATTATCATTTATTTTAATTAACATGTGTTATGCTTTATATATGAATGTATTCAAGATAATATTGATAAATGTTTATTCAGTGTTGATGAAATTGATACATGTTTTGAGAAAAATACATTTTTTCATAAAATCTCGCTCAACAATTGAAGTAATTGTTATTTTTTTTTGTTAATATTAATTTGATAGTTTATTTCTATTACATATTCCATCGATGAGTAAAACAAGGATACTTCAACCTTTATAATGTGACTTGTCTCAAACATTTGCTATTGGGTTTGAATGTAAATATTAACGTTATATAACTGATAAATTCAAAAATATGTTACATGTTTGGGGCAATGTGAGTGCTCAAAGACAGATTAATTGATGGGGAATAAGTTATTGCTTGGAAATGTTACATGTTGGGTAATAAGTGATTGCTTATATATATGTTACATGTTGGGGAATAAATGATTGCTTATATATATGTTACATGTTGGGGAATAAGTGAGTGCTTATCTATATGTTAGATGTTGGGGAATAAGAGAGTGCTTAGAGATATGTTACACGTTGGGGAATAAGAGAGCGTTTAGAGAAATGTAACAAATTTGGGAATAAGTGAGTGCTTCGGTATGATACATGTTTGGGAATAAGTGAGTGCTTCGGTACGATACATGTTGGAGAATAAGTGAGTGCTTAGATATGATACATGTTGGGTAATAAGTGAGTGCTTAGATATGATACATGTTGGGTAATAAGTGAGTGCTTAGATAGTGTACATGTTGGGTAATAAGTGAGTGCTTAGATATGATACATGTTAGGGAATAAGTGAGTGCTTATCTATATGTTACATGTTGGGGAATAAGAGAGTGCTTAGAGATATGGTACACGTTGGGGAATAAGAGAGTGTTAAGAGATATGTTACAAATTGGGGAATAAATGAGTGCTTCGGTATGATACATATTGGGGAATAAGTGAGTGCTTCGGTATGATACATGTTGGGTAATAAGTGAGTGCTTAGTTATGATACATGTTGGGTAATAAGCGAGTGCTTAGATATGATACATGTTAGGGAATGTGAGTGCTGAGAGATATTGTACATGTTAGGGAATAAGTGATTGCTTAGATATGGTACATTGTTAGGGAATAAGTGAGTGCTTTGAGATATGTTTCACATTGGGGAAAAAGTGAGTGCTTAGATATGATACATGTTAGGGAATAAGTGAGTGCTTAGATATGATATATGTCAGGGAATAAGTGAGTGCTTAGAGATATGTTACATGTTGGGGAATAAGTGAATGCTTAGAGATATGGTACATGTTAGGGAACAAGTGAGTGCTTAGAGATATGTTTCACATTGGAGAAAACGTGAGTGCTTAGTTATGATACATGTTAGGGAATAAGTGAGTGCTTAGAGATATGTTTCACATTGGGGAATAAGTGAGTGCTTAGAGATATTGTACATGTTGGAGAATAAGTGAGTGCTTAGAGATATGTTTCACATTAGGGAAAAAGTGAGTGCTTAGATATGATACATGTTAGGGAATAAGTGAGTGCTTAGAGATATTGTACATGTTGGGAAATAAGTGAGTGCTTAGAGATATTGTACATGTTAGGGAATAAGTGAGTGCTTAGAGATATGTTTCACACTGGGGAATAAGTGAGTGTTTAGATATGATACATGTCAGGGAATAAGTGAATGCTTAGAGATATTGTACATGTTAGGGAATAAGTGAGTGCTTAGAGATATGTTTCACATTGGGGAATAAGAGAGTGCTTAGAGATATTGTACATGTTGGAGAATAAGTGAGTGCTTAGAGATATGTTTCACATTAAGGAAAAAGTGAGTGCTTAGATATGATACATGTTAGGGAATAAGTGAGTGCTTAGAGATATTGTACATGTTGGGAAATAAGTGAGTGCTTAGAGATATTGTACATGTTAGGGAATAAGTGAATGCTTAGAGATATGTTTCACACTGGGGAATAAGTGAGTGTTTAGATATGATACATGTCAGGGAATAAGTGAATGCTTAGAGATATTGTACATGTTAGGGAATAAGTGAGTGCTTAGAGATATGTTTCACATTGGGGAAAACGTGAGTGCTTAGTTATGATACATGTTAGGGAATAAGTGAGTGCTTAGAGATATGTTTCACATTGGGGAATAAGAGAGTGCTTAGAGATATTGTACATGTTGGAGAATAAGTGAATGCTTAGAGATATGTTTCACATTGGAGAATAAGTGAGTGCTTAGAGATATTGTACATGTTAGGGAATGAGTGAGTGCTTAGAGATATTGTACATGTTAGGGAATAAGTGAGTGCTTAGAGATATGTTTCACACTGGGGAATAAGTGAGTGCTTAGATATGATACATGTCAGGGAATAAGTGAATGCTTAGAGATATTGTACATGTTAGGGAATAAGTGAGTGCTTAGAGATATGTTTCACATTGGGGAAAACGTGAGTGCTTAGTTATGATACATGTTAGGGAATATGTGAGTGCTTAGAGATATGTTTCACATTGGGGAATAATTGAGTGCTTAGAGATATTGTACATGTTGGAGAATAAGTGAGTGCTTAGATATATGTTTCACATTGGGGAATAAGTGTGTGCTTAGTTATGATACATGTTAGGGAATAAGTGAGTGCTTAGAAATGATACATGTTAGGGAATAAGTGAGTGCTTAGAGATACATGGTACACGTTGGGGAATAAGTGAGTTCTTAGAGATATGTTTCACATTGGAGAATAAGTGAGTGCTTAGATATGATACATGTTAGGGAATAAGTGAGTGCTTTAAGATATTGTACATGTTAGGGAATAAGTGAGTGCTTAGAGATATGTTTCACATTGGGGAATAAGTGAGTGCTTAGAGATATTGTACATGTTGGAGAATAAGTGAGTGCTTAGTTATGATACATGTTAGGGAATAAGTGAGTGCTTAGAGATATTATATATGTTATGGAATAAGTTAGTGCTTAGAAATGATACATGTTAGGGAATAAGTGAGTGCTTAGATATACATGGTACACGTTGGGGAATAAGTGAGTTCTTAGAGATATATTTCACATTGGAGAATAAGTGAGTGCTTAGATATGATACATGTTAGGGAATAAGTGAGTGCTTAAAGATATTGTACATGCTAGGGAATAAGTGAGTGCTTAGAGATATGTTTCACATTGGGGAATACGTGAGTGCTTAGAGATATTGTACATGTTGGAGAATAAGTGAGTGCTTAGTTATGATACATGTTAGGGAATAAGTGAGTGCTTAGAAATGATACATGTTAGGGAATAAATGAGTGCTTAGAGATACATGGTACACGTTGGGGAATATGTGAGTTCTTAGAGATATGTTTCAAATTTGGGAAAAAGAGAATGCATAGAGATCTGGTACTTGAAGGGCAATAAGAGAGTGCTTAGAGATATGGTACATTTTGGGGGAATAAAGAGTGCTTAGAAATATGTTACGTGATGGAGAATATGTGAGTACTTAGAGATACGTTATATGTTGGGTAATAATAGAGGGCTTAGAAATATGTTACATTTTGGGGAATAAAAGAGTACTAAGAGAAATGTTGCATTTTGGGGAATAAGAGAGTACTTTGTTGACCTCAAGTATTGACTGTTTAACAGTTTGTAGGTCTTACAATTACATTTTATTCAAGAGACACACGGCAATTTTTTATTTTATATGTACACTACAAATTAATCTTTACACCTGAACATATACTCAACCATAACCAGAGATTAATCTCAAAGTATAAGTTAACTATTTGACACCTCGTATAATCATTTTTTTAATAGTTCTGTTTATAAATCAATGATACATCTCATTCGGCAAAATCATCATAAATAATAGAATATATATTTCGTGTTATTTTTGTGAGTTATACTGGTAAAATACATGTTTAATACAAATAAAAGATAATTTACAAAATGTTCTCTGTCTATGTGTGTGTGTTCGGTCAATTGAGGGTTTTTTACTATCATAGTTTTCAGAAATAGTTATGTAACAATTTCTCAAAATTGCCTTGTATCCCTTTAATAAGCCAAAATGCCTGTCATGTCAACGAAACAACAATTATTGACAGCCAACGTATATTGCTTACATATCAAATTATTTACCTTTTGTGATATGACATGATTATGATAATGATTATGATACGATTACGATAACGATACGATATTATATTATATATTATATTATTCATTTTACACAAATCGTCGTAAACGTAAACCAACAATCATTCATACTATTTACCTATTGAAGATGGATAAAGTCAAAACTCAAACAAGTGAATTAGTTCATAGTATTGGAATTTAATTGGCCATGGCTTCCATAATATATGAATACAAACTGTGCAGTCATGAAAGTCATAAAGTAATAGTATGTTCATATCACAGACCAGTTTATAATTGTCACTGAAAGATTGACCCTGTGAACCCTGGATACAGAAGTTCACAAAGATTTAAATCACTTTCCTTCGAAATGTCCGCAAACAATGATCATTTAATGGTGCTGTGACCGCGAAATAAATACTGCCAGCCGCCTTTATAGGAAACATGTGTATATTACGTCTTCTGCAGAAGCCACGACGATTGGAACAGGTTTGTCTTGCATGCCAGAAAACGACTTCCAAGAGAGATCCTGAAAAATATATAAAGAACAACCGAAAACTGTTTCAAAAGACATACCTTTAGCAATTAAAAAGCAGGATGTGGGAGGATGGGTATTTTTGCAATATATAGAAACACAATGGGTTATTAATAATTTTTCTGCGATTGGATGTGCAAACAGCTTCCTGAGATCCGGAACGCCTGAAAAGGGAAGTTGATAAAACGAAGTTCCTGTAATAATCACATTACTGTAATAATGACGCAAATACATGAATAAAGGTATTTAGAAGCGGTGTCCTCCTTCAATAACCAGATTTGGTCTTTTACTCGACAAGTCCTATTATTGAAGATGGATAAAGTCAAAACGCAAACAAGTGAACTAGTTCATAGTATTGGAATTTAATCGGCCATCGCTTCCATAATATATGAATACAAACTGCAGTCATGAAAGTCATTAAGTAATAGAATGTTCATATCACAGACCAGTTTATAATTGTCACTGAAAAATTGACCCTGTTAACCCTGGGTACAGATGTTCACAAAGATTTAAATCACTTTCCTTCGAAATGTCCACAAACAATGATCATTAAATGGTGCTGTGACCGCGAAATACTGTCATATGCCAATAGTCGTATTAGATGCCACTAGAGGCACCGCCATAAAATGGGGGAAGCGAAACAGCAACATAAACAATTGAAATGAAATAAAATAACTGGTCCCTCAATATAAAACTTCAAATGTTTTATTCAAGCTAATATGACAAGCCTTAAATGGAGGATTGGCCAACGCACCTCAAATGGAAGCGATATGTTGCGCCAACATAAATCATGCACATTATGCATAAAGTACTTATCTCATCTCAAATATACTAGTAATGTTACATCGGACATTTTTGCATTATAAAACCTCAATTGGGAGATTGGCCAACGCACTTCAAATGGAAGCGCTATGTCACGCCAACATACATCAAGACATTATGCATACAATATTTATCTTATCTCAAATATACTATTATTTTGCATCGGACACTGTTGCATTATAAAACCTCAAATGGAGGACTGGCCAACGCACTTCAAATGGAAGCGATATGTCGCGCCAACATACATCAAGCACATATGCATACAACATTCATCATATCTCAAATATACTAGTATTTTTGCATCGGACATTTTTGCGTTCTAAAACCTCAAATGGAGGATTGACCGACGCACTTCAAATGGAGGAGATATGTAGCGCCAACATACTTCAAGCACATAATGAACACAATATTCATCTTATCTCAAATGTACTAGTATTGTTTTTTATTTGCATCGGACATTTTTTGCGTTTTAAAACCTCAAATTGAGGATTGACCGACGCACTTCAAATGGAAACAATATGTCACCCCAACATACGTCAAGCACATAATGCATACAATATTCATCTTATCTCAAATGTACTAGTACTTTTGCATCGGACATTTTTTGCGTTATAAAATCTCAAATGGAGGATTGACCGACGCAATTCAAATGGAAGCGATATGTCGCACCAACATACACCAATCACATAATGCACACAATATCTATCTTATCTCAAATATACTACATTTGTAGTATTTTTACATCGGACATTTTTTGCGTTATAAAACCTCAAATGGAGGATTGACCGACGCACTTCAAATGGAAGCGATATGTCGCGCCAACATACATCAAGCACATAATGAACACAATATTCATCTCATCTGAAATGAAATAGTTTTTTGTTTTGTTTTTTTGTTTGTTGTTTTTTTTTGCATCGGACATTTTTGCGTTCTAAAACCTCAAATATAGGATTGGCTTACACACTTCAAATGGAAGCGATATGTCGCGTCACATACTTCAAGTACATAATGCACACAGTATTCATCTTATCTCAAATGTACTAGTATTTTTGCATCGAACATTTTTGCGTTCTAAAACCTCAAATGGAAGATTTACCGATGCACTTCAAATGGGAGCGATATGTCGCGCCAACATGCATCAAGCACATAATGCACACAATATTCATCTTATCTCAAATGTACTAGTATTTTTGCATCGGACATTTTTTGCATTATAAAACCTCAAATGGAGGATTGACCTACGCACTTCAAATGGAAGCGATATGTCGCGCCAACATACATCAAGCACAACATAATGCATACAATATTCATCTTATCTCAATACTTATCTTATCTCAATACTAGTATTTTTGCATCGGACATTTTTGTGTTATAAAACTTCAAATGGAGGATTGACCGATGCACTTCAAATGGAAGAGATATGTCGCGCCAACTACATCAAGCACATAATGTATAAAATATTCATCTTATCTCAAAATTTGTACTAGTATTGTTGCATCGGACATTTTTGCGTTATAAAACGTCAAATGGAGGATTGACTGACCCACTTCAAATGGAAGCTGTATGTCGCGCCAACATACATCAAGCACATTATGCAATCAATATTCATCTTATCTCAAATATACTAGATTTTTGCATTATAAACCTCCAATGGAGGATTGACCGACCCACTTCAAATGGAAACAATGTTTCGACACCTTACATAAAGCACATTATGCATACAATATTTATCTTATTTCGAATGTCCTGTTTTTTTTTGTTTTTGCATCAGACATTTTTGCATTATAAAACCCTAAAATGGAGGATTGGCCAATGCACTTCAAATGGAAGCACATTATGCTTACAATATTAATCTCAAATATATCTGTATTTTTGCATCGGACAGTTTGCAACATAAACCTAAATTAAAGATTGCCAACACAATTCTAATAGAAGAGATCTATTAGGTTATAACAATTTAATTTATTATATCCAAATAGGATAAAATAATATATAAACCTGATGAGTCACATACTTTAACAATTTGTTTAGGTGAAATCATGACTGCACTGTCTCACCATGACCATTCTGAATAGGCAAAGGGAAATTCTCTTAGAAGTTGTAAAAACATGAAGCCCCTGTGTGGTTCCATTTAAAAATAACAGAACAAATGAATACCGTCACTGAAAAGACTCTAATCCGCTTCCACAATATCTGGCTATCTTATGTATACCCCATTCAATTGAAGGACTTCAGAGGTCACCTTATTAATAACCCATACCCCAGGCGTACTTTATATCAAGCCGTATTGTTATCCCCCCCCACCTCCACCTCCCAAGAAAGACGAGGTAAAATCAGATACAAACTCGTAACACTCTGGGAATGCCAGTTATTGACTGCAATGTTTAAGCGTTACTTTCGTTTTATCCAAAACGTAAATTAAGCATCGTCTCAATTCGTTTTAGCTTTTCGGACGGAATTCTGACTTTTATTTCAAGTGAGTCAATTTTTAGACCTTAAAATTTAAGACCAAAAGTTTCATCACTTGCAACAGGAATACCAATTTCTAAACATAAGTTATCAAATGAACACATTAATGAACTGCATTCACTGGATTCTTTCTTGCCACCAAACAAAAATTCATCCAAATAATGAAGAACACAAACAAGTTCTACCCTTTGTTTTAATGCCCACTCTAAGAAGGTTGAAAACTTTTCAAAAAGCAAGCAGTAAATAGAACATCCCATAAAGGTACTTTCTTCCTAAACTAAAGCCCGGTAACACATAGTCCGGTGGATGGACTGGTAATAACTTCAGTGCAGATTTAATATTCATTTTTCCTAATAAAGCCACATCCAAGGGGACTGACCATGGTCACTGCCTCATGAAATTGGGTGTAATGAAATTTACACAACACTTCATTAATAAAACCATTTACACTTGAACCAGGAGGATGTGACAAATGTTTTTTTGTTTTTTTTTAAGTCACATTACCAATGGGGGATAATCTTATATTGGGAAATGGTTTCTCCACAAAAGGGGCTGCCATTCTGACTAAAACTATTTCTTTAATCACTAACTCAAAGGCGACTTTTTTATTACTTTTATTTGAAACTAGATTTTTACTAAAAATTATATTTTATATATGGATATATACAGTTCATTATTAACATTCACCAACTATAATTAGTCCATGGAGCATTAAAACAGCCGGTTGCTTATATAGCCTTAGGTGACGACTTACACCGGTTTAACGGCATCTGCTCAAAGTAAACCACCAATATGAGTTTAATTAAAAAAGTGTTGAATGCCACAATAAAATTATAAATGTACACTGGTCATACCCATTACCGCGAGTCTAAAATTCTGTTAACCATGTAAATAATGGCATCAATAATAAACAGTAATAAGTAACTTAAGCGTGCCGGTACGAACTGTGAACAAATACCGATGATAACGCTTTGCGCATGTCTATGATATCGTTATTTTAATGGGCATTTGCGGAAATAGGTATACCATTAGATACTTGCACCACGAGATCCATCATATCGACAAATACAAACTGCCCGAACGCGACTGCTCCAAGCTACATGGAATAATTACATTAAACCATTTATCATAAATTTCAATAATAAACTGTTTAGTTATTTCGAACATTGTTTAAAACCGAAAAAGTTTGTCAAGTTTTCTCAGAAGACGAAATCGTGTACGTCTCGCCTTGTCATTGATTTTCATTCAAAATCCATCAAAATCAAGAAACATCGAAGTGAAAAAGTAGTTTTAATATATATAACAACATGAAATAGAATTATAAGCACAAATCTGTCAAGTTATTTTTTGCAATATATAGAAACACAATGGGTTATTAATAATTTTTCTGCGATTGGATGTGCAAACAGCTTCCCGAGACCCGGTGTAGCGTGATATCCTTCAGACCGTGAGATTCGTCAGGCATCCAGTTTTGTCTTACGATTCTCACAGCGCTGGTCGTAAATAATGTCAGTCATGAGAATTGTAAGACAAATCTATATAATATTAATCTAAATAAATTTACAGTTAATATTGCATCTAGTTTATTACTTTTTATACTCTGTCGTATATAGGAGTTATACAATGAATTTTAAGGCAGTTAGACGAGGGATAGCTTTTGTTTTATTTGAATTTCCGACGTGCTTTGAGACGCAAAGTAAAAAAAGGACTCTTTGGAGAGACCTTCATTCAATATTAAATTAAATGATAATTTAAATTAATTCAAATAATAATGAAAATGATAATAATAAAAGTAAATGATAATCGAGATAAAATAATGAAAATGACACATTTATTTTCCTTTTTTGGCAGCTGTGCATTTCAAACATATTGGTATAAGTTACTATAAATATTAACTGCTTAATACTCATCTTTAAGCCAAATATGAACAAATATGACACCGATTCTTCAGAAAATAATTTTGTAATTTCCAATTTTTACCTTTTTGAGGACCCTCTGGACTAAGTCACGGCTAGATTTCTTGAATCTGCCAACCAATAAATGTTATTCCCAGTATAGTGTATAATATGTAACTATAGGCCTTGTCTTACAGATCTCATGGCTAGATTTCTATATATATGTCAACCAATAAATGAAGATATTTGAGGGTAATAATGATTGTTAATGAAAGTAACTGTTTTTGGGGATTAAAACACACTTATGATTTATAATTCAATTTAATAAGAATGGCTATAGAAAATGAAATGAATATAATTATATACATCTCTCTCTCTCTCTCTCTCTCTCTCTCTCTCTCTCATTAAAATCAAATATATATACAAAAAAAGTTAAAATAACAAAAACTATAGTCAAATTTATCAATCTCTCTCTCTCTCTCTCTCTCCTTTTTCAACAACAAATACAGTTATATGCAAGACTATGTCTTTCCCTCAATATTAAATTATATACAAATGTATGTACAAGGAAAACCAAAACACTACAATAAAAAACAAATAAACAAGTAATCTCTCTCTTTTTTTTCTTAAAACAATACTTATATAATCAAAGATACATACAAGAAAAAGATCAACAACAAATACTGTTATAAACAAGTCTCTGTCTTTCCTTTAGTCTATCTCTCAAAACGATACGTTTCTCTCTCAATTTCTAAACGAACGACTTCTGTACCTTCCCTGCTGCTTCCAAGAACGCGCCCGTCTGTAATTCCCTGCGGTCGTATGCATCCCAAAGCTCTGTGACAAGCAGGTCGACACGAAGGTACTTCGATTTCTGGTGCCTGTTCATCTTTTCTTCGCGGACCAGCTTCACCGTCATTGGTACCTTCTCCGATAGACGTCTTAACAACGGAACCAGAACGTAAAATTGGAGGTTCGCCCTTCCGGCAGAAAGGTTCAGCTTACGGTGCAACCCTGAAAAGAAATATATGTATTAAACGATTACATTAGTCTGTATTGAGATTTACATACTCACAAAGCTTGACCATATTATTATAATTATTATTATAAAGAGCAGATTAATACCTCTGAGTCCTTGCATTCTCCACAGACGTAAGCAAGTATGTGTTGTCTTTAATGGCCGACATGTACTCTTTGTATGGAATATCTGTTTAAAAAAATAAATTTAAATTAAGACAAACTATATTTATTGATATATTGGATAAGTTCATAGCAATACTTTTAAAACTCTTCAAGTTCAGGAGCAAATATCATATTTGATACATCCAAAGTTGCAGTTAACGTTAAACGCTTACTATCATTTATTTATAAAGATTGATATTTTTCGTATTATAACAGATAAATAAAAACGCCGATAATACGTTTTTAATTTACAGTTTTTAAATATCAAAAGAGATGTTTTACTAAATGCAAATTGATTTACATTGTGTCAACATTGTGATTATTTATTTGTTTGCATATTGCCGGACGTAAATAATCAAGTTTAGTTTTAAATCAAACGCAAATTGATTTCATTATTCTAATAACTGGGATGCATGAAAACATGTTTATTTGTTTGCACAATGTGCGACGTCTGTATTGGCGTTTAGATATTTGTAATCAAACACGAATTGATTTTCATTGTTACATTTTGGTTTAATCGTTTAAACGATACGCATTCAATCATACGCAAATTGTTTTCCTTGTTCAAATAATTGTTGTACTTGTTTGAACAATGTACGACTCGAGTAATCAAGTTTACCTTTAATTTTTAAAATCCGTTAACTTAATTGTTTAAACATTAAAACACCCGTATACTTGTTATTACAATGTGCGACACAAATTATCAAGTTTAACGCTACCATATTTATTTCATGAATATTTTAATGATTAATAACTGCATCATATATTTTATGTATATAATAATTGTTATGTATGTAACAATATAATAAAGAACACTGATATTGCTATATAAAATATAAATAAAAAGTGGGGCCGGATTGACCATGCTAAATGGAGCCGGATTCTCCTTGGTCGTTTTGGAGTGGGGCCGGATTATCCAGGTTCCTTCTGCACGAATCTCTCTTTCCTTGTAATGGGGTGGATATGGCCAGGAACTGCAGGAAGCCACAGGCTGTGCAGGTGGGGCTAATCCCTTAAGGTTAAAGATTGAAGTACACCGACTGTATTGGAAGTTAAGCAATGAAGTATGGGGTTAGTACTCGGATGGGTGACCACCGTCACTTTAATAGGCATAAAGCATTTGTTAAGAAACATTTTAAGATAAATAAAAACAGTCAAAATCACAACACGCTATAGGTTTTGCATTCCTGACACTGCTAGAAAAAATTATGTAAGTTTGAATTAATGACGATAGGTATACCTTTGCTATAATTCAATTAATTGTTCCAGATGGTGACAGCAGCAACTTGAGCAAGGGGGCGCCGGACGTTTCGGTAAATAGCCAGTTGGGTAAATTAGATTTATATAGTAAACCGATTGGACGTTTCGGTAAAAAGGCAATTATATAGTAATTATATGGTAAAGTATATCATACTTCTCACGAATACAATAAATGATAAAAATTACTTTGTTTGTTTTGATCACTCGTTCCACTGTGCATTATATTGGGTAGTGTCTAAACTGGTAGAGGATGGGGATAAATTACGAGTAAAATTTACGTCGAACAAACGGACATTGGGTCACCCAAAACAAATAAAGGACATTAAGACAGGATATGGAGTTAAAGAAAACATACACAGTTTTAGTCCATATGGTATCAATCAATTACAAACCGAAACATGACATATATATTACGCTAAGAAGTACATGTACAACTGCAAATCAATCCTTTTTGCGCTAATTCGATATAGTACACGCTCCATTGTGCTGATACCTTATAACATCATAATTAGGTAGACATTGTACAACCTGAGCAGCTGTGCCAATGGCGGAGATAGACTATAATAAAAGTTTATTTTAACAATATTTTTCTCTTTTTGTTGTCTGATGATTATCACACCGGAAGTGCTAATGATGATGCGCATGCGCACTGACAGTTTTCATTGGGCTGAAGGATCTCACGCTACACCAGAACGCCTGAAAAAGGAAGTTGTTAAAACGGAGTTCCTGTAATAATCACATTACTGTAATAATGCATTTTCCTTATTTTAATGCTCATTTTTTTATTTGAATGGCATTATTGATGTATTTTAAACATTTTGACAGCATTGTCATGTTTGAATTGCGAATTTAGAAAAAAGAATTAATGCATGGAAATTGGAGTATGAATACATGATTTCGGAAGACTACTTTCAATTTGTCAACAGTGTACACACTGGGCAGAAAAAAACCCTCTCATATGACACAAGACCCCTACTTTTATCATCATATTTTGATAATGCAGTGGTTGACAAACAGTAAAATGTAGGTTTCACTTCGTTCATTTTGGTCTCTCTATCAATGACAAGCCTTCATTTTTTTATTATTTACAATAGAATAAAGAACAAAAATCAATGGTGGGGTTACACCTATAAACAAACTATATCTAAGTAAACACTACATTGTATTTACTTGGGCAAACAATGCCAAGTGGCCAGTAGGCGGAGTCATAGTCATTCTCGCGTTCGAACAATTGAGTTTATGTGATAGTTCTTAATTCAACATATGTTTTGTAATTTTATAAATGTAATTATTTCTTTATAATCATTACAATGCATACATATCAAATAAAATGTTCTTTCAGTACATTGAGTTATTGTTTATACCAATTTTGTATAGACAACCTATGCATTTCTTTCTGATATTGGGATGAGTCCTCCGCGGCCGAGCGGTCTAAGATGTTGTCTCAAAATCTCTGTCATTTCACAGATGAGACAACTGTGCAAGGTACATTACCAGAAGTACGATGGTTATACCAGTGACTTAATAAGTAATTACATGTACATGTAAATATCATCATCGGATACCCCCAGGTGTTAATTCCGATGGATTACCCGTGGGAATTCGACGATTCTAGTAGGTCGGAGGGCTAATATTATTCAGTATACACGGCTGGAATTACCGGTGGCGCCATAGGTTTTTCGTCATATGGTGACTCAACTATGTGAGATAAACAAATTACAAGTGTTATTGGAGAATAGAATAATACGTTTTATAACTTTATATTCATGCTCTGCATATCTGGCTGATAGACGTAATAGAAGAAAACATGTGGTAATTAATATTTATCTCTGTACATCTGGCTGATAGTAATGATGAAACAATATATGTGAATACTTAATAAACATACTCCGTATATCTGGCTGATAGCCACAGTAGAATAATACATGTGCTAATTAATATTTGTCTCCGTATATCTGGCTGATAGCCACAATAGAAAAATACTTGTGGTAATTAATATTTATCTCTGTACATCTGGCTGATAGTAATGATGAAACAATACATGTGAATACTTAATGAACATACTCCGTATATCTGGCTGATAGCCACAATAGAATAATACATGTGCTAATTAATATTTATCTCCGTATATCTGGCTGATAGCCACAATTGAATAATACATGTCGTAGTTAATATTTATCTCTGTACATCTGGCTGATAGTAATGATGAAACAATACATGTGAATACTTAATAAACATACTCTGTACATCTGGCTGAAAGTAATGATGAAACAGTACATGTGAATACTTGTTTATTAATATTCATCTCTGTACATCTCATGGATAGCCACAATAGAAGAATACATGTGATAGTTAATATTTTTCTCTGTACATCTGGCTGATAGTAATGATGAAACAATACATGTGAATACTTAATAAATTATCTCTGTATATCTGGCTGATAGCTACAATAGAAAAATACATGTGATAATCAATATTCATTTCTTTACATCTCGCTGATAGCCACAATAGAAGAATACATGTGATAGTTAATATTCATCTCTGTGCATCTGGCTGATAGTAATGATGAAACAATACATGTGAATACTTCATAAATAAACTCTGTATATCTGGCTGAAAGCCACAATATAAAAATACATGTGATAATTAATATTCATCTCTGTACATCTCGCCGATAGCCACAATAGATGAATACATGTGATAGTTAATATTCATCTCTGTACATCTGGCTGATAGTAATGTTGAAACAATACATGTAAATACTTAATAAATATACTCTGTATATCTGGCTGATAGCCACAATAGAAACATACATGTGATAATTAATATTCATCGCTGTACATCTCGCTGATAGCCATAATAGAAGAATACATGTGATGATTAATATCCATCTCTGTACATCTGGCTGATAGTAATGATGAAACAATACATGTGAATACTTAATAAATATATTCGGTATATCTGGCTGATAGCCATAATAGAAAATACCTGTGGTGAGAGATCTACCAGTATGTAAAATTGCGATTTTCATTATAGACTGAAGAGACGTAATTGTTGGGTTGTTAGATAGTCAGCAGAGAGTAGTTCAATGTGACTATATACTTAACGGCTTTTCTAACTCCACACTTATTTTTTTGCTAATATCTCTGTCAAATATTAAAATATCTCAATGAATTTTATGCACAATGTTAACTGATCATTTTTTTACAAGAAAACATAACAGTAATAACGATCGGGTGCAATATCAATGCTCAACACAAGTAACAACAGGACAACCCGTACGAATTTTCTAGATGCCGTATAGTTAGGGTTGCTGACGAAGCTGTCATACCCGACGACCAAGTTCATCCCGTATGTGTTCTATGGGATTCAGATCGGGACTCTAGAACACCATGGCAACACACGGATGTTGTTTCTGTCATTCGTCCAATAATTTTCATAAACCGTCAACACTGACAAATTTTATGTGTTTACGACATATACATCATCACTAAATACATTTGTTTCGATTTGGTGGGTGTACCACCCTTAAATAATTGACAAGAGACAAAAAGCACGAAATACACCTGCATCTCGGAACAGGTATAAACTGGTTTACGGTCAACTTTATTCATGGCACGATCTTTATCATCATGTACAATGACAGCAGACGAAAATTCATAAACTTATTGCTTTAAATAAAAGAAATACGTCAAAAATAAAAATGTGAAGTTAGAAAAGCCGTTAAGTATATATATATATATATACTTAACGGCTTTTCTAACTAATTTTAATTTTAATTTTTTTTTGATAGGGTTTATCGCCATGTTCAACACATTTCAGGCTGTATATGGCATATCCAGTTTTACTAGTGGAGGACTGGTGACGACAGACTCAGTCATTCCGCAAGTAATTGGAAACTCTCTCTCACATGAAGTTTTTGGAGCGAGCGGGACTCGAACGTACAACCTTAGCGGTGAAAAATAAATGATCTTGAGACGGCGCCTTAGACCACCGGCCACGGAGGACGCTAGTAGGTGTGACTAAATAAGCATGTGTTGTTAAGCTACATGCATTGAGTATATAATTCTACGTGTGTTAGCCTGCGTTGGTATTAAATTATTAAAAAAAAACGAGATAAGAACTGAATCTCAATGAATGCACATCTTGTCATAAAATACCATAGTACCTGTAGTTCTTATTAGAGTGTGTCCAAACTTGGATTATTTAGCGAATTAGTCGCATTAGATCAAACTAGCCAGAGTTATAGTGGTAAGTAATATTCTAAATGTAACTGATCGTAGCCCAGGGTCGGCTATAGTTACAACTAACCAGGTATCGAACATAAGTTACTCCACTTGATAGGACAACGAGGTGTGGTGATGTAAGAGTGCAGTTTACTATCATTATGTAAATATGCATGATCGTTTACAATCTAAGATTAATTGCATATCTGATAATGAACACGAAGGTCAACTAGATAGCAGAATACTAGACTAACACAAACGTGTGTATGTGCATGCCCATGTACATATGAGTTGAGGATATATCTGGCAATTAAGGTAAAACCTAGAACTTCTATATTTCTTAACCGCGATGTTTACGTTTAGGAAATAGATGTACGTGGTTGTTTTCACTGTGATGGGCATATTTCATTTGGTGGTGTTAAAGTGGGTTAAGGGTTATGGAAAACACTCGTCACCGACTTCATCACAGTGTTAGAGTGCTAATGTTTTGTCTTGTAAACACGTTGCCACCTCAAGTGTTTAGCTCGACTGGTCCTTCTATGCAATATACAGTAGCATGTATACATGGGTAACACGTAACTGACGTGTATCTCTGGTAACGAGTAAATGCAATCTCCGGTAGCATGTATAAACGGATAACAGGGTCCGAGGTTATAAATACTTTTACCATGCTCCACTCAAGATTTCATGCTCAACTCAAATATGAATCGGCCCATTTTAACAAAATAAACGTAAATACGTACATGTATAATTTTCTACCTCAAATCTGCACTTATACTCTAAAATTCGAGACATAGTCAAGTGTTTGCGCTTTAAATTTGGTTTGTATATGACTCCTGAAAATTGGGTTTTATAACCTCGAGGTCTGGTAACTGGCGTGTATCTCTGGTAACGAGTAACTGCAATCTACGGTTGCATATACAAACAGGTAACTGGCGTGTTTTTCTAGTAATGGGTAACATGCAATCTACGGTAGCATGTATAAACGGATGACAGGTAACTAGCGTGTATCGCTGGTGACAAGTAACAGCAATCAACGGTAGAAGGTATAAACGGGAGACGGGTAACTAGCGTGTATCTCTGTTGACGAGTAACTGCAATCTACGGTAGAATATATAAACAGATAACGGGTAACTGATAAGTATATCTAGTAATGAATTACTGCAATCTACGGTAGCATGTACAAACGAGGAATAGGTAATTAGCGTGTATCTCTGGTGACGAGTAACTGCAGTCTACGTTAGAATATATAAACTGAAAACAGGTAACTGATGTGTATCTATGGTAACAAGTAACTGCAATCTACGATATCATGTACGAATGAGAGACAGGTAACTATGGAAGGGTATCACCGCCATAACTCTAAGTTTTTAATTTGTCGTTTGTTCTTTGTGCAGTGGGTGTAAATGTTTCTTTCTTTTTAGATCTTTGTTGGAAATGAAATGTTTCACCTTTGTAATTTGCTATTTGTCTATCCTACTAAATCCTATCATTGTAAAGTTACATACGTCTTGTTGCTTCGTGTCAGATTAAACATTACTTGCTGTGTAAAATGTATTTTTAGAATTTGATGTATGTATCAATATGTGTTTCGGCTGCAGTCAGTCACGAATATATTTTTATTCCAATGTTCACCCCCTTTGTAATGAGTGTAGGGAATGTATTTGGACAGGGTACCGGACTTTTTCGACTGTGCTGCCGCTGAATGTCATCATTGTAATAAATCTACCCATTATAATGTTCAGTGGCGCTGCAAAATTACAGACAGGTCCCCTGTAAACAAGAGTTATGGCGTTGATACCCTTCCATAGGTAACTGGCGTGTATCACAGGTGACGAGAAACTGCAATCAGCTGTAGAATATATAAACAGATAGCAGGTAATTGGAGTGTATCCGCTCTGGTTATGAGTAACTACAATCTACAGTAGCATATATATATACAGATAACAGGTAACTAGCGTGTATCTCTGGTAACGAGTAACTACAATCTGCCATCTACGGTAGCATGTATAAACAGATTACCGAGTAAATAGAATCTACGATAACATATGATATAAACAGTAACAGGAAACTGACGTCTATTCAAATGCAATCAATGGTAGCATATATAAACAGAAAACAGGTAAGGCGTTTATCTCGGGTATCGAGTTTCTGCAATCTACGGTAGCACATGTATGAACGGGTGACAGGTAACTATCTTGTATTTCTGGTAACGAGTAACTGCAATCTACGGTAGCATGTATAAACGGGTAACAGGTAAGACTTTTGCAATAGCATCAGTATGCGGTACGTTGATTCCCTTAGTCGGACCCTTTTCTATAAATAGGCAATGGGCTAGACCATCCTAATGACAATGTAAAGAGTCCATTAGTAGTTGAATAGAAGTACAACCATATAATTTATCATAATCGTTATGGACATATTGCATGTTAAATATATTAAGTGTCATTAAAAGATTTTAATGCATTTATAAAAGTGGACTGAGCCGTGTTAACTAAGACGTGCAAAGGTTTATATTCAACTACGTATGTAAACAAACCTGCAGATGAACAGGCAGCGGGTGGGAATTCTAGATCTTCTCGCACAAGGTTTGCAAGCTCTAAAATAACTCGTCGCGGGAATCGATATCGCCTTATGAGGTCGATATCATCCATGCTCACTAAAATTTCACCCCTGTTTCGAAAATTCCGTTCACGTCTGATTTTCCGGCAAGCTGAAGCTGGCCCATCATTAATTTCACATAGACCGTAATATTAGCACAGTAGAGTGTCACAATTACAGTTATGCTCCAAACTCCATGATAATTTCCAGAATTCATGTTCAATTCAAGCAGAACACAAAATAACAGTTAAAAACATGGGCTTTAACTGCTTCCAATTTCACAATTTTGCTCAAAGCGAAAGTAGGTGTCCCTATTTCACATACAGGGGTCAGATCAGCCAAATTATGCAAAATTCTTACCGTCTAAGAAATAGTCCCATCTGTATGTTATAGCTACCAGTCCACTCAATTTTGCACCATTCTCTGGGAAAACATATTCCCTTCACAAGTTCACATTGCAATAGTACCTGTTAAGTGCATTTTCACACTCACACCATCTAGAACGACCACTGTCAATTTTCTATGGAACTACTTTCGTACTACCGTTTTGACCCCCTGGTTCCTGGTCTAAGTCCAGCTGCCTGTCTCTGTTACCAAATGTCGGCCATTTGTTTACACTTACGAGTTAAATAATAAACTTAGTGTGCCAAAAGGAACTCCTAAAGTTACGATAAATATTAGACCTCAGTAAGGGGTACCACATATCGAAAAAATGATATCACTCATTCGAATAAGTTATTCGAAACGGAGATGTGATATTACTTATTCGAATAGGTGATATCACTTATTTCAATAGATGATATCACTTAATCGAATAGGTGATATCACTCATTCGAATAATTGACATCACCTGTTCGAAACGAATAAGTAATATCACTTATTTGAATAAGTAATATCACCTATTCGAATAAGTCATATCACCTATTCGAAACGAATAAGTGATATCACTTATTCAAATAGGTGATATTACTGATTTGATTTATCAAACAAGAAAAATCAGACTGATCCTTGCTTAAATGATTCAGCAGTGAATACATGATGAAAATGCTTCAGCAGATATATACCTCTTGGCCTAAAAGTAATAATAGTTGACCTATATAAATTGTCAGTAGGCCTAGCAACAAGCTCATCATTCTCAGACTCTGAAGCCGCAATTTCATTATCAATGGCAGCGAGGGATGTGGGCTGTGTTTGATATGCCTTGCATGTAACCGGTAGCCATCTTGTTTGATTGCAGCCGACAAAAGAGGACCCTCAGCCGCCAAAATAAATGATATTATCAAATGATTAAAGAATAAACCAATATATATTCTACATTCACAATTTATTTTATAACACAATATTTTTTTACACAATATATTTGATATTTCCATTTTATTCTCGTTATAGACCTACATCAATATTTCATTGCATATATTAACATCCTTGGAAGAAATCATTGTCTATATTCATTTCGAATAAGTAATATCACCTATTCGATTCGAAGCGGTGATAACATTCATTCGTTTCGAAAAGGTGATATCACTTATTCGAATTGGTGATGTCACTTATTCGAATAAGTGATATCACCTATTCAAATAAGTGATATCACTTATTGATGTTAAATAATAAAACGGCGCCACATAATAAACGGTTGACGGGAAACCGGCGTGTTTCTCTAGTATCGAGTAACTGCAATCTACGGTAGCATGTATGAACGGGTGACAGGTAACTGGCGTGTATCTTTGGTAACGAGTAACTGCAATCTACGGTATTATGTAACTGGCGTGTATCTCTGGTAACGAGTTAATGCAATATTCTGTAAAATATATAATCTGAAAACAGGTAACTGGCGTGTATCTCTGGTAACGAGAAACTGCAATCTACGGTAGCAAGTATAAACGGGTGACAGGTAACTGTCGTGTATCTCTGGTAACGAGAAACTGCAATCTACGGCACCATGTATAAACAGATAACATGTAACTGGCGTGTATCTCTGGTAACGAGTAACTGCAATCTACGGTAGCATGTATGGACGGGTAACAGGTAACTGGCGTGTATCTATGGTGAGGAGTAACTACAATCTACGGTAGCATGTATGAACGGGTTACAGGTAACTGTCGTGTATCTCTGGTAACGAGTAACTGCAATCTACAGTTGCATGTATAAACAGATACATGTAACCGGCGTGTATCTCTGGTGACGTGTAACTGCAATCTACGGTAGCATGTATGAATGGGTGACAGGTAACTGTCGTGTATAACTGGTAACGAGTAACTGCAATCTACGGTAGCATTTATGAACGGGTGACAGGTAACTGTCCTGCATCTTTGGTAATGAGTAATTGCAATCTACGGTAGCAAGTATAAACGGGTGACAGGTAACTGTCGTGTATCTCTGGTAACGAGTAACTGCAATCTACGGCACCATGTATAAACAGATAACATGTGACTGGCGTGTATCTCTGGTAACGAGTAACTGCAATCTACTGTAGCATGTATGGACGGATAAAAGGTAACTGGCGTGTATCTATGGTGAAGAGTAACTACAATCTACGGTAGCATGTATGAACGGGTTACAGGTAACTGTCGTGTATCTCTGGTAACGAGTAACTGCAATCTACAGTTGCATGTATAAACAGATACATGTAACCGGCGTGTATCTCTGGTGACGTGTAACTGCAATCTACGGTAGCATGTATGAACGGGTGACAGGTTACTGTCGTGTATAACTGGTAACGAGTAACTGCAATCTACGGTAGCATTTATGAACGGGTGACAGGTAACTGTCCTGCATCTTTGGTAACGAGTAATTGCAATCTACGGTAGCATGTATGAACGAGTGACAGGTAACTGTCGTGCATCTCTGGTAACGAGTAACTGCAATCTACAGTAGCCTGTCGAGGGCTCGGCGAAAGACTATTCTAACTTGATTTTTTCAGAAAATGTTTTTTTTTATATTTTGTGGTTACAATTCTTTAAATACACAATCTGTAAAAATATTATAGTTATACTCAAAATACTTATTAAGTTATTAAAATATATAAAAATATTCTATCTTGGAAAGCTAATTTTCTCAGCGCAAGACTATTCTAACTTAAGTTGGAATAGTCTTGCAATCTTTTTTTAAATTTTAGAAGTAATTTACTCAGTGCCAGACTATTCTAACTTGAGTTAGAATTGTCTTGTAATCTTTTTCTAAACTTTAAAAGTAATTTGTTTTAATGCAAAACTATTCTAGCTCAAATAAGAATAATTTTACACATCAATTTCATTTGAAAATTCTACATTTGAAGAACAGAACTATTCTTATTGGAATTGATGACATTTTTATTTTATTTTGTGATGTCATTGGCATTTTTTTAAATATTTGTACATGATTTGGGAGTTGTAAGAGACAGTTTGGATAGTTTAAATGTAACTGTCATTGATTATGTGAAGTTTTATAGCTTTTGTTTATATTTTTCAATTGAAACTCACTGTTTTCCAAACTGGAGCCTAACAATTTCATGAAAATTCCTTCTTGAAAAATCATTTGTGAAAATATAAAGTTATAATCATTTAGTAAAATTTGCCTCAATCCAAATTGCACCAAATGAAAGAGATCTGTATTGGCGTCACACTGTCTACCAGAGCAGATATATTGGTTTTAGGGGCTGATGAATAATACAGCTACACTGCTAACCACTGATGTCATCAGCTGGGGGCCACCAGTCATCATTTGTTTCGCATCTTTAATCCCAGGACAAGCTCGTGGTGGTGGAGCGATAGTGTTGGCCAAACACTACCTATCAGTGATAGGCTTCCAGCTACTTGCCTCTCTTCTCAGTCATAGCCGGCTTGAGCTCTTTTCTGCAGCATTGGAGATTCTTCCAACTGCCAGCTTCTTCTGAAGTCCTGACATTCCGATGTCTTGGAGTAATTTCCACAGGGATTGAGCTGGGAATCCACGCGTCCCTACTTCTATGGGATAGTTCCACACTTTCCAACCCTCTTCTTTACACTGCTGGACAAGATCGTCGTACTTGGTCCTCTTCCTCTCATTTGCCTGGTTGCATCTTTCCTCCCAAGGCACCGTCAGTTCCACAATCAACAGTTTCTTGCAAGTTGTTGAAAGCAGCACAATATCTGGCCGTAGTGTTGTATGGACAATGCTTGGAAACTGCAGCTTCCTGTCAAGGTCTACCCTCATTTCCCAGTCGTCGGCACCATCCAATATGCTAGCTTTCTAATTTGAATGTGTTGCTTTCTTGTCTTGATCTTGCTTAACAAATGTGATGTGCCTGCTGGTTGATCGTGCCCGTGGCTTTTTCCTTTCCATCTCAAGAACGTCTGCCGTTTCTCGGAGAACTTGGTCGTGTCTCCAGCGATATCTTCCTTGTGTAAGGGCTTGCTGGCATGATGACAAGATGTGTTCCAGCGTACCTCTTTTCCCACAAAGTGAGCATGAGGACTCTGTTATTAGTCCCCACCAGTGTAGATTGCGTGATGTGGGCAACACATCATAGACAGCCCGAATCAGAAATATGAGTTGGAAATGCTGGTATTTCCAGATGTCTGCCCATGATAATTTTTCTCTGGTGTTTGCCACTTTGTCCAATTTCCTTTGCTTTCTATCTGCACTGCTTTTACTCTCCTGGTTTCTTCCTCTTGGCGTCTGACTTCTCCTTGAACCATGGACCTCCGCTCTGGAGCCTTTGCGGCCTTCCAACGTTGCATTTGGGTTGACCCGAGTCCTTGTCTTGCTATGCATGATGTCCCTACTATGTTTCAGTGACGTAGTCGACTCTCTGCATCTTCAACAGCTCGGCTTGCTGACCAACGCCTGCCGGTTCGTACTTCCATTCCTGCTCTTCTTATAAGTGAGTCGCTAGAATCCTTTAACGTCATGACCAGTCTCGCCTTGCTGACCTTGTACTCCTCAACGATGGATGTTAGTGGGAGTTGTAGCATTTCCGGTGCTGTGTATAGACCAGTGCTTGAAAAGGAGGGTGGTAAGCCGAACCAGTGCCAGAGGCTTTTGTTTATCTTCTTTTCCATATTTTCTACTGTGGAGATAGGCAACTCATACAACATCAGGGGCCACATCAGTCGAGGGAGAAGACAATGCTGGAAAATCTATGCCTTGAATTTCCCTGGAAGTCCAGTTGCTTCAATCGTTTTCAGTCCATCAGTCAGTTGCTACAACACTCGACCTACATTGTTTTTGTCGCTTAGGGAATCATCAAACCACTTCCCAAGACATTTAGTTGCGTTGTCGACCAAAGAAGGGATCAGCTCTCCCTGCACTGTCATATCTGCATGCGTCCAGATATTGCTCTTCCTCAGGATGAGGACCCTTGATTTCCGAGGTTTGAATGCCATCCTGGCCCATGTCACAACATCTTCAAGAGCCTTCAGGATCCATCTGGATTGAATATGGGATCTGGTTGTTATCGTAAGTTCGTCCATGAATCCTTGTTGTGGTGGTAGTCTGATATTCGCATTCGTCATCGGTCCTCTTGTTTCTCTATCGCCTGCCTTGGTTATGAGATTAATCCCCATAACAAATAGGATGACAGAGATTGTGTAGCCTGTCACGATTCCCTTTCCCAATCTGATCCAGGATGTTGTGAAGTCTGCTACTGAGAAACAAAGCCTGATTCCATTGTAGTAGCTCCTGATAATCCTCGCACATGCGCTGGTATATGGTAATGGTCCATTGTCAGTTCTATCAACTTGTGGATGACTGTTCCATATGCATTGGTGAGGTCTAGCCATACTACTGTGAGATCCGATTTGATGATCTTAGCCTCCCTTTTTAGCTGACTTATAGCACTGGTATGCTCGATGCAACCGGAAAAGCCTGGAATGCCACCTTTCTGACTTGATGTGTTGACATACTCGTTGTCTGTTATGAAGGTACTAAGGCGTCGTGACAGTACAGCAAAGAATATCTTTCCTTCTACGTTTAGCAACGATATAGTTCTGAACTGCCCTATTTCCTCCTTTGGCATATAGCAAACTTCTGCTCTCTGCTATGCTTCTGGGATATCTCCTTTCCGCCAAATAACCTTGAGTAAATGCCACAGGCGTTTTAGTAGGTTGGGACATTTCTTGTATACCCGGTAAGGTATCCCATTTGGTCCAGGTGTTGACTTGGTCCTGGCTTTTCTGACTACATCTTGGACTTCCTTCAATGTTGGTTCTTTTGTCTCTAGGGTTGTGGTTGGTTCAGGTACTGGTTCTATCCTCGGGTTAACTTCCAATGGTGTCTCTCTCAGAGGGTCCGAATGAGTCGACCTTAAGTAGTCCTCAACTTTCTCCTGAGAGCTCTTCAGGTGGCCAGACTTCTTGTCTTCCAGAATACCCTTCGTGTACTTGTAGGGATCAGCAATGTATGCTGCTCTCTTCTTAGCTTTCTCATGGCGAGATTTCCTTGTTCTCTCGGCTTTCCTCAGATCTTGGAGTCTAGCCTGGAGTTGCTGTCGAAGCTCATGGAGTCCTATACGTTTCATATCATTTGCCAGTTTTTACCTCTTGCCCAAAGACTTTATTTCTTGCCGGATCTTCTCAAAATTCCCTTTGACGTCTGCTTGTTGTTGGAGCAACTGTCTTCTTCTGCATAATTATTGGCTGTTCCAAACCGTTCTTTGCCAACAGCATACACAAGTCTGGTCAGCGTGTTGAGCTTTCCAATTGCACTACCGGTTGAAGCTTCGCTCAGTATCATATTCAGGTCCTCATCGAATCTTGCCCATGACTTGTCGTTCATAGCTGGCCATTTCACTCGTCCAAGCCTCATTGGTTGGTCTGCTATAGCAGAATCCTGCAGATCTCTATCGGTGTTGTGCTGTTCACCAACTCCAGCCGGAGTAGAAGATTGGAGATCCTCAGTACTATGGTGTTGTTCCCGACTGTGGCTCTCCTGAGTCTCACCAGATAACTCTGTGCGCTTCCCCTGTTCCAGTTCGTGTTTGCATCCCGTCAGAGTCCGTTGTACTAGCCTGGTCGTTTTCCATGAATGTGTCTGTTTGAGTCTTTCATCCCCCCTCTCGGAAGACCCTGGGGGTATCTTTCTTTGTTGTTTGTTGTAGCCTGGGTGTGAGTGGTTTCTTACGAGACCGTCATTTCGGGTTGCCGACCCTCCATGCCCATTCCTCCAGTCTTTCCTGGACGTCAACTGTCTCTCCAGTAGTCATCAGAATGTTCCTGGTTGTCATCCAGTCTATTCCTGAATGCCACTGGATACCTAGATGGTACATGATGAATAATAAAGCTACACTGCTAACCACTGATGTCATCAGCTGGGGGCCACCAGTCATCACTTGTTTCGCTCCTTTAATCCCAGGACAAGCTCGTGGTGGTGGTGGAGCGATAGTGTTAGCCAAACACTACCCATCAGTGGTAAGCTTCCAGCTACTTGACTCTCTTCTCAGCCATAGCCAGCAAATAATAGTAAGTTTAAGCCTGATCTTATCTTATAAATACGACTGTTGGTTCATTGACTTGGAAACAAATAACAGTATAATTTTATATAGGATTTCTCTGCAAGAGACGACTGAAACCTTAATGATTATTAATAACCTAATAAGAATCTGGCAAGAATATGAAATATATCGTCTATCAAACCTTTGTTTACGGGCTTAAATCAGTTTAAATTCTGGAAATGAAAAAAAATTATTCCAATTTATATACACTCAGTTTCCATGTTTCCCCTTCATTTAAACTCCAGCTAATTAATATTTTACTACGAAATTGTTATTTGTCTGCATGTCTGCTCACCCATTTGTTAGTACGTTGACATTACAGGGTCCAGCCTGTATATACCATCTGACATTACCATGCAAACCATTGAGAATTTATAAGATACATCTATCATTCAAGGATGTTTTGCACAAATTCCAAATACTTTACTTCAGTGTTGAAAAACAAATCACTTAAATGTACTGAAATGGGCGAAAGACAATGTTTATAATTTCATGTCTATCACAACTTTGTAACCACTTTGAATTATTTTATGAAATTTTCAAAGCTTCGTTTAGACCCTCTTTCAACAAGACGTTATATGTCTTCATTAATGATCAACAGAAGTATTTCAATTATTGTGCTAGGTTTGACTGGCTCAGTCATTAATGCATTTTACTGTCAATCTATGGATTGGAAGTTTAGATCCCTGTCCAGCCATAATCTCTGTGATGATAGTCCAAGAATTTTGTTCTTTTGGGACTGTCATACCTTTGAATATGTTAGGAAGTGTCATATTGCAGCTGTCATTCAGTTGTCTTTTTCATCAATCTTAACACACTGATATTTGTTCACAGGTAGTTTTTTTAATAGCAAAACTGTAATTGGTATTTCGATGTATCTGAACTATACATTCAGAGTAATAGTTCAAAATAATATATCACAAACAGGGCTATCCCTTTTAATGACTCTTATAAGGGACTGATAAATATTAAACATACTGTTTCTATTGGTTAAAGAGCTAATCAATTCCCAAAATTTCAATTTTGGTCATGAAGTTTTATATTGATTCTGAAACTTATTTCCTATTATCATTGTGGTCCCTATTAAGATTGCCAATTTAAAATAGTTTGACCATTTCCAAATGGTAAATAATAAAGGTACATTCTGAAAAACCGTGAAGAACCTTTTTAACCAGGTTTTTCAAAGTTGAAAACCTGGTTATTAGATTGGCGAGGTCGGCGGGCGGGCCGGCGGGCGGATGGGCGGCGTCAAGTTTTATCGTTTCCGTTCAATAACTAGAGTATTTTTCATTGGAACTGAACCAAACTTACACAAAGTGTGTACCTCTATAAAATCTAGGATAAGTTTGATAACCAGCCAATACGGATTATTATCTTCATAGTTTTGGCCCTTTAATTAGTCAAAAATGCTAAAATTGCCCGTTTCCGTTCAATAATTAGAGTATTTTTCATTGGAACTAAATGAAACTTACACAAAGTGTATACCTCTTTAAAATCAAGGCCAACTTCGATAACCAGCTAATACGGACCATTATCTTCAGAGTTATGGCCCTTTAATCAGTAAAAAATGCTAAAATAGTCCGTGTCCGCTCAATAACTAGAGTATTCTTTATCAGAACTACTGCAAACTATACAATATCAATGGGTATCTGCCCGAGTCAACCCCATTTTTAAAATTAAATTATCAGTCCCATTTTATCTTATTGTTTTAGAGTATGAAAGTACTAAGCGATATTCAGAATTCGTAAACTGCCTCTGCATCCAATTTTCTTCTTCTTATTATTATTTTTTTTGTATCGGAATCATGAATTTGTCTATTTTCAACTTAACTATTCAACGACCAGACTCCGACACCCCACATCCATACACAATCACCCTTTCCACTTATCTTTTAATAATGTTTTATATTATAATAAATTCTCTGCCCTTTTTAGCTTACCATCCAAGGCATAGTGTTTTGTTTGTTAGCAATGCGTTTTGTGCTTTATTTCAACAGTATTTAAATCATATAACGACGACCAGCTTACCTATTCGTTTCCCCTTAGTTCTGCCACACTGGTGGACTTCTATTATACATATTTAATCACTGACAACTTCTTTAAATAATTCGAAGTCGAATACACTATGCCTGTAGAACAAAGTTTAAGACCAATGCATTACAGAGATTTGCTGAGTGATCATTCGAATTTAAGATTCCTGGTGACTCATTACCAACTGAGCTAGCGAGACATAGGCTTATACATAGTGTATATTCTGGCCTCATATTCCTAATTGCACATGCATATATCTACGTTTTTACTGATATTAACGATTGTTTGATTGCTAAAGATATGCTTGTTGTTGTTTTTTCTGATGGTAAATGTTATCGAAATTAAATATTTTTTTTATAACAAGGTTAGAATAATTCTGTTCACCAACAACTCTTGCCAACATAGTTTCTTTATATCTAAATTCATAGTCAAATCCTTTTTTTTTAAGCCTAATCTTGTAAACAATGTCTCATAAACCATATTTGTGAAGGCTTAGTGAAGCCCTATTGTCAATATCTCCTCAAACTAGAAAAGAAGAAAACGACTTCCAAAGAAACAATGTCCTTGAAAATTGTGATACACCGTCTATAAGTTGTGGTTCCAAAATTATGGTAAACTCCAAATTTAGATTTTAAAAAATCATTATTAGGATAATGAACAATCGCAAGTTTCTTATCTTTCACATGTTGTTTTTCTGCAGTTACTTTACTTTCCCAATTTATGACAGGAAAAAATTGCCTATAAACAGTAGTGGGAGTTGTTTTTAGATTTTAAATAACCATTTCCGAAAAAATAAATTGAACGCACTTTGCTTTTTACCGGAAATAAAAAGGGTTTCTTAATATGCCAGTCTGATCAACAAGTTCTAGATATAAGTACGGAGTTTTCTGCAGCTTTCCATACATTTTTTGTTTAAAAGACAGTCTAGAATGAATTTCACATATTTTTAGAAATACAATTGAGTATGTGTGTGTGTGTGTGTGTGTGTGTGTGTGTGTGTGTGTGTGTGTGTGTGTATGTGAGGGGGGGGGGGGGGGGGGGAGGAGTGGGGGTATGTGAGACACTGTTTATAAGTTGTGGTTCCAAAACTATGGTAAACGACAAATTTGGATTTTAAAAAATCATTATGATGATAATGAACAATCGTAGGTTTCTTATCTTTCACATTCTTTGTTTAAAAAGACCATCTACAATGAATTTCATTCATTTTTAGAAATACAAATGAGTGGTAGTGTGTGTGTGTGTGTGTGTGTGTGTGTGTGTGTGAAGGGGGGAGGAGGAGGGGGGGTATGTTAATCTCAATAATGCTTGGATATTTATAAATGTAATTACTACATGTAAATAATGTTCCAATTGGCTTTTTTCCTCGTTCATTCAGTCAAGAAAGACTCGAAAATTCCATGTGTTTTTTTTCGTTGTAAGCGTTAGAACGGGATGTGATAAAGTCAACAGCAATATTTTATATTACAGAGGTGTTTCTTTACCAAAAACTTCATAAAACGCGTTATTTTAACATTTTATGCAACAATGTTGGACTTATAAGTGACGTCTCTGTAAAACTATTATAATATCATAACTACATTTATAAATATTTCAGTATTTAGATGTGCCAGTGTCTAGATGTGCAATTATTAATCCGCTTGATGTTGATAATGATCTTCTTGAATGGAAAAGCTACTATAAGGATATAACAGATGAACCTATCGATTTCTGCATCAAGCGACATTTGCCATCTGGTATCTACAAGTATGTATATCCTCTGGTTAAAAATGTTCCCAAATTTGAGATCCTGACCTAGCTATTTGAGCTGTATCTATAGTTTATTCTTTATATATCAGTAATATTTACTGTTGAATTAAGTCTTAATTTCATTTGGGAAATGAGCACGAAATGGTACGTTGCTCTTCTAATTTTTATTGTTATTTGATTTGTAAAATCATTTTGTGTTATTCTTTTTAAACATGAGGTAATTCTTTTACTGCAGGCCCTCATTGACTTCTTGTTTCCTTAATTCTAAAAGTTATACTTTTTCATCTTGTGCCGACTACCTGTATTTATGGTGATTTATAAAAAAAACACAAACCCAGATAATAATGTAATTATAACCTTGCTTTTTAATTAAATGATAACTGGATAATCATACTTTGTCAAAGGAGTAGTACAAGATCGCGTACCTCTTTCGATTACTAATATACTTTCTCACTGTTTTTAATTGTTCATCCTGTATCTATATCCAGCCATCTCCGGCGTTCATGTTGTGTTCCTTCTAGCATCTGCAAGTTTAAGATGTTTTACAAACGAATTATACCAAGACAACAAAATCAGATATTTTATATCTGATTAATTAACCTTAATCATCAAAATTGTTTACTTGAGTACTTCGGGGGTCGTATTCAACAAACATTCTTGAGAATATTCTTAGACTCAAGCTTGAAAATACGAATGTTCAACCTTAGATATCTAGTTTACCATGACAGATAGAATAATTGTGAAAGTTTATTTGACTCTTTATTAGGTGTCCCTATATGCTTGCAAATCTAGGCCTCAAAAATGGTTTCTTAATGTGTTTTTCAAATTTTATTCTTGTCTAAAATTATTCTTAAAAAATATTTGGTGTTACCATCACAGCACTGACATTTATCAGTCAAGTGTGATCTTGGCCGGTTGCATAACAATTAGATGTCGGATGATTTGAATTGGCCAATTCCGTTTATAAATGGTTATGACACAAAATTTTCAAAATTGTTACTTTCTAAAAAAGATTTTAGTTTTGTTGTTTCACAAAATAACAACCCCATTGCTGATTGTATTTGGAATGGTACAGTGTAGCCTGACCATTATTGCATTACATGCTAAACATTATACATTCAACACAAATATCAAGGACACCTAAATCATCACAATCAAGGGCGTAAGATGTCTAATATGGAATAATGGAAATATAAATGGTAGCTTTTGACGACCTTTTAAATATTTACACATAAGGTAAAATATTTACATGCGGTTGGAATTTTTTGCCCGAATATGGTTTCTTGGACAGTAAATATTAGGGCAATATTTTGCATAAAATACCCAACTTTACTGCTTTTATCGAAGTTTTAGAACTTTATTATTTAGGGTTTGATTTCGAATGTTACTCAGTAGAGTAATTGAGTTTACCATGCTTTGCGTCAGCAATTGTAAAAAGTTGTCTTGATTTATCTGAAACTATATATCAATACATATATAACAGACTATATAAGTAAAAATTGTGTCAGTTATATTTTTCTGGTATTACAGTGTGGTTTCTCATGATGCTGATGAATAAATTATTAGTCTGTAGAAAGAACCAAGCTCTCACGATTGGGTCCGTTAAATAGTGATGTTGGGAAAACCATATTTGAGCACGTTGATTTGTCTGTTGCTTCATTTAAAAGTTTGAATAACGACACAGATTGGTAAGCGTTCAATTGCTATGAATTATGTGACAGGCATAGAACTCCCTGCTTTTTCATTGGGGGTAATATTCCTGATTCGGGAGATATTATGCTCTGGGATAGACAATTTATGGTAATCCTGATTTTCTTGCTTGTGTTTGTCAAAACTGGGTATAATTCTATTTTAATTTCAGAGAACAAGGCGTTGGTTGTATAAGATGGAGTTTTGTTATGTTTTCTTCCATTAGTTTCCAGTTTGTTCAAGTACGTTTTATCTCACCTGAGCAAAGTAAGATATTCCGAGCAGCATGTGTCCGTCTGGCGTCTGTCTTTACACTTTTTGGTTGTGAGCCTTCTTTTTTTTCATTGGATCTTTACTAAGTTAGACATTATATAGCAATTATTCAACCATAATATATTGAACAAGTCAAACTGGCGGATAATTAATGTTCGAGTTGTGGCACGTTAATAATCAAGCATAGCGTATTGGATCTTTTTTGCACTCCAACACAAGCATTCTTCATCAAATTTAAACAGTAATTTTAAAACATTCAATATTATATAATATATCAGATAAATATTTGAACTGCTCAAAGAAAATAATAATTGTTATTGTTGGCCCGTGAAATATTTTCCTTTTATTCCGCTATATTTACACAGAGATTTGCTAAAACAGTTATTAAATACAAAATGCATACTAATGGTTGTATTATTGATATAGACATCAGTATATTTAAACATTACAAGGTACACCATAGTAAACACTAGTCATTGTTTTGCAACATTATAGTTTTGATTGACAAGAAATGCCTCATTAAAGAAAACCCATTTTGAAAAATATGAACACACAATTTAGTTAATATTCAATTGTCTACACTATAAAACTTCTCTGAACCTTTATAATATATCAAGGACATTCATTTCCAGTCGCGGAATGCCCGCCGAGCGTGAGGAAAATCGTCGGTTTTATTCTCGATTGGATCATAACAAAGAAACTGAACAATGGTTCTAGAAGTTCAGTATTTGGAGGTTTTATGTCTAGTGCCAGTATATGACTGGATGTGCATCATACTGCGCGTCTGTCGCAGCGTGGCAACATTTAGAATACTGACTCGACCAGACGCTATCGTGATACATGTATCACTGAAAAAAATGTTGAAATACTCTTAACAACTTGCGACGCGCAATATGGTATTATTCTTAGTTAAAAGTAATGAAAGTATTAGATATTAAATAACTTCACGTGGATTCTCTGTTCTGTTCTGAAATTAACTGATCAATTAATATACATTTACCTGGCATAATGCAAGTATTTGATCTAATCGATGGCATGTTAATGTACTAATATATGTTTTATAACAGCCATATAACCAGGTGCAGGAAATAACCAACAACAACAATAAATAATGCATGTATCAACAAATAGTTGGTTGAATGAAAAAACATATAACATTTCGTTCGATATATATTAGGTCCAAATCAATGGTTGTTTGTGGAATTATAAATTTGAAAAATATTTAAATTTTGATTTATTTAAAACAAATACATATTTTACAGAATGATATAAGCAACGTTTCAACAAGTTTTCATTTACCAAAAACATATATAAGTGCAAAAGGGACCTCTCCTATCCCCTTTTTAAAATAACTGACTTTTTTTAAAAAAAAACAAATACATAATTATTATATAAACCATATTTATAAATGCTGCAACTTGACACATATAATTTGCATTACGACAAATGGTTATACAAGTTATTATGTTTTTTATTTAATGTCAATCTTGTTATCTATCTTGTACATATACTGAAAGGATAAATAAACGCTGAGTGAATGAATTCCAGAGCCACATCATTAAACCATTGTAAGTGATCTAGTTACAAGTTTAGAAAATACTAATGTTAAGGTATTTCATGCATGATGATTTGCATTCATGAAATGCCTTTGCATAAGAATATTCTGAAACTAAATATCCCTTACAATATGTGGCTCTGAATTTTTTAATCTTTCAGTTTATAATGTATTTTGTTCTGCCGGAATATATGAGTATTGCTGTATTGTTTATGTTGAACTGCAATAAAATCCGGTTGACATCAATTTCATTAGTATCGTTTTATCACAAACAATCCAGTCAAATCGATATTTACCAATTTATCACTATAATCTTTAACAGAATTAGAAACAACGTAAGAATGTTAAGTTACACATACATGCGTACATTGAAATATCAGATAACATCTTTTACTAAAATATTTCACTACACAGATACGCCTTATTTTCTCAACGGTAACATGATTTTACGCTTAAAAAGGCCTATGTAATTTGGTTTTAGAGTAGATGTGCAAGTTACGGATTTGTGTAGATTTCCAATTTACAAACTGTATTAATGTAGGTTTGCAAGTTACGGACTGTATTAGCGTAGGTGTGCAAGGTACGGACTGTATTAGTGTAGGTGTACAAGTTACAGACTGTATCAGTGTATGTGTGGTGTGCAAGATACGGACAGTATCAGTGTAGGTGTACAAGAGACGGACTGTATCAGTGTATGTGTGCAAGATACGGATTGTATTAGTGTAGGTGTACAAGAAACGGACTGTTTTAGTGTAAATGTGCAAGATACGAAATGTATTAAGGTATATGTGTAATATTAGGACTGCATTAGCGTAGATGTGCAAGATACGGACTGTATTAGTATAGGGGTGCAAGATAATTACTGTATTAGTGTAGATGTGCAAGATACGGACTGTATCAGCGTAGGTGTGCAAGATACGGACCGTATTAAAGTAGGTGTGCAAGTTACGGACTGTATTGACGTAGGTGTGCAAGATACGGACTGTATTAGCGTAAATGTGCAAGATACGGACTGTATTAGCGTAGGTGTGCAAGATACGGAATGTTTAAGCGTAAATGTGCAAGATACAGACTGTTTAAACGTAGGTCTGCAAGATACGGGCTGTATTAGCTTAAGTGTGCAAGTTACTGACTGTATTAGCGTAGGTGTGCAAGATACGGACTTTATTAGCGTACATGTGCAAGATTTGGACTGTATTGGCGTAGGTCCGCAGGATACGGACTGTATTAGAGTAGATGTGCAAGATACGGATTGTATTAGCGTAAATGTGTAAGTTACGGACTGTATAAGCGAAGCTGTGCAAGATACGGGCTGTATTAACGTAAAAGTGCAAGTTACAGACTGTATTAGTGTAGTTGTGCAAGGTACGGACTGTATGAGCGTAAATGTGCAAGTTTCGGACTGTATTAGCTTAAATGTGCAAGAAACGGACTGTATTAGAGTACTTGTGCAAGTTACTGACTGTATTAGTGTAGATGTGCAAGTTACGGACTGTATTAGCGTAGATGTGCAAGTTACGGATTGTATTAGTGCAGGTGTGCAAGTTTCAGACTGTATTATTGTAGATGTGCAAGTTACGGACTGTATGAGCGTAGATGAGCAAGTTACGGACTGTATTAGTGCAGATGTGCAAGTTTCAGACTGTATTAGCGTAGATGTGCAGATTTCAGACTGTTATACAGGAAATGTGCTAAGTTCAGATTGTATTATTGCAGATTTCGGACAGTGTTATCGTAGATAAATGTAATATAATTATCATAATCGGGAAATCGGGAAAATGACCTTAAATGTGACTTATTATCAAATTAAAATATATGGATCATGTCATCACCGTGTGTTATACCCGTCAACTGAAAATATCGTTTCACGACCTTTAATTTGATAAATAATAAGTATATTTCAATTAACGATCAGGTTTTCGGGGACATTTTTTTATATGTTTCGCGTATTTATTTAATAAAGTAAGTAAATTTACCGATTGCGACGTCTGAAAATTACGCCGAGATAAGATTTTACTTACATGTTGATCTACTTCCAGTGATCGTAATTACCACTCAAGATGAAATTGAATCGCTATGTAAAATGAGTTACATTTTAATGGTAGTTTACATTGGTTCTTTTTCTTCTTTTAGCTAAACTACTAGTATGTGTAGAAAGGTGAATTTTTAAAGTGTGCTAAGAACAATAGTTACAACAAAGGATAACTATACCCTGCTAGTTTCAACTTAATTTGACAAGACAGAGTATGTCACGAGAAAAGTGAGTTTCGAGTTAAAAAAGTGAGTTTCGATTAAGATTTAACGAGTTTCGTTATAAAATATACATTGTGACAAAACACATAGTTTACAGAAGCTTAAAATTTATCATTGAATGATAAAAGTATTGTTTTTAAGTAACGTATATACAATATCGACTTTGACACTAACTGCTCCATTCCCCACTCAGTTAACTATTTTGTTGTCTGTGATGTGTACCTTTGAAAATTGTCATACTTTTAACTGTCTATCACTCTGTTTTTTTTTATATGTACACGAAGGCGGTGTGGTCACCGAGATGTGGTCATACCTCATCGCTTTATTTTCATACAAGACTGCTGGTCAAGTGGGCTTCAAACACAAAGACACAGCTACTGTGGTCATGTTCTGTCATCTTCTTGCATAACTAACAGATTCCTCTATAACTATATAATTATCAATTAATACAGATAACAGGAATGTTATCAGTCTATAAAGTTCCCAATCTGACAGTAATGGCTATTTCATTCATTATAAAAGCGATTTCACAAATCCCTACTGACCCATAGCCGACACTGGTAACCTTTTGCATGTGTTTCAGTTATTTGCGCAATACCAAACACATAAATAAACAGCTATATAAACTTTCCAATTTGTGAATATTAGGTCCAAATATTTATTGTACTGGGATTGAGAGAGAATCCAGATAAATATCTACCTTATATCATTGATAAAAATGGGTGATAAATGTTATTACTTTCTAAATAAAATGTAATTGAATTATAGATTAACAAGGCATGCCATTATAAATTGATTACTAGATTATTATCATTTGTTTCTTTAAAAGGGGAGTGGGATTTTATATCTTATTTTTTATTTATTCTAGAAAAATTAGTTTTTTTATAACACATGAAAATAATAATTATTTTTCAGTTTTTTTATGAAAATCACAAAAGACGGGGAGCCATGAAAATTGGGGTGCGGGCGGGATGATAATCTGGTAATTAATTTATCATGGCCTAATGACACACAAATACAACAATATCTTACATGTATACTCTAATACAGTACGACATTTGCACATCTCCGTTAACACAGTCCTCAAAAATGCACACAGTCTGAAATCTTCACATTTACATGTACTCTAGTACACTGATTCCGAAATCTGCACACAGACTAATGCAGTCCGATATCTGCACAATTACTCTAATATCGTCCATATTCTGCATACAGTATAATAGTATGAAATCGGCACATTTGTGCTAATACAGTCCGTATCTTGCATACCTACGCTTATACAGTCTGTATCTTGCACTCCTACGCTTATACAGTCCGTAACTTGCACAACTATGCTAATACAGTCCGTATCTTGCACACCTACCTAATACAGTCCGTAACCTGCACACCCACGCTAATACAGTCCGTATTTTGCACAGCTACGCTTATACAATCCGTAACTTGCACACCTACGCTAATACAGTCCGTATCTTGCACAGCTGCGATAATAAAGTCTGTATCTTGCACAGCTACGCTTATACAGATTGTTACTTGCACAGTTACTCTAATACAGTCCGTAACTTGCACACCTACCTAATACAGTCCAAAACTTGCACAACTTCGCTAATACAGTCCGTATCTTGCAAAGCTACGCTAATACAGTCCGTAACTTCCACATCTACGCTAAAACAGTCCGTATCTTGCACATTTACGCTTAAACAGTCCGTATCTTGCACAGCTAGGCTTATACAGTCCGTATATTGCACACCTTAGCTAATTAGGTCCATAACTTGAACAGCTACGTTTATATAGTCCGTATCTTGCACATTTACGCTTATACAGTCCGTATCATGCTCAGCTACGCTTATACAGTCCGTAACTTTAACAGCTACGCTTATACAGACCGAAACTTGCACACCTACGCTAATACAGTCCGTATCTAGCAAACCTACGCTTATACAGTCCGTATCTTGCACCTACGCTAATACAGCCCGTATCTTGCACATTTACGCTAATACAGTCCGTAATTTGCACACCTCCGCTTATACAGTCAATATCTTGCACACCTACGCTAATACAGTCCGAAACTTGCACACCTACCTAATACAGTCCAAAACTTGCACACCTACCCTTATACAGTCAGTAACTTGCATACCAACGCTAATACAATCCGTATCTTGCACACCTATGCTTATACAGTCCGTATCTTACACACCTACGCTAATACAGCCTGTATCTTGCACATTAAGCTAATACAGTTTGTTACTTGCACACCTACGCTAATACAGTCCGTATCTTGCACAGCTACGCTTATACAGTGCGTTACATGCACACACCTACGCTAATACAGTCCGAAACTTGCACACCTACGCTAATACAGTCCGTATCTGGCACACCTATCTAATACAGTCCAACACTTGCATACCTACCCTTATACCGTCCGTAACTTGCACACCAACGCTAATACAGTCCTTATCTTGCACAGCTACGCTTATACAGTCCATAACATGCACACACCTACGCTAAAACAGTCCGTATCTTGCACATTTACGCTTAAACAGTCCGTATCTTGCACAGCTAGGCTAATACAGTCCGTATATTGCACACCTACGCTAATACAGTCCGTAACTTGCACAACTACGCTTATACAGTCCGTAACTTGCACATTTACGCGTATACAGTCCGTATCATGCACTGTTACGCTTATACAGTCCGTTACTTGAACAGTTACGTTAATGTAGTCCGAAACTTGCACACATACGCTAAAACAGTCCGTATCTAGCACACCTACACTTATACAGTCCGTATCTTGCACATCTACGCTAATACAGTCCGTATCTTGCACATTTACGCTAATACAGTCCGTTACTTGCACATTTACGCTAATACAGTCCGTAACTTGCACACCTACGCTTATACAGTCGGTTTCTTGCACACCTACGCTATTACAGTCCGAAACTTGCACACCTACGCTAATACAGTCCGTATCTTGCACACCTACCTAATACAGTCCAAAACTTGTACACCTACCCTTATACAGTCAGTACTTTGCACACCAACGCTAATACAGTCCGTATTTTGCACACCAATGCTTATACAATCCGTATCTTACACACCTACGCTAATACAGCCTGTATCTTGCACATTTACGCTAATACAGGTGTAACCCCACCATTGATCTTTGTTCTTTATTCTATAGTAAATAATAAAAGTTTGAAGGCTTGTCATTCATAGAGAATCCCAAAGAAAGAAGTGCAACCTACATTTTACTGTTTGTCAACCTCTGCACTATCAAAATATGATGAGAAATGTAGGGGTTATGTGCCATATAAGAGATTTGTTTTCTACTCAGTGTGTACACTGGTGACAAAGTGAAAGTCCACTTCCGAAATCATGTATTCATAGCCCAATTTCCAAGCATCAATTTTTTGTTTAAATTCACAATTCAAACATGACAATGCTATCAAAATGTTCAAAATACATCAATAATGCCATTCAAATAAAAAAATGAGCATTAAAATAAGGAAAATGCATTTTTAAATTAGAAGAAATGAGGAATATTTATAACCGCCATCATGCGAATACCCCACGGAAGCACTTCCTTTTTGCAATGGTGGTACTATACCTACAGTTCGTAACTTGCACACCTACGCTAATACAGTCCGTATCTTGCTCAGCTACGCTTATACAGTCCGTTACATGCACACACATATGCTAATACAGTCTGTATCCTGCATAGCTACGCTCATACAATCCGTAACTTGCGCAACTACTCTAATACAGTCCGTAATTTGCACACCTACGATAATACCGTCCGTATCTTGCGCTCTGCGATAATACAGTCCGTATCTTGCACACCTACGCTAATACAGTCCGTATCTTGCACAGCTACGCTTATACAATCCGTAACTTGCACACCTAGGCTAATACAGTCCGTAACTTGCACACCTACGCTAATACAGTCCATATCTTGCACACCTACGCTAATACAGTCCGTAACTTGCACAACTATGCTTATACAGTCCGTATCTTGCACATTTACGCTTATACAGTCCGTATCATGCACAGTAACGCTTATACAGTCCGAAACTTGCACACCTACGCTAATACAGTCCGTATCTAGCACACTTACGCTTATACAGCCCGTATCTTGCACACCTACGCTAATACAGCCCGTATCTTGCACATTTACGCTAATACAGTCCGTAACTTGCACACCTACGCTAATACCGAACGTAATTTGCACACCTACGCTAATACATTCCGTTACTTGCACATCAAAGCTAATACAGTCCGTATCTTGCACACCTACGCTAATACAGTTCGTAACTTGCACACCTACGCTTATACAGTCTGTGTCTTGTGAACTTACGCTTATACAGTCCGTATCATGCACAGCTACGCTTATACAGTCCGTAACTTGAACAGCTACGTTAATACAGTCTGTAACTTGCGCACCTAAGCTAATACAGTCCGTATCTAGCACAACTACGCTTATACAGTCCGTATCTTGCACACCTACATTAATACAGCACATCTTGCACATACAGTCCGTAACTTGCACATCTACGCTAATACAGTCCGTAACTTGCACACCTACGCTTATACAGTCCGTACCTTGCATACCTACCTTATACAGTCCAAACTTGCACACCTACTCTTTTACAGTCAGTAACTTACACACCTACGCTAACACAGTCCGTGTCTTGCACACGTACGCTTATACAGTCCGTATCTTACACACCTACGCTACTACAGCCTGTATCTTGCACATTTACTCTAATACAGTCCGTATCTTGCACACCTACGATAATACAGTCCGTAACTTGCACTCTACGATAATACAGTCCATATCTTGCACACCTATGCTAATACAGTCCGTATCTTGCACAGCTACGCTTATACAGTCCGTAACTTGCACACACCTACGCTAATACATCTGTTCCCTGCACACCTACGCTAATACAGTTCGTATCTTGCACAGCTACACTTATATAGTCCGTAACTTGCACACCTACTCTAATACAGTCCGTAACTTGCACATCTACGCTAATACAGTCCGTATCTTGCACATCTACGCTAATACAGTCCGTATCTTGCACACATACGGTAATACAGTCCGTATCTTGCACACCTACGCGAATATAGTCAGTATCTTGCACAGCTAAGCTTATACAGTCCGTAACTTGAGCAGCTACGTTAATACAGTCTGTAACTTGCGCACCTAAGCTAATACAGTCCGTATCTAGCACAACTACGCTTATACAGTCCGTATCTTGCACACCTACACTAATACAGCACAACTTGCACATACAGTCCGTAACTTGCACATCTACGCTAATACAGTCCGTAACTTGCACACCTACGCTTATACCGTCTGTATCTTGCACATCTACGCTAATACAGTCCGAAACTTGCACACCTACGCTCATACAGTCCGTACCTTGCACACCTACCTTATACAGTCCAAACTTGCACACCTACTCTTATACAGTCAGTAACTAACACACCTACGCTAATACAGTCCGTATCTTGCACACGTACGCTTATACAGTCCGTATCTTACACACCTACGCTACTACAGCCTGTATCTTGCACATTTACTCTAATACAGTCCGTATCTTGCACACCTACGATAATACAGTCCGTAACTTGCACTCTACAATAATACAGTCCATATCTTGCACACCTATGCTAATACAGTCCGTATCTTGCACAGCTACGCTTATACAGTCCGTAACTTGCACACACCTACGCTAATACATCTGTTCCCTGCACACCTACGCTAATACAGTTCGTATCTTGCACAGCTACACTTATATAGTCCGTAACTTGCACACCTACTCTAATACAGTCCGTAACTTGCACATCTACGCTAATACAGTCCGTATCTTGCACATCTACGCTAATACAGTCCGTATCTTGCACACATACGGTAATACAGTCCGTATCTTGCACACATACGGTAATAAAGTCCGTATCTTGCACACCTACGCGAATACAGTCAGTATCTTGCACAGCTACGCTTATACAGTCCGTAACTTGCACAGCTACTCTAATACAGTCCGTAACTTGCACATCTACGCTAATACAGTCCGTATCTTGCACACCTACGCGAATACAGTCAGTATCTTGCACAGCTACGCTTATGCACTCCGTAACTTGCACAGCTATTCTAATACAGTCCGTAACTTGCACATCTTGGCTAATACAGTCCGTATCTTGCACACCTACGCGAATACAGTCAGTATCTTGCACAGCTACTCTTATACAGTCCGTAACTTGCACAGCTACTCTAATACAGTCCGTAACTTGCACAGCTACGCTAATACAGTCCGTATCTTGCACACCTACGGTTATACAGTCCGTAACTTGCACACCTACGGTGATACAGTCCGTATCTTGCACACCTACGCTAATACAGCCGTATCTTGTACACCTACCTAATACAATCCGTATCTTGCACAACTACGCTAATACAGCCCGTATCTTGCACACCTACGCTTATTCAGTCCGTATCTTGCAAAGCTACTCTAATACAGTCCGTAACTTGCAAAGCTAGGCTAATACAGTCCGTATCTTGCACACCTACCTAAAAAAGTCCTTATCTTGCACACCTATAGTCCGTAACTTGCACAGCTACTCTTATACAGTCCGTAACTTGCAAACCTAAGCTAATACAGTCCATATCTTGCACAGCTTCGCTTATACAGTCCGTAACTTGCACACCTACGCTAATACTATCGGTAACTTGCACACCTAGGCTTATACAGTCTGTTTCTTGCAAACCTACCTAATACAGTCCGTAACTTGCACACCTACGCTAATACTATCGGAAATTGCACACTTTGGTTTATACAGTCCGTTTCTTGCACACCTACCTAATACAGTCCGTAACTTGCGCACCTACGTATATACTTGTATATTATAATTTTGACGTTGACTTAACTCATGTACGTTTTGATATTCCTGTAATGCGCGCCCACTTTCATGATTGTATCGATAATGAAAAAATAATTCCATTTCCAAAAGTGTTAAAAATGCCGAAAATGCCATGCAAAGATCCAAAGGTAAATAAGATAAAATTGTACTTTTCTTGTAAATTACTAGAATCTGTAGATAACATGGTTAAATGTGATAATAAAAATTGTAGCGTACAGTGGTACCATTAAAAGTGCATAAGTGATTCGAATTTAGAAAACTGGTAGATATTGAATTGAAATTGTGTTACATATTATACGTATTTCTTTAACATAATGTTAAAAAATACTCCAATTATTGTACTTGGATTACATGTTATTCTATGTATATAATTTTGCGTCCAAATAAAATGTTGTTGTTCAATTTTTATTTTTATTTTTATGTATCATAATTATTATTATGAATTGCCTTTAAAATATAATGTAATATAAATTGAATGTATGTTTTCTTAAATATGTTATTATGGTCTCTTATAATTCTATTTTAGAATTATGTATCACGTTGTCATGCACTTTGGTACGATTGACAATAACTGGTCATGTTTATGTATGTAATATGTTTTAACAAATGTAAATAAATCAGTCCACTGAAGGATCATAACTGTCTTTGTAAGAATAATGTTGTTTTTTTAATATGGAGTCTCTTATAATTCTAATGTGAATGGCATAATATACTTTATTTCATGCATATGTACATTGTTTTTATTATATGTTTGTATATTATGAGGAGACGGGAATTATATTCAATTAACTTCGCCGAGTGTGGTTTCGCACGTGTGAAATATTTGTGAATTTACACCGTGTGGCTTTGTTATACCCGTTATCAATTATTTTCCGTGACATATCAATGTAAATAATAGATAATGATTGTGTATTTAGATTTGAACAATGAAAGAACAAAATGTTCCGTGGATTCCGGGTTTTATAATTTTGAATTTTGGCTGCAATATTTCAATGAAAATATACCCAACTTTGATCCTAATTTAAAAACACAATTCTGATCATAAAATTATTTTTTTACTATGAACGTAAAGACCACTTCAAACTCTTTCAGTTGATACCAAAATTATAAATTTATGTTGCATAATAAATAAGTTATTACGGGTTCCGTGGGTTCCGGGTTTTATAATATTGAATTTTGGCTGCAATATTTCAATGAAAATATACCCAACTTTGATCCTTATCTAAAAACAGAATTCTAATCATAAAGTTATTTTTTACTATGAACGTAAAGACAACTTCATACTCTTTCAGTTGGTACCAAAATTATAAATTTATAAAACATAATAAATAAGTAATTACGGGTTCCGTGGGTTCCGAGTTTTATAATATAGAATTTTGGCTGCAATATTTCAATGAAAATATACCTAACTTTGATCCTAATTTAATAACAAAATTCTGATCATAAAGTTATTTTTTACTATGAACGTAAAGACAACTTCATACTCTTTCAGTTGATACCAAAATTATTACGGGTTCCGTGGGTTCCAGTTTTATAATATTGAATTTTGACTGCAAGATTTCAATGAAAATATACCCAACTTTGATCTTAATTTAAAAAAAAAATTCTAATCATTAAGTTATTTGTTACTATCAACGTAAAGGCAACTTCATACTCTTTCAGTTGGTACCAACATTATGAATTTATGTTGCGTAATAAATAAGTTACGAAGTGGGTTCCGGGTTTTCCTTATCAATATTAAGAAGGGTTCCGGGGAAAAGACCTGCCCCCTAATACAGTCCGTATCTTGTACATCTACCCTAATACAGTCCGTATCTTGTACACATCCGCTAATACAGTCTGTATCTAGCACATCTACGTTAATACAGTCCGTAACTTGCATATTTACCTAATACAGTCCGTATCTTGCACATCTACCCTAATACAGTCCGTATCTTGCACACCTACCTAATACAGTGCGTAACTTGCACATCTACACTAATACAGTCCGAAACTTGCACATCTCCGCTAATACAGTTCGAAACTTGCACATCTACCCTAATACAGTACGTAACTTGCACATCTACCCTAATGCAGTCCGTATCTTGCACACATACCTAATACAGTCCGAAACTTGTATATATACCCTAGTACAGTGCGTAACTTGCACATTTACACTGATACAGTCCGAAACTTGCAAATCTACCCTAATACAGTGAGTAACTTGCACATCTACACTAATACAATCCGAAACTTGCACATCTACGCTAATACAGTGCGTTACTAGTACATTTACCCTAATACAGTCCGTAACTTGCACATCTACACTAATACAGTCAGAAACTTGCACATATACCCTAATACAGTACATAATTTGCACATCTACGCTTATACAGTCCGTATCTCGCACACCTACCTAATACAGTGCGTAACTTGCACATCTACACTAATACAGTCCGAAACTTGCATATCTACGCTAATACAGTCCAAAACTTATACAGTCCGTAACTTGCACATCTACACTAATACAGTCCGAAACTTGCACATCTACCCTTATACATTACGTAACTTGCACATCTACGTTAATACAGTCCGTATCTTGTACAACCACTCCCAAGACAGTCTGAAACTTGCACATTTATTCTACTACAGTCTGAAATTTCCTCATCTACGCTAATACTGTCTTAATTCTGCTTATCTACGCTAATACTATCATTCAGCTTTTGGACCGTTTTAAAATTTGTGCCGATAGCCGTCTCTTATTTATTCATATAAGTTGATAGAACCGAGGTGTTTAAACACAGTTGTGACGAAAAACGCCTTGTACATATAGAAATCTATAACATCGGTGTATTTTGAGAGGACGGTTTCGAAACCACAGAAGGCAAATACCAACCAAAGTAGAAGATTTCAGCATAGCCGACAGAACTCTCGGGTTGAAGTCAGCAGAAAAATGAAATGTTTTAATTGCGGATCCGAAGATCATATTAAACCTAATTGTCCTAAGCTTCCGAACGCGAACACCAAATCCAATCCTAGTTCATCTAATGATAAACAACATGATGCAGCTGCTGGTTCGTGTCTTTATATTGATGCTAAAACGAATAATATATTGACAGAATGTTTAATCGATACTGGAGCAACTATTACAATAATTTCTACAAGAGTCTGGGATATTATTAGACCTTGTTCTAGTGAGCTGAAACCGTTGAGAACACAAATCTTATCAGCATCGGGAGATCAAGTCAATATCAAGGGCAAAACCTCAGCATGCATAGAGATATGTGGTGTTCAATGTGTCAGTGACACTGTGGTTGCAGATATTGAGTTAGATTGGTTGCAGATATTGAGTTAGATGTTTTACTTGGTTTAAACTTTTTGCAAACTCAAGATTGTAAAATTGATTTATCCAACAACACATTAACTATTAAAGGCAAGTCATGTCAGTTAAAACTAGCTGGAAGGTTAGGTTGTTACGGAGTAAATGTTGTTGATCAGTCCGTTTTACCGTTAAGGTCTGTGGTACCTATCCTTATGCAAAAACCAGGGAGAATCTATTAACAGTATACAAAAACAAAACCATTTGTAAAGCTAAATTAGAAAAGCTTAAGTGCATGACAGATCAACATGTGAAGGATGTAATGTAACTTTTAAAAAGACCTCAACAGAAATATTATGTAAAATGACACCAGCTTCACTGCCAGTCAAAGCCCCTATCAATACAGTAATATGTGCTCAAGCTAGTGTAGGCGTCAGCTCTGAATTATATGTAAAATGTGAAACAAATACATTTGAGGAGGCTGGAACGAGTTGTGATCCGAATAGCCGACCTGGAAAGAATAAAAAGTTATGCAAACAAAAAGACATAAAGATGCGCTAATTCCAAACAAGTGTTTGAAACTGGAAGTTTGATTGAATTAAATAAAACTAGAAGAACGACAAGAAGGACTGACGTTCAGCATGATGCAGGAAGCATAAAACACTCTTCTGATGTTAAAAAAAGAATTTACTTCTGGTTGTATAGGAATTTTTATGGAGCATAGATGAGCTGATGAAGACATTTAGAACACTGAGACTTTTAGTCATGGTATAATCTGAAAGACTAAGCTATTTATGGACCATTTTTTCATAATTTTGATAAACAACGGATTGATATCTGTTCAGCAATTTTTTGAAGTTTTGTATGAACAAATAAATATATATATTCTGGACAAATAATTGTATTCGATGAGTATGCCGATAGTTTTCTGTTTTGTATTATCTAATAAAATGGAATGTATGTTTTATGGATGATAAATATTGTTTCGTGATCAAGCGGGACGCTTGTAGTAGGAGGCGTGGGTAATGTGACGAAAAACCCCTTGTACATATAGAAATCTATAACATCGGTGTATTTTGTTACGCCGTTATACTTTTCTGTTGGTTGATAACTTTATAATTTACCTTTTATATATGAAAAGTCTAAGTATTCCTTATTGTTTATTAAGTTACATTAATAAACGTACAGAAAACGTAGTAAATAAACTGTCAGGTAGACGCTCATTGAATTTGATTAAGGATGCTAATGCAATGGAATCGCATAATCACGAACATCATTATGTGGTCGAATAACGCTAAGAATGCCCGATTGAAGTCATGTGACTAGGCCATGTGACTTATGCTATATAAGCAGCCGACCGCCAGTATTCTGGGTCAGTCTGGTGTTACAACTCGACGGAGATGGCTCTGTAAGAAGACGTTGCTTAATTTGTTAATTAATTATTATTTGGTAATACAGACTGGGACTTTGAACCGAGTGTCACAAGTGAATGAGGGATTCTCATAAGTGCATTTTAAACTCAGAGTTGCAGAACCCTCTGAAACGTGTGAACAGTGCTCCAGGTCGTAGACTGTTGGGTGCCATTGTCCGTCTCAGACAGGTGTTGGGACAGGTTTGGAACGTTGCTGTAGGACTAGTTTTATTTAGTTAAAACAGAGTCCTTAGCAAGTGTTTGAGACGTAAGTCTGATACTTTGGTACAGCTTGGAGTTTCGAGTTTGGAGTGCTGCAGAACTAGTTTTATTTATTTAAAACAGAGTCCTGGGCATAGTGTTGTGCGAAACGTTTGTTTGAAACGTTAGTTCGAAACCTTTATATTTTGGTTTTATATGAAGAAGTAAATTGTACGTGATTATTCTTTTTAAACACGAATCATTTGTTCAATCATTTGTCATCAAATCATAAAGCAAAGCAGCTTGAGGAAAATTAGTTCACCATTTATCTTAAATCAAACGGCAAGTAGCCCAAGGAAAATTCTTATATATATGTATTAGTAATTGTGTGCGTAATCCGCTCGGTGCACGTTGCACAGTGAAGACAAATAAATGAATATGTATAAAAGCGCGAATTGAGCCACAGCGGTTCTCACGCATCACACGCACCGTGCAGATTTAGGACTGGTTTAAGACTCAATGAAACAACAAGGCCTAAATGAATGTTGACAGCTCTATATAAGGTATTTATGAATAGTTGTTTTTGTCAAATCGATGTACTGTGGCATATATAGACATTATCTGAACATATTCTTTGATATCTGGGTAAATTGTGAGCTGAGTTTGTTGGCAGTTTTCTTCGTCATGATTCATCAATGATTCGTCATGAAATTTCACTCTTGTGGGTAGTTTCGATAAATGGAAAAATGCACAAAAATTCAAGTCTCAGTCAAAATTTGACAGTAGAAGACAGAGATGGCCCTTTTATCGTACAGACATTAGAAGACAAGAGACGGCATTGTTATCATACAGACAGCTTGACAGTAGCACGGTTAAGGAACTCTGTCACAACGTAGAGTGATTCGCGCCGACAGTTTGTCACAGATTCACGTCGACAGTAGTACTGTTTTTGTAAATTTTGACACAGTTTCTAGTCGATAGCGGGGACATCACCACGGATGTTGAATATGTTAAATATATCCAAACATATGAAGTATATTTTTACATAAAGGTGAATTTTATGTATTATTAGTGAAATACGATCAAATTGAATATATGATTATGACTATTTCTTCAAGTTTGAAAGCAATTAAATTGCAGTTCTCTGTCATTGGAGCTTTTTTAATATATGTTAATAACTGACACAACTTCCACATCAAATCAAAACCTGCATGATAAATAATAAATTTAGTCACTTTTATTGCTAAGTTTTGATAAGGCCAGAACATGCATTTATCCGTTTATATAAATTTCTAATTTTTGTAATGTCACAGGTTTGTGACGACAGGGTAACGGAGACGTGTCGATCCTTATTACAATGTCACGGATTCAGTGTCGACAGTTTTAACAGTGTAGAATAGTGCAACCCTATGCAAATACTGCCATTTACACTTCAGGGGTCGTATTCACCAACCATTCTTGAAAATATTCTTAGGCTTGAAAATCCAAATTTAAACCTTATAAAGGTAGTTTTAATGACATATAGAATCATTGTGAGTGTTTATTTGACTACATAATATCATAAGGTGTCCCTACACAGGTCTGTAGCTACTCTAAGACCTCCCTGTTTTTCAGGCTAGGTATGAGCAAAATTGAGGCAATATATTTAATATCCTTGTTACATTTTAAAACTAAATAAATTATGATACTCAGATGAAGTATTGGTCAGGCAGCACAAGATGCCTCAATTTATTTTGCTAGGGATGGAAAACTTTGATTTTATTATTGCTGCTGTTTTGATCCAGCATATTCTAGACTACACTAGACCATTTTCTGTAAGCTTACAATCAAAAGACTACAATTGACTACAAGCTAGAAATAAGTCAGTACTTTAGAAAAGCTTCGTTCTGAAAGCATGTGGGGTTTGTTATACCAACGTGCCGACAGTATTGCATCCTCACTGAACATTATCCCATATAAACCACGAACTACGGGAAGACAATAACATCGTGCGCATGCTGGCAATTCTGAGGCTGTTACTGACTTCTTCCAAATAAATTAATTTTACCCGTTTCCTGATAATATTTTACAACTCATTTAATTATTTCAAAGGTTTTCCGAAATACATGATGTTCTGAACGGGTGTTTGTTACTACCAGGTAACATAAGTAAGTAACACCAGAAATTGGATTTTTTTTCTCTCTGAAGAAATGTCTATTACAAGTATTTTCGACAAGAACTGGATCGTTTGAAAAATGCAGTATCTTTTGATGATATACCAACAAGTCTTATAGGCGTTTTAGATAAGTGCAGTTATGAATTATATTATATATATATATATGTACACACACAGAAACTTGATCTTATGATTATAGATAGTCATAAGTGCATCTCTGTACTTTTTATAAATGAACAACTTGAATTTCAAGGGCCCTTAAATAGGATATAATATATAAGTTCACAAAGGGTCTTAATTATGCTTCACCTTTGTTCATCGCTGTTCCCTCTTCATTCTGAAGAGGTTGTTGCTATTTGTTTTCCTGATGGTGCTTGAAATGGACTTTTATCATTATATATATTTTTTTAAAAATAAATAAAACAAGAGCTGTCGGGCTATTTCGATGATGTTCTAAAACAACAGCTTTTTTCAGAAAATAAGTACCAAATGGAAGACAAGTAAAACTAAGGGGTGGTAAAATTAAACTATAATAATTGCTTATCTATTTAAAATAAATTAGCAAAATAATCCACCAACACTATTTATTTTCATTATCAGCAGTTACGTTTTTCTGAAAACAACAAAGTGAATGACTGGTTCATATTGCCTTAAAATCAATTAATTCAGCATAACATATAGGCCTATGCACTAACTTCACCTCAGAGGGCAATATATCTGTATCAGTTCATCTAAATGGATCTATAGTTGAAATAATGTTGTACCAGCATGCACAGTTTATCACAGCTGTATATTCTTTCATGAAAATGAAGAAAATAAATCCCTTTGGGCGTGCCAATTTTGCCGCCAGGGTCATGGTTTTGAACAAATTTATGAGAGGACCACAAACTGACCCTATTTGTCAAACATCTAAGATCAAGGCCTTGTACTACAAACTTTAATCTGCTAAAAACAAAATTTCTAAGACTAAAAGGGAAACAATTCTGCCAAAATGCCATAAAGAGTTTTTTGTCTCTATGAGCTTCCTAGTGGATGATGAACACACCAGTGAGGTTTCATTCCTGTCCAATGACAGGATGATGAAATAGGTACCAAATCAAAAACTTTAACCTCTAAAAATCTCTTACCAAATTGTCTAAGTCCAAAAGAGCCATAACTCTGTTAAAATGCAACCCAGAGTTATGGTTTTTATCTCTGTGCCTTCCATTGATGATACTGAACGCACATGTGAAGTTTCATTCATATCAAGTGAGTGGTTGCATAAATATCTTACCTTATAAAAAAATTATACTGTATACTGGTCATACCTATTACTGAGAGTCTAAAACTTTGTCAACGATGAAAATAATGGCATCAATAATAAACAGTAATAAAGTTATAAAAAAAATAACCGAATCAGCTATTTTGAAACTACGTCATTCTATTTTAAGATGGAACCTGTCATATTGACTAATTAAATTGAAAAAAAAATCAACATAGATACGTTTCGAACTCGCGATATTTAGGTTGACAGTTCAAACTGTTACCGCTACGCTATCGGAACAGACAGTAGTACAACACACTTAATATTGATATCTAGTTTACTTTATAGTTTATGTAACAGATAAATCCGCTTTCATACTACCAACACCCGTAATATGGTATGTTCCATTTAAAAATAGAATAACGTAGTTTCAATTTATACTTAAGCGTACTGAGTAATAAACAGTTGCCGATATTATATGTAAACAAATGCCGCCGCTAACGGAAGTTGGAGCTTTGCACATGTCATAGATATTGTTATTATACGGGCATTCGCGGTAATAGGTATATCGCGGTATTAGGTATGCAAAGGATATATATAATACTTCAAATGAACATCAAACACACAAATACAAGATTTGTGTTTATATTTTTGTGCGTTGGTTGGGTGTTGTCGGTCAAAGTTACGATAAAGTATTTGGCTTTTCACATATGTAGATGTTGTGAACGACTGTATTTATTTTAAATCAAACCGTGCGCTATGCATGCGGTTGCACGAGTGACCGGAATATGTTCTGCCGTTGTGTGCACTCGTCACATGCCTACTGTAATTCCAACTACTGGTGGTGGTGACCTTACACTGTTTACATGGATATATATACTGTTCTTGCTACGGTTTTGGAACATGCCTTATTTCATTTTTTGTCCAAAATCACATGTAGAAGTTAGAAATTATTTGGCTAGTATAAAATTCCATGTACATCTAACCGGTTTAGTTGTTGATCTGGAACGATTTCATCGGCTTAGGAAAGAGGTCAACATCTACTGACGGTCATGACATTCTATGTAAAATGGAATATTCTATTTTGAAAAATCTGATCGATTTTATTGACTGCGAAAATAGGACATGTCATCAATGATAGGCGTACATCCAGATCACATCTTCGACAGAAGATATGTCTAGTCTTGCAATAAGTGTCGACTAGAAGCTGTGACCCTGTAGGGAAGAATCCGTGACATTGAAATCATCATCGACACAAACTTGTGACACATGGCGCTTTTTTCAAACAGTATTTCTCACTTAGTATAAGTAAAATGTCAATTAATTATAACCCTTTTTAAACAAAATTACTTATACAACAGTTGTCAATGGTATTCTGAACTGATTAATGTTTTCATTAACAATTTCACTTCTACTTTCGTTTTACATACATACTCAGCGAGGATTTGTTAATTCATGCGTTTTAAACCTCTACTAACCACACATGATCAATTGGAGCTTTGAAAATGCCAATTAATATAAGGTGAAAATCAATCATGTAAAAAAAATTTTAACTTATAGATGTGTCCAGTAATTAATTGACTATATACATCAAAATATGCCGTGTTTTTCCGCATCAGATCGACATGAATCTGTGACAAACTGTTGACACGAATCACTCCACGTTGTGACAGAGTTCCCTGGTCGTGAGTAAAAGACAGAGATGGCACTTTATCGTACAGAAAGCAGAAGACAGAGATGGCACTATTGGGTACGGTAAACGTGCCAAAAATGGATAAAAAAATATGTACCTGTAAATTTTTGTCTAAACAACTATGATAGGCCTAATAAAAATGAAAAAAAAACTGTCATTGACATTTCCTTTCAAACTTCAAGGAAGCAAAAGGTGAATATAAAACATCCGCACAGTATGATCATTGATTGTGGAATCGTTTTATCACCCATTCTGTTGATACTGGAGATTTTAATTATATTAAACCGAAAGTAGATTTTTGCGTTGCATATCTCCATAACGAAACAAGGTATATACTTCTTCTTTTTACTACTGTGCAGAGCTCCTCTGGAGCTTAATCGCACATTGTGAAATATATGTAAACGTGAGAGAGGGTCTAGTGTGCAGTTAAAAACAGGTAAAAAAACATCATTCATCTGTTCACTCCGTCTTTGCAACCATCTTAGCCTGGAATGCTTGAATGGATGGTGTGTTGACAAGGCTGACCTGGAGGGAGTTCCATACTTTTGAGTTTTACAACAAATTGCATAACACTTGATTTTGTTAATTAAATAATCTTACATGAGATTACAGTCCTGTCTCAGTACCATTTGCAGATCACATTTTAAATAAGTGACATTTTTGAGTTATCAATCAAATGACATTGTAAACTTGAAAACTTCATTTTTTGGCAAGACAGTCTAAGACCTCTTTGGATGTTATTTCAATATGTATGTCTGTCCGTCCCTCCCTCCGTACGCCTGTCTTCACCTTTACAAGTTATGAAAATTGGGTGAAATTTGATGTACTGCAGTGGCGTTTTCAGGGTGGCAGATATTACAGGATTACCTGTTGGTCATGTCCCTATACCAGTGGCTGGTTATTTTTGAAGTGTAATGGACGAAAATTATGAAATTCTGGTAGAAGCAACTGGTAAATCAGTGCTTAGTTTCCACCCCTTGGCCTGCTTTCAATAAAGAGGGCGCATATGTTGTCATTCCTGCGAACTGTCTTATTACGCATCACAACATAAAGGCCAAACTTTCAAAATTACTTCAGGAAATTCCTAAGGGCTCTGCAATGAACTTTTTATTGGCATAATGTCTACTAGTGCCATTCATAGTGTTGTTTTTAGTTATTGCTGCTTTCTTTTATTGTTGAAAAAATGTTTTTTTATGTATGTATTGTTCTGGTAATTTTGTTGTAGTCAAGTATTTGACTTTTTCATGACTGTAAGTTTGTGTGGGTAGAAACCTAACTTTCTATGTTAAAGATTGATGTTTCGACTTCGATGTATAGCTGCCCTGTTTGAGCAGCACTGAAAACATAAATATCATTTGTCTATCCAGTGAACTAGTATTTTAGTCCCAGAATACTGTTTAACATCATAGTAATATATCATTTTGTATTCATGAATTTTATATTTAGGTACAGTAGTGTGAGAAGAAGAGATTATTCTTGCTCTCGCAGTTACGCAGTGTAATAAGTATATTGGTGTCAACAAATATCGTTACATTATGCGTGTTTAATTAATTCTTATTTAGCCATTTGACAAAAAACGACGTAGAATCGAAATGACAACGATATAGTTTGTCAATGATATTCGTCATGAATTTATCTATCGAAGAATCTAAGATCTGTTTCCTGTTTACTTTGTCCTAAAAATAAATTGTCTGCTTTGAAATATACTGATTAGCCTAACCCTCAACTTTTTTACAATGGATTTCTCCAACAAGGAGAAATAATTTGTGATGCTCCCTCATCATTTAAAGCTACCATTTGGGAAAACTTTTCCCAGGTATTGAAAAAATGACGTTCTTGAAATTGACCATACTTGATATGCAAAGGGCATGTTTGAATGCAAAGCATGTCGAAAGGCTCCTTTTCATAAAGAAAAACCTGAAGAAGCCCATTAGTTGTCATTAGTTGATACTAGTTGATGTAATTCCAGTTTAGTTATATTCACTGTTAAATTTTTGATTTCATTAAAAAAAAATGTTCATGAAGATATTTGACAGTTGATACACGTTTTAGTTCTGTTGTTCTCTGTTTACAACAGTAATAATAATAAAGATACTTTAAAGTTGCATATGAGTATACACCTTATTAAACAATCATGGTGATTGCATAAGATACAATTTTAAACTCAGTATCGTGATGCGCATTGCCTTTTATTTTCACAGTTAATATGTATCATGGTACGCATCGTTCTGATAATGAAGTATCACTATACACATTGCAGATGAAAATATTGCCAATGCACAGCCCTAATAATTCGGTCAGATCTGGTTTCACATCACTACACAGTTGAATTTCATTCTTTTTTTATATAAAATAATGTCAAAGATTTCCATGGTTAAAAAAAAGTCATGAAGAAAAGTTTTTAAATAAAGTACATGTAATGTATTTTCCATGCTAGAAGTGTATATGCACATAACAAAGAACTCAAATGCTCATAAATACATTCATCTGTAAAAGTAACTTTTTTAACATCAGTGATGTCTTATTGCAGTATATGATATGCCAGCTTTTGCTCTTATCATCTGCAGCAAGAGATCAAAGCCCCAATGAACCATTTTAAAAAATATTTCAAACTAATTTACAAAGTACTCAATTCTTTAGTGCTAAAATCGTGTTAACGTCAGTAATAAATTGGCACAACTGTGTAGTGAGAGGTAAATGTCTTAATTGTGGCTCTCTAATGATCAGAAATCACTCTTATTTAACATGGTCTCTTATGTCACTGGTGAGTGATGAAGGAGAATCATGAACCTCTTGTTTTGCATTTATATATATGCAAACTTTATTTTGTATACTTCTTTGTTTTAAACTTCTTTATTTTATTTTGATTGTGAACCAAGTTCTTGTTGGCAAATCATGCACGATATCTTTCTGGGTGAACAAGTACTAAGAATATGTGGATAAAGTGTCTTGCTTATAACTGTGGCAGAGAATCTAACCCATGACCCTCCAATCCTGGGTCCGATGCTCTACCATTGGGCCACATGCTCCACTTTTGTATACAGGTAGCTATGCCAACATATATATGATAAGTGTCATATATATGAAAAATTACATTACCCATTGACAAAAAGCATAATGATTGCTACAGAAGATGGTGTTTTGTTATTAATATTATATATTCAGTGACAATACCCATGTAGCATTAAAGGGCTTTCTTAAATATATTGATACAATTTTTAAAAAAATGTATATTTGTGTATTTATTAGGTATGAAGTAAAATAAAGGAATGTTTTTGCAGGACATAATCGGTATTTTATTTGTGGAGGAAGAATTAGTTTACCTGACTACAGTGCTGCCTTATCTTACTGAATAATGAAGATCTAAATGGATCAAACTACAATGTCTACAAAAGGAATGATTCTTATTCTGTTAGTTTTGGTAAGTTAATTCCGCGTTGCTATATCATTTATTAAAAAAAAACATATTTAGGTGTATATATCTATGGATAGAAGTTTACGTTAGATGATGCATTTGTGAATTTTTTTGAAAATCTTTCTGCTTTCCTGTAACAAATGGCTAACAGTATATCAAAAAAATTACTGATGCAAATATGTTTCAGTCTGAGCAATAGAAGAAGGTTGAACATATACGTTGATCACACAGTTCACTGATCACACAACGAAATATACTTCTCTGACAATAGTAATGTATTACTGCACATTTACTTTTTTAGGCCTATCGGCTTACACAATATGCAGACAAACAATCGGATTATGAATTAAATTAGTCCCATGAATAAATTTATTGATTACTCCAATGGAACAGCTAAATTAAAAATTTGATGTATTATTTTAAGAGTTGAGATGCCTTTGGTTATGTGACTGACACCAAACTGAGTGGACTTAAAATTGAGTGAACGCTGAATAAACGAAGCAAACATGAGCCTAGTATAAATAAAGAGTATAGAGTGCTGAGATATACAGTACGCAGATATTAGTTTACATCATTAGTGAGCGAATACTTGTATTAATTCTGTGAGCCTGTGAAATTAATAACACTTAATTAAGTGCATGCAAGCGGAGTTTAGTTTAGTAATACTTTATTGCATCTATTATAAACCAATACATGAATAATACTACAAGTTTTTACAACATTAGCAACAGCCCTCCCCAAATTTAACCACTTAATCATCCATATTTATGATATAAAATTTTGGATTCCATTTAAATGCAATAACTATGTACTTTGGAATATGTATTTAGCTGACAAAGTATCACAAAAGTAGTTTGTTCATTTATATAATATTATATGTACCTGATATACACCACAGAATGCATTAAGAACATAACTGCTGCTCTATCTTCACATGCACATACTTGATTATTTGTGTTAAACACATTTATGCAATATTCTTCAGAGAAGGCACTTAATAATCTACCGTATCCCCCCCCCCCCCCAAAAAAAAAAAACAACAACAACAAAACAAACAGCCGGTCAATTTTGTTTAAAAAAATGTTTTGTTATTAAAACGATCCCTGAATGTTATGTGTTATTGCTTGGGAAACATTTGTTAAATGCTGTTTTTTTTTGAAAAATGCATCATCCCAGAGGCATTTATTTTGAGGAGTACTGCATTTAATACTGTTTTCCAATACATTTCCAATACATTTACTTAGAATTCTGTATGGAACACATTAATACTGTGTTTAATACTTTTTTCCAATACATTTACCTAGAATTCTGTATGGAACACATTAATATTGTATTTAATACTATTGTCCAATACATTGACTTAGAATTCTGTATAGGACACATTAATACTGTATTTGTCAGCATGTACTTTGAAATGTGGCATTAAGTATGTATTTATCAGTATAATTATAGTGTAATGTAGAAATCACTATACATGATTGTATTAAATACAATATGCATATACTAAATAATCTTAATTAACAGATAAATACCATAGCCATATTTATGTTCTTTATAATCTGTATTGTCTATTGACATTTATTCCACTTTAATAATGCAAAACTGAAGTATTGTTATTTAATAAGCTTATTTTGAACTCTATTTATAACTGTACTCTGTCTTTAACTTCTATTTTCAGGAGTTTAAATTAGGAGTCTATACCTTTCCGATTCATAGCCTACAGTTGATACGATGTGGTTGGAATGTAAAAATAATTGGTTTCTGCCCCACTTTACCTTCAAACAAAGTCAGTTGGACGTGTCTTGCCGACTTAAAGGCTTGTGATGGTGGCTTGGAGTACCATTGTGCACGAGGTTACGGCAAGGAGGAAGACAAAATTGTTGAAGCATGCAGAAAGAGCAAAAATTGTACAATAGGTAGGTTATTGTTTATATAGGTTTTGATCATTTATTATATGAGAGTTCTTATTGCAATCATCAGATCAGTTGCAACGATGAAGCAATCAACACTTCAACCTTATATGCATTTTATTTTTGTTCCATTTTCTTCGGGAAATTTTCTCATACTAAATTATTTCTCTCAAAATGTTACTACCTGAGATACGACCTTTGACGTATAATGATTTTTGTTGACAATTAGGGACTATCATCGCTGTAAAAACTTCATTTCTGATGGGATACGGATGTTTATGTATGAAACAGACATAAAACCTGTCAATAGTTAAATAAATTATTTTATTTTCAAAGCAAACTGGGGGAATTAAAGAGAAGAAGACATGTTGTAGCACTGTCACTTGTATTGCTGTTATAACATATATTTTACAGTAAAGATCTGCACAAAGTGATCTGTCAAACATCGTGTCATAATATAAAGCTCTGCAGCAGCTGATATCATGGAGATTTAATTCGCATGAAGCACCCTTATCATGCAATGGCTATCTGTGAATATACAAACTCAAATATAGTACATCCTTATTAAAAAGCCCAACATCTGACAGATTTTTTTTCCAAATTTCTTCATAAACCACATTATCAACCACATACAAAATTTTAAAGTACCATATAAACCTCATGTTTTCTTTTCGTGTTCTTGACTTTGAACTCCTTTGGGTGGATCTTATGAAAATATGTGTAAACAACGTAACTATTAGGCAAATGCTGTGACCTCGAGAGGGCCTACACATGTATCACTTATATACCGACTGTATCACCTGAGATAGCTTGTGCTCTATATCCTTGAAGCCGTTCTTAAAAAAATGTGTTTGCCGTGTTCCTTCTTTCTCACTCAAAATAGCAGCTACCCAAGGTTCTTTATTGACTTCCAAATGTGTTTTTTTTATGGTTTCTGTCAATATTTGTTTACAAATAACTATATATATGAAATCGCAATCTGACCCCCAAAACAATTTGTTAACTACCTACTTACCTACATGAAAAGTACTGGGTCGGAGCACAGCAAACAAACATCTTTTAAAGGATGACCTGACTGACGTTACATTGTTCATTTGCTTCATTTGTATTTAGATACATATGTAACTACATGTAAGCATACACATTAATAATTTACTTAGGCTTGTCACATGTTTTGTTCACAGGAAAAATATAGTGATATGTTGATGTCATTAGGCAGCAATATAGCAGAAACAACCTATACAAATCTTGTTACTGTTAGTTCAACTCATCAGAACTTAAGTATGAATTTTAAGTAACAAACTAACTTCTGTAAAGTCAGCGTAACAGAATTTATCAAAATCATAGTATGAGTTAACATAACCTTTTTGAACTAAGTGTTTTCTGGTTAATCAGTTTACTTGAGCCACATTGTTTTAGGTTATTTTCTGGTTTATAAGAATAGTTTGACCGCTTGTTTCATGTTGTTTTCTGGTTTATAAGAATAGTTGGACTACTTTGTTTCATGTTGTTTTCTGGTTTATAAGAATAGATGGACTTCTTTGTTTCATGTTGTTTTCTGTTTTATAAGAATAGTTTGACCCCTTTGTTTCATGTTGTTTTCTGGTTTATAGGAATAGTTTGACCCCTTTGTTTCATGTTGTTTACTGTTTTATAAGAATAGTTTGACTCCTTTGTTTCATGTTGTTTTCTGTTTTATAGGAATAGTTTGACTCCTTTGTTTCATGTTATTTTCTGGTTTAAAAGAATAGTGTGACTCCTTTGTTTAATGTTGTTTTCAGTTTTATAAAAATAGTTGAGCTTCTTCGTTTTAGGTTGTTTTTCTGGTTTATGAGAATAGTTTGACTCCTTTGTTTTATGTTGTTTTCTGGTTTATAATAGTTTGACTCCTTTGTTTCATGTTGTTTTCTGGTTTATAAGAATAGGTTGACTCCTTTGTTTTATGTTGTTTTCTGTTTTAAAAGAATAGTTTGACTCCTTTGTTTCATGTTGTTTTCTGGTTTATGAGGATAGTTTGACCCTTTTGTTTCATGTTGTTTTCTGGTTTATGAGAATAGTTTGACCCCTTTGTTTCATGTTGTTTTCTAGTTTATAAGAATAGTTTGACCCCTTTGTTTCATATTGTTTTCTGTTTCATCAGAAAAGTTTGACTCCTTTGTTTCATGTTGTTTTCTGGTTTATAAGAATAGTTTGTCTCCTTTGTTTCATGTTGTTTTCTGTTTTATAAGAATAGTTTGACCCCTTTGTTTCATGTTGTTTTCTGGTTTATAAGAATAGTTTGACTCCTTTGTTTCATGTTGTTTACTGTTTTATAAGAATAGTTTGACTCCTTTGTTTCATGTTGTTTTCTGTTTTATAGGAATAGTTTGACTCCTTTGTTTCATGTTATTTTCTGGTTTAAAAGAAAAGTTTGACCCCTTTGTTTAATGTTGTTTTCTGGTTTATGAGAATAGTTTGACCCCTTTGTTTCATGTTGTTTTCTAGTTTATAAGAATAGTTTGACCCCTTTGTTTCATATTGTTTTCTGTTTCATAAGAATATTTGAGCTTCTTCGTTTTAGTATGTTTTCTGGTTTATAAGAATAGTTGAGCTTCTTCGTTCTTGGTTGTTTTCTGGTTTATAAGAATAGTTTGACTCCTTTGTTTCATGTTGTTTTCTGTTTTATGAGAATAGTTTGACTCCTTTGTTTATTGTTGTTTTCTGTTTGATAGGAATAGTTGAGCTTCTTCGGTTTAGGTTGTTTTCTGGTTAATAAGAATAGTTTGACTCCTTTGTTGAATGTTGTTTTCTGGTTAATAAGGATAGTTTGACTCCTTTGTTTCATGTTGTTTTTTGTTTTAAAAGAATAGTTTGACCCCTTTGTTTCATGTTGTTTTCTGGTTTATAAGAATAGTTTGACCCCTTTGTTTCATGTTTTTTAACTGTTTTATAAGAATAGTTTGACCCCTTTGTTTCATGTTGTTTTCTGGTTGATAAGAATAGTTTGACTCCTTTGTTTCATGTTGTTTTTCTGGTGTATAAGGATAGTTTGACTCCTTTGTTTCATGTTGTTTTTTGTTTTAAAAGAATAGTTTGACCCCTTTGTTTCATGTTGTTTTCTGGTTTATAAGAATAGTTTGACCCCTTTGTTTCATGTTTTTTAACTGTTTTATAAGAATAGTTTGACCCCTTTGTTTCATGTTGTTTTCTGGTTTATAAGAATAGTTTGACCCCTTTGTTTCATGTTGTTTTCTGGTTGATAAGAATAGTTTGACCCCTTTGTTTCATGTTGTTTTCTGGTTGATAAGAATAGTTTGACCCCTTTGTTTCATATTGTTTTTCTGGTTTATAAGAATAGTTTGACTCTTTTGTTTCATGTTGTTTTCTGTTTCATAAGAATAATTTGACCCCTTTGTTTCATGTTGTTTTCTGGTTTATGAGAATAGTTTGACCCCTTTGTTTCATGTTGTTTTCTGGTTTATAAGAATAGTTTGACCCCTTTGTTTCATGTTGTTTTCTGGTTTATAAGAATAGTTTGAATCCTTTGTTTCATGTTGTTTTTTTTGTTTATCAAAATAGTTTGACCCCTTTGTTTCATGTTGGTTTATAAGAATAGTTTGACCCCTTTGTTTCATGTTGTTTTCTGTTTGATAAGATTAGTTTGAATCATTTGTTTCATGTTGTTTTCTGGTTTATAAGAATAGTTTGACCCCTTTGTTTCATGTTGTTTTCTGTTTTATAAGAATAGTTTGACTCCTTTGTTTCATGTTGTTTTCTGGTTTATAAGAATAGATGGACTCCTTTGTTTCATGTTGTTTTCTGTTTTATAAGAATAGTTTGACCCCTTTGTTTCATGTTGTTTTCTGGTTTATAGGAATAGTTTGACCCCTTTGTTTCATGTTGTTTACTGTTTTATAAGAATAGTTTGACTCCTTTGTTTCATGTTGTTTTCTGTTTTATAGGAATAGTTTGACTCCTTTGTTTCATGTTATTTTCTGGTTTAAAAGAATAGTGTGACTCCTTTGTTTAATGTTGTTTTCAGTTTTATAAAAATAGTTGAGCTTCTTCGTTTTAGGTTGTTTTTCTGGTTGATGAGAATAGTTTGACTCCTTTGTTTTATGTTGTTTTCTGGTTAATAATAGTTTGACTCCTTTGTTTCATGTTGTTTTCTGGTTTATAAGAATAGGCTGACTCCTTTGTTTTATGTTGTTTTCTGTTTTATAAGAATAGTTTGACTCCTTTGTTTCATGTTGTTTTCTGGTTTATGAGGATAGTTTGACCCTTTTGTTTTATGTTGTTTTCTGGTTTATGAGAATAGTTTGACCCCTTTGTTTCATGTTGTTTTCTAGTTTATAAGAATAGTTTAACCCCTTTGTTTCATATTGTTTTCTGTTTCATAAGAAAAGTTTGACTCCTTTGTTTCATGTTGTTTTCTGGTTTATAAGAATAGTTTGTCTCCTTTGTTTCATGTTGTTTTCTGTTTTATAAGAATAGTTTGACCCCTTTGTTTCATGTTGTTTTCTGTTTTATAGGAATAGTTTGACTCCTTTGTTTCATGTTATTTTCTGGTTTAAAAGAAAAGTTTGACCCCTTTGTTTAATGTTGTTTTCTGGTTTATGAGAATAGTTTGACCCCTTTGTTTCATGTTGTTTTCTAGTTTATAAGAATAGTTTGACCCCTTTGTTTCATATTGTTTTCTGTTTCATAAGAATATTTGAGCTTCTTCGTTTTAGTATGTTTTCTGGTTTATAAAAATAGTTTGACTCCTTTGTTTCATGTTGTGTTCTAGTTTATAAGAATAGTTGAGCTTCTTCGTTCTTGGTTGTTTTCTGGTTTATAAGAATAGTTTGACTCCTTTGTTTCATGTTGTTTTCTGTTTTATGAGAATAGTTTGACTCCTTTGTTTATTGTTGTTTCCTGTTTTATAGGAATAGTTGAGCTTCTTCGGTTTAGGTTGTTTTCTGGTTTATAAGAATAGTTTGACTCCTTTGTTTAATGTTGTTTTCTGGTTAATAAGGATAGTTTGACTCCTTTGTTTCATGTTGTTTTTTGTTTTAAAAGAATAGTTTGACCCCTTTGTTTCATGTTGTTTTCTGGTTTATAAGAATAGTTTGACCCCTTTGTTTCATGTTTTTTAACTGTTTTATAAGAATAGTTTGACCCCTTTGTTTCATGTTGTTTTCTGGTTGATAAGAATAGTTTGACCCCTTTGTTTCATATTGTTTTTCTGGTTTATAAGAATAGTTTGACTCTTTTGTTTCATGTTGTTTTCTGTTTCATAAGAATAGTTTGACCCCTTTGTTTCATGTTGTTTTCTGGTTTATGAGAATAGTTTGACCCCTTTGTTTCATGTTGTTTTCTGGTTTATAAGAATAGTTTGACCCCTTTGTTTCATGTTGTTTTCTGGTTTATAAGAATAGTTTGAATCCTTTGTTTCATGTTGTTTTTTTTGTTTATCAAAATAGTTTGACCCCTTTGTTTCATGTTGGTTTATAAGAATAGTTTGACCCCTTTGTTTCATGTTGTTTTCTGTTTGATAAGATTAGTTTGAATCATTTGTTTCATGCTGTTTTCTGGTTTATAAGAATAGTTTGACCCCTTTGTTTCATGTTGTTTTCTTGTTTTTAAGAATAGTTTGACTCCTTTGTTTTATGTTGTTTTCTGGTTTATAATAGTTTGACTCCTTTTGTTTCATGTTGTTTTCTGGTTTATAAGAATAGTTTGACTCAATTGTTTCATGTTGTTTACTGGTTTATGAGAATAGTTTGACTCCTTTGTTTCATGTTGTTTTCTGTTTGATAAGAATAGTTGGACTCCTTTGTTTCATATTGTTTTCTGTTTTATAAGAATAGTTTGACTCCTTTGTTTCATGTTTTTTACTGGTTTATAAGAATAGTTTGACTCCTTTGTTTCATGTTATTTTCCGTTTTATAACAATAGTTTGTCCCCTTTGTTTCATGTTTTTTTCTGGTTTATAAGAATAGTTTCACTCCTTTGTTTTATGTTGTTTTCTGTTTTATAATAGTTTGACTCCTTTGTTTCATGTTGTTTTCTGGTTTATAAGAATAGTTTGACTCCTTTTGTTTCATGTTGTTTTCTGGTTTATGAGAATAGTTTGACCCCTTTGTTTCATGTTTTCTGTTTGATAAGAATAGTTGAGCTTCATCGTTTTAGTATGTTTTCTGGTTTATAAGAATAGTTTGACTCCTTTGTTTCATGATGTTTTCTGGTTTATAAGAATAGTTGAGCTTCTTCGGTTTTGGTTGTTTTCTGGTTTATAAGAATAGTTTGACTCCTTTGTTTTATGTTGTTTTCTGGTTCATTAGATAGTTTGACTCCTTTGGTTCATGTTGTTTTTTGGTTTATAAGAATAGTTTGACCCCTTTGTTTCATATTGTTTTCTATTTTTTTATGAATAGTTTGACCCCTTTGTTTCATTTTGTTTTCTGGTTTATAAGAATAGTTGAGCTTCTTCGTTTTATGTTATTTTCTGGTTTATCAATTTGGTTTAGCTACTTCTTTTCGAATATAATGACTGTCGATCGTTGGAAAGGGGTAGGAATCCTCTGAATGGTTGTCATGTATATTTTATCTTTTTTTTAGTCATGTTTATTATTGTTGTTAAATGACCAACCCCTGAGCAGTCCCAGGGAGCCATATGAGTTATGGCATTCCCCCGCAAGAATAGGATCACTGTGGCTCATGCATGTCATAAAAAGCGACAATTTGAGTAATACGATAGAACTTACTGAAACTCTACAGTTCTGCAGGCTTCAAGGTTCTAGGTTCATTCTGCATATTCTTTTGTTGTTGTTTTTTTATCTGTATGTTAATTTGTTGTTTTTTTGACATGTAGAGCGAACTTTGAATCTTCCTTCATGTTGGTGTGGATTAACCTATAACGTGTTCGTACGCTGTTAAACCCCATTGATTCGTTTTAGGTTGTTTTCTGGTTAATAAGAATAGTTGAGCTACTTTGTTAGTTCCACTGGCTAAAGGCCAGAAGTGCTTATACGATGGCGCGTTGTCCTTCGTCCGTCGTCTGACGTCTGTCGTCTGTTAGCAGCACTTTCTCTGAAACCACTAGGCCAATTAAACTGAATCTTCACATGAATATTTCTGTTGCATAGGAGACTATACAGAAGAATTTTTTTGATCTGAAATTCAAGACGGCCGCCGTTACTAAAAATAGTCCAAAACATAAAAAATCTTCTTCTCATGAACGGCCCAACAGATTTTCAAAATGTTTATGTAGTAATGATGACCAACTATATTTTTGTTAGATTTGTTCAAATGGTATCCCTAAGGTTAAATATGACCCCACCCCAATGGTTTAATTAGGGGACACATGTCATTATAATATTTATTTTTTTATTTATTTTTAAATGGAAATGATTTTGCCTATATCTTCACAGAAGCATTATTTGGTGAAAGAGGTTCAGATTTGTAAAAATGACGGAGTTCCATTGTCTTAAGGGGTCAGGAGGGGCCCCAAAAGGGTAAAAATTGGGAATTACTAAAATCGTTTTCTTAAGAACCAGTATGTCAGATTTTTTCATATTAAGCATAAAATATCCCTATGTGTAGGGGTTTGATTGCAGATAAGAATTTTGGGGCTAAAATTTATAGGGCCCTGTAAGGGGACTAAGAATTTTACATAGGGATACTATGGGAAAACAGAAAATTCTCTTTTTCTTTCATCTTTTCTTAAACAACTAGGCCAATTAAACTGAAACTTTACATGAATGTTTCTATTGCATAGGAGACTATACAGAACCTTTTTTTTCAATCTGAAATTCAAGATGGCCGCCGTTACTAAAAAAAGTCCAAAACATAAAAAATCTTCTTCTCATAAACGGCCCAACAGATTTTCGAAATGTTTATGTAGTAATGATGACCAATTATAGTTTTGTTAGATTTGTTCAAATGGGGTCCCTCAGGTTAAATATGACCCCACCCCAATGGTTTAATTAGGGGACACATGTCATTATAATATTTATTTTTTTATTTATTTTTAAATAGAAATGATTTTGCCTATATCTTCACAGAAGCATTATTTGGTGAAAGAGGTTCAGATTTGTAAAAATGACGGAGTTCCACTGTCTTAAGAGGTCAGGAGTCGCCCCAAAAGGTTAAAAATTGGGAATTACTAAAATCGATTTCTTAAGAATCGGTATGTCAGATTTTTTCATATTTGGCATAAAATATCCCTATGTGTAGGGGTTTGATTGCAGATAAGAATTTAGGGGCTAAAATTTATAGGGACCCTGTAAGGGAAAATTCTCTTTTTCTTTCATCTATTCTGAAACCACAAGGCAAGTTAAACTGAAACTTCACATGGATGTTTCCATTGCATAGGAAAATGTACAGAAGATATTTTTTGTACAATCTGAAATTCAAGATGGCCACCGTTCCTAAAAAAGTCCAAAACTTAAAAAATCTTCTTCTCATGAACAGATTTTTAAAATGTTTATGTAATAATGATGACCAACTATAGTTTGATAAATTTGTTCAAATGGTGTCCCTAGGGTTAAAAATGCCCCCGCCCCAATGTTTCTATTGCATAGGAGAATTACAAAAAGTGCTATGGCCACTATGAGTAAGTAGAGCGTCCTCAGGCCCTCTTTGGCCTCTTGTTTTAGGTTGTTTTCTGGTTAATAAGATTTGTTGAACCCCTTTGTTTCAGGTTGTTTACTGGATTATAAGTTTAGTTGAACTACTTTGTTTCAGGTTGTTTACTGGATTATAAGTTTAGTAGAGCTTCTATTTAGGTCACCTGAGCCGAAGGCTCATAGGTGAGCTTTTGTGATCGCCTGGTGTTCGTTGTCTGTCGTCCGTCGGCCGTCGTCTGTCGTCCATCGTAAACTTTTAGCTTCTAACAACTTCTCCTCTGAAACCACTTAGCCAATTTTGATATAACTTCACAGAAATGTTTCTTGGGTGACCCTCTACCAAATTTGTTCAAGCCATCTTGATTCGTCAAAAAACATGGCCGCCAGGGGGCAGGGTTAGTTTACTATATCAGCTATAGTAAAAATTTAAAAAATCTTCTTGTCAAAAACTACTGGCTAGATTTTAAAATAATTTCACAACAATGTTCCTTGGGTGACCCTTTACCAAGTTTGTTCAAGCCATCTTGATTCCTTAAAAAAACATGGCCGCCAGGGGGCGGGGCAAATTTGATTAGTAAAATTTAAAAAATCTTCTTGTCAGAAACTACACGCTCGATTTTAAAATAATTTCACAGAAATGTTCCTTGGAGAACCCTTCGCCAAGTTTATTCAAACCGTAGTAATTCGTCAAAAAAACATGGCGGCCAGGTGGTGGGGTTAGTTAACTATATAAGCTATAGTAAAAACTTAAAAAATCTTCTTGTCAGAAACTACTGGCTCAATTTTAAAATAATTTCAAAGAAATGTTTCTTGGGTGACTGTCTACTAAGTTTGTTCAAGCAATCTTTATTCGTCAAAAAACATGGCCGCCAGGGGGCAGGGCAAGTTTAATTAGTAAAAACTTAAAAAATGTTCTTGTCAGAAACTACTGGCTCGATTTTAAAATAATTTCACAGAAATGTTCCCTGGAGGACCATACACCAAGTTTGTTCAAACCGTAGTGATTCGTCAAAAAACATGGTGGCCAAGGATTGGGGTTAGTTTACTATATAAGCTCTAGTAAAAACTTAAAAAAAATCTTCTTGTCAGAAACTACTGGCTCGATTTTAAAATGAGTTCACAGAAATGTTCCTTGGGTGATCCTCTACCAAGTTTGTTCAATCCATCTTGATTCGTCAAAAAACATGGCCGCCAGGGGGCGGGGTTAATTTGATTAGTAAAAAATTAAAAAATCTTCTTGTCAGAAACTACAGGCTCGATTTTTAAATAATTTTACAGAAACGTTCCTTGGAGGACCCTTCGCCAAGTTTGTTAAAACCGTAGTGATTCGTCAAAATACATGACGGCCAGGGGGCGGGGTTAGTTTACTATAATTATAAGCTATAGTCAAAACTTAAAAAATCCTCTTGTCAGAAACTACTGGCTCAATTTTAAAATAATTTCAAAGAAATGTTCCTTAGGTGATCCTCTACCAAGTTTGCTCAAACCGTAGTGATTCGTCAAAAACATAGCGGCCAGGAGGTGGGGTTAGATTACTAAATAAGCAATAGTAAAAACTTCAAAAATCTTCTTGTCAGAAACCACGGGGCAAATTTTAATATAACTTCACAGAAATGTTCTTTGGGTAACCCTCTACCAAGTTTGTTCAAGTCATCTTGATTCGTCAAAAAACATGGCCGCCAGGGGGCGGGGCTAGTTTAATTAGTAAAAATTTCAAAAATCTTCTTGTCAGAAACTAATAGCTCGATTTTAAAATAATTTCCCAGAAATGTTCCTTGGGTGACCCTCTACCAAGTTTGTTCAAACCGTAGTGATTCGTCAAAAAACATGGCGGCCAGAGGGTGGGGTTAGATTACTATATAAGCTATAGTAAAAATTGAAAAAATCTTCTAGTCAGAAACCACGGGACCAATTTTAATATAGCTTCACAGATATGTTCCTTTGGTGACCCTCTACCAAGTTTGTTCAAGCCATCTTGATTCGTCATAAAACATGGCCGCCAGGGGGCAGGGCAAGTTTAATAAGTTAAAACTTAAAAAAATCTTCTTGTCAGAAACTACTGGCTCGATTTTAAAAAAATTTCACAGAAATGTTCCTTGGAGGACCTTTCACCAAGTTTGTTCAAACCGTTGTGATTTGTTAAAAAACATGACCGCCACAGTGATGTGCTAGTTATCTATATAGGAAGCTATAGTAAAAACTTCAAAAGCCTTCTTGTCAGAATCTACTGACCTGATTTCGATGTAGTTTCACTGACATTTACCATGGATGAGCCTCTACCAAGTTTGAACTCTTCTACGCATCTGTTACATCTTCAAATCAAAATTCTAAATATTCGCCCATCTCGTTTTTCTGGAAATGATATATATTATATAATCTACTTAAGTTGGGTGACTCAAGGTCAGTCAGGTAAGTTATATAGGGCCATCTTGGCCCTCTTGTTTTAGGATGTTTTCTGGTTGATCAGTTAAGTTGGACCCCTTTGTTTCAGGTAGTTTTCTGTTTTATAAGTTTGGTTGGACCCCTTTCTTTCAGGTTGTTTTCTTGTTTACAAGTTTAGTTGAGCTTCTTTGTTTCAGGTTGTTTTCCGGATTATAAGTTTAGTGGAGCTACTTTGTTTTAGATTGTTTTCTGGTTTATATGTTTAGTTGGACCCCATTTTTCAAGTTGTTTTCTGGTTTATAAGAATAGTTGAGCTACTGTGTTTCAGGTTGTTTTCTGTTTATAAGAATAGTTGAGTTACTATGTTTCAGGTTTTGTCTGGTTTATAAGTTTTGTTGAGCTTCATTGTTTCAGGCTGTTTTCTGGTTTATAAGAATAATTGAGCTTCTTTGTTTCAGGTTGTTTCCTGGTTTATCAGTTTAGTTGAACCCCTTTGTTTCAGGTTGTTTTCTGGTTAATAGGAATAGTTGAGCTACTTTGTTTCAGGTTGTTTTCTGGTTTATAAGAATAGTTAAGCTACTTTGTTTCAAAGTTTTCTAGTTTATAAGAATAGTTGAGCTACTTTGTTTCAGGTTGTTGTCTGGTATATAAAGATTGTTGAGCTTCTTTGTTTCAGGTTGTTTTCTGGTTTATAAGAAAAGTTGAGCTACATTGTTTCAGGTTGTTGTCTGGTTTATAAGATTTGTTGAGCTTCTTTGTTTCAGGTTGTTTTCTGGTTTTATAAGAATAGTTGAGCCACTTTGTTTCAGGTTATTTTCTTGTTTATGAGAATAGATGAGCTACTTTGTTTCAGGTTGTTGTCTGGTTTATAAGTTTATTCGAACCCGTTTGTTTCAGTTTGTTATCTGGTTGATAAGAATAGTTGAGCTACTTTGTTTTAGGTTGTTTTCTGGGTAATAAATTTAGTTGAACCCCTTTGTTTCAGGTTGTTTTCTTGTTTATTATTATAGTTGGACCCTTTTGTTTCAGGTTGTTTTCTGGATTATAAATTTAGTTGGACTCCTTTGTTTCAGGTTCTTTTCTGGATTATAAGTTTAGTTGAGCTACTTTCTTCAGGTTGTTTTCTGGTTTATCAGTTTAGTTGGACCCCTTTGTTTCAGGTAGTTTTGTGGTTTCTAAGTTTAGTTGAGCTTCTTTGTTTCAGGCTGTTTTTCTGGTTTATAAGAATAGTTGAACCCCTTTGTTTCAGGTTGTTTTCTGGTTAATAGGAATAGTTGAGCTACTTTGTTTCAGGTTGTTTTCTGGTTTATAAGAATAGTTAAGCTACTTTGTTTCAAAGTTTTCTAGTTTATAAGAATAGTTGAGCTACTTTGTTTCAGGTTGTTGTCTGGTATATAAAGATTGTTGAGCTTCTTTGTTTCAGGTTGTTTTCTGGTTTATAAGAAAAGTTGAGCTACAATGTTTCAGGTTGTTGTCTGGTTTATAAGATTTGTTGAGCTTCTTTGTTTCAGGTTGTTTTCTGGTTTTATAAGAATAGTTGAGCCACTTTGTTTCAGGTTATTTTCTTGTTTATGAGAATAGATGAGCTACTTTGTTTCAGGTTGTTGTCTGGTTTATAAGTTTATTCGAACCCGTTTGTTTCAGTTTGTTATCTGGTTGATAAGAATAGTTGAGCTACTTTTTTTTAGGTTGTTTTCTGGGTAATAAATTTAGTTGAACCCCTTTGGTTCAGGTTGTTTTCTTGTTTATTGTTATAGTTGGACCCCTTTGTTTCAGGTTGTTTTCTGGATTATAAATTTAGTTAGACTCCTTTGTTTCAGGTTCTTTTCTGGATTATAAGTTTAGTTGAGCTACTTTCTTTAGGTTGTTTTCTGGTTTATCAGTTTAGTTGGACCCCTTTGTTTCAGGTAATTTTCTGGTTTCTAAGTTAAGTTGAGTTTTTTTGTTTCAGGCTGTTTTCTGGTTTATAAGAATAGTTGAGCTTCTTTGTTTCAGGTTGTTTTCTGGATTATAAGTTTAATTGAGCTACTTTGTTTTAGATTGTTTTCTGGTTCTTATGTTTAGTTGGACCCCATTGTTTCATGTTGTTTTCTGGTCTATAAGAATAGTTGAACTACTTTTTATTAGATTGTTTTCTGGTTTATATGTTTAGTTGGACCACATTGTTTCAGGTTGTTTTTTGGTTTATAAGAATAGTTGAGGTACCTTGTTTCAGGTTGTTTTCTGGTTAATAAGATTAGTTGAGCTACTTTGTTTCAGGTTTTGTCTGGTTTATAAGTTTTGTTGATCTTCTTTGTTTCAGGTTGTTTTCTGGTTGATAAGAATAATTGAGATACTTTGTTTCAGGTTGTTTTCTGATTTATCAGTTGTTTAGTTGGACCCCTTTTGTCAGGTTGTTTTCTGGTTTATAGGAATAGTTGAGTTACTTTGTTTCAGGTTGTTTTCTGGTTTATAAGAATTGTTGAGCTACTTTGTTTAAGGTTGTTTTCTAGTTTACAAGAATAGTTGAGCTACTTTGTTTCAGGTTGTTGTCTGTTTTATAAGAATAATTGAGCTACTTTGTTTCAGGTTTTGTGTAGTTAATAAGTTTTTTCGATCTACTTTGTTTCAGGTTGTTTTCTGGTTTATAAGAAACGTTGAGCCACTTTGTTTCAGTTTTTTTTTGTTTTTGAGATTATTTGAGCTACTTTGTTTCAGGTTGTCTGGTTTGTAAGTTTATTCGGACCCATTTGTTTCAGGTTGTTTACTGGTTTATAAGAATAGTTGAGCTGCTTTGTTTTAGGTTGTTTTCTGGTTAGTAAGTTTTGTTGAACCCCTTTGTTTCAGGTTGTTTTCTGATTTATAAGAATAGTTGAGGTACCTTGTTTCAGGTTGTTTTCTTGTTAATAAGATTAGTTGAGCTACTTTGTTTCAGGTTTTGTCTGGTTAATAAGTTTTGTTGATCTTCTTTGTTTCAGGTTGTTTTCTGGTTGATAAGAATAATTGAGATACTTTGTTTCAGGTTGTTTTCTGATTTATCAGTTTAATTGGACCCCTTTTTTCAGGTTGTTTTCTGGTTTATAGTAATAGTTGAGCTACTTTGTTTCAGGTTGTTTTCTGGTTTATAAGAATAGTTGAGCTACTTTGTTTAAGGTTGTTTTCTAGTTTACAAGAATAGTTGAGCTACTTTGTTTCAGGTTGCTGTCTGTTTTATAAGAATAATTGAGCTATTTCGTTTCAGGTTTTGTCTGGTTTATAAGTTTTTTTGAGGTACTTTGTTTCAGGTTGTTTTCTGGTTTATAAGAAACGTTGAGCCACTTTGTTGCAGTTTTTTTTTGTTTTTTAGAATAGTTGAGCTACTTTGTTTCAGGTTGTCTGGTTTGTAAGTTTATTCGGACCCATTTGTTTTAGGTTGTTTACTGGTTTATAAGAAAAGTTGAGCTGCTTTGTTTTAGGTTGTTTTCTGGTTAGTAAGTTGAGTTGAACCCCTTTGTTTCAGGTTGTTTTCTGGTTTATTATAATAGTTCGACCCCTTTGTTTCAGGTTGTTTTCTGGATTATATGTTTAGTTAAACGCATTTAATTTTTGTCGGTTTAACGTTTGCATTAACATTTTGTATCGTACGTCGATCGTTCGTGGATCATTTGTCCTGTTGCGTTCGTGTATAGTTTCAGTTATCGTTTCTTTTATCATTTCGTTTATATTTTCGTTTTTAGTCTGTTTGTATAATGTTTAAAACGCGTTTGATATTTGATTCGTTTGTGTTCGTTTGGTGTACTGGAACGGATTACAGTCTGTACCATGTGGCTTATTATAAATTACATATTAAGTCAAACCTGCCTTATGCAACCAGTCAGCAAAAGTGACCTTAGGTTGTTTTCTGGATTATATGTTTAGTTGGACTCCTTTGTTTCAGGTTGTTTTCTGGATTATAAGTTTAGTTGAGCTACTTTATTAAGTTGTTTTCTGGTTTTATTAGTTATGTTGGACCCCTTTGTTTCAGGTAGTTTTCTGGTTTATAAGTTTAGTTGAGCTTCTTTGTTTCAGGCTGTTTTTCTGGTTTATAAGAATAGTTGAGCTTCTTTGTTTCAGGTTGTTTTCTGGATTATAAGTTGAGTTGAGCTACTTTGTTTTAGATTGTTTTCTGGTCTATATGTTTAGTTGGACCCCATTGTTTCATGTTGTTTTCTGGTCTATAAGAATAGTTGAGCTACTTTGTTTCAGGTTGTTTTCTGGTTTATATGGTTAGTTGGACCCCATTGTTTTAGTTTGTTTTCTGGTTTATAAGAATAGTTGAGCTACTTTGTTTCAGGTTGTTTTTTTATTTATAAAAATAGTTGTGCTACTTTGTTTCAGGTTGTTGTCTGGTTTATAAGTTTTGTTGAGCTCCTTTGTTTCAGGTTGTTTTCTGCTTTATCAGTTTAGTTGAGCTACTTTTTTAGGTTGTTTTCTGGTTCATAAGTTAATTTGGACCCCTTTGTTTCAGGTAGTTTTCTGGTTTATAAGTTTAGTTGAGCTTCTTTGTTTCAGGCTGTTTTCTGGTTTATAAAATTAGTTGAGATACTTTGTTTAAGATTGTTTTCTGGTTTATATGTTTAGTTGGACCCTATTCTTTCAGGTTGTTTTTTGGTTTATAAGAATAATTGAGCTACTTTGTTTCAGGTTGTTTTCTGGTTTAAAAGAATAGTTGAGCTACTTTGTTTCAGGTTTTGTCTGGTTTATAAGTTTTGTTGAGCTTCATTGTTTCAGGTTGTTTTCTGGTTTATAAGAATAGTTTAGCTACTTTGTTTCAGGTTGTTTTCTGCTTTATAAGTTTATTTGAACCCCTTGGTTTCAGGTTGTTTTTTAGTTGATAAGTTTAGTTTGACCCCTTTGTTTCAGGTTGTTTTCTGGTTTATATGCTTAGTTGGACCCCATTGTTTCATGTTGTTTTCTGGTCTATAAGAATAGTTGAGCTACTTTGATTTAGATTGTTTTCTGGTTTATATGTTAAGTTGGATCGCATTGTTTCAGGTTGTTTTCTGGTTTATATGGTTAGTTGGACCCCATTGTTTTAGTTTGTTTTCTGGTTTATAAGAATAGTTGAGCTACTTTGTTTCAGGTTGTTTTTTTATTTATAAAAATAGTTGTGCTACTTTGTTTCAGGTTGTTGTCTGGTTTATAAGTTTTGTTGAGCTCCTTTGTTTCAGGTTGTTTTCTGCTTTATCAGTTTAGTTGAGCTACTTTTTTAGGTTGTTTTCTGGTTCATAAGTTAATTTGGACCCCTTTGTTTCAGGTAGTTTTCTGGTTTATAAGTTTAGTTGAGCTTCTTTGTTTCAGGCTGTTTTCTGGTTTATAAAATTAGTTGAGATACTTTGTTTAAGATTGTTTTCTGGTTTATATGTTTAGTTGGACCCTATTCTTTCAGGTTGTTTTTTGGTTTATAAGAATAATTGAGCTACTTTGTTTCAGGTTGTTTTCTGGTTTAAAAGAATAGTTGAGCTACTTTGTTTCAGGTTTTGTCTGGTTTATAAGTTTTGTTGAGCTTCATTGTTTCAGGTTGTTTTCTGGTTTATAAGAATAGTTTAGCTACTTTGTTTCAGGTTGTTTTCTGCTTTATAAGTTTATTTGAACCCCTTGGTTTCAGGTTGTTTTTTAGTTGATAAGTTTAGTTTGACCCCTTTGTTTCAGGTTGTTTTCTGGTTTATATGCTTAGTCTGACCCCATTGTTTCATGTTGTTTTCTGGTCTATAAGAATAGTTGAGCTACTTTGATTTAGATTGTTTTCTGGTTTATATGTTAAGTTGGATCGCATTGTTTCAGGTTGTTTTCTGGTTTATATGGTTAGTTGGACCCCATTGTTTTAGTTTGTTTTCTGGTTTATAAGAATAGTTGAGCTACTTTGTTTCAGGTTGTTTTTTTATTTATAAAAATAGTTGTGCTACTTTGTTTCAGGTTGTTGTCTGGTTTATAAGTTTTGTTGAGCTCCTTTGTTTCAGGTTGTTTTCTGCTTTATCAGTTTAGTTGAGCTACTTTTTTAGGTTGTTTTCTGGTTCATAAGTTAATTTGGACCCCTTTGTTTCAGGTAGTTTTCTGGTTTATAAGTTTAGTTGAGCTTCTTTGTTTCAGGCTGTTTTCTGGTTTATAAAATTAGTTGAGATACTTTGTTTAAGATTGTTTTCTGGTTTATATGTTTAGTTGGACCCTATTCTTTCAGGTTGTTTTTTGGTTTATAAGAATAATTGAGCTACTTTGTTTCAGGTTGTTTTCTGGTTTAAAAGAATAGTTGAGCTACTTTGTTTCAGGTTTTGTCTGGTTTATAAGTTTTGTTGAGCTTCATTGTTTCAGGTTGTTTTCTGGTTTATAAGAATAGTTTAGCTACTTTGTTTCAGGTTGTTTTCTGCTTTATAAGTTTATTTGAACCCCTTGGTTTCAGGTTGTTTTTTAGTTGATAAGTTTAGTTTGACCCCTTTGTTTCAGGTTGTTTTCTGGTTTATATGCTTAGTTGGACCCCATTGTTTCATGTTGTTTTCTGGTCTATAAGAATAGTTGAGCTACTTTGATTTAGATTGTTTTCTGGTTTATATGTTAAGTTGGATCGCATTGTTTCAGGTTGTTTTCTGGTTTATAAGAATAGTTGAGCTACTTTGTTTCAGGTTGTTTTCTGGTTTATAAGTTTAGTTGAGCTTTTTTGTTTCAGGCTGTTTTCTTGTTTATAAGAATAGTTGAGCTACTTAATTTTAGATTCTTTTCTGGTTTATATGTTTAGTTGGACCCCTTTGTTTCAGGTTGTTTTCTGGTTTATAAGAATAATTGAGCTTCTTTGTTTCAGGTTGTTTTTTGGTTTATAAGAATAGTTGAGCTACTTTGTTTCAGGTTTTGTCTGGTTTATAAATTTTGTTAAGCTTCTTTGTTTCAGGTTGTTTTCTGGTTGATAAGAATAGTTGAGCTACTTTGTTTCAGGTTGATTTCTGGTTTATAAGGTTAGTAGGACCCCTTTGTTTCAGGTTGTTTTTTGGTTTATAAGTTTAGTTGGTCCCCATTGTTTCAGGTTGTTTTCTGGTTTATATGTTTAGTTGAACCCCATTATTTCATGTTGTTTTCTGGTCTATAAGAATAGTTGAGCTACTTTGTTTTAGATTGTTTTCTGGTTGATAAGTTTAGTTGGACTCCTTTGTTTCAGGTTGTTTTCTGGTTTATATGTTTAGTTGGACCCCATTTTTTCATGTTGTTTTCAGGTCTATAAGAATAGTTAAGCTACTTTGTTTTAGATTGTTTTCTGGTTAATAAGTTTAGTTGGACCCCTTGGTTTCAGGTTGTTTTTTGGTTTATAAGTTTAGTTGGACCCCATTGTTTCAGGTTGTTTTTTGGTTTATAAGTTTATTTGGACCCCATTGTTTTAGATTGTTTTCTGGTTTATATGTTAAGTTCGACCGCATTGTTTTAGGTTGTTTTCTGGTTTATAAGAATAGTTGAGCTACTTTGTTTCAGGTTTTGTTTGGTTTATAAGTTTTGTTAAGCTTCTTTGTTTCAGGTTGTTTTCTGATTGATAAGAATAGTTGAGCTACTTTGTTTCAGGTTGTTTTCTGGTTTATAAGTTTAGTTGGACCCCTTTGTTTCAGATTGTTTTTTGGTTTATAAGTTTAGTTGGACCTCTTTGTTTCAGGTTGTTTTCTGGTTTATAAGAATAGTTGAGCTACTTTGTTTCATGTTGTTTTCTAGTTTATAAGAATAGTTGAGCAACTTTGATTCAGATTGTTTCTTGTTTATAAGAATAGTTGAGCTACTTTGTTTCAGGTTGTTGTCTTGTTTATAAGTTTTGTTGAGCTTCTTTATTTCAGGTTTAATTCTGGTTGATAAGAATAGTTGAGCTACTTTGTTTCAGGTTGTTTTTCTGGTTTATAAGAATAGTTGAGCTACTTTGTTTCAGGTTGTTATCTGGTTTATAAGTTTTGTTGAGCTTCTTTGTTTCAGGTTGTTTTCTGGTTTATAAGAATAGTTTAGCTACTTTGTTTGAGGTTATGTTCTGGTTTATAAGTTTTGTTGAGCTTCTTTGTTTCAGATTGTTTTCTGGTTTATAAGAATAGTTGAGCCACTTTGTTTCAGGTTGTTTTTCTGGTTTATAAGAAAAGTTGAGCTAATTTGTTTCAGGTTGTGTCCGGTTTATAAATCAATCAGACCCCTTTGTTTCAGGTTGTTTTCTGGTTTGTAAGAATAGTTGGAATCCTTTGTTTCTGTTTTTTTTCTGTTAGTAAATTTGGTTGAGCTACTTTGTTTCAAGTTGTTGTTTTTTTTATGAACATGTAAATGTTAGTTGAACCTTCATGTTCAGGTTGTTTTCTGGTTTTAATTTCAGGAAGAGAACCACGTATCAGTTTGGAACCAAACAACGATAAAGAAATATTCTGTGAACTGTGCTTTGATGTTAACCGTTACAATTCTTTGTCAACCAAGTCATCAGAGTTTTCTGAATGTCCATATAAGAAAATTATCTGTTCAGAGTACCAGATTGAATGTAAAAAGACTAATAATCCAGACGCCAGCAGCAGATTTTTTCGATGTGATGCTAGAAATGGTTACATAGAAGAGGGCTTCAGTCCTCCAGAAACTGGAACCTATGATCCATGTAGAAACAAACCGTTTAGATGTGTCAAGGCCACTCCATGTAACGCTGTCAATGAAATCCCACAAGAAAGAATGCTAAGTAATTTATTTTTTATTTGTTTTTGGTGTAAATCATTTTATTTATTCAGTTTTCAGCTCCTTTGAATCAAAAGTCAAAGTAGGTTTATACTTACTTTGGTATATCTGCAGACTGGCGTCTGTTTTCCATTAACTTTTACAGTGTGTGCTCCTATATTATTCATTGGATTTTAGCCAAACCGACACAGTAATTAAATATATACCCTGGACGAATACTTGAACAGGTCAAATCTGACAATTACTGACTTATAAGTTTGTTATGGTCATTGAATTGTCATAGGTTGTACAAGTTCGACTTTTTGTCATATCACCGTAATATCTCATCTGATTATTTGTTGAAATATTTGCCATATTATTGATGAAATGCAAATGGACCATTATTGAACAAGTTAATATATGCCACTAAAACGACACTTAACAACTTTGATGATTTTCACTCAACAATGTTTCGGAAAATTCTGTATTAATTTTACATGATGCAAATATCAAATTAATATGCTCTTGTATGTATCTATCTATCTTGATACCTTTTCCAGTTTGTAGAAGGGGCATAACTATTGTAAATGACTGAAAGGCATCCTATTTTGAGGTAATCTCTGACAAAAGTGAAAAAAATATTTTGAGGTCATTATTTTTTTTCAGTATGATAGAAAACAAAATCAAGAAAATAACTCAGTTTGTGTTTTTTAAAGATTTTTATGCATACAGTCTTTCCTGTGTGGTGACCTTTATTAAGCAGCCACCTGTCTTAAGCAGCCATATTTTCTATTTATCCTTTTATACTTTCAGAGTAAATAAACCTGTATTAAGCAACACCTGGTCTTAAAAGGCCACTTTTTCTCATTCCCTTGACTAGCTGCTTAAGACAGGTTTGACTGTACTTTAAAAACTAGCATAATGCTTCTAGTTTTATTAAAACTGCTTGTAATTTCTTAAATATTGAAGTAACAAAATATTTGGAGATTAGTATTTCTCTATAATCATTTTTATATGTGAACATTCAAACTTTATTTTAGCATTTGTTTGTGTCCCTTTTAAATATATTGTTAAAGAAATTATTAAGTGTTTTCTAGCAACCAGAATTTTCGTTTGATTCTAACCAAACTTACATAGTAGGTATACGTAGTAGGATGTCTGTCAAGCTAAATTGAAAAATAGCTATCTGAGATTGTCATACTTGTTTAAAGAGGTTATATCGGGATTTTTCAAAATTGTAACATTTTTTTCCAACATATCATGCAATTATATACTCACTGACTCCATATTGGCAAAAGAATATCTATTTAAAGATGTCAAAATAATAATCGAAAAGGGATTTCCTAATTTGGGTCATGCAACAAGGTTAGACTAGAATATATTTCCCTCTTAAAATTGCAACATATTTTATGACATTAAATGAGTCATGTGAATTCAATTTGATCTGTTATACAGGTTAACACGTAGTAAAAATCGTTTTTATCTTAGAAAGAGTAAACAAAGTGATGCAAAGGCCATTTAGCAGTATTTAAGTGCTCTCTATTTTTAGAATGGGGATTTCAGTTAAGTTTACCAATCCAGTTTGAATATCAATTTTGTCATGTATTGGTGTTTTCATTATGAGATCTAAACAAGAACTTTGAATTTCATTGAACAAGGGGTTAAATAATCATAATGAAATGAATAAGCGATATAACTTTTGCATTAAACAAGACTAATACACCAAAGGAAGACATGGCCATTTTATATTGTTGGTTGTGTGAGGCACGAAAATGACATAGCATAACTGTAATAATTCATTTATTGCCATCATCGTTGTTGTCATTGTTTTCTTTGATTAAAATATTAATCAAGTGAATATCATTTTGACTACTTGCCAGACAATGATATACTTGAATAGGCTGCAGTAATCCTGTAAGCATTGCTGGGGTTATTTAAGCATTGAAATTAAAAGTAAATGGTAAGATTCTGACAATTCAAATTTTGATTGGTTTATTTTAAATAGCAATTTTATTGAAATATGTTACCTATAACATATTGAAAATAAGCAATGCATGACAATTTAAGGAGTAAAATACTTATTTGAAGAAACGCTTGTTTGGAGCACAGTAGATATGCATAAATGTATCTGGAGAACTGTATATGCATAAATGTATCTTGAGCACTGTATGTGCATTAATGTATCTGGAGCACTGTAGATATGCATTACTGTATCTGGAGCACTGTAGATATGCATTAATGTATCTGGAGCACTGTAGATATGCATAAATGTATCTGGAGCACTGTAGGTATGCATACATGTATCTGGAGCACTGTAGATATGCATTACTGTATCTGGAGCACTGTAGATATGCATAAATGTATCTTGAGCACTGTAGATATGCATTAATGTATCTGACGCACTGTAGATATGGGTAAATTAAAAAAAAATGAAGCCAAAACGTGACATAGGTGTCAAAATTTAAACATGATTTTTTCAATTGATTTTTATTGCATTTTGTAGCTAACATGTTCAAGCTTATTTTCTCGTATTGTCAAATGGATAAGTGAACTACATTATATGATTTTTTTAGCATTTAATTTAATTTTATTAAACTTTTTACGAACATGGTACATAATTTTTAAGGAACATATCAAAAACAACCAAAACAATACTGTTTTTTAAACAGAATAACATCAAGTACTAAGGTAAATTATAATCTGACCAAAATAAGATACAAAAAGTACCAAAATCTGAAAAATATACCCTTTTTAGCTCGCCGGGACGAAGTCCAAGGAGAGCTATTGTCATTACCCCGGCGTCGTCGTCGTCTGTAGACACCAAGGTTAAACTTTTGCGTACAAGTTTCAGATATCTATGCAACCAATCACCGGATGTCAATAAAACTTTGCATGGGTGTTTACCATCATCAATGGAACACACAGAGATAAGAACCATAACTCTTGATTGCATTTTTGCACAGTTATGGCCCTTTTTGGACTTAGACACCCAGGTTTAACTTTGCATTTAGTTGCGTTTAGGTTTAAGATATCTATGCAACCACTCATTGGATGGAATGAAACTTCACATGTGTGTTCACCATCATCAATGGAACACACAGAGACAAGAACCATAACTCTGGATTGCAATTTGGTACAGTTATGGCCTTTTTTGGACTTAGACACCAAGGTAAAATTTTCCATTCAGTTGCGTTTAAGTTCAGGATATCTATGCAACCACTCATTGGATATGAATAAAACTTCCCATGTGTGCTCACCATCATCAATGGAACACACAGAGACAAGAACCATAACTTTGGATTGGTTTTTGGCACAGTTATGGCCCTTTTTGTATTTAGACACCCAGGTTAAACTTTGAGTTAAGTTGCGTTTAAGTTTAAGATATCTATGCAACCACTCATTTGATGTGAATGAACCTTCACATGTGTGTTCACCATCATCAATGGAACACACACAGATAAGAACCATAACTCTGGGTTGCATTTTGCCACACGTATGGCCCTTTTTGGACTTAGACACCCAGAGGCGAGCTTTGTTGTCTTCTGACAACTCTTGTTAACTATTTTATGTCCCCTTATTTTACAAATACACTTTCAAAAGTTTGTTTAACTTGATCAAATGTTGTTAGATTTCCATAAAAACACATGTTTTGAATAAATTATGCCTTTATGCAGGTAATTGTCGGGTTTCATCAGGATTGAATTAAATTTGACTTTGATAAAGCTCATTAAATATATAGCATATTTTAATCTTTTAGTACACTCCGGACATTTTAGTATATGTAAAATAATCTACATTCATGGCAAACAACATACTGTAATGCAACACTCAATGTATGTTATACATCATTTAAAGGATACGCTGAACTATATTTATCAGTAAATTTGATATTATTTTTCGCACAATTAAATTATTAACAACAGTAATAAACAATATTTGTAAATGCTACATATAATACTAATTGTGAAAAAAATTGAAATAATAATGTGAAATATCAACAAATTGTCTAATAATACATAAATTTTGATGATTTTCAAGGATAAAATCAAACATAAGTACCGTCAGAATGCTTAACTTTACTCCATCTCTGGGTTTTACATACATTCAGAATGAGTTACAGTGTACACTCAGGGAAACAACGATTATCATTATTTTAAGCTATTTGGTTGATTTGTATGCGTAGATATAAAATAGTATTTTTAAATAAATAAATTGTTTTATTATTTTTGAGCAATACTATTTCTTTGAAATTTTGAACAGTTAAACAATCAAACTATTAACAAGCTAGAGTTAGATGCCATTTTTAGCTCACCTGAGCCGAAGGCTCACAGGTGAGCTTTTGTAATCGCCTGGTGTCCGTCGTCTGTCGTCCGTCGTTAACTTTTATCTTCTAACAACTTCTCCTCTGAAACCACTGGGCCAATTTTGATATAATGTTACAACCGAGCGGTCCGATTATCCAGTGCTGTTAGAATAATGTTTGTCAGGATGACACTGCTTATCAATTTATACTGGTAGGGTTAAAATAAATCAAACACAGGCTGCAGATTATAGATGACTTATTTTGTCTTGCAGTTTCTTACAGTAGAATATAGACACAATAGGTTAATGTAATAGATCTATGTTCCTGGACTTTCAATAAATTAGTGAGTACGTTTCTTGATATAGATTATGCTTGTTTTGTACGTTGGATGAACTATAAATAAACCCCGTATCGCACCTCTATCCGGTGATACGCTTCAAAAGTTCCTCCAAACGTCTAAAAGTCCTAACCGTTTTGATAAAAGTTCCAAAAGTCGTCAAAGTTCCAAAAGTTCCAAAAGTTCTCAAAGATCTGAAGTTTCTCGAAGTTCCAAAAAGTCCAAGTGACATAAAATCGGCTGTTTATATACCCATCCCGACAAGGAATTGTCCGAATCCCAACCAACTGACAGATTCTTGTAGGGACCAAACATGTTTGTTTGACACCCGACAAGTAACCGTTAGTTACTGACAAAGTCAGTTGGGAAACTAACAAGATTTTGTCGGTAAGGGAGAAAACATCCGTTGGTTTCCTGTACCGAATATTTACAAAATAAATACATACATTAACTTACAATGTTCCAAGAATTAAATAGTTATAAATTGTGAAAGCTATTTATGATGAAAACCGTCCGATGAATTGAACTGTGACAATCTAAATATAGAAATACACAAAATAGCTCTCCTGGAAGGAGGTTATTTATAATGCAAACTGAAAACAGGGTGTCTGCTTTCTCCGATAAATATGACTAAATTTAAGTAATAAATTGCTTTAAAATTACCTTTGATAATGAACAATCAATGGATTAAGTTCTCTACAATACATATCATCAATATGTAGACAAAATGAGCTGATTTATAACATGTAAGATGAATTACAGACAGATAAACATGTGAGTAAAATGCATCAAAGTTTCCACCAAGTTGTAACGGTGACCTTTATCATCAACTGCAACTGTTATCATAAGAAGTAAATGATATTTATGAAAGAAAATACTACTGTATAAATAATGCCTTTAAAACACATGAGCTAGTAGCTTAGAGCAGTATTTAACAAAGTGAAGCTATGATAGAATTACTAAAATAATTTGTCTTAACAATGCAACTAGGGTTTACATTACATTACTCCCCCTCCACTAAGCGAAATGTCCTCATGAGCACGTGTTAACTTAATATCAATAATTATAACATTAACATATAAATGGAAAAAACAGTGAATTACATTCTTTGTGCAGCTTTCAGTACTTTTAGTACTTTGATAATAATAAAAATATTAGAATTACTCCTAACAAAATTTAACAACAACAGCAACATCTTTCATATTATTAAATAACAATTCAAACTGCTTTAGATTTCTATTCAAGTATAAAGATACACAATACTTTGTATTAAATACAAAATGGTCCACAATGGCAGTTAATATCATAAATATCATTATATAAAAGAAATTTAAAATTTCAATGTCACAACTTCAAACATCTTAGTACTTTTAGTACATGTACTTCAATAACAATAATAATATAAACATTATATTTTAAAACTATACCTAACATGAACATCAGAAGCATCATATTGTCTTAATAGATAACAGTAAGAATGCTTTAAATTACTGTTCAAGTATGAAGATACAAAATATATTGTATTTGGAAATATACAGAATATATACTTAAACCCTAGACAAAATGTAAAAAAAATGTTAATTTAATAATTGTGCTTAAGTTCTATCTTTTGCATTAAAATTGTCATAATCCTAAAAAAATTCATACATTAAAATAACTTTTACTTCTGAAGGAAAAACTAGTTAAGATTACAAAAAATAAAACAAAAATTCTAAACATTTTAAGGTAAAAATTACATGAAAGTTATATGATACATAATAAATTTATTTCTTCTTCTTTGGCACGACAACTGCACTTTCTACCATCCGTTTTTTTTCCTGGTCGTCTGTCGTCTGTTCGTGGTCGGTCTGATTGTCTTCTTTCTCTTTGTTCTCTTTCGTCCATCATTCTCTCCCGATTATCTAATCTTCTCTCTCTCTCTGCCAATCTTCGCTCCCGTTCTTCTAGTCTTACCAACATGGACCTCAAAGTGCCATTTAAGGTGCCTAGTGCAGTGGTATGTTGGTCTAAATGGTTACTTATGTTGGTGCTCATTAAGTTTATGGCTTCGGCAACTGCATTACTAGTCCCCGGCTGTTTAGTTGGGACATATGTGGGTCCATCTGCCACTAAACCAGCTGGAACGTAAGGTGTGGGTGTGGTGGGCTCGACGATTTCTTGTGTTGGTGCAACATGGATTTGCTGACCAACAGGAGTGGGTAATGGTGCTGTGCTCACAGGTGCTACAGATATTGTTTCATCTGCGTCAAAACCATCCATTATGAAGTCAAAGACATTAGTGACTGGGGGTGTGGAGGACAATGGCACTTCAGGAACAGTAATCAGGGGCAGCTGTGGTGTGAACAATGATTGTGCTGGCTGATGGGTCGTGGCTGGTGGAAGTGGTGTTGTCGGTCCTGATGATATGGTTGAACAGTCTGGAAGAGGTGGGAGGGTCGTCTGGGTTATTAAAGGAAAAGCATTTGTAGAGGAGGGAATGGACGGAAGGCCGCATTCTGCTTGTGGGAGGCTCCGTGCCCTACTTCTCCAGGTACTGTTAGATTCCTGCACGGACAGTTGGATGAAATCCACACCTTCAGTTAAATAGTACGGGTTGTTGGATTTCATCAAAACTTCGTGATCGCTCAAAGTGGGGAATCCACTGGCTCGCAAGGCATCCATCTTTATGGCATGTGGCGGGTATACATTAGGCTGTATATGTTTTAACAGTGTATTTATATCCTGGCACCTTAATAGGCAAGCATGGCAGTAGAAAGGTGCCTGTGAAATGGTAACATGCTCCTTATATAAATGGGATTGAAGCCTCTTCTTTTGGTCTACTTGAGGCTGCAGTCCAGTACATCTTAAGCATTTGTAGTCCCTGCCTCTGCTGTTGATGCCATTGATTTTGAGTATTTGAGACTGGAATATAGGGAGATAAAGCAAGGTAAGGTGGCGTCGCCTTTATCATTATGGTCTAAAAATACGTATACATTAAATCTGGTTTAAGTAATACTGCAGTTTACCTCTGTGATTTTACAGTTTCTAACCATTAGGGTACAGTGTCACCCTCGTATGGTTTCAGCTTATTATGGTGAAACACTCTTTCAGTATTCTTTGAAAGCATTATTTTGTAGGTCAGACCGTTATACTTATGGGTTATAAGGCATGGACTTTCATATGCGGACTTAAGTTTCCGCGACTCGCCAGGTCGATAACTCTGGTTTTCCACCCACACAATGTCACCGGTGCTATAATTGAATACGGACAATCTAGAGTCATACACCTCTTTCTGCCGTTTTGCACTCGATACAAGGTGTTTACGGGCAATCTCATGTGCGTGTTGCATCCGGGATCGCAACTGATCAACATATTCGCCATAACTTGTAGTGCAATTTGATGGTGTATTTTGACCACCATAGACAAGTTCTGCCAGTAATCGAACTTCGCGACCAAGCATAAGCAGGTTTGGGGTAAGTCCACTAGACTCATGAGGTGAAGCTCGATACGCGGCAGCCAAGCAACCTAAGTTCATATCCCAATTTTGCTGTTCACCCTGCAAATACGACTTTATCATACGAAGTAAGGTATGATTAAACCTTTCGGCTACGCCATTACATCGAGGATTCCGTGCAGAGGTACGTGTCTTTCTAATTTCTACAAAGTTCAGAAAATATCCGGCTCTCATAGTTACGACCTTGATCGGAATGTAGCGTAAGCGGACAACCAAATCGACTCAAATCTTCGTTTAAAATCGTGTTTGCGCATGTTTCTGCAGTTTGGTCTGGAACAGCAAAGATTTCCACCCATTTTGTGAAGTGGTCAGTTACAAGAAGTATATATCGATTTCCACGGGGCGTAAGAGGTAGGGGACCGAGTATGTCAGTAGCCAAACGATCAAGAGGAGCACCAACGGGCATTTTACCTAGTGGTCCACGGGGCTGCTTATTGGGTGTTTTTATTGAAGCACAGGTAACACATTTTTTAACCCAAAGGTTAATATCATCTCTAATACCAAACCAGTAGAAACGTTGGATAGTTTTCTCAACGGTCTTCTTTTTGCCCAACTGTCCAGAAAGTATTGAATTGTGCATTTGATAGAGAATGTCATGTTTTAGTGATCTTGGAACTATGAATTGGAGGTGGGACCCTGTACCATCTTTTCTGTAAAAATGACGGTAAAGACAACCGTTTCTTAAGGTAAGGGAAGACCATATACTCCAGTAGTAACGAACTGTTGGACTTAAAGCAACGACAGCTGAGTGTGGTGGTCGTACATTCGCATTAAGAGCCTGTTTTATGATCTTAAGATCAGGATCTTCAGTCTGCAGTGTTTGCAATTTAATCATTTCATACTGAGAAGTCCATTGATTTACTAAAGTATCGTCACCATTTTTGAACGCCTGTGCACGGGTTGTAACAGCTCTGATGGACTGGGTGGATGTGCTATTATCAATTAAAGATTGTTGATTAAGGTCACCCATCATTTCCTGTATTCGTTTACTACATTTAGTACATGGGCCGCATTTTAAAGTTTCAAGATTGTCAACTTCAATACATTGGCATTCCCAGGGGTTTGGACAGCGTGATAAGGCATCGGCATTTCCGTGCTTATTTCCGGGACGGTACTCAATACTGAAGTTATATGCGGACAGTATTTCTATCCATCTAGCTATGCGCCCCTTTGGTTCTTTTAACTTAAACAGATAAGTCAAAGCTTGGTGGTCACTACGTACTAGAAATTGTCTCCCAAGTAAATATTGGCGATAATATTCAACAAAATGTCGTATGGCCAAGAGTTCTTTATCAGTTATGCAGTAGTTCTTTTCTGCTTTATTAAGTGTTCGGCTTCCACGCTCATTTCCATCTTGGATCTGACTGAAGACAGCGCCTATTTGAAAATTACTGGCATCAGTATCAAGGATATAAAGACCATCATCTGTGGGGTATGCCATGATATCGGCACCCATCAGTTTTTGTTTCAAGGACTCAAAGGCATTCTGGCATGCATCAGACCATACAAGTGTGTGTCTTTGTGGGTCAATTGTGTAAGTGGTCTCACTAAGTCACTATAATCTCTCACAAAACGACGATAGTATGATCCAAGACCTAGGATTTGTTTAATATGTGTAACTGTTTTAGGTACGGGCCATTCCTTAACTTCCATCAAATTATCTGGATTGGGTTTCACACCCTCGGATGAAATAACATGACCTAGAAACTTCACACTTGTCTGGAGCAGCTGACATTTCTCTGGTTTTAACTTAAGGTTTGCCACTTCAAGTCGACTTAGCATTTCCTCCACTCTATCAACGTGCTCGTTAAAGGTAGACCCAAAAACTAGAATGTCGTCCAAATAAATTAAACAAGTGTGCCATTGTAACCCTTGAAGTACGATTTCCATAACTCTTTGAAAGGTGGCGGGACTATTTGTCATCCCCATTGGCATAGTCATATATTCAAACAGGCCATATTTAGTACAAAATGCGGTCTTTGGAATATCAGATTCTTTGATCGGAATTTGATGGAATCCGCTTGTGAGATCAAAAGTGGAAATAAACTTTGCACCACCTACAGTGTCAAGACAGTCATTTACCCTTGGAAGTTGAAAAGCATCTTTCTTTGTTACTGTGTTTAACCGGCGATAGTCGACACAGGGACGAATTTTTCCGGATTTGTTTCTTACTAAACAAATTGGGCTAGCCCAAGGGGAGGTACTTTTACGGATAACACCTTGTTGTTGCATTTGTTTAATATCAGCTTCTTCTTCTGCTGCAAAAGCTAAAGGGACAGGTCGGGGTGCTTGTTTAATAGGTCTTTGATCACCTACATCAATAGAGTGTTCTGCGACAGTAGTATGACCTAAGTCAAACTCGTCTTTTGAAAATGTATTCTGAAATTTGCTAAGCATATTGACTATCCTTTGCGTTTCCTGGTCAGTTTTTCCTTTTGAAGCTGATTGTAAGAGTACTTCCAAATGATCTGGGACTTTTTCAGACGTTACCACTCGTCTAATTTTTGTGGTTGGCTTATTTGTATGTTTTTTTTAACAAACTTCTATATATTATAGGTATTTTCAATTTCAGTTTCGTCTTCTTGTTCAGCTATTGTAGTAATACCATCAACTAGCTCTGCCGTACCAATGGCCATATCTTGGTTTATGGGTTTATGGATATCTCACATGACAAAGGGTTCATGATCCTAACCTTATGTATGGCTTTTGTTTTCAAGTCACTCAAGCTTGCTGCCATTATTACCTGATATTTGTCTAGAAACTCAACATTTGGCTCTATCAAAATTGCAGATTCTCGACAAGCATCGTCACCTTCAGATCTATCAACAAACACATCGATGATATGCTCACAGCGTCCCGGAATGACAAAATGGTCAGCAGATCTAGCCTTCCGTATTCGTGATGGTGCACCAACTTGAATGCATGGTATCGAGCCTTTCTTGAATTGAATTAGCCCTTTAGAAAACAGCAGGTCGGCGGGTCCTTCTTGGTCATTTTGGAGTATGTCCGCTCCCAAAAGTCCTTCATCTTCAATTTGTGCGACTATAACATCTCTCTTAAAGTGTAACGGACCAAGGGTTAAAGAAAATAATGCTGTTCCCGAATGCTTTAAAGGATGTCCAGAGGCTCCAGTTAATTTGTAAAAACTATATCAACCCCTTCAATAGTCGCTTCAACATAGGTGCCTTCCATTCTGACAACGCGTTGAGCAACATGTTCATAGCCGGAGTTAAAAATTCGAGATGGCGAGGTTAAAGCAGTTGTATCTTTTTGGATCATGGATTCAGAGGAAAAAGTTTCTTTTGTAGTTGGAACTTCTTTTATGATGCGCTCATTTGTAGAAGTAGTGGACAAGGGGGTTGTCTTATGTTCACGACATAAATCGCCGCCACTAGTACTTGACTGGTTAGCTGTGTCATAAGATAGGTGAGTATTGGCGGTAATTTTTTCTTTACATTCACTGGATTCTTTAGAAGATATGGCTACGGGAATGCAGGTTTGTACAGGGGATATTTCTTTTGTGAGAGGTAGTTTTCTATTTTTCTGATCAATCAATTTTGAAACGTTATCTAACATAATACCATATTCAGATGATTTAGGGTCATGTGAGATAACATGTAACTGGCTTTGACCGGTTTGACTATGGACCGTCCCTTGGTCTACAGGACCGGTCCATTGTAGTTTAACGACACATTGGATCTCGACTGCGGCTGATTTTGATCTGCAAATTTGTAACTGGTGGAACGACCTTGAGCGTATGATGCAGGAGCAGATTTATAACTTGGACGTTCGGGGCAATCACGTTTCATGTGACCAAAATTCATATATGAATAGCATTGCACATGGGCTAAGCGATCATTGTTTCCCGAATATTTTAGGGGTGAATTTACATTCGGACCCGGGTTAGACAGTACTTTTTCCAGCTGTGCCAATCTGTGTAACATTGAATTTTCATGCTGTTCAGTATTTTCATTCTTTTTCAAGGGGATAGATACATGAGCAGAGACATTCGACACTTTACGGACACTGTAATTACTCGGTCTACTGGAAGAACGAGATCGAATTTTGTAGCCTTTTGAACGTGAACGTCCATTATCACTTTCATCATCGGAACTATCATCAGAAAACCTCACAGTCCTGTAATTTGCGTCATGACTGTCGGACTTCAAATGGGTGGAACTGCGTCTGGCTTCCATATAATTAATAACGTGATGCACGGCGTCTTCTATTGATGATGGTTCCTTGTTGTACTCCACATTAAATCTCACCTCGTCATCGCGGAGACCTTGCAAGAAACGCTGAAGTAACAACTGACGCCTCATTTCAGGATTTCTATCTACATATGCCTTGTCATATAGACGTTTAAGTTCTGATGCAAAATCTTCAATGTTTTCACTATGTTTTTGGGATCGTTTATTAAACTGAGTCATATACATCTTGTGAGTTTCTATAGTCAGAAACATACTGTCAAGTTCAGCAACCAAGCGTCGATAATCACACAAATAATCTGATGATATTTCATCAAACACGTATTGAGCTGCCGTACCATCTAAACTCTGAAGCAGTTCATTGAGTCTTCGGGTTTCATCCCATTTACACCCGTTTGCTATTGCTGTAAAACGATTATACCACACATTCCAACTTTCATTTGTATTCCCCGTAAAAGCGGGAAGTTTTATATTTCTTTCGTGTGGCCTTGTTTCTTTATTTTCAAATTGTTTAGATAATGACGCGTGCTCTCGACCAACAGTACCAGGTAAGTAATCCTGAGTGGTTGGTACATTAAGACCAGAGTCATTTGAAGTGTACGGTAGGTAGGTGTGGCTCAGCATTGGGATTGAACTTCTAAGGTTATTGGAAGAAATAGGAAGTCCGCTTAGGCCGTTGTTGCTTGGGCATGACGTTGAACTATAGCCTTGAAGGGAATGATTTGACTGATAATTGGATGAAATACATGCAGTTTTTGGCTTGTGCAAATCCATTATTTCCGGACAGAGATTGGATACCCTGGTTAGAAATAGGTTGGACAACCTGAGAAGAACACAATTCAGTTGGAGTTGGATTAGACGATCTTATAGAGTTTTGATACTGAGGCAGGCTCATACTTGTGAACGGGGGCATAATATATCCGACGGTTACCGGAGCTGAAATCCTATCTGACTGTGTACTAATTTGCGTATCTACCGGTGCATGAAAACTATCCCTTAATCCTATATTAGCCATCGTTTGCTCTTGGGACTGTGTTATTTTAACAGACATCTCCTTTATACAATCATGCATTATTTTGAAATCATCACGCAGCTGGGTATGGTTTAGCCGCTGTTCTGTTTTATTACGGTCACAAGTGCGTGTAAGGTGGAACATAATTGCTGTGAATTGTCTTGATTATGACCTCCCTCCGGGTACCCCTGAACTGCGGTTGGCGTACTCGATTCGTTATCGATATGCTGCGGTATTGTGGTCGGCGCGGATCCACAGGTAGGCGCAGATTCACGATCTGCCTGCGTCAATATTACGTTTGGCGAGATATGGTGATTAGTAACTGAACTGGGCATAGATAGGAAACCATGTTCATCAATGCAGCTGCTTTTGTTTTCGTGTCGTCCGAACAACGGTAGGCTTCGTACCGACATATCACTTTCGTCCCCACTACCAGTCGGCCTACTGCACCTATCGCGCGTGTTTCTATTTGGCTGCATTATTTCTACATCCGTTTCTGACTCCGAGGAGAAGTTTCCATTGGGACGAACTACCCCATTTTGTTTTTCATTTGTATTTTTCTTTGTTCTCCTTCTATCCATGATTATTGTTCTTTTAAATTATTCAGAATCAGTCTACTGTTTAGGTTTGAAATTATGAAATACGCGTGGTGTCTCTGGAAAGGCAGCGAGAGAACAAAATCCCACTTCTGACACCAAAAGTTATGTTACAACCAAGCGGTCCGATTATCCAGTGCTGTTAGAATAATGTTCGTCAGGATGACACTGCTTATCAATTTATACTGGTAGGGTTAAAATAACTCAAACACAGGCTGCAGATTATAGATGATTTATTTTGTCTTGCAGTTTCTTACAGTAGAATATAGACACAATAGGTTAATGTAATAGATCTATGTTCCTGGACTTTCAATAAATTAGTGAGTACGTTTCTTGATATAGATTATGCTTGTTTTGTACGTTGGATGAACTATAAATAAACCCCGTATCGCACCTCTATCCGGTGATACGCTTCAAAAGTTCCTCCAAACGTCTAAAAGTCCTAACCGTTTTGATAAAAGTTCCAAAAGTCGTCAAAGTTCCAAAAGTTCCAAAAGTTCTCAAAGATCTGAAGTTTCTCGAAGTTCCAAAAAGTCCAAGTGACATAAAATCGGCTGTTTATATACCCATCCCGACAAAGAATCGCCGAATCCCAACCAACTGACAGATTCTTATAGGGACCAAACATGTTTGTTTGACACCCGACAAGTAACCGTTAGTTACTGACAAAGTCAGTTGGGAGACTAACAAGATTTTGTCGGTAAGGGAAAAAACATCCGATGGTTTCCTGTACCGAATAATTACAAAATAAATACATACATTAACTTACAATGTTCCAAGAATGAATAGTTATAAATTGTGAAAACTATTTGTGATGAAAACCGTCCGATGAATTGAACTGTGACAATCTAAATATAGAAATACACAAAATAGCTCTCCTGGAAGGAGGTTATTTATAGTGCAAACTGAAAACAGGGTGTCTGCTTTGAATATTTCTGTGAAATTATTTTAAAATCGAACCTGTAGTTTCTGGCAAGAAGATTTTTTTTTCGTCAAAAAACATGGCCGCCAGGGGATGGGGCAAGTATAAAACTTAAAAAATCTTCTTGTCAGAAACTACTATCTCAATTTTAAAATAATTCCACAGAAATGTTCCTTGGAGGATCCTTCACCAAGTTTCTCAAACTGTAGTGATTTGTCAAAAAACATGGCGGCTAGGGGGTGGGGGTTAGTTTACTATATAATCTATAGTTAAAACTTAAAAAATCTTCTTGTCAGAAACCACCTGATCAATTTTAAAAAAAAATCGCGGAAATGTTCCTAGGGTGACCCTTTACCTGGTTTGTTCAAGCCGTTGTGATTTTTTAAAAAACACGACCTCACAGTGAGGTACTTGTTTACTATATAGGCAGATATAGTAAAAACTTCAAAAGCCTTTTTGTCAAAATTTACTGACCTGATTTCGATGTAATTTCACTTACATTTACTATGGGTGAACCTCTATGCATCTGTTACATCTTCAAAACAAATCAAAATTCAAACTACTTGCCCATCTCGTTTTTCTGGAATTTTGAGTGTTCATGTATTATATAATCTACTTAAGTTGGGTGACTCAAGGTCAGTCAGGTGAGCAATATAGGGCCATTTTGGCCCTCTTGTTTTTTTTTAAATGGAAATTATTTTGCCTATCTCTTCACAGTAGTATTGTTTGGTGAAGGAGGTTCAGATTTGTAAAAATGACTGGGTTCCACTGTCTTAAAGGGTCAGGAGGGGCCAAAAAAGGTAAAAAATGAGAAGTTCAAAAATCGTTTTCTTAAGAACCGGTATGTCAGATTTGTTCATATTTGACATAAATTATCCCTACGTGTAGTGGTTTGATTACAGAAAAAAATTAAGGGGCTAAATTTTATAGGGGCCCTGTAAGGGGACTTAGAATTTTACATAGGGATGCTATGGGAAAACAGAAAATTCTCTTTTTTCATCTTTTCTGAAACCACAAGGCCAATTAAACTGAAACTTTACATGGATGTTTCTATTGCATAGAAGACTTTACAGCAGATTTTTTTTTCGATCTGAAATTCAGGATGGCTGCCGTTACTAAACTAGTCCAAAACTTGAAAAATCTTTTTCTAATAAACCGCCCGACAAATTTTCAAAATGTTTATGTAGTAATGATGACCAACTATAGTTTTGTTAGAGTTGTTCAAATGGTGTCCCTATGGTTAAAAATGACCCCGCCCCGAGGTTAAATTAAGGGACACATGTCATTATAATATTTTTTTTTTACATGGAAATGATTTTGCCTATATCTTTACAGAAGCATTGTTTGTTGAAGGAGGTTCAGATTTGTAAAAATGACTGGGTTTCACTGCCTTAAGAGATCAGGAGGGGTAATAATTAGGAAATACAAAAACTGTCTTCTTAAGAACCAGTATGTCAGATTTGTTCATATTTAACATAAATTATAAGAATTTAGGGGTTAAATTTACCTAGGAATATTATAGGGAAAACAGATTTTTTTCATTTTGAATCTATGTGTTCAAAAAAACTTCTTTTTAAAATTTGAATCATATCTGCTCATAACAAATCGCAAAGAGAGGGTGATTGAAGTTCTGACAAATTAAGAGGCCGGGTTGTATGATGGTTATTTACAGGGGACTGTGTTTTTTTTAAAATGAATGGTATGGGAATTTAAAGTATTTCCTTTTCATAGCAATTAAGTTTTTGTTCAGTACGGGTGGGGTGGGGGGATTTATCCATAAGTTGTTAAGACAACCCCCAAAAGAGCGTAAATATTGTGAAATTTCAAAAAGTGCTATGGCCACTACGAGTCAGTAGAGCATTCTCAGGCTCTCTTGGGCCTCTTGTTTCTTGTTGAAACTCTGGCCAACAAGGGGAGTTGTCAGTGCAATGTCAATGATCTTTGGTTTCTTTATATCCTGTATATTCTTGTTTCTGTATTTCTGGTTTTACGACCTCATTTTTTCTTTATCTTATCTGGATCAGATTTTATTCTTAACCGATATTCCCTTATTCTGTGCTTCTCAGACTCTTTTGAGAATTTCATAGAATAAAACTCCTTACTCTTACTATTGTCAACATTGTCATTTCTAAATCTACCCTTAAACAGCAATTTCACAACAATTGTATTCGTGTTTTTACATAAAATCATATTTTGAATGTATATTTGGAACCGATTAAATGTTATATGCAAAATCTTATTTTAATGTCCTGAGTGTAAGATTGGTATATACTATTTAAATGCATAGGGTTACTTCTTACAAGAACATTATATCTTTAATATTACAACATATTTTATAAGTAGTTGAGTGGTTGTTAACATTTAATCCTGGTCAATGAAGATATACTATCAAGGGAAAATAAAATTCACGATATCTATTAATTTAATGCATTAATATGATATTTTTATAAAATATCTTACCTAATAATCCTCAATACAGCATATATAATCCCTTTTCTAAGGCGATACAACCTTCATGCTAGCTATCTTCCAAATGAAGGATGTGTAATGTTTATTTCAGAGCACTGGCACCTTTTAACCAAACGTGCCAAACCTTTCGTTCACTCAGGACAACACATAAGTGGCAGAAAAAAATTAGTGCACATCACTGTTTCATCAGATTGGGGATAAATATTTCAGTATGGACATATGCTATTTAAAAAATTAGTTTGATGTGATATATTGATAACAATTTTAAAAAAATAATGGTTATTGTGTTCCAAATCGTACACTCAAAATATTGCTTTATGATTGATTTTTTTTCAAGGTTTACATTATTACTTTGATGAAACAAAGCACATTCATACAATGAATTATTATTTATTTGTAATACCAAACCTGCAAAGGTAAGGCTAGTGCATATTTGCAGGTCAAAATTATTCAACGGTCATGTTAATTTCTAGACTCCCTTGAATTAATCAATGCAAGATTGCTGATAACATAATTATTAATGTACTGAGGGTAAACATGTTAATATATGAGTATCAGAAACTAATTTTGTCATATATCCTATATTTGAAATGTAATTTAAATTTGAAAATGATGATTGAATTAAAATGTCACACTAAAATCAGTACACTAAGGACATTTTGGGCATATTTTTTCTTCATCATTTTTGAACAAGTAAAGCCAATGGAATAAAATTTTCCAACAGCAACACCAATCATGAAACACTCTTTATGAGCTAAAAATCAAATTATGGAGCTCTTCAATGAAAGGTTATTAACATATTTTGAAAAGGCTTCATTTAAATCACCCCTATGCATTAATGTATCTAGAGCACTGTTTATATGCATTAATGTATCTGGAGCATTGTAAATATGCATTAATGTATCTGGAGCACTGTAAATATGCATTAATGTATCTGTAAATATGCATTAATGTATCTGGAGCACTGTAGATATGCATTAATGTATCTAAAGCACTGTAAATATGCATTAATGTATCTGGAGCATTGTAGATATGCATTAATGTATCTGGAGCACTGTATATATGCATTAATGTATCTGGAGCATTGTAGATATGCATTAATGTATCTGGAGCACTGTAGATATGCATTAATGTATCTGGAGCACTGTATATATGCATTAATGTATCTTGAGCATTGAAGATATGCATTAATGTATTTGATGTATTAATGTATCTGGAGCATTGTAGATATGCATTAATGTATCTGGAGCACTGTAGATATGCATTATTGTATCTGGAGCATTGAAGATATGAATTAATGTATCTGGAGCACTGAAGATATGCATTAATGTATCTGGAGCATTGTAGATATGCATTATTGTAATTGGAGCACTGTACATATGCATGAATGTGATCAAGATAAATGAAAACATTGATAAGATTAGAGAACAATTAATGAAAACACTGATTGGATGAGAGAAAGATAAAAGAAAACACTAATTAGATGAGAGAACAATTAATGAAAACATTGATTGAATGAAAGAAAGATTAATGAAAACACTGATGAATGAGAAAAAAATAATGAAAATGCTGATTTGATGAGAGAAAGACTAATGAAAACACTGATTGGATGAGAGAAAAGATTAATGGAATCATTGATTAGACGAAAGAAAGATTAAACAATAACATGTCTGACATCTGGTTGCTTCTCGCTTTATATTAAACAGAAACAATATTTTTGTTCTTTTTCCAGATTACACCTGCAAACCTGAATGTCCAGATGTCTATGGACGAAATGAGACATCTGATGAATGCAGGTGTGTAATAATGATTCTACTCAGTTACCTTTCAGTCAAATATGGCAACAAATGTGTCAGTATGGCTTTCCATTAAGTTTAATGTATAAAATATATATGTTTTACTTAGTCTTTAATACCTGAGCACAGCTTACAGAAAGCTATTGCTTGCCCTATGTCAGTTTTCTTTCATACTTCTATTAACATTAAGGTAAGTTATTGAGTTATGCCCCTTGAATCATAACACTGCTTTGTTTGGTTTGGTTTTGTGTGTGTTCTTGGCCTGATTGATAAAATATGTTTCACACCAATATAACATTCCCCACAGGGCTTCATTGTAACATTTATGTCACACACCACTATTACATTCCCCACAAGGGTACATTGTAACATTTATGTTTCTCACCACTATTACATTCCCCAAAGGGCTCAATTGTAACATTTATGTCTCACACAACTATGACATTCCCCACAGGGCTTCATTGTAACATTTATGTCTCACATCACTATTACATTCATTCCCCACAGGGCTTCGTTGTAACATTTATGTATCACATCACTGTTAGATTCTCCACAGGGCTTCATTGTAACGTTTATGTCTCACATCACTGTTACATTAATTCCCTACAGGGCTTCATTGTAACATTTATGTCTCACATCACTGTTACATTAATTCCCCACATGGCTTCATTGTAACATTTATGTCTCACATCACTCTTACATTCCCCATAGGCCTTCATTGCAACATTTCTGTTTCACACCACTATAACATTCATTCACCACAGGGCTTCATTGCAACATTTCTGTCTCACACAACTAAAACATTCATTCCTCGCAGGGCTTCATTAAAACATTTCTGTCTCACACCACTATTATATTCATTCGCCACAGGGCTTCATTGCAACATTTCTGTCTCACACCACTATTACATTCATTCCCCACAGGGCTTCATTGCAACATTTCTGTCTCACACTACTATTACATTCATTCTCCACAGGGCTTCATTGTAACATTTATGTCTCACACCACTATTACATTCATTCCCCACAGGGCTTCATTGTAACATTTCTGTCTCACATCACTGTTACATTCCCCACAGGGCTTCATTGCAACATTTCTGTCTCACACCACTATTACATTCATTCCCCCAAAGGGCTTCATTGCAACATTTCTGTCTCACACCACTATTACATTCAGTCCCCAAAGGGCTTCATTGCAACATTTCTGTCTCACATCACTATTACATTCATTCCCCACAAAGCTTTATTGTAACATTTCTGTCTCACACCACTATTACATTCATTCCCCACAGGGCTTCATTGTAACATTTATGTCTTACATCACTGTTACATTACCCACAGGGCTTCATTGCAACATTTCTGTCTCACACCAATATTACATTCATTCCCCACAAGGCTTCATTGCAACATTTCTGTCTCACACCACTATTACATTCATTCCCTACATGGCTTCATTGTAACATTTCTGTCTCACAACACTATTACATTCATTCTGCACATGGCTTCATTGTAACATTTCTGTCTCACACCTCTATTACATTCGCTCCCCACAGTGCTTCATTGTAACATTTCTGTCTCACACCACTATTACATTCATTCCCCACATGGCTTCATTGTAACATTTATGTCTCACATCACAGTTACATTCCCCAAAAGGCTTCATTGCAACATTTCTGTTTCACACCACTATAACATTCATTCACCACAGGGCTTCATTGCAACATTTCTGTCTTACACCACTATTACATTCATTCGCCATAGGGCTTCATTGCAACATTTCTGTCCCACACCATTATTACATTCATTCCCCACAGGGATTCATTGTAAAATTTCTGTCTCACACCACTATTACATTCATTCCCCACAGGGCTTCATTGTAACATTTCTGTCTCACACCACTATTACATTCATTCCTCACAATGCTTCATTGCAACATTTCTGTCCCACACCACTATTACATTCATTTTCCACAGGGCTTCGTTGTAACATTTCTGTCTCACATCACTGTTAAATTCCCCACAGGGCTTCATTGTAACATTTTTGTCCCACACCACCATAACATTCATTCCCCACAGGGCTTAATTGTAACATGCAGTCTCCCACCACTATTACATTCATTCCCCACAGGGCTTCATTGTAACATTTCAGTCTCACACCACTATTACATTCATTCCCCACTAGGCTTCATTGCAACATTTATGTCCCACACCACTATTACATTCATTCCCCACAGGACCTCAGTGTAACATTTCTGTCTCACATCACTCTTAAATTCCCCACAGGGCTTCATTGTAACATTTTTATCCCACACCACTATTAGATTCATTCCTCACATGGCTTCATTGTAACATTTATGTCTCACACCACTATTACATTCATTCCCCACATGGTTTCATTGTAACATTTATGTCTCACACCACTATTACATGGCTTCATTGTAACATTGATGTCTCACACAACTTTTTCTTGGCTTCATTGCAACATTTCTGTCTCACACCACTATTACATTTATTTTTCACAGGGCTTCATTGCAACATTTTTGTCTCATACCACTATTACATTCATTCCCCACAGGGCTTCATTGTAACATTTCTGTCTCACACCACTATTACATTCATTCGCCACAGGGCTTCATTGTAACATTTCTGTCTCACACCAATATTACATTCATTCCCCACAATGCTTCACTGCAACATTTATGTCTAACACCACTATTACATTCATTTTCCACAGGGCTTCATTGTAACATTTCTGTCTCACATCACTGTTAAATTCCCCACAGGGCTTCATTGTAACATTTTTGTCCCACACCACCATAACATTCATTTCCCACAGGGCTTCATTATAACATTCTGTCTCACACCACTATTACATTCATTCCCCACAGGGCTTCATTGTAACATTTCTGTCTCACACCACTATTACATTCATTCCCCACAGGGCTTCATTGCAACATTTCTGTCCCACACCACTATTACATTCATTCCCCACAAGGCCTCATTGTAACATTTCTGTCTCACATCACTGTTAAATTCCCCACAGGGCTTCATTGTAACATTTTTATACCACACCACTGTTAGATTCATTCCTCACAGGGCTTCATTGTAACATTTATGTCTCACACCACTATTACATTGCTTCATTGTAACATTGATGTCTCACACCACTATTACTTGGCTTCATTGCAACATTTCAGTCTCACACCACTATTACATTTATTCCCCACAGGGCTTCATTGCAACATTTCTGTCTCATACCACTATTACATTCATTCCCCACAGGGCTTCATTGCAACATTTCTTTCTCACACCACTATTACATTCATTCCCCACAGGGCTTCATTGCAACATTTCTGTCTCACACCACTATTTCATTCATTCCCCACAGGGCTTCATTGCAACCTTTCTTGTCTCACACCACTATTACATTCATTCCCCACAGGGCTTCATTGTAACATTTATGTCTCACATCACTGTTACATTCCCCACAGGGCTTCATAGCAACATTTCTGTCCCACAACACTATAACATTCATTCACCACAGGGCTTCATTGCAACATTTCTGTCTTACACCACTATTACATCCATTCCCCACAGGGCTTCATTGTAACATTTCTGTCTCACACCACTATTACATTCATTCCCCACAAGGCTTCATTGTAACATTTCTGTCCCACACCTCTATTACATTCATTTTCCACAGGGCTTCGTTGTAACAGTTTTGTCTCACATCACTGTTAAATTCCCCACAGGGCTTCATTGTAACATTTTTGTCCCACACCACCATAACATTCATTCCTCAAAGGGATTCATTGTAACATTCTCTCCCACACCACTATTACATTCATTCCCCACAGGGCTTCATTGTAACATTTCTGTCTCACACCACTATTACATTCATTCCCCAAAGGGCTTCATTGCAACATTTCTGTCACACACCACTATTACATTCATTCCCCACAGGACTTCGTTGTAACATTTCTTTCTCACATCACTGTTAATTTCCCCACTGGGCTTCATTGTAACATTTTTGTTCCTCACCACCATAACATTCATTCCCAACAGGGCTTCATTGTAACATTCTGTCTCACACCACTATTACATTCATTCCCCACTTGGCTTCATTTTAACATTTCTGTCTCACACCACTATTACATTCATTCCCCACAAAGTTTCATTGCAATATTTCTGTTCCACACCACTATTACATTCATTCCCCACAGGTCTTCATTGTAACATTTCTGTCTCACATCACTGTTAAATTAACCACAGGGCTTCATTGTAACATTTTTATCCCACACCACTATTAGATTCATTCCTCACAGGGCTTCATTGTAACATTTATGTCTCACACCACTATTACATTAATTCCCTACAGGGCTTCATTGTAACATTTATGTCTCACACCACTATTACATGGCTTCATTGTAACATTGATGTCTCACACAACTATTACTTGGCTTCATTGCAACATTTCTGTCTCACACCACTATTACATTTATTTTCCACAGGGCTTCATTGCAACATTTTTGTCTCATACCACTATTACATTCATTCCCCACAGGGCTTCATTGCAACATTTCTGTCTCACACCACTATTATATTCATTCCCCACATGGCTTCATTGCAACATTTCTGTCTCACACCACTATTTCATTCATTCCCAGCAGGGCTACATTGCAACATTTCTGTCTCATACAACTATTACATTCGTTCCCCACAGGGATTCCGTGTAACATTTATGTCTCATATCACTGTTACATTTCCCGCAGGGCTTCATTGTAACATTTCTGTCTCACACCACTATTACATTCCTTCCCCACAGGGCTTTTTTATAACATTTATGTCTCATATCATTGTTACATTCCCTACAGAGCTTCATTGTAACATTTCTGTCTCACACCACTATTACATTCATTCCCCGCAGGGCTTCATTGTAACATTTATGTCTCATATCACTGTTACATTCCCCATATGGCTTCATTGTAACATTTCTGTCTCACACCACTATTATATTCATTCCCTTCAGGGCTTCATTGTAACATTTATGTCTCACATCACTGTTACATTCCCCACAGGGCTTCATTGCAACATTTCTGTCTCACGATACTACTACATTCATTCCCAACAGGGTTTCATTTCTACATTTCTGTCTCACACTACTATTACATTCATTCGCCACAGGGCTTCATTGCAACATTTCTGTCTCACATTACTATTACATTCATTCGCCACAGGGCTTCATTGCAACATTTCTGTCTCACACCACTATTACATTCATTCCCCACAGGGCTTCATTGCAACATTTCTGTCTCACACAACTATTACATTCATTCCCCACAGGGCTTCATTGCAACATTTCTGTCTCACACCACTATTACATCAACTCCCCACTGGGCATTATTGTAACATTTATGTCTGACACCACTATTACATTCATTCCCCACAGGGCTTCATTGTAACATTTATTTATCACATCACTGTTACATTCCCCACCTGGCATCATTGTAACATTTTGTCTCACACCACTATTACATTCATTCCCGACAGGGCTTCATTGTAACATTTATGTCTCACACCACTATTACATGGCTTCATTGCAACATTTCTGTCTCACACCACTTTAACATGGCTTTATTGCAACATTTCAGTCTAACACCACTATTACATTTATTCACCACAGGGCTTCATTGCAACATTTCTGTCTCACACCACTATTACATTGATTCCCGATAGGGCTTCATTACAACATTTCTCTCTCACACCACTATTACATTCATTCCCCACAGGGCTTCATTTAAACATTTCTGTCTCACACCACTATTACATTCATTCCCCATAGGGCTTAATTGCAACAATTCTGTCTCACACCACTATTACATTCATTCCCCACAGGGCTTCATTGCAACATTTCTGTCTCATACCACTATTACATTCCTTCCCCACAGAGCTTCATTGTAACATTTATGTCTCACATCATTGTTACATTCCCCACAGAGCTTCATTGTAACATTTCTGTCTCACACCACTATTACATTCATTCCCCACAGGGCTTCATTGTTACATTTATGTCTCACATCACTGTTACATTCCCCACAGGGCTTCATTGTTACATTTCTGTCTCACACCACTATTACATTCATTTCGCACAGGGCTTCATTGTAACATTTCTGTCTCACACCACTATTACATTGATTCCCCATAGGGCTATATTGCAACAATTCTGTCTCACACCACTATTACATTCATTCCCCACAGGGCTTCATTGTAACATTTATGTCTCACATCACTGTTACATTCCCCACAGGGCTTCATAGCAACATTTCTGTCCCACACCACTATTACATTCCTTCCCCACAGGGCTTCATTGTAACATTTATGTCTCACATCATTGTCACTGATTAACGTATCCATTATGCCATATCGTGCAATGTTCTGTTTCATGTGCTTCAGCACCGTTGATGTTCTCGTATCACTCTGAAGCGGAGCTACTTCAATGAAGTTCGAAAAGTAATCGACCATGACCAAATAATGATTGCCCTCATGTTCAAATAGGTCAGTTCCAACTTTGCTCCAAGGTAGTGTAGGTATTGGCTGGATGATCATAGGTTCTTTAGCTGGCTTGTTTCTCTGTGTAAGACATGCGCTGCACCTGCTCACCATGTCTTCAATTTGTTTATTCATACCTGGCCAAAACACTAGTTCTCTGGCACGTTTTTTGCAATTAACAAATCCCAAATGCGAATTGTGTATCAATTTGAGTGTTTCAGCGCGCATTTCTGCCGGGATGCACACTCTCTCCCCACGGTATATAACACCATTGTATACAGCAAGTTCATCTCTGTAGTCCCAAAAACTCATTGTCTCTGGTGGCACTTCACTCTTTGCAGCTGGCCAACCGTCACTTATCACTTTCTTGAGAATTTGAAACTGTTCATCTTTCAGTGTTGCCTGCATTATTTGTTCATGATTACTGCATGACAAAGTGTCTATTCTGAGTACCATAAGCTCATCATCAATTACCTTGCTTCCAATCTCATTCAAGGGTAATCTACTCAGGCAATCCGCTAATCCCATATCCTTTATGATCAGTTTAAGTTTCACTGCATCTTCTCGTCCGAGCAAGTTAATGTTTCTTGGTGTGTCCAACACTTGGAACTCAAGATTTTGTTTCGTCCCCTTGTACATGCATGGTAGGCGAATTTTGCCATATGCCTTAATCTGTTTACCACTTACTCCATTGATGGTTACATTGCTAGGTTGGATTTTCACTAACTTAAATTGCTCTGCCGTGCTTTTGGATAGTACGTTGCACATGGCCCCACTGTCTATTTCCAAGTTTAGATCAATTTTTCCTACTTTAAATATAACATTCCAGCTACAGTCTTGCTGCTGATTGTCTGACTCAACGGTGAAAACATCATGTGTTGATGCATGTTCATTAAACAACTCGCTCAGATCTGACTCACCACTCTGGCCTTCTTCTTCGACATAATGTACTCCATAACCGCCTCTATGTGGTCTACGCCCTTGAAATCTACCTCTATTCTGACCACCTCTACACACATTTGACTTTTTGAAATGACCCCTCAACCCACATGTGTCACATTGTTTATAGTACGCGGGACAGTTTCTCAGTTCATGGTATCTGCAGCACCTACTACAATATGGGTAATTTCTTCCACTTGTCGGCGTTTTCCTTCCTCGGTCACCAATATTAGCATATGCACCTCTATTTCGGTTTACATTTGAGCTTTTCTTTACCACATTCACTACTGGGCTCTCAAGTGATTTAAGATGTGAAGTTGTGAGTTCTACTTGTCTACATACTTGGATTACTTTCTCCAACTTTAGCTCACTGGCTGGCAGTTCCATCAGTTTCCCGGAACACTTCTTGTCATTAATACCATTGATGATCATGTCACAGATCATACCCTCTTTCTGATCTCCGTATTGACAGTGCTCTGCCTTTCTCTTAAGCTCAGAGATATAATCCATAATCGAGAGATTTCCCCTTCTTGTGTTAAGAAATTCCTGTCTTTTTATGTTTCTGTAATTATGGATTCCAAAATGTCTGTCAAATTTGGCAAATACTGTTACTAGATCGTATTTGTCCTCAGCATCTCTGGCTTCGATTCCATGATCTGCATCGGCAAGTACCGCTGGTGCCCATTCAAAAGCATCATATATTTTCACGCAATCACGACCCATGTTTGATTGAAGGACTCCTACCTTTCTTCTGCCGGGTTTATCGTCCAAACCGAGCGCATCGAGGTGAATTTGGAAGTCTCTCTTATACAACTCCCATTCCGGCGCACCGGACTCCGCTGCATTGAATATAGACAAAGGTCGAATTCCTTTACTCGTCATTTTGCAGATTTCTACCGATTATTTCAATTATTGTCCGTATTTATCGTGATTTACCCGACTTCTGACACCATGTAATAAATTGACAACGTGACCACGCCATTTCTATAACGGAAGTGTGTCTTTATTAGATTCACTACATCGTGATAATAACATAATCAAAGTACCAAATAAACTGGTGGTTTAAAGTACATTACAAACCACTCATTGGATGTGAATGAAACTTCGCATGTTTGTTCACCATCATCAATGGAACACACACATACAAGAACCATAACAAATTTTGTTTTTACAGGCAAAGAATAGTGGCTTAATGAATTTAGCGGGATCACTAAAAAGGATGCTAAATGTAAGGGCGAGTGAAAATTTAGTTTGTTGGTCACTAGTCCTACAGAGCAAGTAGTCTACAAAATAACTTTACACCCCTGATTAAATTTTGTGAAAAATCAATGTTATTTTCAAATTTTCAAATCATTCAATATTCTGATGAGAAATTAAAGAAAGACGACATGATGGGCAAAACTGAAAAATTAGACCATAACTGATTACCATGGTTTGTCGAGCTTTATTGCTATTTCTTTCATTCTGGTCAATTTGTTTGGGTATGATCGTAGTCTGCTAATATTTTATGCTGAAGATGTTGTTTATGCAGCATGTTTTACATTCACTGTCTGAAATAGTTACATTTATTTAGTTGTTAAAACCACTGATCATTAGAAATGACACTATACTGCTTTGGTTATACTGAAACTCAATTGAACAAGTGTTCAATTTCCCCAACCCTAATATTAAAGAATTCATTCAAATAGTGAGCTTTCTCTCAGGCCATTTAGGCCTTTGAATTTTGAATTCAATGGTTTTGTGATACCTGTCAATTTCCAGAGTAATAATATGTCTACTATTCGCCCAAGATGCATTTCAAACCAACAAATCTAAAATGACATATAATTGCCTAGAAATCTTTTATTAGCATCAGTTCTTCTGTGTCAAAAGTTCATGTACTGACCAAATCTTGCTGAAGTTCATCAACTGTCCAAATCTTGCAGAAGTTCATATACAGACTAAATCTTGCAGAAGTTTATGTACAGACCAATTCTTGCAGAAGTTCACGAATTGACCAATTCTTACAGAAGTTATTTAAATGTGATAATTTAACAATTTGAATATGTTTATCTTATCACAATAATCATTATTGATGGTTTCTAGAATTTACTTGATTCAGCACAAGTTGGTGTTATTTGATGAGAAACTGGGTATTGAATTATAATGATATATAATTATACAGTCAAACCTGTCTTAAAAGCCTGTCTAGAGAATTAGAAAATGTGGTCTTTCAAGAATTGTTGTTGCTTAATACAGGTTAATTTTCTCTGAAAGTGTAGAAAAAGGAAATAGCAGAATGATGCGGCTGCCAAATAGAGGTGAGAACCTAGACAGGTTTGACTGTAATGAATTTTTACCTACATTTATTAAATATCCTTACATAAAACAGTGTTTCAGTTTAAACAGCAATTAAGCATATTTTGTCCTTACATAAAACAGCAGGGTTTAAGTTTAAACAGCAATTTAGCAAATTTGTCCTTACATAAGACAGCAGTTTAGCAAATTTGAGGGTGGCTCTGCTGTTAAAGTTGATATACATGTAAAAGACTATGTTTCCATTTATACAAGTGTAACTCTGCGGATTGGAACCATTAATAATCAGTTGGTAAGTTGAAGTGATATTTTGCTGATGAAAAATGTTTGTGCATGCAGGTGGGACATGTTTATTTTATGCGTGTTTTCCTTTTATTGTCGTTTTTATTATTTTGTCCTAGCTTGAAAGTTGTGCTTTAACATAGTGCTATATCAAGGTCTAGGTAAACCAACAAACAACAACTATTTTAATGAACTACAGCATTTTTTTAGATTATTCCCACATCCAGTTACAAGATTAATATTATTCACCCCTGGCCTCAACCTCAGTGATGACAAATATATGATCTTGAGACCCATACAAGCTTTTACAAAAAGTCCTTTATTTGAGGATATGGCAATTATATATGTGAATGTGTATTAATTTTGCTTTAATCAGAGCCATAAACAAGAAAAATATTTGAATTTATAACAGCTGAGATAGAAATCAGAAGAGTCAGAATTGATTTGACAAAATAATTATTGGCATTGATATTGACTTCATACATGTGTTTGTCAAACAAACCACACATTCTGTGATCCATCTTTCATCAAATCATTTGCCAGATAACAAATTATTACTTATTTTGGTGATTTCTTGAACTTCGTACATGCACTATTCTGGTCTTTGACCCTTTATTTATCTTTTTTTAACTTTTCTCAGTTGAGCTATTGTGATCTAGCTTTGTCCGTCACCTGTCGTCATCCGTCCGTTGTTAACTTTTGCTTCAAACAACTTCTTATCTGAAACCACTTAACCTTAATACACCAAATTTTGTGTGAAGTATCCTTGAAAGGGGATATAATATCCTTAAGGGGTCAGCAGGGGTCCAGAAAGAGGTTAAATTGTGAATGTTAAAAAAATCTTCTTCTCAAGAACTGTCCAGCCAAAATCATTCATATGTGGTATAAATGAACTCTTTGTGTAGGGGATTCATGTTTGTTCAAATTAAGGGGGCTGGGATCTTTTGGGGTCCAGTAAGGGGACTTTGATTTTTACATTAAATACTATGGAAAAACAATAAGTGTTATTTTTATCGTGTTTGTTAGGAATTATTTAATTATTATGCTCTCCCAAAGTGGGGAAGCATATAGTCGTCGCTTCGTCCGCTCGTGCACCCCCAAGTTCTTGTTCCGCCGGGCTATTTTTCTACAAACTCTGGTTGGAATTTTATGAAACTTGCTATGATGCATCCTTACCTAGTGGAGATATGCATACTTTCTGAGTGTTTTCGTTTGATGATTTTTGTCTCGCCGCGACGAGGGAGCGAAAGCAAGATTAAGGTGTTGCTTTTCCACCGACGGCGGCGACGTCAAACATTTATATTTAGCTCCAACGTTAAGTTTTCGTTTTTACACTATTTCTCAACAAGTATAAGGGCTATGACACTCATACTTGGATCATAGTTACAACTAACAACGTGCATCACATTATACACTGCAGGTGCTGAGTATGACCTACATTGCATGGTCCATGACTTTGTTTGATGCTGAACTTTGCATTTAGCTCCAACGTTAAGTTTTCGTTTTTACACTATTTCTCAACAAGTACAAGCGCTAGGACACTCATACTTGGATCATAGTTACAACTAACACCCTGCATCACATTATACACTGCAGATGCTGAGTATGACCTACATTGCATGGTCCATTGACTTTGTTTGATGCTGAATTTTGCATTTACCTCCAACGTTAAGTTTTCATTTTAACACTATTTCTCAATAAGTACTAGCACAAGGACACTCATACTTGGATCATAGTTACAACTAACAAACACCCTGCATTACATAATATAATGCAGATGTTTTACTTAGAAATACTGGTTAAAGTTGTGTTTTTTTAAATATGTTTTACTTAGAAATACTCGTTAAAGTTTTGTGTGCAACTACCATCAAGTTCATATCTAAAAAATCACTTAATGTATTTGATCGAATCTTCACACAATACTTCCTACAATATTTCTTAGTCATTAAACCTAATACATTAACCAAGTTAGATAACCCTTGCATGAATATAATGCAAATTCTTGTGTCATATTTTTGCAAATCGTGGCTATTACTAAATTCATCAAATCAAATAACTATAGTAAATAACCACTCTTTAATATATTATGGAATTTGTTATGTCATTTCTCTGTTACCACTGGATTAAAACAATATTTTTTAAGCTTTACAGATACATGCAGCCATGTTTGTCATTGTATTTTAATTTTTGTCTCTCCCATGTGTGTATTAACGGTCAAAGCGGAGACGGCGAGACATATCATTCCGCGGAATTCTTGTTTACACAGTTGTAACCCTTAGATTGCAACCAAATCCTTGTCCTCTCCATTTCTCATTTAGTGGTTGGAATTTCATGAAACTTGCCTGAAAGCATCACTACCAAGTGGAGAGTGGGTTTATTGTCTTTGTGTTTTATTTCTATCATTTTTCACAGAGTTATGGCCCTTTGATTCTGTCCATTACCACACATCATTGTTTTGATCTTCAAGAACTAGGAAGTGCAATGAGACTTGGAACATGAATAATGCAGTAGAGGTCAATGTGTGGCGGTGCAGAGTGAAGAACCTAACATCTCTTCCAAACATTATCTTCCCTTTACACCCCCTTTCCCTTTACAAACAATACAGCTACTATTCAATCAAGCACTTGTTCCGGGGGCACCCATCAGTTCCACCGATATCTTGTCTTGAAATGTTGTAGACGCGATAGTATCTTCATTTTTCATTGAATCTTAACCAAACTTCCACAGCAGTTATATTACCGCAAGATCTCGATTCGACCACAAATGCCCCTGGCACAGGGCTTATAAGCACATTTTAAGTAAAAATTTAAAAATCATTTTACATGTAGCATCTGTTGCCAGTAGAGCGATTCAGGTCCTCTTGGGCCTCTTGATATCAGTTGTTTTAGTAATTATTTTAATCACCTTGAAGTCTGGAGTATATTTTAGTCATAACAGCTGAGCCCGAGACTTAAATGGTATTTAATATCCATGAAGGGCCAGCAGGGACCCAAAAAGGGATCAAATGGTGAAAAGTCAAAAATCTTGTTTTTAGGAGTTTAATCCTCCCTTTATACATTTTATGCTCCCCCTCCCCACCCCCACACACACCCAAAATCAGTAATCGCAGCGTCTGTCCATCCTTCCGTCCATACATGTGATGGATTTGCTGAATCTGAGATACTGTAACTTTGTCATTCATAGATGGATTTTAATGATACTTGCTACAAATAATCAACATAACATGCCGACATGTTGGTAGTAAGACCCACACCCGTACCTCAAAGGTCAAGGTCACAATTTGAGTTTGTTTGACAACACTTTCAGTCTGTGTGAGATTTCGTGTCTGACCTGTAACTTTGTCATGCAAATATGGATTTTATAAATACTTGCTACAAATGAACAACATAACATGACAACGTGTCGCGAGTAAGACCCATACCCGTACCTCAAACGTCAAGGTCACACTTTGAGTTTGTTTGACAATTTCAGTCTGTTTGAAATTTCGTGTCTGGCCTGTAACTTTGTCATGCATAGATGGAGTTTGTAAATACTAGCTACAAATGATCAACATAACATGACGATGTGTCACGCGTTATACCAAGAATGCCACTTCAAAGGTCGAGGTCCCAATTTAACTTCAATGACACTTTCAGTCTGATTGAGATTTCATGTCCTGTCTGAAACTTTGTCACCTACGGATCAATTTCAAAAACACTTTGCTCAATTCATCAGCATGACATTACAACGTGTCACGTGTAAGACCCACACATGTATCTTAAAGGTCGAGGTCACACTTTGAGTTTGTTTGACAACACTTTCAGTCTGTGTGAGATTTCGTGTCTGAATAATTACTGAATATAACTCCTGCATATCACATTCATGACAGTAGCGATTCTTCATTAAATCCATTCTCTGATACTCGCTGTATGTGATGGATTTATGAAATAATGTCTATGTTCTGATTCTATGCCTAGCTTTACTTTGTTATAAACCTTGCAATGAAGCTGTGGTAGAGGGTGTGTTGGTTTCACTATGTGTTGTTAGAAACAATCGGTACAACCTTATACTTCATCAAATGGAAATAACAAGGATTTATATTTTGTTATCTCCAAGGTCCTAGTCCCAAACCATCATTTGAAGAAATTCTGCTTCCCTCGATACTTTCACACAAATATGAATTGGATAATTAAATGTACCAGTAGTTCAAACTTTGCAGACTCTTTATGCTACCTGAATAGCAAGCATGAAGTCCGTCTCCATTCATGTGTCCTTCTGAATCCTTTTCAAAAGTACTGACGGGAATCCAACACAACTTGGAACATGGATAGAGTGTAATGTAGGAAAGACAAAGAGAAAAAAATCATAACTCTATCTTGAATAATGACAGAATTTTATCCCCTTTTGTACTTTTGGCTTTTGGTTATATTTGCTTCTCAATATTATATTTTTAAAAGCATGGAAAGAAATCTGATGAGATTTGGAACAAGGATAGAAGGCAATGTGCCGTTCATGTAACTGTTATGAAAAATGACTGAGTTATCTCCGCTTTTATACTTTATTTTGGGTTATTTTTGTTTGTACAGTGTATATTGTCACTAGGTTAACTGTTCAGTCACGCACTTGTTCGGGGAGCATGAATTGGTTCTATCAATACCGTTGTTGGCCTCTTGATTATATGTCAAATATCATTGAGGAATAAACTAAATATTAAAATATTTGAGATTGGTAATCAATTAAATTAGGTCAAATTTGCCCTTTTGTTGTAAAACTATGCAAGATTATATTGATGGTTGTGATCTTGTAAACCCACTTACAAATCAATCAATTTCCCTCTCTAAAACTAATTTTTGTGTCATGTCTAATTACTCTCCGCTGAATTATATGAAGATTGAGGTTAATAAAAATCCACTTCAGTGTTTCTTGCACATCTAAATGCATGTATAAGCTGAAGTTTAAATTGATCACTGCTGGAATGTTTGAAAAATGATAGTCACATGATCCCAAAACTGGTATCAAGTGCAATAAGGTCAAAGTCGGTATAGAAGAAAACACTGCAATGTGCAACAATTCTATCCATTGGCATCACAGAAATCATGTTCAGTGCTTATGACAATAATAAATAAATCGTGTTCAATGCTTATGACAAGAATAAAATAGTTCAATGCTTAATACAAGAATAAAACAGTAGCCCGTGTCTGAATTTTCTTTCAAATATATTAAATACTGCTTATACGATATATAATTTACTTGTTCAATTAAATATAGATCCATATGCATTTAGAGTTGTATAATATTGGTAACATTTATTAACATATATAACATTTATAACATAAATTTGTATATTTCAGACGGTTAGCATCACCTACCAAGCCTAATAGTATAGCGACGACAACAACCATTACCAACTCAACCACTCCTAAATACAATACAACAAACCAAGGTAATTTTTTCATGGTGTTTCAATTGTAATCTCCATTGAGAGAAAAAACCGGTTAATCTGTCCATTTTTATGCTTTCCGAAAACTTTACCTAATCCTTTCCTGACCCAATTCTCTACAACTTTTAATTGGAAATTTATGAAATTTTAAATCAATTAATGGCTGCATCTATGTCAGTTTTTGTTCGTTAAAGCTGGTTTAAATGTTGGAGCTTTCATGAAATAAAATATTGTATCATGACTAACCGTATTGGATAGATTTTTCTCCCATTCATCTCAGTCAAATGATAGACCCTTGCTAATGATCGTCATCAACATGATATTCTACTTTATAGCTCGCCGGGACGAATGTCTAAAGAGAGCTATTGCCATTACCACGGTGGCGTCAGCGTCGTCTATATACACCCAGGTTAAACTTTTGAGTTTAAGTTTTGGTTTTTGCCTCCAAGTCCTAAACTATCTTTCTGATTCTGTTCACATTTGCTTTCCTGCTTCATTACACATTGCTTTTTATGCTTTTGATAAATAAATTGACCCAGGTAAGGCATTCTACCATTGGACTTAGCCATGCAAGTAGGTTAAACTTTTGTGAGTTTTATCCCATTGGCCAGCTTTGTTGTCTTCTGACAACTCTTATTAAATTTTTGTTTTACACCCAAAATTTCACAGATATATAAAGAAATTGGCATTTTAAAATTTATACTGAAAGTATATACCAGAAATAACAACTGTTGATATCTCCTCATATTGTTTGTTTAAATAATTCACTTCAAATATAATTTTACCATGACTGTTCTTGTAAGTAAGCAAGCCGTCATAAAAGTATAAGTTAACGTCATTATTCCGACGTAACATCTATCTCCTTTTAACTGTTTCCTACAACAAAATCAAGTTGTAAACTATTTTCGTAGATGTGGAAATGAAAATATATATGATTATAATTGATGGGTAATGAAATAAATTACAAACTTTTATGTTGTCCCAGATTTTTTTCAGGTCATGTGAGAAAGCTATCCAGTGACATAAAATATTATAAATTCGGTCATGAGTATCCATATGGGGTAGAGAAGGATTTTTGTATTCAACATTGATGAATTCATGAAATATTTTTTTTCTCCCATTCTCAGTCAAATGATAGACCCTCGCTAATGGCCGTCGTCACAAAAAAGACTACTTTTTAAATGTTTGTTTAACACGCAACAATTCACATACAACTGAAGAAATCACAATTATTTTCAGTACATACAGTATGCACCAAAATTACACTAGTTAATATCCCTGCACAGTGTTTTTTTTTAAATAATTCACTTCAAATGTAATTTTTACCCTGACCCTGTTCTCGTAGGTAACTAAGACGTCATAAATATATATGTTGACGTCATTATTCTACTGTAACGTCCATTTGTTTTTTACGGTTTCCTACAACGAAATCAAGTTCTGAAATATTTTCGTAGGCGTGAAAATGATAATAAATTTTATTACGATTGATGGATAAGGAAATAGGTTGCATAAATTGATTAAGTCCAAGATTTTTGTCAGGTCATGTGAGAAAGGTGTCACATGACATGGAAGATAGAGTTTTCTTTCATTGAGAAAACCCGTATCTTCTATGAGCAGAAATGGGAAAACTCTTATAATAATCCATCATAAGTATCCATGTAGAATTATAAGAATCTTACATGGGTTTGAGGTTCAGATAGAAAATGCCATCCCATCAAAAATGTTTTAACGGGAACGAGGATCTGGTAAGTTCCCTGCGTGTTATTTTGACGCAGAGGGTGAGCTTTTTCAATCTAACACAGATGAACTCTTGATGGATTACTTTCTCCCATTCATCTCGGTCAAACGATAGTTCCTCAACTTTGTCATCTGTGGATATATTCCAAAAAACACTTGGCTTAATTCATCAGCATGACATGACGTGTCACGCATAAATCCCACACCCGTACCTTGAATGTCAAGGTCAAACTATGAATTTGTTTGAAAACACTGAGTCTGTGTGAGATTTCGTTTCCGGCGTGTAACTTTGTCATCTATAGATGGATTTTGTAAACTTGCTACAAATGATCAACATTACATGAGGATGTGTTGCACATAACACCCAGACTCCCACTTCAAAGGTCAAGGTCACAATTTAAATTTGTTTCATGACACTTTCAGTCTGTTTGAGATTTCGTCTTCGGTCTTGACTTTGTCACCTATGAATAAATTTCAAAAACACATGGCTCAATTCATCAGCATGGCATGAAGTGTCACATGTAAGACCCAGAACCTTTCCTCAAATGTCAAGGTCACACTTTCAATTTGTTTGATATTTAGTGTCTGGTATGTAACTTTGTCTTTAAAGTTGGCCCAAATGGTTAAGATGACATGACGATGTGTCACATATAAGACACTGACCTGTACCTCAAAGGTCGAGGTCACACTTTGAGTTTGTTCGACAACACTTTGAGATTTTAAGACCGGTCCGTAACTTTATAATTCATAGATGAATTTCAAAAACACCTGGCTCAATTTATCAATTGATTAGCATTACATGACAAAGTGCCTTATTAAGACCCAGATACTTACTACAAATGTCAAGGTCACACTTTCAGTTTGTTTGATATTTCATGTCTGGTTTGTAAATTTGTTTTACATGGAGGAATTTTGAAATAGCTTGACACAAGTGATCAACATGTCATGATGTGTCACCTGCATTTACCTGTAGAAATACTCAGACCTTTACATCAGATGTCAAGGTTACACAAAGGTCAAGGTCATACATTAATGTAAAAAAAAAGAACTTGTGTGTGTAGTCTGAAACATCAGTCCATGACTCTTGATATTCATGGATACATCACTTCCTTGTATAAAATATATTGTTATTTTCACAGACCATTAGGGGGCATGTGACACCTACCAGTGACATTTCTTGTTTGTATTGCGATCGTCTTTTATCTGACGTCCATCGTCCTTCCGCAAACAATACACAACTTCTTCTCAAAAACCGCAAGCTCAATCATAATGAAATGTGGTATGCAGCTTTGGTACATAAAAGTGAATTGAAATTGTGAACTTCATGATCCCTATCCCCCTTGGGTCTTGGGGTGAGGCCAATGGTCAAATTCAAGATAAATTTTAAAAATCTTCTTCCTACAAAAATGATGAGCATGATTATGGATGCATTTAGGGGCCTTTATAAATGTTGTGAATTGCATGTCCCTGGGTCTCACAGTTTGGCCCTGGAGGAGGTTCTGAAAAAGTTAGTGCATCCGTAACAATTTTCGACTTGTTTTCATTAAACGTAACCTTGGTCATAATGAAATGCTTCATGCAGCTTTGGTACCTAAGGTTGAATCAAAATTGTGAATTGCATTGTCCCAATACCACAGCATAATCTAGTGGTAGAGCATCCGCCTCATATGCAGAAGGTCATGGTTTCGATCCCCGACCGGGTCATACCAAAGACTTTAAAAAAGGTCATAGAAGCTTCCTCGCTTGATGCTCAGCATTTAGAGGAAAGTTCTAGATCTGGTCGGTCCGGTGTCAGTAAAATGGGACTGGGTGAGGTATCATACAAAATGTGTTACTTCTTACTATTGGAAGCACTGGGAAACAAATTGTGAGCATGACTATGGACACATACTGGTCCTTTACAAAATTGTGAATTGCATGTCCCTGGGTCTCACGGTTGGGCCCTGGGGAAGGGGCCTAAAGTAATTATTGCGTTGGTTAACAATTAATATTTTCAACTTCTTCACTAAAACCGTAAGCTCAATGGTAAGTTACAAAATGTTGTATGCAGCTTTGGTACCTAAGGGTGAATCAAGATTGTGAATTGCCTTGGGGGCCAGGCCAAAACAGTCAGTTTCAGGGTAAACTTAAAAAAAAACAACATTTCATACTATATGAAGCACTGGGAAACAAGTGATGAGTATGATTATGGACAAATATGGGATCTTAATAAAAATTGTGAATTGCATGTCCCTGGGTCTCAAGGTTTGGCCCAGGGGTTGGGGCATACTTAAATAAATCTGTAAAAAATGTATTTGGTGTGATTTGTTGTTGTAGACATGGTGGTCAGTGTTTATGTTTTCTTACCACACGACCATTAAGGCATGGGCATCTTGTTTTATCTTTTTTCAAATTTCAAAATCAATTCATCTTTGCAGGTAATTTAAAAATGTGCTGTTTATTGAAATTTCAGCAATAGGAATGTGTAAAATCAATATTGAAATATATTTTCAGTGTTAGAAACAACAAATATTACAACAGCAAAACCAGATGACCCTAAACAACAAGTTTCAATTGGAGCCATATTTGGAATTGTCGCTGGAGTGTTGTTTTTTTTAGCTATAGTTATATGCAGTAAGTTGCATTACATTTTGTGATTGTTTTTGAGGATTTGAGGATTTTTTTATCTAAATCTTACTTTTCCAAATATTTTTAGCTCACTTGAGCTGTTTTGATTACCATGTATCCATCACATTAACTTTTGATTCAAATGACTTCTATGAAACCCATTACAAATTTTCACAAAATTTAATGTGGAGCTTTTTTACATGAAGTTCTCTCAAGTTCGGTAAAATCATGACCCTGGGGTCAAATTTGGTCTGGCTTCAGAGGCTTATAAGTTTTTGTGTGTTTTAGCTCTACTGGCCAGAAGGGCTTATGTGATGGTGCATTGTCCGTCGTACGTCGTCTGTTGTCCGTCGTCCGTTAGCAGCACTTTCACTAAAACCACTAGGCCAATTAAACTCAAACTATACATTGGTGTTTCTATTGCATAGGAGACTATACAGAAGATATTGTTTTCGATCTGAAATTCAAGATGGCCAACGTTACTACAAATAGTTCAAAACTTAAAAAATCTTCTTCTAATGAACCACCCAACAGATTTTGTAAATATTTAGGTAGTAATGATAACCAACTATAGTTTTATTAGATTTGTTCAAATGGTGTCCCTTGGATAAAAAATAACCCCACCCTGAGGGTTCAATTATGGGACACATGTCACTAAAATAATCTTCTTTTTTATGCCATATAGTAATCGCAGCATCCATCCGTCCTTCTGTCCGGTATTTCGTTTCCGGCCTGTATCTTTGTCATGCATAGATTGATTTTGATGATACTCGGTACAAATGATCAACATAACATGACGACTTGTCGTGAGTTAGACCCACACCCATACCCGTACCTCAAATGTCAAGATCACAATTTGAGTTTGTTTGAAAACACTTTGAGTCTGTGTGGGATTTCGTGTCTGGCCTGTAACTTTGTCATGCATAGATGGATTTTAATGTTGCTTGCTACAAATGATCAACATAACATGACAACGTGTCGCGAGTAAGACCCACACATGTACCTCAAAGGTCAAGGTCACAATTTGAGTTTGTTTAACAACATTTTGAGTCTGTGAGATTTTGTGTCCGGCCTGTAGCTTTGTCATGCATAGATGGATTTTAATGATACTTGCTACAATTGATCAACATAACATGACAACGAGTCGCGAGTAAGACCGATACCCGTACCTCAAAGGTCAAGCTCACAATTTGAGTTTGACAACACTTCGAGTTTGTGTGAGATTTCGTGTCCAGCCTGTAACTTTGTCATGCATACATCGATTTTATAAATACTTGCTACAAATGATCAACATAACATGAGGACGTGTCGCGAGTAAGACCCACACCTGTACCTCAAAGGTCAAGGTCACAATTTGAGTTTGTTTAACAACACTTTGAGTCTGTGAGATTTTGTGTCCGGCCTGTAACTTTGTCATGCATAGATGGATTTTAATGATACTTGCTACAATTGATCAACATAACATGACAACGCGTAGCGAGTAAGACCCACAACCGTACCTCAAAGTTCAAGGTCACAATTTGAGTTTGACAACACTTCGAGTCTGTGTGAGATTTTGTGTCCGGCCTGAAACTTTGTCATGCATAGATGGATTTTTATAAATACTTGTTATAAATGATCAACATAACATGACGACGTGCACTAAATACCCAAACTCCCACTTCAAAGGTCAAGGTCACAATTTAACTTTGACAACACTTTCAGTCATTTTGACATTTCTTGTCCGGTCTGTCATCTATGGATAAATTTTAAAAACACTTGGCTCAGTTGATCAACATGACATAATTAATTGTCGCATGTAAGACCCAGAACCTTTCCTCAAAGATCAAGGTCACACTTACAATTTGTTTGATATTGTGTGTCTGGTCTGTGACTTTGCCTTTAACTTGGCTAAATTTATCAAGATGTCATGACAACGTGTCATAAGTAAGGCCTAGACTCATACCTCAAATGTCAAGGTCACACTTTTAGTATGTATGACAACACTTTGAATCTGTTTAAGATTTCCAGTCCGTCCTTTAACTTTATCATACATGGTTGGATTTCAAAAACACTTGGCTCAATTTATCAATTGATCTGTAACTTTGTCTTACATTTAGGGATTTTAAAATAGCTTGACACAAGTGATCAGCATGTCATGATGATGTTTCAGCAGCATTTAACTGTTGAAATACCCAGACCATTACATCAGATGTCAACGTCAAGGTTACACAAAGGTCAAGGTCATACTTTAATGTAAAAAACCATGAAATTGCATGTATAGTCTGAAACATCAGTCCATTACTCTTTATATTCATGGATATATCGCTACCTATTATAACCTTATTATATGATTATTTTTCAACGACCATTTTGGGGGCATGGGACACTTACCAGTGACATTTCTTGTTTTTTTTAAATTAACTGATTTTGCCAATTTTCACAGAAGCATTGTTTTAGTCAATTAAGTTAAGAATTGTAAAAATGACTGGGTTCCATTGTCTTTAGAGATCAGGATGGGCCCCAAAATGGTAAAAATTAAAAATTACAAAAATCATTTTCTTAAGAACCGGTAAGTCAAATTTATTCATATTTGGCATAAATTTTCTCGATGTGTAGTGGTTTGAAGAAAGATAAGAATCAAGAGGCTAATATTTATAAAGACCCTGTAAGGGGACTTAGAATTTTACATAGGGATACTATGGGAAAACGGAAAAGTCTCATGTTTTTCATCCATTTGGGCGAAATTATTATTCAATTTGAGTTCTGAAGCATCATCTAGTCATAGCAAATAAGATTTGGTTTAATAAGGGGAATTGACTTTCCAAAAGGGGTCAGGGTGGGTCAAAAAAAGAGTTAAGATGGAAATTTTTCAAAAATTCTCTTAACAACCAGTCAGTCAAATTTGTTCATATTTGATACAGATTATCCCATTGAGTGTGGGTTTTAAGTTTGTACAAATTAAGGGTCTTGTATTTATAGGGGCCCTGTAAGGGGATTTTGAAATTTACATAGGGATACTATGGGAAAACAGAAAATTCTCATTTTTTCAACCATTTGGGCAAAATTATTATTAAGTTTGAATTATGAAGCATCATCTAGCCATTGAAAATAAGATTTGGTTTAATAAGGAGAATTGACTTTCCATAAGGGGCCAGGGTGGGTAAAAAAGGGTTAAAATAGGAAATTATCAAAAATCTTCTTCTCAACAATTGGTCTGTCAAATTTGTTCATATCTGATATAATGAATTGTCAATATGATTAAGAGTTCTAAGTTTGTACTAGTCATGGGGCTTTTGGATGACAAGGGGTCCTGTACATGAACTTTGAGTTGTACATAAGAATACTATGGGAAAATGAAAAACGGTAATTTTTTGTCCATTTGTGTAAATATGATGTTCAGTTTGAGATCTAAAGCATTGTCTAGTAACAGTTAATTTGATTTTGTTCAATAAAGAGGATTGAATTTCCATAAAGGGCCAGGGGTTGCTATATTGGAAATAAATGTTTTTAGCCAATTTAAATTCTTTGAAAAATCCTGATATATTCCCTTAAGGAATATTATGAGGAAAACTGATGTTTTTTCATTTTTGCATCCATGTGTACAAAAAAAAACTTCTATTAAAAATCTAAAGCATTTCTGCTGATAACAAATCGGAGATTGAAGTTTTGACAAATCAAGAAGCTGGGATGTATAGGGGTCCTGTTCTGGGACTATATTTTTTTTACCGATGAATGGTATGGGAATTTAAAGTATTTCCTTTTCATAGCAATTAACTTTTTGTTCAGTATGAGTGTGGTGGGGGTATTTATCCATAATGGGTTAAGACGACCCCAATAGAGGGTAAATATTTTGAAAGTTTAAAAAGTGCCATGGCCACTATAAGCCAGTAGAGTGTCTTCAGGCCCTCTTGGGCCTCTTGTTTTATAACAACTAATGATTCTCTCTCAGGTTTACTCCAACCTATGATCAAAATTGGCACTACCTTGGTGTATTATCAGTTTAATATTGAAATTTTTTATTTAAAAATCTTCTTCTCAAGACTTGCCAAATTTGTTCATATTTTGTTTAAATCTTCACTATGAGTAAGAGTTTCAAGTTTGTTCATATAAACAGGCTAGAGTCAATTGAAGCTCAGTAAGGGGACTTTGCATTTATTATCTATTTTCAAATTATTATACACCCAGATATAAAGTGTATAGGAGTCGCGCTCATAGGTCTGTCGGTCCGTCCAGCTGTGGCCAATTTTTGTGATGCTATTTCTCAGTAACCATTGGCCGGAAATAATTGAAACTTCACAAAGGTGACTGGTACCAAGCTTAGTTTAAATCATAAAGTATTGTTTAGTCTTTAACAGTTAAGACTCGTTCCTTAATGTCAATATATAGGGCCATAAAGGGGCATAAAAAAGAATGAATTGTCAAAACTTCTTCTCGAGAACCGGCCATCCATATTTGTTTATATTTGAATTAATAACACTCGCATATAAATTCAAGTCATATTTTAAGCTCACCTGAGCCGAAAGCTTACAGGTGAGCTTTTGTTATCGCCTGGTGTCTGTCGTCCGTCGTCTGTCAGCCGTCGTTAACTTTTAGCTTCCAACAACTTCTTCTCTGAAACCACTTGGCCAATTTTGGTATAACTTCAAAGAAATGTTCCTTGGATGACCCTATACCAAGTTTGTTCAAGCCATCTTGATTCGTCAAAATACATGGCCGCCAGGGGGTAGGGCAAGTTTAATTAGTAAAAACTTAAAATATCTTCTTGTCAGAAACTACTGGCTCGATTTTAAAATAATTTCACAGAAATGTTCCTTGGAGGACCATTCACCAAGGTTGTTTAAACCGTAGTGATTCGTCTAAAAACATGGTGGCCAAGGGGTGGGGTTAGTTTACTATATAAGCTGTAGTAAAATCTTCTTGTCAGAAACCACTGGGTCGATTTTAAAACAATTTCGCAGAAATGTTCCTTGGGTGACCCTTTACCAAGTTTTTTCAAGCCGTTGTGAATTGTTAAAAACATGACCGCCACAGTGAAGTGCTAGTTTACTATATAGCAGCTATAGTAAAAACTTCAAAAGCCTTCTTGTCAGAATTTACTGACCTGATTTCGATGTAGTTTCACTGACATTTACCACGGGTGAATCTCTACCAAGTTTGAACTCTTCTACGCATCTGTTTCATTTTCAAAACAAATCAAAATTCTAACTACTCGCCCATCTCGTTTTTCTGGAATTTTTAGTGTACATGTATTATATAATCTACTTAAGTTGGGTGACTCAAGATCAGTCAGGTGAGCGATATAGGGCCATCTTGGCCCTCTTGTTAAACGTTAATAATTTTTTTTACAGTTATTAAAGCACGCAACACAATAAGATGTTGGAAAAGTTCGGTACAGAATGTAGCGATTGGTAAGATTATTTTAAGCTTATTGGTTCATTAGAAAACTAAATGGAGTTATTATTTTATTATTATATTATTTTTGGAATGCGAGTGGAGTGGTGCATTCTATAGTCGTTGTTTGAAGTACAAAATTGTTCTATAACCTTTGTTATGCTGTTGACCCGGATTTTATCGGACCGATAAGGCCGTAATAAATTAATTGCTAGATTATCATCCTTGCCCGTCCCCTAATTTTCATGCCACCTGACCCTTTTTTCACAATTTTTTTTTTAAAAAATATCAACCTTATTTTACACAATTTTAAAAAAAAATAAAATTAAAAATAAAAAAATAAAAACCTCCCTCCCACCCTCCCCTTTTTAAGAAAAATTAGGATGATAATCTAGCAATTAATTTATAATGGCCTAAAATAGTTAAAAAGTTTCAATATAGAATGGCCATAGTAGAAGACTTATTATACAATAAGAGATTTAAAATTTTATTTTGTTTGTCTTTTATCGAACAGAGATTAAATTTTCAAAGATGCGCTTCTGAAAACGTACAATTTCAATTGATATCTGTATAACTGAGTACTTTCTTTATCGATAGAAACAGTGACCTAATTAGCAGCACTAGAAAAGGTTTGCATTTGCACAAACATGCAAACAAAAATGATCAGTTACCACTGTTTTAAATATCAAGGTATAAATTCTATTCATTGAAATTCTGTGTGCGCAATGATTTTTATTTGCAGGCATATCGGAGTCCAGCAAAGCTGAGATTTGTTCTTGTAAATCACTAAAAAAGTTATGAACCAACGTTATTCTCAAAACAGTGTCGCTTGTGCAAAAAATGTTGCAAGGAACAACTCGATTATTTTGGAAAGAATTGCATGTGCATGTAAAATGCTTTTACAATATGTTTGAAATGCAATTTATAATCATTTTCTCTTTGCGTTTACAAATTGAAGTTTCCATAAATGCATATTCAGTTCATGAATAAATGCAAATTATCATTTATTAACATAAATTAAAATCCATTTGCATTTACATTTTTGTTCATCGTTTAGTGTTGGGTAATCGCATAATCTCTGAAACAGAAATCACCCTGACCCAGCTGTTAGTAAAATAGCAGTAGTAACAATTACTGAGGTCATAAAAAAAATATTGCCATCTCACACTGTTTGATTTTTACAGAATGTTGATAGAAATCTAGTCACTAATCTTACATTAGATTAACATTATCAGCAAATAATTCCCATATGTTTATAAGTCAGACATAGCTAGATAATTGACATGGTGTGAAAACCTGTAAATTTCTTCTTTTAGTTTTAGAGTGACATACATAACACACCTTGATGGAAATAGCATCTTTTTAAATAATTACTAAAATAAACGTGCAATTTATTTCACACTGCTGATGAAAATAATTGTCAATCGGTGAAATAAACACTATTGATACATGTTGACATTAACATAACATTGTATGATTTAGTTTTGATAAATCAAAGAATTACAGTTATATTGATAGTAAGCTGAAAATATTTCAAACACTTCTTATTAAACAATTTTAAAAAGAAGTGAGGATTAACAATAAATCGATAAATAAATTGCATAAACCTTTAATACTATAATTATAAGTGTTTCAATACATATTGTACCTAATCATAGCTAGCACACATTGGCCCTTGTAAAGTTTATTTATCGGTGTGAATGACATCCCATAGGCATATTTCAAACAAGTCTTACAGATATTTCATTAGCTTAAACATAATATATATAATATTTATAGTAATTACAAATATACAGTGAGAACCTATGAGAGAGAAACTTCAAATCATATTTTCTCTGCAAAGGACTGACTGAATAATTTTCATTCTTCTCAAAAATATTTCGAAGCACATACTTGCCGCTTCGTCCGTCTGATTGTCCGTGCATCGACAAATTCTTGTTTGTGCTATTTCTCTGCAGCCACTGGTTGGAATTTTAGCTCATCTGAGCTATTGTGATCTACCTTCATCCGTCGTCTGTTGTCTGTCATTAACTTTTGCTTCAAACAACTTCTTCCTTAAAACCACTTGACAGATTTTCACCAAATTTTGTGTGAAGCATTCTTACAAAAAGCTCTCTCAAGTTCGTTCAAATGATGACTTTGGGGTCAAATTTGGCCCTGGCCCAGGGATTTATTAGGTCACCTGAGACTTTGTCTCAAGGGACCTTTTGCGATCGCCTTTTATCCGTCGTAGTCCGTCATGCGTCCGTAAACATTTTGGACTTTTTATCAAAAAACGTAGGCTTAATCGTAATGAAAAGTTATGTGCAGCTTTTGTACCTAAAGATGAATCAAAAGTGTGAATTTCATAGTCCCCTATCCCCTTGGGGAAAGGGGCCAGAACTGTCAAATTCAAGGTAAACTTTAAAAATCTTCTTCTTAGTATAGGAAGCACCGGGAAACAAATGGTGAGCATGGTTATGGATGTATATAGGTCCTTTATAAAAAAATTTGAATTGCATGTGCCTGGGTCTCACGGTTGGGCCCTGAGTGTGGGGCCTTGGTGGGGCCTACTATACTAAATCCATATAAGAGAAATTGACCAAATATGTTATTTCTTATGACTGAATAGACTTATGTGAATGTTTTTTGGATAATCAGGTGACCGGTAAGGCAAATGGGTCTCTTGTAATTTGTTGTTTTTTAAATTTCAAAAATCTTCTTTTCCGAAAGTGCAAGGCCTGGAGCTTTGATATTATGTATTTAGTATCATCTAATGAGTTTCTATCAAGTTTGTTTAAGCCATGATTTTATAGTCAAAATTGGCTCTGCTCTGGAGGCATGTCAATTTAACATAGGGAAATTTACATTTAAAAATCTTCTTCTCAAGAGCTGTCCAATCATATATAGTATTAATGATCCCAATGTCTAGGACTTTCAAATTTGTTGAAATAAAGGGGCTAGGAACAATAGGGGCTCAGTAAGAGGACAGGATCAATTGGGGCCCAGTAAGGGGACTTTGGTTTTAACATAGGAATGCTATGGGACAACGGAATATTCTGTTTTACTGATCTATTTTAAGTATTATTTCAAATTTTCATGAGATCTTCGTTCATATTTTGTATAAATGACCCCTATGTTTGTTCAAATGAAAGGACTAAGATATGCTGGGGATCTTTGAATTTTACATAGGAATATTAAAGAAAAACAGAAAATTCTATTTTTATCAGTTATTTTAGGAATTTTTTAATCACATTTAGATGCAGAGTATAATTTAGTCATAACAGCTGAGCCCCAAACTTTTAAAGGGTATTTAATATCCATAAAGGGCCAGCAGGGACCCAAAAAGGGATAGAATGGTGAATAGTCAAAAATCTTGTTTAAGATTTTAGTACTTTTTTTATTACTATTTTTTTGTTTTTGTTTCTGTTTAATAAAACTTACCCCCACCCCCCTCACAAAATAAATAAGTAAATGTCTACTTATACATAACTTTTCTGATACTGCTGTATGTATGAAGAGCAGATAAGTGGTCCAGTGCTTAAGGCCTTGAACTGCAAATCTAGGTATAGCAGATTCGATCACCCCCCCCCCCCCACTTCTCCTTGTAAAAAATACTTATCAGTCTTTCGGATGAGACTTCTATCCTTCAAAAATCTAAAATGACTAATATTCATCGCCCATATGAGAAATCTGTGGCAACGATAAATATGATTATCATCATCATACTGCTATATGATTTTTTTTCAAAAACTAATATGTAATGAAATTAGGGGCAAGGGTCCATTGGAGTCCACTTTCACTTTACATGGAAATGCTTTGAGGCATAGTACCACCATTGGAAAAAGGAAGTGCTTCCGTGGGGCATAATGGCGGTTAATAATCCTCATTTCTTCTTCTTTAAAAATGCATTTTCCTTATTTTAATGCACTTTTTTTTATTTAAATGGCATTATTGATGTATTTTGAACATTTTGATAGCATTGTCATGTTTGAATTGTGAATTTAGAAAAAAAATTTGATGCTTGGAAATTGGGTTATAAATACATGATTTCGGAAGTCTACTTTCACTTTGTCAACAGTGTACACACTGAGCAGAAAAAAATTCTCTTATATGACACATGACCCCTATTTTTCTCATCATATTTTGATAGTGCAGAGGTTGACAAACAGTAAAATGTTAGTTTCACTTCTTTCATTTGGGATTCTCCATGAATGACAAGCCTTCAAACTTTTATTATTTACTATAGAATAAAGAACAAAAATCAATGGCCAGGGTTTACACCTTGCGAAAACAGATAATTCTCATTTTTCTCATCTAGAATTATAATAAGTTCTTCATAGGCTTTAGTTAGTCCATACACAATTTGAAAGGAAGTTCTTTGTAATGCAAACACTTGCTGGGATGCATCACTACCAAGGACATATTGCCTTTCTGTTTCCTTGAAATGATTTTTCATAGAGTTATTGCCCTTCAATTATGTATAATACCAAATCCTTGTTCGCACTGGTTCTCTACAGGTTCTCGAAGAAATCTTATGAAACTTGTTAGGGTGGCTATTCTTATTTTTGGTAAAAAAAACACATAAAAAAATAATTATATTAAACATTTTACACTTATAAAGTGCAGTGAGGCAGTGTTATAGAGCACCACAAGCATCATAAATGTACATTTACTTCCAAAAGGAGGATTTATTTGTAATTTTCATATCTTACCTAGAGCACGGTAATACTGTATACAATTTCTGTGAGTTTGTATATATAAGTGGATTGATTGGTTAGTCATATATTATTGATATAATAATGGTACAACACTATGTCTACGACCATCGTGACCTGACACTAGCAACAAGAAAAAGAATTACTGTTATTACATTATACTGATATCAGTCAATTGTGTAGATATATCCATGATCAACTTTGGCCAACAGAAATATGTATGACTTCTATAACCTATCTCAGATATGAACCCAATTATTTCCTCTCAGATTTGTTCAAGCCATATCTCTATGGTCAGTTAATCACTGGGACATTTTGATTTAAAAACCTTGTTCTGAAGAACCGACCATCCAAATTTGTTCATATTTGATATGAATGATCCCCGTGGGTAGGGGTTTAAAGTTTGTTCGAATAAAGTGGTTCAGGTCCATTGGGGACTTTGATTTATACATACTACTACTTAAGGAAAACAGGAAATTCTGTTTGTCTTCTCTATCTGATGTTTAGCTCAATTTAGACATAACGATTAAGACTTGGTTCTTAAATAGGTCAATAAAAGCTCCAAAAGAGGATAGAATTGCAAAATGTGAACATTCTACTTCAGCCAAATTCGTTTATATTTCAGAAAATATCCATTTGTTAGTATCTACTTCAATGTATTGGCATACTTCTTGATTCTAGATAAGTCTTTAGTGCTTTCACTATATTTGTTGTTGTTGCGATGGTAAGTTTCCTTAAATACAAACATTTTCTTTTATGCCCCCTTTTAAAAAAGTGTGGATATATTGGTTTACGTATTGTCGGTGGGCAGTCTGTCGGTCAGTAGACCATCATGATTTCTAGTTGATAATTCAATAATACATAGCCCTATAACCCTATAGCACTTTGCAGTGTAGTTCATCTTAGTAATTAAATGACCCTTATTTATTATATGGTTGATAGGTCAAGAGCAGGTTATTTTAGAAAATCAGTTTATACGTCAATACTGTTTGGTCATACAGACCAAATCTTGTCTCGTCTCGGAAAATATATGACCCCAATTCATTTTGGTGTCGGTAGGTCAAGATATAGTGAATATAAAAATAGGTGTCCATATGATAATTCGGGAACGGTTAAATTAATTTTTAGGGATGATACCAACAATATATTGCTTTATCATACATTCATAGAATACATTTCATGCAAGATGGCTTTGTATTGTTATGTATTTCAGTAATTGGCCACAAACATACCGATAAGGATGAAGGTGATGATGAAAAAGGTACTGACGATGACGATGGTGATGGTCATAGTTATGAATGTAATCCTGGAGCTGGTGAATGTGATGGCGATGAAAGTAATCCTGACAATGACGAAACTGGAAATGGAAGAAATCCTGGAGATGGCGATGGTCATGGTGGTGAAATTTATCTTGACAATAACGAAAATGGTAATGGAAGAAATCCTGAAGATGGTGAAGGTGGTGGTCATGGAGGTGAAAGTAAACATGACAATGACGAAAATAGTAATGGAAGAGATCCTGAATATGATAAAAGCAAACTTTCTGATGGCGAAGGTGATATTCGGACATATTTTAGATATGCTGAAGGTGATGAAGAAGGTAGTGATAGTAAAGATTGTTTAAAAGAAACTGTAGATGAATCAAAACCAAAGGTAAGATATGTAAACATGTCCTGCTATCAATCTTAAGACTTCGAATTTAGAGTTGTACTTTTTTTTTCACGTTCTGATTTGAATTATTTTAATGTTTAAATTTCGAAAACTGTTCATTTAAGACACATTTTGTAATAAAATGATTGTTTGTTAAAGAAAACTTGCTAAATCGACAGTAACTTCTAAGCTAATGCATGTGCAGGTGTCCGTCTGTCCGTCCGTCCGTCCTTCCGATATTTCGTATCCGGCCTGTAACTTTGTCATACATAGATGGATTTTATTGATACTTGCTACAAATGATCAACATAACATGACGACGTGTCGCGCGTAAGACCCACACCCATACCTCAAAAGTCAAGGTCACACTTTGAGTTTGTTTGACAAAAATTTGAGTTTTTGCAAGATTTCATTGCCGGCCATAGCTTTTCCATGCATAGATAGGTTTTATAGATACATGTACTTACTACAAATGAGTAAACATAACATGACTTTGTTTGACGACACTTTCAGCTTGTTTGAGATTTCTTGCCCGGTCTGTAACTTTGTAACATTCTAAATTTCAAAAACGCTTGACTCAATTGATCAACGTGACACGACGTTGTGTTGCGTGTAAGACCCACACCCGTACCTCAAAAGTCAGAGTCATATTTTGAGTTTGTTTTACAACACTTTGAATCTGTGTGAGATAACGTGTCCGGTCCTTAACTTTGTCATACCTGGATGGATTCCAAAAACACTTGGCTCAGTTGATCAACATGCCATGATTGAGTGTCACATGTAAGACCCAGAACCTTCCTCAAAGGTCAAGACCACACTTTTAGTTTGTTTGATATTTCTTGGCTGGTCTATAACTTTGTCTTTAACTTGACGCATTTGATCAAGATGACATGCCTACAAGACTACACTCGTACCACAAGGTCAATGTCACACTTTGAGTTTGATTGATAACACTTCGAGCCTGTTTGAGATTTCAAGTCTGGTCTGTAACTTAATCATTCATGGATGGATTCCAAAAACACTTGGCTCAGTTGATCAAATGACGTCCTTTAGCGTGTAAGACCCAGAACTATACCTCAAAGGTTTAGGTCACACTTTCAGTTCTGGTCTGTTTCTTGTCTTACATGGAGGAATTATAAAATAGCTTAACACAATTGATCAGCATGTCATGATGATGTGTCGCTTGCATTTACCTGTAGAAATATCCAGACCTTTACATCAGATGTCAAGGTCAAGGTTACACAAAGGTCCATGTCGCACTTCAATGGAAAAAAACATGAACTTGCGTATTAAGTCTGAAATGTCGGTCCATTACTCTTGATATTCATGGATAAATTTAAATCATTACCTATTTTAAAATATATCGTTATTTTCACAGACCATTTGAAGAACATGTGGCACTTACCAGTGACATTTCCTTGTTTTTATAATCAGACAGTATTATAAAATATCAACATATCTGACAATCATCTAGAGTGTAGGCATAACATTATAAAGTGAACTTTTGTGATATCTTCCTTACTTTATTACATGTCATTTTCGTAGTACAAACCAGTTTTAAGAAAGAATTTTAAGAGTAATCACGTGATTTATATATGTTATCATAGACATAAAACTTTGCTCTTATGGTTCTGCCATGAATACGAAAAAATGTAAATGTTGTGCTTTTCGTAAAATGTCTTTAATCATCACATTCATGAATTGATCAAGGCCAGATATTGTATTGATGTTGTAGACTTTATCATTATTGCAAGTTAAATTACGTAGACAAATATAATATGTACAGTCATTCCTGTCCTATGCAATCAGTCAGGGGATGTCGCTTAATGCAGGTTAATTTGCTCTGAGATCATAGAAATGGCAAATATCAAATGTGGCTGCTTATGACAGGTGGCTGCTTAATAGAGGTGATCGCTTAAACCGGATTGATTCTTTATTGCAGTTATTTAATGACGTAACCCCTTGTTTAGATAGTGCCGCGTCTTGGAATAAGTCACGCAATGCTTAACCGCTGTGCTGTCTGCTTGTGTAGAAATGTGTTTTATTTCCGACAAGCTAACACTGTCTGGCAAATTTGTCCTGAACTGAGTATGTTAAAGTACTGTTGAAGTTTATTATTTACAAAAGTGTATTTATAATTTTTTATAAAACACCAGATCGGTTGCATATATCAGATACATAGCCGTTTGTTCATCTGTCCGTCCTTTCATTGGTTTCACTGTTACTTGAGTTTAGATTGGGTTTAATAAACAATCCATTAGTCCATGAAACTTTGGATTGATGGACATTGTGTGCAAAGTTGATGATATCTGCACTCTACTATTTAATCCAATCTTCACCAGAGTTGGTCGATAACCAGCCAGATACCCTCAGTAACTCAGTAAGTTGTTTAAATCATTAGCGCGTCTGGCTCTCAACTAAGGGGATAAGATTGCGAATAACCGCACGGCCACAATCTCCGTGATGAATGCTATACGACATTGTTGAGATATGTGTGCTTGAGTGTTTGGTTACCTTCCAGGATCCCCCCAAAAAGAGTGTTTAGGTTAACTGTCCGTCTGTTAGCCCTTGTTTGCAAAATTATGACGCTAAATATTAAAAAGTGTTTACCCGAGTAATTGTAATCCTAGGTTGATGTTTTGTAGTTTTAAATCAGCAACAATGACGTTAAAAATTATTGAAATATCGAGGATATTATCAAGATAATTCTGACATTTTCTTATTACCTGTTATTGATTGACCACTTAAACTAATCCACTAAGCAAAATAATACATGGGGCAGTAGTCTAATGGATAGAGTGTTGGCCGCTCACTCCAGAGGTTGCGGGTTCGATCCCCCGGTCGACCCGATGCCTCTCATAAAACAACACTCAGTACTGGTTCTACCCAGGAAACGGACTCGAGAGCGGTTCATATAAGCTCTGAGCTTTCATCGCAATCGAGCTAAAATAAATTAGTATAAACTAAAATAATACAAGTAAACATATATTTATCAATATAAATATTTACGTTGACATATCAATTATAGACATTTAAAATCCGTCACAGAAGTAAATATGGGCATTTGTAAGATGTCCGACAGAAATAGTACAGTCAATGCATGAGTTGTTACTTGTGTTTCAGGAAAAAGCAGCCATGCAAATATTAGAAGCTGTTGCACGTAAAGCAGATTGGGACAGTTTTGTAGAAGAACTTGATACACTCATGAATACTTCAGGAGATATATTAGAGTTTACAAAGTGGATATAAAGGATATGCGTTCTGCATATTATATCAAGTAATTATATGTTAATAAGTTTTTACAATGACTTTGACGAATTTTTATACTCTTTTAAGGAAGAGCTGTCACCTTGTCCTTGCATGCGTGTGTTTGTCCGTCCGAATTATTGTCCGGAACATAGGGCAGGGAAATACAAAAATCACTACTCTTTCTAGAATAATGAAAGAAATACCTCAACTTTTGTGTTGTTTTTAGCTCGACTATTCGATGAATAAAGAGGGCTATTATACTCACACTGGCGTCGGCATTACACCTTGGTTAAAGTTTTGCGCGCAGATTACTATGATCTCAGTAGTAATTGCATGTAATGGATTGAAACTTCACACATGACTTTCCAGCCACCAAACCTACTACAATAGCTATGTTAGAAAACTTTTGCATGAACAAAATGCAAATAATGGTCCTTGTTTGACTTAGACATTCTTGTTAAAGTTTTGCGTATAAGTACCGCCAAGTTCATACATATCTCACTAACCATTCAATGTATTTGATTGAAACTTGACACAATACTTCCCAGTCATCAAACCTACTACAATTATTAAGTTTGATAACTCTTACATGAATATAATGATTTTTTTACTTAGAAATTCTTGTTAAAGTTTTGCATGCAAGTACCTTCAAATCTATATCTCACTTATCACTCGATGTATTTGAATGAAACTTCACACAAGACTTCCCAGTCAGCACACCTACTAAAATTACCAAGTTAGATAACTCTCGCTTGAATATAATGCAAATGTTGACCCTTGTTAGACATATACATTCTGATTAAAGTTTATATCTCAGCAGCACTGCATGTTTTGGATTGAAACTTCAAACAATGTTCTGCAGTAATAAGACCGATTCAGTTAAGTGAGATAACTCTTGTTTCCTTAGATTGGTCATCAGTCTCAATCATAGTTTTACTTTTGTGACAAATGATTAGAACAGTCTCATAGACTGCTATTGTTTTTTTTGCTTGTCCTTTAAAATGATGTAAAGAAATCCAACTGAAATGAAACATGGATATAGGGCAATGTGCAGAAGTGCAGAGATGACAAATCAAAACTTTATTTTGACACATGAAAAAAACTATCTCTCTGTTTGTACCATATATATTATCAGTTATATTTGCTTATCCGGATTATATCATATTCGGTATACAAGGGAGATTAACTACTCAGTCAACCACTTGTTCGAGGAGCCTACATATGTGCTACTTAAACCTTCGGATATATCTGGTGACCAGTGTGAGTTTATAAGTGTATATCCTTTGACGCATTGAAGAATAACATGTTATTCTTGACAACTTCAATTGTTTTGTTTAGCACATGTTTAAGTCTTCTTATCATTATATTTAACCTACATCAATATGTTACATGTATTATATGTTGAAATTTATTTTATTTTTATTGTATACAGTCTAGCAAATTTAATTATTATTGTGACACATAACTTCCAATTATTTTAACGCCTGATCTGTCTTATACAGCTTAAACATTTTTGCAACATAAAATTGGCAATAAAAGACGAGGCTCTGCGCTGGTTGTGGTGCTCTTGTTAGGTTTCATGATAATTTTTGCCTACAAAGTATTGTTTTATTAATTTTCTAATTCCTTTTTTAAGTGCAGCAAATTCTTTAATGTATATAATTTCTTTTTCTGACGTGAGCTATTCCTATCGCTCACTGTCCGTCGTCTGTACATCCGTAAACTTGTTGTGTACACTCTAACGCCCATAATTGTCATCGGATCCTCATCAAAATATCATAGTAGTAAGATGAACGTAATATATCGGGGATATAGCCTTTTCAATAATTTTGTAATGTGTGATCCTTAGGAACAGACTCAAGCCGAGTCTGCTCTATGAAGATTTTTGTACTTTGGAACATTACTTAAGAGTCTGTTGGCAGGCTGTCAATATAATTGATACCTGCGTTACTTCACTATTCGTAATACAGCGTACTCGTTAACGTACATAAGGAAAATATAACTGTATACTTAATTAATTTAGATGATAATATAATTAGAAAAACTCTCTTATGAATGTTTCAATGGCATGATTACATAATTAGGTTAACAATCTTATGAATTTTTCGTTGGCATGATTACATAATTAGGTAAACAATCTCATGAATTTTTCGATTTCATGATTACATAATTAGTTAAACTTTTTATGAATGTTTCGATGGCATGATTACATAATTAGGTTAACCACCTTATGAATGTTTCGATGGCATGATTTCATAATTAGGTAAACCATCTTATGAATGTGTCGATTGCATGATTACATAATCAGGTAAACTATCTTATTAATGTTTCGGTGCCATGATTAGAAAATTAGGTTAACCATCTATTGAATGTTTCGATGGCATGATTACAAAGTTAGGTAAACCATCTGATGAATGTTTCGATTGCATGATTACATAACTAGGTAAACCATCTTATGAATGTATGGATGACATAATTAGAATATTAGGAAGCGAAACCATCTTATGAAATGTTTCGATGGCATGATTAGATTATTATGTAAACCATCTTTCAGAAACTGTCCAACAGGATTCAAAGCGTATCATACTAGTGGTGATAACAACTCTTGCTTGTATCAAAGTATCAGCAAGTTGCTGGTTGACACAGAACAGTACCAGATACGACTTAGACTGGCTGCTGTTACCCATGTGATGCTGTATGTAAAACACGTGAGTAGCACTTTAGTACTAAATGTACCAAAATATTTTCATTGTATAGAGGTGATGTTACGTTGAGTTATATTAACATGAGACATAAAGACTACTTACTTAATTGTAAATAAGCTGAGATATATTTGAAAACAGTGTGCCGGTCAATTACATCCCGAAGCAATACGTGTATGATATTATTTTGTCAATGTATGTGACAGTGCAGAAATATTTAATATTTTCCTCAGCTTGCCTTTTTCACAATTGCGTGTTTAAATAATAATATTTTATATTGTATAAACAAATCACCAAAGCTTCACCATGAAATTAATTTCATTTTCATTTATCGCCCTACAACTTCCCCTTAGCGTATCAAGTAATATACTAATGCTTACATTACCCACGTGTAGAACTTCCTTTTCTGTTATGAAAATGTACGAGTATCCAAAAAAATATTTGTGTTTTTATCTCCTGATGATGGCTGGCATATTTCAGCTAAAACTCAGTTTTGACCAGAACCTGAGAGGGGATATTTTACAGTACTTCAGCACACATGTTACTGAAAGATCATATAAGAAGCATGAAAACATTCCCGATCATCAAGTATTGATAGATACTTTCGTTAAAGCTCTTGTTATGGAAACTGCCATTTCAAACATGGATAGTAGTAAGTTACATTATATTTTTAGCATATTTTAGCAAACAAAGGTTCATGGTACTCTTTGCTGAGTAAGCCCGTACATCCGTTAACTCTGAGGTTGTATATACTCTACATTTGGTCATATTGTCATTATATTTCGGATGAGATCCGTAACTGGTTTATTCCGGTTATCAATGAAGGTGTTTTATTCCGGCTTTAAATGAAGGTGTTATAGCCATTGAAACAATGAAACTTGTAAATAACTATGGGATCTTGTAATACTATTAATTTACAATTCCTGTCCCGAAAGGCCAGATGGCATACAATGTTTGTCCACCTGTTCATCCGTCTGTTCTATTATTAATTTGTCCATACGATACACAATTGTACGAGACTGAAACTTATATTTGGTCACTTAAATGTTTCAAGATTAACCTCCAGGTCCATATTTTAAATGTCAAGATGTTTGAGTAAATATACGTGTGTTCTACGGGGTGAAGTGGTCGTGGTGGGCTTATAACTGTACATATACTGACCGAGTTTGGCTGAATATCCGCACACATGTCCATTACGATTAGACGATATGTCGGGACTAGATAAAGAGGTTGAGTTTCAGTTTGTTTCATATAGGGCTTATTAATCTAATACTTTAAAAAAAACAAATATATTTGGAAGAAACTTCACACAAGTGATATCAATGAATAAACTATATGTTGCGACATGTGTTGTATATTGCAGTTACATTTATTGTATTGTTTCAGGTCAAGTGCAAGTGCAGTTTCTTAGTGATGCAATGAACAGAAGGATCAAACAGTACTTTCAGACGAACACTGACTATGGAAGAGAGAGAGAAATCGTGCCATTGTTGGAAGACCCTTCCATATAATGTGGGTGAATGATAAAGACAACTTATCACAGCCGCTCAACCATATTGTTCCACTTTTAAAGTCAAGTTAACATGGACAATAAAAATATTATATAGACAGTTAAGTGGGCATGTGATATATGTAAATAAAAAAAGCGCATTAGAGAGTCTTCATATATATATTCAATAGTTTAAGGGCGTTTTTCAGATTAAGTATTTTGTAATTCAAAGTTGGCTGCTAATGTAAAATAGATTTACAAAATTTAGAACAACAACAACTTCAAATTCACTGTTTTAATGTAACTGTAGTTTTATATGTAATCTGATTTTATATAACACTGTTTCCTTCAACATAGTGCAATATAACAAGCTAATGTCAGTCAGTATTGTATTAAGGTCAGCGTACTACTGCTTTCAATACAGTACAGTATTACACAAGCTACAGTCAGTCAGTATTGCATTGGGGTCAGCATAAAATTGCTTTCAATACAGTACAGTATTACAAGATACAGTCAGTCAGTATTGCATTGAGGTCAGCATAATACTGCTTTCAATACAGTACAGTATTACAAGCTACAGTCAGTCAGTATTGCATTGAGGTCAGCATAATACTGCTTTCAATACAGTACAGTATTACACAAGCTACAGTCAGTCAGTATTGCATTGGGGTCAGCATACTAATGTTTTCAATACCGTACAGTATTACAAGCTACAGTCAGTCACTATTGCATTGAGGGCAGCATAAAATTGCTTTCAATACAGTACAGTATTACAAGATACAGTCAGTCAGTATTGCATTGAGGTCAGCATAATACTGCTTTCAATACAGTACAGTATTACATTAGCTACAGTCAGGCAATATTGCATTGAGGTCAGCATAATACTGCGTTCAAAACCAAAACAGTACAGTATTACAAGCTGCAGTCAGGCAATATTGTAATGAGGTCAGCATAACACTGCTCTCAATACAGTACAGTATTACACAAGCTACAGTCAGTCAGTATTGCATTGAGGTCAGCATGACACTTCTTTCAATGCAGTACAGTATTACAAGCTACAGTCAGGCAATATTGCAATGAGGTCAGCATATTACTTCTTTCAATATAGTACAACACTACACAAGCCACAGTCAGGCAATATTGCATTGAGGTCAGCATACTACTGCTTTCAATGCAGTACAGTATTACAAGCTGCAGTCAGGCAATATTACATTGATGTCATCATAACACTGCCTCTAATGCTGTACAGTATTACAAGCTACAGTCGGGCAATATTGCATTGAGGTCAGCATACTACTTCTTTCAATGCAGTACAGTACTACACAAGCCACAGTCAGGCAATATTGCAACGAGGTCAGCATACTACTGCTTTCAAATCAGTACAGTATTGCAAGCTGTACTCAGACAGTATTGTCATGAGGTCAGCATACTACTGTTTTCAATACAGTACAGTATTACACAAGCTACAGTCAGGCAATATTGCATTAAGGTCAGCATACTACTGCGTTCAATACAGTACAGTTTTACAAGCTACAGTCAGTCAATATTACATTGAGGTCAGCATACTACTGCTTTCAATACAGTACAGTATTACAAGCTACAGTCAGTCAATATTGCATTGAGGTCAGCATAAATTTGCTTTCAATACATTACAGTAGTACACAAACTACAGTCAGTCAATATTGCATTGAGGTCAGCATAACACTGCGTTCAATACAATACAGTATTACAAGCTACAGTCAGCCAGAATTGCATTTAGGTCAGCATAACATTGCTTTCAATACAGTACAGTATTACAAGCTACAGTCAGTCAGTATTGCATTGAGGTCAGCATACTACTGCTTTCAATACAGTACAGTATTAGAAGCTACAGTCAGTCAATATTGCATTGAGGTCAGCATAAAACTGCTTTCAATACAGTACAGTATTACAAGCTACAGTCAGTCAGTATTGCATTGAGGTCAGCATACTACTGCTTTCAATACAGTACAGTATTACAATCTACAGTCAGTCAATGTTGCATTGAGGTCAGCATAAAACTGCTTTCAATACAGGACAATATTACAAGCTACAGTCAGTCAGTCTTGCATTGACGTCAGCATACTACTGCTTTCAATACAGTACAGTATTACAATCTACAGTCAGTCAAAATTGCATTGAGGTCAGCATAAAACTGCTTTCACGACAGTACAGTAGTACACAAGCTACAGTCAGTCAGTATTGCATTGAGGTCAGCATACTACTGCTTTCAATACAGTACAGTATTACAAGCTACAGTCAGTCAGTATTGCATTGAGGTCAGCATACTACTGCTTTCAATACAGTACAGTATTACAATCTACAGTGAGTCAATGTTGCATTGAGGTCAGCATAAAACTGCTTTCAATACAGGACAATATTACAAGCTACAGTCAGTCAGTGTTGCATTGACGTCAGCATACTACTGCTTTCAATACAGTACAGTATTACAATCTACAGTCAGTCAATATTGCATTGAGGTCAGCATAAAACTGCTTTCACGACAGTACAGTAGTACACAAGCTACAGTCAGTCAGTATTGCATTGAGGTCAGCATAATACTGCTTTCAAAGAGTACAGTATTACAAGCTACAGTTATTCAGTATTGCATTGAGGTCAGCATAACATTGCTTTCAATACAGTACAGTATTACAAGCTACAGTCAGTCAGTATTGCATTGAGGTCAGCAATACATTGCTTTCAAAGAGTACAGTATTACAAGCTACAAATATTCAGTATTGCATTGAGGTCAGCATAATATTGCTTTCAATACAGTGCATTATTACAAGCTACATCCACTAGGTTACAGTTGACATTACACTGCTGTTAGAGTAGACAATAGTACTTCATATACACATGTAAGATGTATGGTTAGTCCATGGTTATTAATGATAATGTTATTTATTATTTAAGTTAACATGTGCTATGCTTTATATATAAATGTATTCAAGATAATATTTATAAATGTTTATTCAGTGTTGATGAAATTTATACATGTTTTGATAAAAATACATTTTTTATAAAAGTTTGCTCAACAATTGAAGTAATTGTGTTTTTTTTGTTCTTATTAATTCGATAGTGTATTTCTATTACCTATTCAATCGGTGAGTAAAATAAGGATACTTTGACCTTTATAATGTGACTTCTCTCAAACATTTGCTATTGAGTTTGAATGTAAATATTAACGTTATAAACTTGTAATAACTGATGAAAATTAAAAACTATGTTACATGTTTGGGGCAAAATGAGTGCTGAAAGACAGATTACATGATTGCTTGGAAATGTAACATGTTGGGGGTATTAAGTGAGTGCTTATATATATGTTACATGTTGGGGAATAAGAGAGTGCTTATATATATATTACATGTTGGGAAATAAGAGACTGCTTATATATATATATATATATATATATATATATATATATTATGTTACATGTTGGGGAAAAAGAGAGTGCTTAGAGATATGTTACATGTTGGGGAATAAGAGACTGCTTATATATATATATGTTACATGTTGGGGAATAAGAGATTGCTTATATATATATTACATGTTGGGGAATAAGAGACTGTTTATATATATATATATATATATATATATATATATATATGTTACATGTTGGGGAATAAGAGAGTGCTTAGAGATATGTGTCATGTTGGGAATAAGAGAGTGCCTATATATATTATATATATGTTACATGTTGGGGAATAAGAGAGTGCTTAGAGATATGTTACATGTTGGGGAATAAGAGAGTGCTTATATATATATATACATATATATATATATATATATATATATATATATGTTACATGTTGGGGAATAAGAGAGTGCTTATAGATATGTTACATGTTGGGAATAAGAGAGTGCTTATATATATATATTATATATATGTTACATGTTGGGGAATAAGAGAGTGCTTATATTTATATTACATGTTGGGGAATGAGAGACTGCTTATATATATATATATATATATATATATATATATATATATATATATATATATATATATGTTACATGTTGGGGAATAAGAGAGTGCTTATATTTATATTACATGTTGGGGAATAAGAGACTGCTTATATATATGTGTTACATGTTGGGAATAAGAGAGTGCTTAGAGATATGTTACATGTTGGGGAATAAGAGAGTGCTTAGAGATATGTTACATGTTGGGGAATAAGAGAGTGCTTAGAGATATGTTACATGTTTGGGAATAAGAGAGTGCTTAGAGATATGTTACATTTTTGGGAATAAGTGAGTGCTTAGATATGATACATTTTGGGAAATAAGTGAGTGCTTAGATATGATACATCTTGGGGAATAAGTGAGTGCTTAGATATGATACATGTTGGGAAATAAGAGAGTGCTTATATATATATGTTACATGTTGGGGAATAAGAGAGTGCTTAGAGATATGTTACATTTTGGGGAATAAAAGGATACTAAGAGAAATGTTGCATGTTGGGGAATAAGAGAGTACTCTGTTGATCTCAAGTATTGACTGTTTAACAGTTTGTAGGTCTTGCAATGACATTTTATTCAAGAGACTCACGGCAATTTATGATTTTATTTGTACACTACAAATTATTCTTTACACCTGAACATATACTCAACCATAAGCAGAGATTAATCTCAAAGTATAAGTTAACTATTTGACACATCGTATAAACTGTATTTTAAATAGTTCTGTTTATAAACCAGTGATACAACGCATTAGGCGAAATCATCATTTATAATAAAATATATTAAGTCTTATTTTTGTGAGTAATACTGGAAAATCTAATACAAAGAAAAGATATTTTACAAAGTTTTTATAGATCATTAAAGTACATCTGACTGAGAGTAATGATGAAATAATACATGCGAATACTTGATAAATATACTCTGTATACAGCCACAATAGAAAAATACATGTGATAATTAATATTCATCTCTGTACATCTCGCTGATAGCCACAATAGAAGAATACATGTAATAGTTAATATTCATCTCTGTACATCTGGCTGATAGTAATGATGAAACAATACATGAGAAAACGTAATAAATATACTCTGTATATCTGGCTGTTAGCCATAATAGAAAATACCTGTGGTGAAAGATCTACCAGTATGCAAAATTGCGATTTTCATTATAGACTGAAGAGACGTAATTGTTTGGTTGTTAAATAGTCAGCAGACAGTAGTTCAATGTGACTATATACTTAACGGCTTTTCTAACTCCACACTTATTTGTTTTGCTAATATCTCTGTCAAATATTAAAATATTTCAATGAAATTTATGCACAATGTTAACTGATCATTTTATTACAAGAAAACATAACAGTAGTAATGATCGGGTGCAATATCAATGCTCAACACAAACAACAGGACAACCCATCAAGTCAAAAGTCACAAAATGATCACCTCAATACCGAATATGTCCGCCCTATGCTCTGATGACTGCAGTACACCTGGAACGCATGGAAGTGATGTAGTTACTTATATGTACTTGAGGAATGGCATTCCCTGTCCGTATTTTCTAGATGCCGTATAGTTCGGGGTTGCTGACGAAGCTGTCTTACCCGACGACCAAGTTCATCCCGTATGTGTTCTATGGGATTCAGATTGGGACTCTAGAACACCATGGCAACACACAGATGTTGTTTCTGTCATTCGTCGCATAATTTTCGTAAACCGTCAACACTAACAAATTTTATGTGTTTTCGACATATACATCATCACAAAATACATTTATTTCGATTTGGTAGGTGTACCACTCTTTAATAATTGACAAGAGACAAAAAGCACGAAATATACTTGCATCTTGGAACAGGTATATACACTGGTTTACGGTCAACTTTATTCATGGCACGATCTTTATCATCATTTACAATGACAGCAGACGAAAATTCATAAACGTATTGCTTTAAATAAAAAAAATACGTCAAAAATAAAAATGTGAAGTTAGAAAATCCGTAAAGTATATCTATATATATACGCCATTTTCAACACATTTCAGGCTGTATATGGCATATCCAGTTTTACTGGTGGAGGACTGGTGACGACAGACTCAGTAATTCCGCAAGTTACTGGAAACTCTCTCACATGAAGTTTTTTGAGCGAGCGGGACTCGAACGTACGACCTTAGCGGTGAAAAGTAAATGATCTTGAGACGGCGCCTTAGACCACCGGGCCACGGAGGACGCTAGTTGGTGTGACTAAATAAGCATGTGTTGTTAAGCTACATGCACTGAGTATATAATTCTACGTGTGTAAGCCTGGGTTGGTATTAAATTATTAAAAAAAACGAGATAAGGACTGAATCTCAATGAATGCACATCTTGTCATAGAATACCATAGCACCTGTAGTTCTTATTAGAGTGTGTCCAAACTTGGATTATTTAGCGAATCAGTCGCATTAATCAAACTAGCCAGAGTTATAGTGGTAAGTAATATTTTAAATGTAACTGATCGTAGCTCAGGGTCGGCTATAGTTACAACTTACCAGGTATCGAACATAAGTTACTCCACTTGATAGGAGAACGAGGTGTGGTTGGTATGTCTTATTAATTATAACCTGTATCAGCCATTTTTATTGATGTAAGAGTGCATTTTACTATCATTATGTAAATATGCATGATCGTTTACAATCTAAGATAAATTGCATATCTGATAGTGAACACGAAGGTCAGCTAGATAGCAGACTACTAGACTAACACAAACGTGTGTATGTGCATGCCCATGTACATAAGGATATATATGGCAATTAAGGTAAAACGTAGAACTTCTATATTTTTTAACCGCGATATTTACGTTTAGGAAATAGACGTACGTGGTTGTTTTCACTGTGCTGGGTATATTTCATTTGGTGGTGTTAAAGTGGGTTAAGGTTTATGAAAAACACTCGTCACCTACCAAACTTCATCATAGTGTTAGAGTGCTAATGTTTTGTCTTGTAAACACGTTGCCACCTCAAGTGTTTAGATCGACTGGTCCTTCTATGCAATATACAGTAGCATGTATACATGGGTAACAGGTAACTGGCGTGTATCTCTGGTAACGAGTAAATGCAATCTCCGGTAGCATGTATAAACGGATAACAGGGTCCGAGGTAATAAATACTTTTACCATGCTCAACTCAAGATTTCATGCTCAACTCAAAGATGAATCGGCTCATTATAACAAAATAAACGTAAATACGTACATGTATAATTTTCTACCTCAAATATGCATTAATACTCTAAAATTCGAGACCTAGTCAAGTGTTTGCGCTTTAAATTTGGTTTGTATATGACTCCTAAAAATTGGGTTTTATAACCTCGAGGTCTGGTAACTGGCGTGTATCTCTGGTAACGAGTAACTGCAATCTACGGTTGCATATACAAACACGTAACTGGCGTGTATTTCTAGTAATGGGTAACTTGCAATCTACGGTAGCATGTATAAACAGGAGACATGTAACTAGCGTGTATCGCTGGTGACAAGTAACTGCAATCTACGGTAGAATGTATAAACGGGAGACGGGTAACTGGCGTGTATCTCTGTTGACGAGTAACTGCAATCTACGGTAGAATATATAAACAGATAACAGGTAACTGATAAGTATATCTAGTAATGAATTACTGCAATCTACGGTAGCATGTACAAACGAGAAATAGGTAATTGGCGTGTATCTCTGATAACGAGTAACTGCAATCTACGATATCATGTACGAACGAGAGATAGGTAACTATGGAAGGGTAACACCGCCATAACTCTTAGTTTGTAATTTGTCGTTTGTTTGTTCTTTGTGCAATGGGTGTAAATGTTTCTTTCTTCTTAGTTGTTTATTGGAATAGAAATGTTACACCTTTGTAACATGCTATTTGTATATCCTACTATATCCTATCATTGTAAAGTTACATACGTCTTGTTGCTTCGTGTCAGATTAAACATTACTTGCTGTGTAAAATGTATTTTTAGAATTTGATGTATGTATCAATATGTGTTTCGGCTGCAGTCAGTCACGAATATATTTTTATTCCAATGTTCACCCCCTTTGTAATGAGTGTAGAGAATGTATTTGGACAGGGTACCGTACTATTTCGACTGTGCTGCTGCTGAATGTCATCATTGTAATAAATCTACCCATTATAACGTTCAGTGGCGCTGCAAAATTACAGACAAGTCCCCTGTAAACAAGAGTTATGGCGTTGATACCCTTCCATAGGTAACTGGCGTGTATCACTGGTGACGAGAAACTACAATCAACGGTAGAATATATAAACAGATAGCAGGTAATTGGAGTGTATCCGCTCTGGTAATGAGTAACTACAATCTACAGTAGCATATATATACAGATAACAGGTAACTAGCCTGTATCTCTGGTAACGAGTAACTACAATATGCCATCTACTTTAGCATGTATAAACAGATTACCGAGTAAATAGAATCTACGGTAAAATATTATATAAATAGTATCAGGAAACTGTTGTCTATTCAAATGCAATCAATGGTAGCATATATAAACAGAAAACAGGTATGGCGTTTATCTCGGGTATCGAGTTTCTGCAATCTACGGTAGCACATGTATGAACAGGTGACAGGTAACTATCTTGTATTTCTGGTAACGAGTAACTGCAATCTACGGTAGCATGTATAAACGGGTAACAGGTAAGACTATTGCAAAATCATCAGTATGCGGTACTTTGATTCCCTTAGTCGGACCCTTTTCTATAAATAGGCAATGGGCTAGACCATTCTAATGACAATGTAAAGAGTCAATTAGTACTTGAATAGAAGTACAACCATATAATTTATTATAATTGTTTTGGACATATTGCATACATGTTAAACATATTAAGTGTCATTAAACGATTTTAATGCATTATTGATAATCATTTTATTGAAATGAATTAACAGTATCGATAACCGATTATTTACGCACCCTTATAAAAGTGGACTGAGCCGTGTTAACTAAGACGTGCAAAGGTTTATATTCAACTATGTATGTAAACAAACCTGCAGATGAACAGGCAGCGGGTGGGAATTCTAGATCTTCTTGCACAAGGTTTGTAAGCTCTTAAATAACTCGTCGCGGGAATCGATATCGCCTTACGAGGTCGATATTACCATGCTCACTAAAATTTCAGCCCTGTTGCGAAAAATCCGTTCACGTCTGATTTGCCGGCAAGTTGAAGCTGGCCCACCATTAATTTCACATAGACCGTAATATTAGCACAGTAGAGTGTCACACTTACAGTTGTGCCCCAAACTCCATGATAATTTCCAGAATTCATATTCAATTCAAGCAGAACACAAACAACAGATAAAAACATGGGCTTTAACTGCTTCCAATTTCACAATTTTGTTCAAAGTGAAAGTAGGTGTCCCTATTTCACATACAGGGGTCAAATCAGCCAAATTATGCAAAATTCTTACTCCAATCTGTATGTTATAGCTACCAGTCCAATCAATTTTGCAACATTTTCTGAAAAAATATATTCCCTTCACAAGTTCACATTGCAATAGTACCTGTCAAGTGCATTTTCACACTCACACCATCTTGAACGACCACTGTCAATTTTCTATGGAACTACTTTCGTACTACCGTTTTGACCCCCTGGTTCCTGGTCTAAGTCCAGCTGCCTGTCTCTGTTACTAAATGTCGGCCATTTGGTTTACACTTACGAGTAAAATAATAAACTTAGTGTGCCAAAAGGCACTCTTAAAGTTACAATAAATATAAGACCTCGAATAAGTGATATCACTTATTTAAATAGATGATATCACTTAATCGAATAGGTGATATCATTCATTGGAATAATTGATATCATATATTCGAAACGAATAAGTAATATCACTTATCTGAATAAGTAATATCACCTATTCGAATAAGTGATATCACCTATTCGAGACGAATAAGTGGTATTGCTTATTCAAATAGGCGATATTACTGATTTGATTTATCAAACAAGAAAAAACAGACTGATCCCTGCTTAAATGATTCAGCAGCGAATACATGATGAAAATTATTCAGCAGATATAGATATATATGGTCCAGCAGTGAATATATGATGAAATATGGCTGAAGCAGCCAAAGAACGTATTTTAAAATTCATAAAAAAGCTATTATTCAAAATTGTGGATCTACATTAAAATACTTCTTGGCCTAAAAGTATTAATAGTTGACCTATATAAATTGTCAATAGGCCTAGCAACAAGCTTATCGTCCTCAGACTCTGAAGTCACAATTTCATTACCAATGGCAGCGAGGGATGTGGGCTGTGTTTAATATGCCTTGCATGTAACCGGTAGCCATCTTGTTTGATTGCAGTCGACAAAAGAGGACCCTCAGCCGCCAAAATAAATGGTATTATCAAATGATTAAAGAATAAACCAATATATATTCTACATTCACAATATTTTTATAACACAATATTTTTTTACACAATATATTTGATATTTCCATTTTATTCTTGTTATAGACCTACATCAATATTTCATTGCATATATTAACATCTTTGGGAGAAATTATTGTCTATATTCATGTCGAATAAGTAATATCACCTATTCGAATAAGTGATATCACTTATTCATTTCGAAGCGGTGATAATATTCATTCGTTTCGAAAAGGTGATATCACTTATTCGAATTGGTGAAGTCACTTATTCGAATAAGTGATATCACCTATTCAAATAAGTGATATCACTTATTAATGTTAAATAGTAAAACGGCGCCCAAGAATAAACGGGTGACGGAAAACTGGCGTGTATCTCTAGTATCGAGTAACTGCAATCTACGGGAGCATGTATGAACGGGTGACAGGTAACTGGCGTGTATCTTTGGTAACGAGTAACTACAATCTACGGTAGCATGTAACTGGCGTGTATCTCTGATAACGAGTTAATGCAATATACTGTAGAATATATAATCTGAAAACAGGTAACTGTCGTGTATCTGGTAACGAGTAACTGCAATCTACGGTAGCATGTATAAACAGATAACATGTAATTTGCGTGTATCTCTGGTAACGAATAACTGTAACCTAAGGTAGCATGTATGAACTAGTGACAGGTAACTGTCGTGTATCTCTGGTAACGAGTAACTGCAATCTACGGTAGCATGTATAAACAGATAACAACATGTAACTGGCGTGTATCTCTGGTAACGAGTAACTGCACTCTTCTGTAGCATGTATGGACGGGTAACAGGTAACTGGCGTGTATCTCTAGTGAGGAGTAACTACAATCTATGGTACATGTTTGAACGGGTGACAGGTAACTGTAGTGTATAACTGGTAACGAGTAACTGCAATCTACGGTAGCATTTATGAACGGGTGACAGGTAACTGTCCTGTATCTTTGGTAACGAGTAACTGCAATCTACGGTAGCATGTATGAACGGGTGACAGGTTACTGTCGTGCATCTCTGGTAACGAGTAACTGCAATCTACAGTAGCATGTCGAGGGCTTGGCGAAAGACTATTCTTACTTTATGTTTTTTTTTATATTTTTTGGTTACCATTCTTTAAATACACAATCTGTAAAAATATTATAGTTCTATTCAAAATATTTTTTAAGCTATTAAAATATTTAAAAATATTCTATCTTGGAAAGTTAATTTTCTCAGCGCAAGACTATTCTAACTTAAGTTGGAATAGTCTTGCACTCTTTTTTTAAATTTTAGAAGTAATTCTCTTAATGCAAGACTAATCTATCTGAGTTAGAATTGTCTTGTAATCTTTTTTTTAAACTTTAAAAGTAATTTATTTTAATGCAAAACTATTCTAGCTCAAATTAGAACAATTTTACACATCAATTACATTTGAAAATTCTACATTTGAAGAACAGAACTATTTTAATTGGAATTGATGACATCTTTATTTTATTTTGTGATGTCATTGTCATTTTTTTAATATTTGTACATGATTTGGGAGTTGTAAGAGACAGTTTGGATAGTTAAGATATCACTGTCATTGATTATGTGAAGTTTTATAGCTTTTATTTATATTTTTCAATTGAAACTCACTGTTTCCCAAACTGGAGCCTAACAATTTCATGAAAATGCCTTCTTGAAAAATCATTTGTGAAAATATAAAGTTATAATCATTAAGTAAAGTTTGCCTCAATCCCAATTGCACCAAATGAAAGAGATCTGTATTGGCGTCACACTGTATACCAGAGCAGATATATGGGTTTTAGGGGCTGATGAATAATACAGCTACACTGCTAACCACTGATGTCATCAGCCACCAGTCATCACTTGTTTCGCTCCTTTAATCCCAGGACAAGCTCGTGGTGGTGGAGCGATAGTGTTGGCCAAACACTACCCATCAGTGGTAAGCTTTAAGCTACTTGCCTCTCTTCTCAGCCATAGCCAGCAAATAATAGTAAGTTTAAGCCTGATCTTATTTTATAAATATGACTGTTGGTTCATTGACTTGGAAACAAATTACAGTATAATTTTATATAGGATTTCTCTGCAAGAGACGACTGAAACCTTAATTGTTATTAATAACTTAATAAGAATCTGGCTAGAATATGAAATATTGTCTATCAAACCTTTGTTTACGGGCTTAAATCAGTTTAAATTCTGGAAATGAAAAAAAAAATGATTCCAATTTATATACACTCAGTTTCTATGTTTCCCCTTCATTTAATCTCCAGCTAACTAATATTTTACTATGAAATTGTCATTTGTCTGCATGTCTGCTCACCCATTTGTTAGTGCTTTGACATTACAGGGTCCAGCCTATATATACCATCTCACATTACCATGCAAACCATTGAGTATTTATAAGATACATCTATCATTCAAGGATATGTTTTGCACAAATTCCAAATGCTTTACTTCAGTGTTGAAAAACAAATCACTTAAATGTACTGAAATGGGCGAAAGACAATGTTTATAATTTCATGTCTATCACAACTTTGTCACCACTTTGAATAATTTGGTGAAATTTTCAAAGCTTCGTTTAGACCCTCTTTCAAAAAGACGTTATATGTCTTCATTAATGATCAACAGAATTATTTCAATTATTGTGCTAGGTTTGTCTATGTCATTAATGCATTTTACTGTCAATCCAGGGGTTGGAAGTTTAGATCCCTGTCCATTCATAATCTCTGTGATGATAGTCCAAGAATTTTGTTCTTTTGGGACTGTCACACCTTTGAACATGTTAGGAAGTGATGATTGACTTGCAGAGATTGAATTTTGTATGTCATATTGCAGCTGTCATTCAGTTGTCTTTTTCATAAATCTTAACACACTGATATTTGTTCACAGGTAGGTTTTTTAATAGCAAAACTGTACTTTGTATTTCGATTTATCTGAACTATCCATTCAGAGTAATAGTTCAAAATAATATATCACAGACAGGGCTATCCCTTTTAATGACTCTTATAAGGGACTGATTAATATTAAACATACTGTTTCTATTGGTTAAAGAGCTAATCAATCCCAAAAATTTCAATTTTGGCCATTAAGTTTTATATTGATTCTGAAACTTATTTCCAATTATCATTTTGGTCCCTGTTAAGATTGCCAATCTAAAATAGTTTGACCATTTCCAAATGGTAAATAATAAAGGTATATTCTGAAAACCGTGAAGAACCTTTTTTAACCAGGTTTTTCAAAGTGGAAAACCTGGTTATTAGATTGGCAAAGTCGGCTGGCGGGCCGGCGGGCGGATGAGCGGCGTCAAGTTTTATCGTTTCCGTTCAATAACTAGAATATTTTTCATTGGAACTGAACCAAACTGACACAAAGTGTGTACCTCTATAAAATCTAGGCCAAGTTTGATAACCAGCCAATACAGACCATTATCTTCATAGTTATAGCCCTTTAATTAGTCAAAAATGCTAAAATTGCCCGTTTCCGTTCAATTACTAGAGTATTTTTCATTGGAACTGAATCAAACTTACACAAAGTGTGTACCTCTATAAAATCTAGGCCAATTCGATAACCAGCTAATACGGACTATTATCTTCAGAGTTATGGCCCTTTAATCAGTCAAAAATGCTAAAATTGCCCGTTTCCGCTCAATAACTAGAGTATTCTTTATCAGAACAGCTGCAAACTTACACAAAGTGTGAAATTCTATGACAGTCTAGGCCAAGTTTGAAAACCAGCCAATTCAGACCATTATCTTTAGAGTTATGGCCCTTTAATTAGTTAAAATGCTAAATTGATTGTTTCCGCAACCAAACTTATACAATTTTTCTAGCGGTAAAGTGTGTACCTCTATAAAATCTAGGCCAAGTTCGATAACCAGCTAATACGGACCATTATCTTCAGAGTTACGGCCCTTTAATTATTCAAAAATGCTAAAATTGCCCGTTTCGGCTCAGTAACTAGAGAATTCATTATCTGAATTGAAGCCAACTTACACAAAGTGTGTACCTCTATAAAACCTAGGCCACGTTCGATAACCAGCCAATTCTGACCATTATCTTAAGAGTTATGGCCCTTTAATAGTAAAAAATGCTAAAATTGATTGTTTCCGCAACCAAACTTATACATTTTTTTAGCGGTAAAGTAAAGTAAAGTCCTTGTCTTTTGTTATTTTGATGAAGATACTAAAAAAGTTTGGATTGATGTATTGATATATATCAAAATGAAACTCCAATAACATGCACATTTTTATTTTGAAAATGGTTTGCGGTGCCCTTGCTAAGTTGATAGCCATGAGGCAAAAATATTATGAAAAATACAAATGATTTATTAGAGAAATGTACAGGTCCGTTTAATTATTTTACAAACACAGCTGAATTTTTCATAATGTTTGATTGTAGAATTAAACATCGTGTTTTAAGAATTGTTGCTATTAGTTGAGCATGTGTGACTTACCTCCTATCGGTGGGCACTGGAAACAAGACCACCAATTTAGCCTCAATGCAAAATGTGAAAATATTGATGTATTATTTTATGAATATGCATGTTTGTTTCCGAGTATAATCACATTACATCTTTCATAATGTGAATTACGGAAGTAATATTTTAGCCAAACAACCAGTGAATAGCACGGAAACAAGAGAAAAACTTTAATTCATGCTTTTTTAACAAAATTATTGCATCAATGTTTAACAAATAGAAAACCAAATTTGAATTGTATGCATTTTTATTTTCTGCTTCAATGTACATAAAATAAATTCTGGCAAGAAATAGAGTTATAGTTACAGAAAAGCTAAAATGCTTGAAAAACATGTTTTTTGGGGAATTTCCACGTCTCTTGTTTTTAGTTTATATTTTCACAATCAGATGACTATTTTAAATGATACACATAAACTGTTTTAAAGTAATATTATATTTAAAGATTTTTTATCTACTTCAGATATATTAAATGGTATAGGAAGTATATTTGATATTCCATTCCTGAATATGATTTGCGCTGTAGCAATTATGAAACTAGATAGTTGTTATCAGGTCTTTGACTCTTAAGATCATACCTTTGGATGTTGTGTTCTGATGATATTGGATTATTGTTTAGGAGCTAGAAAGTGGAACATTGTGTGGAAATTTCTTTAGAAAATCAGTGAGTATGATTGGATAAATTGAGCTTTCATGGCATACCACTACACACAAAGGTTAAATGACACCAAAAAAGAAGATAGCAGAGTCACTCTCGATGTACAAAACAACAAATTAACATACATCAACAAATCTCTGCAGAATGAATCTAAAACCTTGACACATCCAGAACTGCAGAGTTTCAGTAAATTCTATCAAATATTTAAGTATTAATGCTTCTAATGCCATGCATGAGCTCTAGTGGTCCTGTTATTGTCGTCATTATTGACACCCTGGAATCACACATATAAACAAAATATGATATAACTGACATGACACCACTTTGTTATCTGCAAAAACCACAAGAAACGCTGGACACCATTGTATCCATTGAGCCTGAACTAAGCATGTAATCGAAGACTCAGAATCTAGTGATAATGTACCAGTGTCTTTGTTAGAAAATTTTATATATTTTAGAACCTGATGACTCGGTTTCAGATATATATATATAGTTTGTGACTTGAATATAAACTCACTTCATTTGAAAGAAAAACTTAACTATGATGTTTTTTTTTTATGTATCCACATTGAGAAAATCAGATTCAAAAGGGTATAAAACAGTTCTAGTAAAATCAAGAGAACAAAACAAGTAGACCAAGATTGGCAAAAATGCTGTTAAGACTGAATGTAGGTATGATAGATGGTGGGAAGGACCGGGTAGGGTAGGCGGTAATAACATTGTGGATGAAGATACTACAAGTGGTAATAATCACATTATAAATGGTGATGGTACTGTAGATGTGGATGGTGGCAGTACGGTATGTGGTAATATTCTAAGTGACAATTGCTTGGTAAGTAGTGATGGTAGGGTAAATGGTGGCAGTTTGGTAGCTAGTTAGTCATCAAATAATGAGTGGTGATGATACAGTAGGTTGGGTTGGTTATAAATTTATCGCAAGTATTGAAGACATTGTTGGTGTTGATAGCAGTAGGCAATGGTACTGTAGGTGGTTGAATATGGTTGGTTTCGATACTTTTGTTGATGGTAATTGCTTAGAAGGTGGTAGATGACACTGTTGTATGGGATGGCACTATGGATGAGAAGGGTTAGTTTGCAATAATGGTAAGGTAGGGCTTGATGGTATGACAGGTAACATGTATTGAGGTCATGGTAAGTTTTGATAGAAAGGTAGGTAGGTGTGACGGTATTGTGGGTGGTGATTGTACTGTATGTAACGAAGGAGGGGTTGGGGTGACAGTAGGGTTGATGATAAAAGAATAGTAAATTGTGACAGTAAGGTAGGTGGTGGCAGTGTGACAGGTGATGATAATACAGTCAGTGGTAATGGTAGCGTAAGTGGTGGTTGTATAATAGTTGGCGATGCTATTGTGAATGATGATGGAACTGTAGATGGTAATGGTAGGGTAAGTGGTAGCAGTTTCGTAAGTAGTGACAGTATAATAAGTGGTAGAGTAGGAGGTGACAGTATGGTATGTGATGATGCCAGTGATAATAGTAGGGTAGGTGGTGACAGTATTGTGGGTTGTGATGGTACATTGATAATGATGACATAGTAGGTGGTGGTAGTGTGATATGTGGTGATGGTACAATCAGTGGTAATGGTAGGGTAGATGGTGGTTGTATCATAGTTTGCGATGCTGTTGTGATGAAACTGTAGGTTGGGATGGTATGGTAGATCGTGGCAATATGCTAATTTGTGACCATATGGTGTTGACGATATAGTCATATGGTGCAAGTTATTGTTAGAGTAGGTTGTACCACAAAAGTAAAAGCCTGCTCATCTTCAGAGCTTTTATCCCGGATATTGGGAAGCCTTCAGGGAAATAACAGGTGATTGTCAGTGGAAATTGGGATTGTATAATGTTTTACCAAACTGGGAAATAAAATGCAACACTATTAAGATAATGTTCTAACAATTAATTATCAGATATTACAACAATATTTCATACCCCGAGAATTTTTTAACCCTAATGTAAAAATATTTTCCATAAAAAATTTATTGCATTAAGAAAAAAAAAACATTATCGCAAGACTATTCCAACTTTAGAATAGTCTTGCATAACAATCACTGTAGAATATGATACTTTTCACTTGCAAAACTTTTCCAACTTGATAAATGTTTTATAAAATCAAATTTAATTACATTTGATGACATACTGATGTTGTTGTTTATCTATATGGTGTTTTAAGATGTGTATATGAAAAGACAATATTATAAAGCCAATATTGAAACAAAAAAAGTTTTTTCCACCTCCTGTACAATTTCTGAAATGTCACTTAGAATTGCGCCGACCCCTCGATGTATGAACGGGTGACAGGTAACTGTCGTGTATCTCTGGTAACGAGTAACTGCAATCAACGATAGAATATATCAACAAATAACAGGTAACTGGCGTGTAGCTCTGGTGACGAGTAACTGCAATCTGCGGTAAAATGTATATACAGGTAACTGGCGTATATCTCTGTAGACGAGTAACTGCAATCTACCGTAGCATGTATAAACAGGTAATTGGTGTATATCTCTGGTGACGAGTAACTGCAATCTACTGTACCATGTATAAATAGGTAACTGGCGTGTATCTCTGGTGACAAGTAACTGCAATCTACCGTAGCATGTATAAACAGGTAACTGTCGTGTATCTCTGGTGACGAGTATCTGCAATCTACCGTAGCATGTATAAACAGGTAACAAGCGTGTATCTCTGGTGACGAGTAGCTGCAATCTACCGTAGCATGTATAAACAGGTAATTGGCGTATATCTCTGGTGACAAGTACCGTAGCATGTATAAACAGGTAACTGGCGTGTATCTCTGGTAACGAGTAGTTGCAATCTACCGTAGCATGTATAAACAGGTAACTGGCGTGTAGCTCTGGTGACAAGAACCGTCGCAAGTATAAACAGGTAACTGGCGTGTATCTCTGGTGACAAGAAGCTGCAATCTACCGTAGCATGTATAAACAGGTAACTGGCGTGTATCTCTGGTGACAACTAGCTGCAATCTACCGTAGCATGTATAAACAGTTAACTGGCGTGTAGCTCTGGTGACGAGTAACTGCAATCTACGGAAAAATGTATATACAGGTAACTGGCGTATATCTCTGGTGACGAGTAACTGCAATCTACCGTAGCATGTATAAACAGGTAACTAGCGTGTATCTCTGGTGACTGTTCAAAAATCGCATATGAACTAACACATAAAGCATGACTTTCCATATATATTTTTATTTCTTTACATTATTACAACTGTCGTTTAAACTTTAATAAATTACATTAACACATATGCACGCTTCTAAACATAGTTCAAACAAATTTCCTATCTCAGACCTTAACAAACACATTTCTACTTAAAATTCAACCATTCTTATAACCACGTCTTAACCCTCTCGCTTTCCAAAGTATTCCCCACCCCACTGTTAAAACATCTAACTTGCACTATATAAAGGACTCGCTAAATTCCTATGCAGTCACACCTGGACCATTAAAAATACATTATCAACATGTAAAAGTCTCCGAATTGATCATCCTGTCACTCGCTAATTACAAACACCCAGCCACCAGGAGTACCACATATATCAACATGGCGTTTGTATTTGGCGAATACACTTTATCTCGTTTAAAAAGTACTCGCCGTCAATCATCTGGACATCTCATAGAGTTTGTCCATTTTAGCTCACTCGTAAAAGTTATCCAATCATGGTTCCAGTATCAAACTTATTAAATTAATTTGACAAAAATATGATAGTTACTTAGTGACGAGTAACTACAATCTACGGTAGCATATATAAACAGGTAAATGGCGTGTATCTCTAGTAACGAGTAACTGCAATCTACGGTACCATATATAAAAAGATAACAGGTCACTGGCGTGTATCTCTGGCAATGAGTAGCTACAATCTACGGTACCATATATAAAAAGATAACAGGTAACTGGCGTGTATCTCTGGTAACGAGTAGCTACTATCTACGGTAGCATATATAACAGATAACAAGAAACTTGCGTGTATCTCTGGTGGCGGTCTATGTATAAACAGGTAACTGGCGTGTATCTCTGGTGGTGGTCTATGTATAAACAGGTAACTAGTTGTATCTCTGGTGGCGGTCTATGTATAAACAGGTAACTGGCGTGTATCTTTGGTGACGAATAACTGCAATCTACGGTATCATATATAACAGATAACAAGTATTTTAAAATTAAATTATCAGTCCCATTTTATCTTATTATTATTTTGTTGTACCAGAATCATGAATATGTCTATTTTCAACTTAACTATTCAACGACCAGACTCCGACACCCCACATCCATGCACAATCACCCTCTCCACTTATCGTTTAATAATGTTTTATATTATAAAAACTACTCTGTCCTTTTTAGCTTACCATCCAAGGCATAGTGTTTTGTTTGTTAGCAATGGTTTTGTGCTTTATTTCAGCAGTATTTAAATCATATAACGACGACCAGCTTACCTATTCGTTTCCCCTTAGAGCTGCCACACTGGTGGACTTCTATTATACATATTTAATCACCGACAACTTCTTCAAATAATTCGAAGTCGAATACACTATGGCTGTAGAACAAAGTTTAAGACCAATGCATAACAGAGATTTGCTGAGTGATCATTCGAATTTAAGATTCCTGGTGACTCATTACCAACTGAGCATTACAGAGATTTGCTGAGTGATCGTTCGAATTTAAGATTCCTGGCGACTCATTACCAACTGAGCTAGCGAGACATAGGCTTATACATAGTGTATATTCTGGCCTCATATTCCTACTTGCACATACATATATCTACGTTTTTACTGATATTAACGATTGTTTGCTTGCTAAAGATATGCCTGTTGTTGTTTTTTCTGATGGTAAATGTTATCGAAATTAAATATTTTTCTATGACAAGCCTAGAATAATGCTGTTCACCAACAACTCTTGCCAACATAGTTTCTTTACATCTAAATTCATAGTCAAATCCTTTTTTTTTTTTGAAGCCTAATCTTGTAAACAATGTCTCATAAACCATATTTGTGAAGGCTTAGTGAAGCCCTATTGTCAAAATCTCCTCAAACTAGAAAAGAAGAAAACGACTTCCAAAGAAACAATGTCCTTGAAAATTGTGATACACCGTCTATAAGTTGTGGTTCCAAAACTATGGTAAACTACAAATTTAGATTTTAAAAAATCATTATGATGATAATGAACAATCGGAGGTTTCTTATCTTTCACATGTTGTTTTCTGCAGTTACTTTACTTTCCTAATTTGTGATTGGAAAGAATTGCCTATAAACAGTTGTAGTAGTGGGAGTTGTTTATAGATTTTAAATAACCATTTCCGAAAAAATAAATTGAACGCACTTTGCTTTTTACCGGAAATAAAAAGGGTTTCTTAATATGCCAGTCTGATCAACAAGTTCTAGATATTAGTACGGAGTTTTCTTCAGCTTTCCATACATTTTTTGTTTAAAAGACCGTCTAGAATGAATTTCACATATTTTTAGAAATACAATTGAGTATGTGTGTGTGTGTGTGTGTGTGTATGTGTGTGTGTGTGTGGGTGGGGGGAGGAAGGGGTATGTGAGACACCGTCTATAAGTTGTGGTTCCAAAACTATGGTAAACTACAAATTTAGATTTTAAAAAATCATAATGATGATAATAAACAATCGCAGGTTTCTTATCTTTCACATTTTTTGTTTAAAAGACCGTCTAGAATGAATTTCACATATTTTTAGAAATACAAATGAGTATGTTTGTGTGTGTGGGGGGGGGGGGGGGGGGAGGAGGGGGTATGTTAATCTCAATAATGCTTGAATATTTATAAATGTAATTACTACATGTGAATAATGTTCCAATTGGCTTTTTTCCTCGTTCATTCAGTCAAGAAAGACTCGAAAATTTCATGTGTTTTTTTCATTGTAAGCGTTAGAACGGGATGTGATAAAGTCAACAGCAATACTTTATGTTACAGAGGTGTTTCTTTACCAAAAACGTCATAAAACGCGTTATTTTAACATTTTATGCAATAATATTGGACTTATAAGAGACGTCTCTGTAATATGTGACAAAACTATTATAATATCATAACTACATTTATAAATATTTCAGTATTTAGATGTGCCAGTATCTAGATGTGCAATTATGAATCCGCTTGATGTTGATAATGATCTTCTTGAATGGAAAAGCTACTATAAGGGTATAACAGATGAACCTATCGATTTCTGGATCAAGCGATATTTGCCATCTGGTATCACCAAGTATGTATATCCTCTGGTTAAAAATGTTCCCAAATTTGAGACCCTGACCTAGCTATTTGACCTGTATCTATAGTTTATTCTTTATATATCAGTGATATTTACTGTGGAGTTAAGTCTAAATTTCATTTGTATTATTTTAAATGGAAATGAGCACGAAATGGTACGTTGCTGTGCTAATTTTTATTGATATTTGATTTGTAAAATCATTTTGTGTTATTCTTTTTAAACATGAGGTAATTCTTTTACTGCAGACCCTCATTGACTTGTTTCCTTAATTCTAAAAGTTATACGTGTTCATCTTGTGCCGACTACCTGTATTTATGGTGGTTTATAAAAGAAACACAAACCTAGAAAATAATGTAATTATAACCTTGCTTTTTAATTAAATGATAACTTGATAATCATACTGTTTCAAAGGAGTAGTACAAGGTCGCGTACCTATTTCGCTTACTAATATACTTTCTCGCTGTTTTTAATTGTTCATCCTGTATCTATATCGAGCCATCTCCGGCGTTCATGTTGTGTTCCTTCTAGCATCTGCAAGTTTAAGATGTTTTACAAACGAATTATACCAAGACAACAAAATCAGATATTTTATATCTGATTAATTAACCTTAATCATCAAAATTGTTTACTTGAGTACTTCAGGGGTCGTATTCAACAAACATTCTTGAGAATATTCTTAGACTTGAGCTTGAAAATACGAATGTTCAACCTTAGATATCTAGTTTACTATGACAGATAGAATAATTGTGAAAGTTTATTTTGTCTCTTTATTAGGTGTCCCTATATGCTTGCAAATCTAGGCCTCAAAAATGGTTTCTTAATGTGTTTTTCAAATTTTATTCTTGTCTAAAATATTCTTAAAACATGTTTGGTGATACCATTACAGCACTGACATTTATCAGTCAAGTGTGATCTTGGCCGGTTGCATAATAATTAGATGTCGGATGATTTGAATTGGCCAATTCCGTTTATAAATGGTTATGACACAAGATTTTCAAAATTGTTACTTTCTAAAAAATATTTTAGTTTTGTCGTTTCATCACAATAACAACCCCATTGCTGATTGTATTTGGAATGGTACAGTGTAGCCTGACCATTAATGCATTACATGCTAAACATTATACATTCAACACAAATATCATGGACACCTAAATCATCACAATCAAGGGCGTATGATGTCTAATATGGAATAATGGAAATATAAATGGTAGCTTTTGACGACTTTTTAAATATTAACGCATAAGGTAAAATATTTACATGCGGTTGGAATTTTTTGCCCGAATATGGTTTCTCGGACAGTAAATATTACGGCAATATTTTACATAAAATACCCACCTTTACTGCTTTTATCGAAGTTTTAGAACTTTATTATTTAGGGTTTGATTTCAAATTTTACTCAGTAGAGTAATTGAGTATACCATGCTTTGCGTCAGCTATTGTAAAAAGTTGTATTGATTTATCTGAAACTATATATCAATACATATATAACAGACTATATAAGTAAAAATTGTGAACTGATAGTTCAGTTATATTCTTCTGGTATTACAGTGTGGTTTCTCATGACGCTGGTGAATAAATTATTAGTCTGTAGAAAATACCAAGCTCTCACGGTTGGGTCCGTTAAATTGCAATGTTGGGAAAACCATATTTGAGCACGTTGATTTGTCTGTTGCGTCATTTGAAAGTTTGAATGACGACACAAATTGTTAAGCGTTCAATTGCTATGAATTGTGTGACAGGCATAGAACTCCCTGCTTTTTCATTGGGGGTAATATACCTGATTCGGGAGATATTTATACTCTGGGGTAGACAATTTATAGTAAACCTGATTTTCTTGCTTGTGTTTGTCAAAACTGGGTATAATTCTATTTTAATTTTAGAGAACAAGGCCTTGGTTGTATAAGGTGGAGTTTTGTTATGTTTTCTTGCATTACTGTGTGGTTTCTCGTGGCGCTGTAGAACAATCTATAGTCTTTTTGCTTCATAAAAAAAATGTGTGCATTGTGTTTGTCCAAGACTGGATATAAATATTAACTGATAATATGTATAAAAACAAAATATTTATTTTGTATTTTAATTTCAGAGAGGAAGGCATTGGTTGGATAGCTGTATATAAGAAACCACTATCCTTTTCTTTGGGTAGATTTGGATTGCAAGATGCATGGCAGGCGTTGAAACAATCTGGAAGGACCATTGATTATCAGAGTATCAGGGAACTAGCCTTTAATTATAATTACAGGTCAGGGAAATGGTTATTTTTCGTAGACTCTGGTGGAAAAGTGGATCACCTGTGGTCCATTATTGCAAATCAGCTGATCAGTAGTGATGAAAATATGCCATGTAAAAGTGCTAAAGTTAGCTCATATGAGAACAGAAAGCATGTGATTTGCATATTCAATGATGACTGTATCAATAAAGAACAAGTGCTTTTGTCAGAACAGGCTATCAGGAATATGGGTATTAAATGCCGGATGGTTTACAAACCAGATGTGTATACAGCAATAGGTATTTACAAAGGCAACTCATTTGGAATAAAACCTTACATACTAACAAGTGAATTTGACTTGCTGTCGGGAACATCTATTATTGAGACATGTTACACTTAGTTTGTATGTAGTTTCTTTCATGCTATTTTCAATTTATCATGCAGTTCTGAGGTTGTTTTCAAATGTTTTAAGTTGTTAATACATTTAAAGGTGCGAATCACAGTTTTAATGTGATTCTTAAAGCTTAAATGAAGTGCAGTTTTTCATACATATTTAAGGAGTAACATTTTAAATCCGTTCCTATAATGTTAAGGTAGTTCAGTTTTAAGGTGTTTTTTAACAGATTCAAGGTATCACAGTTTTAATTTGGTTCACATGAATTTCAAGTCGCAAAGTTTAAGGTGGTTTAACAGTTTTACGGTGTTATATACAGACTTAATGCAGTACAGTTTTAAAGTGATTTATTCAGATTTAAGTTGGTACTTACAGTTTCCAGTTTGTTCAAGTACGTTTTATCTCACCTGAGCAAAGTAAGATATTCCGAGCAGCATGTGTCCGTCTGGCGTCTGTCTTTACACTTTTTGGTTGTGAGCCTTCTTTCTTTTCATTGGATCTTTACTAAGTTAGACATTAAATAGCAATTATTCAACCATAATATATTGAACAAGTCAAACTGGCGGATAATTAATGTTCGAGTTGTGGCACGTTAATAATCAAGCATAGCGTATTGGATCTTTTTTGCACTCCAACACAAGCATTCTTCATCAAATTTAAACAGTAATTTTAAAACATTAAATATTATATAATATATCAGATAAATATTTGAACTGCTCAAAGAAAATAATAATTGTTATTGTTGGCCCGTGAGATATTTTTCTTTTATTCCGCTATATTTACACAGAGATTTGCTAAAACAGTTATTAAATACAAAATGCATACTAATGGTTGTATTATTGATATAGACATCAGTATATTTAAACATTACAAGGTACACCATAGTAAACACTAGTCATTGTTTTGCAGCATTATAGTTTTGATTGACAAGAAATGCCTCATTAAAGAAAACCTATTTTGAAAAATATGAACACACAATTTAGTTAATATTCAATTGTCTACACTATGAAACTTCTCTGAACCTTTATAATATATCAAGGACATTCATTTCCAGTGGCGGATGCCCGACTAGCGTGAGGAAAATCGTCGGTTTTATTCTCGATTGGATCATACCAAAGAAACTGAACAATGGTTCTAGAAGTTCAGTAATTGGAGGTTTTATGTCTAGTGCCAGTATATGACTGGATGTGCATCATACTGCACGTCTGTCGCAGCGTGGCAGCATTTAGAATACTGACTCGACCAGACGCTATCGTGATACATGTGTCACTGAAAAAAATGTTGAATTACTCTTAACAACTTGCGACGCGCAATATGGTATTAATCTTAGTTAAAAGTAATGAAAGTATTAGATATTAAATAACTTAACGTGGATTCTCTGTTCTGTTCTGAAATTAACTGATCAATTAATATACATTTACCTGGCATAATGCAAGTATTTGATCTAATCGATGGCATGTTAATGTACTAATATATGTTTTATAACAGCCATATAACCAGGTGCAGGAAATAACCAACAACAACAATAAATAATGCATGTATCAACTAATATTTGGTTGAATGAGGGAACATATAACATTTCGTTCGATAAATATTAGGTCCAAATCAATGGTTGTTTGTGGAATTATAAATTTGAAAAATATTTAAATTTTGATTTATTTAAACAAATACATGTTTTACAGAAAGATATAAGCAACGTTTCAACAAGTTTTCATTTACCAAAAACATATATAAGTGCAAAAGGGACCTCCCCTATCCCTTTTTTAAAATAACTGACTTTTTTTTTAAAAAAAACAACAAATACATAATTATTATATAAACCATATTTATAAATGCTGCAACTTGACACATATAATTTACATTACGACAAATGGTTATACAAGTTATTATGTTTTTTTATTTAATGTCAATATTGTTATCTATCTTGTACATATACTGAAAGGATAAATAAACGCTGGGTGAATGAATTTCAGAGCCACATCATCAAACCATTGTAAGTGATCTAGTTACAGGTTTGGTTATACTTATGTGAAGGTATTTCATGCATGATGATTTGCATTCATGAAATACCTTTGCATAAGAATATTTTGAAACTGTAAATATCCCTTACAATATGTGGCTATGAATTTTTTAATCTTTCAGTTGATAATGTATTTTGTTCTGCCGGAATATATGAGTATTGTTGTATTGTTTATGTTGAACTGCAATAAAATCCGGTTGACATCGATTTTATTAGTATCGTTTTATCACAAACAATCCAGTCAAATCTATATTTACCAATTTAACACTATAATCTTTAACAGAATTAGAAACAACGTAAGTGTGTTAAGTTACACATACATGCGTATATTGAAATATCAGATAACATCTTTTACTAAAACATTTCACTACACAGTTACGCCTTATTTTCTCAACGGTAACATGACTTTACGCTTAAAAAAGGCCAATGTAATTTGGTATTAGAGTAGATGTGCAAGTTACAAACTGTAATAATGTAGGTTTGCAAGTTACGGACTGTATTAGCGTAGGTGTGCAAGGTACGGACTGTATTAGTGTAGGTGTACAAGTTACAGACTGTATCAGTGTATGTGTGGTGTGCAAGATACGGACAGTATCAGTGTAGGTGTACAAGATACGGACTGTATCAGTGTATGTGTGCAAGATACGGAATCTATTAGTGTAGGTGTACAAGATACGGACTGTTTAAGTGTAAATGTGCAAGATACGAAATGTATTAAGGTATATGTGTAATATTAGGACTGCATTAGCGTAGATGTGCAAGATACGGACTGTATTAGTATAGGGGTGCAAGATAATTACTGTATTAGAATAGATGTGCAAGATACGGACTGTATCAGCGTAGGTGTGCAAGATACGGACCGTATTAAAGTAGGTGTACAAGATACGGACTGTATTGGCGTAGGTGTGCAAGTTACGGACTGTATTAGCGTAGGTGTGCAAGATACGGACTGTATTAACGTAAATGTGCAAGTTACGGACTCTATTAGCGTAGGTGTGCAAGATACGGAATGTATAAGCGTAACTGTGCAAGATACAGATTGCTTAAACGTAGGTCTGCAAGATACAGGCTGTATTAGCTTAAGTGTGCAAGTTACTGACTGTATTAGCGTAGGTGTGCAAGATACGGACTTTATTAGCGTACATGTGCAAGATATGGACTGTATTAGCGTAGGTCCGAGGGATAAGGACTATATTAGAGTAGATGTGCAAGATACGGATTGTATTAGCATAAATGTGTAAGTTACGGACTGTATAAGCGTAGCTGTGCAAGATACGGACTGTATTAGCGTAAATGTGCAAGTTACATACTGTATTAGTGTAGGTGTGCAACGTACGGGCTGTATTAGCGTAAATGTGCAAGTTTCGGACTGTATTAGCTTGAATGTGCAAGTTACGGACTGTATTAGTACTTGTGCAAGTTACAGACTGTATTAGTGTAGTTGTGCAAGTTACGGACTGTATTAGATAGATGTGCAAGATACGGACTGTATTAGTGTATGTCCGCAGGATACGGACTGTATTAGTGAAGGTGTGCAAGATACGGACTATATTAGTGTAGCTGTGCAAGTAACGGACTGTATTAGCGTAGGTGTATAAGTTTCGGACTGTATTAGTGTAGGTGTGCAAGTTGCGGACTGTATTAGCGTACGTGTGCAAGTTGCGGACTGTATTAGGTAGATGTATAAGTTTCGGAATGTATAATTGTACGTGTGTAAGTAACTGACTGTATTAGTGTAGATGTGCAAGTTACGGACTGTATTAGCGTAGATGTGCAAGTTACGGACTGTATTAGTGCAGGTGTGCAAGTTTCAGACTGTATTATCGTAGATGTGCAAGTTACGGACTGTATTAGCGTAGATGTGCAAGTTACGTAGATGTGCAAGTTACGGACTGTATTAGTACAGATGTGCAAGTTTCAGACTGTATTATCGTAGATGTGCAGATTTCAGACTGTTATAGAGTAAATGTGCTAAGTTCAGATTGTATTATTACAGATTTCGGACAGTGTTATCGTAAATAAATGTAATATAATTATCAGAATCGGGAAATCGGGAAAATTACCTTAAATGTGACTTATTGTCAAATTAAAATATATGGATCATGTCATCACCGTGTGTTATACCCGTCAACTGAAAATATCGTTTCACGACCTTTAATTTGATAAATAATAAGTATATTTCAATTAACGATCAGGTTTTCGGGGATATTTTTTTATATGTTTCGCGTATTCATTTAATAAAGTAAGTAAATTTACCGATTGCGACGTCTGAAAATTACGCCGAGATAAGATCTTACTTAGCTGTTGATCTACTTCCAGGGATCGTGATTACCACTCAATATGAAATTGAATCGCTATGTAAAATGAGTTGCATTTTAATGGTAGTTTACATTGTTTCTTTTTCTTCTTTTAGCTAAACTACTAGTATGTGTAGAAAGGTGAATTTTTAAAGTGTGCTAAGAACAATAGTTACAACAAAGGATAACTATACCCTGCTAGTTTCAACTTAATTTGACAAGACAGAGTATGTCACGAGAAAAGTGAGTTTCGAGTTAAAAAAGTGAGTTTTGATTAAGATTTAACGAGTTTCGTTATAAAATATACATTGTGACAAAACACATAGTTTACAGAAGCTTAACATTTATCATTGAATGATAAAGGTATTGTTTTTAAGTAACGTATATACAATATCGACTTTGACACTAACTGCTCCATTCCCCACTCAGTTAACTATTTTGTTGTCTGTGATGTGTACCTTTGAAAATTGTAATACTTTTAACTGTCTATCACTCTGGTTTTTTTTGTATGTACAGGAAGGCGGTGTGGTCACCGAGATGTGGTCATACATCATCGCTTTATTTTCATACAAGACTGCTGGTCAAGTGGGCTTCAAACACAAAGACACAGCTACTGTGGTCATGTTCTGCCATCTTCTTGCATAACTAACAGATTCCTCTATAACTATATAATTATCAATTAAAACAGATAACAGGAATGTTATCAGTCTATAAAGTTCCCAATCTGACAGTATTGGCTATTTCATTCATTATAATAGCGATTGTTTGCCACGGCAGTTGATTTCACAATTCCCTACTGACCCATAGCCGACACTGGTAACCTTTTGCATGTGTTTCAGTTAATTGCACAATACCAAACACATAAATAAACAGCTATATAAACTTTCCAATTTGTGAATATTAGGTCCAAAAACTTATTTTACTGGGATTGAGAGCGAATCCAGATAAATATCTACCTTATATCATTGATAGAAATGGGTAATAAATGTCATTACTTTCTAAATAAAATGTAATTGAATTATAGATTAACAAGGCATGCCATTATAAATTGATTGCTAAATTATTATCATTTGTTTCTTTAAAAGTGGGAGTGGGATTTTATATCTTATATTTTATTTATTCTAGAAAAATTAGTTTTTTATTACACATGAAAATAATAATTATTTTTCAGTTTTTTTTTTATGAAAATCGCAAAGACGGGCAGTCATGAAAATTAGGGTGCGGGCGGGGATGATAATCTAGTAATTAATTTATTATGGCCTACTGACACACAAATACAGCAATAAATTACATGTATACTCTAATACAGTACGACATTTGCACATCTCCGTTAACACAGTCCTCAAAAATGCACACAGTCTGAAATCTTCACATTTACATGTACTCTAGTACACTGATTCCGAAATCTGCACACAGACTAATGCAGTCCAATTTCTGCCCAATTACTCTAATATCGTCCATATCCTGCATACAGTATAACAGTATGAAATCGGCACATCCGTGCTAATACAGTCCGTATCACGCACACCTACGCTTATACAGTCCGTATCTTGCACACCTATGCTTATACAGTCCGTATCTTACACACCTACGCTAATAGAGCCTGTATCTTGCACATTTACGCTAATACAGTTCGTAACTTGCACACCTACGCTAATACAGTCCGTATCTTGCAAAGCTACGCTTATACAGTCCGTAACATGCACACACCTACGCTAATACAGTCCGTATCTGGCACACCTATCTAATACAGTCCAAAACTTGCATACCTACCATTATACAGTCCGAAACTTGCACACCAACTCTAATACAGACCTTATCTTGCACAGCTACGCTTATACAGTCCATAACATGTACACACCTACGCTAAAACAGTCCGTATCTTGCACATTTACGCTTATACAGTCCGTATCTTGCACAGCTAGGCTAATACAGTCCGTATATTGCAACCTATGCTAATACAGTCCGTAACTTGCACAGCTACGTTTATACAGTCCGTATCTTGCACAGCTACGTTTATACAGTCCGTATCTTGCACATTTACGTTTATACAGTCCGTATCATGCTAAGCTACGCTTATACAGTCCGTAACTTTAATAGCTACGCTTATACCGACCGAGACTTGCACACCTACGCTAATACAGTCCGTATCTAGTACACCTACACTTATACAGTCCGTATCGTGCACACCTACGCTAATACAGCCCGTATCTTGCACATTTATGCTAATACAGTCCGTAATTTGCACACCTCCGCTTATACAGTCAATATCTTGCACACCTACGCTAATACAGTCCGAAACTTGCACACCTACCTAATACAGTATAAAACTTGCACACCTGCCCTTAGACAGTCAGTAACTTGCATACCAACGCTAATACAGTCCGTATCTTGCACACCCATGCTTATACTGTCCGTATCTTACACACCTACGCTAATAGAGTCTGTATCTTGCACATGTATGCTAATACAGTTCGTAACTTGCACACCTACGCTAATACAGTCCGTATCTTGCACAGCTACGCTTATACAGTCCGTAACATGCACACACCTACGCTTATACAGTCCGTATCTTGCACTGCTAGGCTAATACAGTCCGTATATTGCAACCTATGCTAATACAGTCCGTAACTTGCACAACTACGCTTATACAGTCCGTATTTTGCACATTTACGCTTATACAGTCCGTATCATGCACTGTTACGCTTAAACAGTCCGTAACTTGAACAGCTACGTTAATATAGTCCGAAACTTGCACACCTTCGCTAATTCAGTTCGTATCTAGCAAACCTACACTTATACAGTCCGTATCTTGCACACCTACGCTTATACAGCCCGTATCTTGCACATTTACGCTAATACAGTCCGTAACTTGCACACCTACGCTTATACAGTCGGTATTTTGCACACTTCCGCTATTACAGTCCGAAACTTGCACACCTACGCTAATACAGTCCGTATCTTGCACACCTACCTAATACAGTCCAAAACTTGCACACCTACCCTTATACAATCAGTAACTTGCACACCAACGCTAATACAGTCCGTATCTTGCACACCTACGCTTATACAATCTGTATCTTACACACTTACGCTAATACAGCCTGTATCTTGCACATTTACGCTAATACAGGTGTAACCCCACCATTGATTTTTGTTCTTTATTCTATAGTAAATAATAAAAGTTTGAAGGCTTGTCATTCATAGAGAATCCAAAAGAAAGAAGTGCAACCTACATTTTACTGTTTGTCAACCTCTGCACTATCAAAATATGATGAGAAATGTAGAGGTTATGTGTCATATAAGAGATTTTTTTCTACTCAGTGTGTACACTGGTGACGAAGTGAAAGTCCACTTCCGAAATCATGTATTCATACCCCAATTTTCAAGCATCAATTTTTTTTTCTAAATTCACAATTCAAACATGACAATGCTATCAAAATGTTCAAAATACATCAATAATGCCATTCAAATAAAAAATGAGCATTAAAATAAGGAAAAACATTTTTAAAGAAGAAGAAATGAGGATTATTTATAACCGCCATAATGCAACTAACCCACGGAAGCTCTTCCTTTTTGCAATGGTGGTACTATGCTTGCAGTTCTTAACTTGCACACCTACGCTAATACAGTCCGTATCTTGCACAGCTACGCTTATACAGTCCGTTACATGCACACACCTACGCTAATACAGTCTGTATCCTGCATAGCTACGCTCATACAATCCGTAACTTGCGCAGCTACTCTAATAAAGTCCGTAATTTGCACACCTACGCTAATACAGCCCGTATCTTGCACATTTACGCTAATAAAGTCCGTAGCTTGCACACCTACGCTAATACAGTCCGTAACTTGCACACCTACGCTTATACAGTCGGTATCTTGCACACCTACGCTATTACAGTCCGAAACTTGCACACCTACGCTAAAACAGTCCGTATCTTGCACACCTACCTAATACAGTCCAAAACTTGCACACCTACCCTTATACAGTCAGTAACTTGCACACCAACGCTAATACAGTCCGTATCTTGCACATCTACGCTTATACAATCCGTATCTTACACACCAACGCTAATACAGCCTGTATCTTGCACATTTACGCTAATACAGGTGTAACCCCTCCATTGATTTTTGTTCTTTATTCTATAGTAATTAATAAAAGTTTGAAGGCTTGTCATTCATAGAGAATCCCAAAAGAAAGAAGTGCAACTTACACTTACTGTTTGTCAACCTCTGCACTATCAAAATATGATGAGAAATGTAGAGGTTATGTGTCATATAAGAGATTTTTTTCTACTCAGTGTGTACACTGGTGACAAAGTGAAAGTCCACTTCCGAAATCATGTATTCATACCCCAATTTCCAAGCATCAATTTTTTTTTCTAAATTCACAATTCAAACATGACAATGCTATCAAAATGTTCAAAATACGTCAATTATGCCATTCAAATAAAAAAAATGAGCATTAAAATAAGGAAAATGCATTTTTAAAGAAGAAGAAATGAGGATTATTTATAACCGCCATCATGCGACTAACCCACGGAAGCACTTCCTTTTTGCAAGGTGGTACTATGCTTGCAGTTTGTAACTTGCACACCTACGCTAATACAGTCCGTATCTTGCACAGCTACGCTTATACAGTCCGTTACATGCACACACCTACGCTAATACAGTCTGTATCCTGCATAGCTACGCTCATACAATCCGTAACTTGCGCAGCTACTCTAATACAGTCCGTAATTTGCACACCTACGCTAATACAGCCCGTATCTTGCAAATTTACGCTAATAAAGTCCGTAACTTGCACACCTACGCTAATACAGTCCGTAACTTGCACACTTACGCTTATACAGTCGGTAACTTGCACACCTACGCTATTACAGTCCGAAACTTGCACACCTACGCTAATACAGTCCGTATCTTGCACACCTACCTAATACAGTCCAAAACTTGCACACCTACCCTCATACAGTCAGTAACTTGCACACCAACGCTAATACAGTCCGTATCTTGCACATTTACGCTAATACAGGTGTAACCCCACCATTGATTTTTGTTCTTTATTCTATAGTAAATAATAAAAGTTTGAAGGCTTTTCATTCATAGAGAATCCCAAAGAAAGAAGTGCAACTTACATTTTACTGTTTGTCAACCTCTGCACTATCCACTTCCGAAATCATGTATTCTTACCCCAAATTCCAAGCATCAATTTTGTTTTCTAAATTCACAATTCAAACATGACAATGCTATCAAAATGTTCAAAAAACATCAATAATGCCATTCAAATAAAAAAATGAGCATTAAAATAAGGAAAATGCAGTTTTAAAGAAGAAGAAATGAGGATTATTTATAATCGCCATCATGCGACTACCCCAAGCAAGCACTTCCTTTTTGCAATGGTGGTACTATGCCTACAGTTCGTAACTTGCACACCTATGCTAATACAGTCCGTATCTTGCACAGCTACGCTTATACAGTCCGTTACATGCACACAACTACGCTAATACAGTCTGTATCCTGCATAGCTACGCTCATACAATCCGTAACTTGGGCAGCTATTCTAATACAGTCCGTAATTTGCACACGTACGATAATACAGTCTGTATCTTGCACTCTGCGATAATACAGTCCGTATCTTGCACACCTACGCTAATACAGTCCGTATCTTGCACAGCTACGCTTATACAATCCGTAACTTGCACACCTAGGCTAATACAGTCCGTAACTTGCACACCTACGCTAATACACTTACGCTTATACAGTCCATATCATGCACAGCTACGCTTATACAGTCCGTAACTTGAACAGCTACGTTAATAAAATCTGTAACTTGCGCACCTACGTTAATACAGTCCGTATCTAGCACAACTACGTTGATACAGTCCGTTTCTTGCACACCTACGCTAATACAGCCCCCATCTTGCACATTTACGCTAATACAGTCCGTAACTTGCACACCTACGCTAATACAGTCCGTAACTTGCACACCTACGCTTATACCGTCTGTATCTTGCACATCTACGCTCATACAGTCCGTTCATTGCACACCTACCTAATACAGTCCAAACTTTCACACCTACCCTTATATAGTCAGTAACTTACACACCTACGCTAATACAGTCCGTATCTTGCACACGTACGCTTATACAGTCCGTATCTTACACACCTACGCTACTACAGCCTGTATCTTGCACATTAACGGTAATACAGTCCGTATCTTGCACACCTACGATAATACAGTCCGTATCTTGCACTCTACGATAATACAGTCCAGATCTTGCACACCTATTCTAATGCAGTCCGTATCTTGCACAGCTACGCTTATATTACGCTTATACAGTCCGTAACTTGCACAGCAACACTTATATAGTCCGTAACTTGCACACCTACGCTAATACAGTCCGTAACTTGCACATCTACGCTAATACAGTCCGTATCTTGCACACATACGGTAATACAGTCCGTATCTTGCACACCTACGCGAATACAGTCAGTATCTTGCACAGCTACGCTTATACAGTCGGTAACTTGCACATATACTCTAATACAGTCCGTAACTTGCACACCTACGCTAATACATTCCGTATTTTGCACACTTACGGTTATACAGTCCGTATCTTTCACACCTAAGCTGATACAGTCCGTATCTTGCACACCTACGCTTATACAGTCCGTATCTTGTACACCTACCTAATACAATCCGTATCTTGCACAACTACGCTAATACAGTCCGTATCTTGCACACCTACGCTTATTCAGTCCGTATCTTGCAAAGCTACTCTAATACAGTCCGTAACTTGCAAAGCTATGCTAATACAGTCCGTATCGTGCACACCTACCTAAAAAGTCCGTATCTTGCACACCTACAGTCCGTAACTTGCACAGCTACTCTAATACAGTCCGTAACTTGCACACCTAAGCTAATACAGTCCGTATCTTGCACAGCTACGCTTATACAGTCCGTAACTTGCACAGCTACTCTTATTCAGTCCGTAACTTGCACACCTACGCTAATACTATTGGTAACTTGCACACCTAGGTGTATACAGTCCGTTTCTTGCACACCTACCTAATACAGTCCGTAACTTGCGCACCTACGTATATACTTGTATATTATAATTTTGACGTTGACTTAACTCATGTACGTTTTGATATTCCTGTAATGCGCGCACACTTTCATGATTGTATCGAAAATGAAACAATAATTCCATTTCCAAAAGTGTTAAAACTGCCGAAAATGCCATGCAAAGATCCAAAGGTTAATAAAATAAAATTGTACTGTTCTTGTAAATTACCAGATTCTGTAGATAACATGGTTAAATGTAATAATAAAAATTGTAGCGTACAGTGGTACCATAAAAAGTGCATAAATGATTCGAATTTAGAAAACTGGCTTTGTCAGTTGTGTAAATGGTAGATATTGAATTGAAATTGTGTTACATATTATACGTATTTCTTTAACATAATGTTAGAAAATACTCCAATTATTGTACTTGGATTACATGTTATTCTATGTATATAATTTTGCGTCCAAATAAAATGTTGTTGTTCAAATTTTATTTTTATTTTTATGTATCATAATTATTATTATGAATTGCCTTTAAAATATAATGTAATATAAATTGAATGTATGTTTTCTTAAATATGTTATTATGGTCTCTTATAATTCTATTTTAGTATTCTTTATCACGTTGTCATGCACTTTGGTACGATTAACAATAACTGGTCATGTTTATGTATGTAATATGTTTTAACAAATGTAAATAAATCAGTCCACTGAAGGATCATAACTGTCTATGTAAGAATAATGTTGTTATTTTTAAATATGGAGTCTCTTATAATTCTAATGTGAATGGCATAATATACTTTATTTCATGCATATGTACATTGATTTTATTATATGTTTGTATATTATGATGAGATGGAAATAAAGAAATAAATAATTTATTCTTTTAATTGTTATTCAATTAACTTCACCGAGTGTGGTTTCGCACGTGTGAAACATTTGTGAATTTACAACGTGTGGCTTTGTTATACCCGTTATCAATTATTTGCCGTGACATATCAATGTAAATAATTGATAATGATTGTGTATTTAAATTGAAACAATGAAAAAACCAAATGTTCCGTGGGTTCTGGATTTTATAATATTGAATTTTGGCTGCAATATTTCAATGAAAATATACCCAACTTTGATCCTAATTTAAAAACAATATTCTGATCATAAAGTTATTTTTTACTATGGACGTAAAGACAACTTCATATTCTTTCAGTTGATACCAAAATTATTACGGGTTCCGTGGGTTCCGGGTTTTGTAATATTGAATTTTGACTGCAATATGAAAATATACCCAACTTTGATCCTAATTTAAAAACAACATTCTAATCATAAAGTTATTTTTTTTACTATGAACGTAAAGACAACTTCATACTATTTCAGTAAGAACCAACATTATGAATTTATGTTGCGTAATAAATAAGTTACGAAGGGTTCCGTGGGTTCCGGGTTTTCCTTATCAGTATTAAGAAGGGTTCCGGGGAATAGACCTCCCCCTAATACTGTCCGTATCTTGTACATCTACCCTTATACAGTCCGTATCTTGTACACATCCGCTAATACAGTCCGTATCTAGCACATCTACGGTTATACAGTCCGTAACTTGCATATTTACCTAATACAGTCCGTATCTTGTACATCAACCTCAATACAGTCCGTATCTTGCACACCTACCTAATACAGTGCGTAACTTGCACATCTACACTAATACGGTCCGAAACTTGCACATCTACCCTAATACAGTACGTAACTTGCACATCTACGGTAATACCGTCCGAAACTTGGACATCTACCCTAATGCAGTCAGTATCTTGCACACCTACCTAATATAGTCCGAAACTTGTACATATACCCTAGTACAGTGCGTAACTTCCACATCTACACTGATACAGTCCGAAACTTGCAAATCTACCCTAATACAGTGCGTAACTTGCACATCTACACTAATACAATCCGAAACTTGCACATCTACGCTAATACAGTGCGTTACTAGCACATCTACCCTAATACAGTCCGTAACTTGCACATCTACACTAATACAGTCCGAAACTTGCACATCTACCCTAATACAGTACGTAACTTACACATCTACGCTTATACAGTCCGTATCTCGCACACCTACCTAACTTTTAAAAAGACCGCAACAGAAATATTATGTAAAATGACACCAGCTTCACTGCCAGTCAAAGCCCCTATCAATTCAGTAATATGTGCTCAAGCTAGTGTAGGCGTCAGCTCTGAATTATATGTAAAATGTAAAAAAAATACATTTGAGGAGACTTGAACGAGTTGCGATCCGAATATCCGACCTGGAAAGAATAAAATTTATGCAAACAAAAAGAGATAAAGATGCGCTCCAGGGACTGGAGCGGTAATTCCAAACAAGTGTTTGAAACTGGAAGTTTGATTGAATTAAATAAAACTAGAATAACGACAAGAAGGACTGACGTTCAGCATGATGCAGGAAGCATAAAACACTCTTCCGATGTTAAAAAAAGGATTTAGTTCTGGTTTTATAGGAATTTTTATGGAGCATAGATGAGTTGATGAAGACATTTAGAACACTGAGACTTTTAGTCTTGGTATAATCTGAAAGGATATGTTATTTATGAACCATTTTTTTCATAATTTGATAAACAACGGATTGATATCTGTTCAGCAATTTTTTGAAGTTTTGTATGAACAGGTATGAATATATATGTTCTGGACAAATAATTGTATTCGATGAATATGCCGATAGTTTTCTGTTTTGTATTATCTAATAAAATGGAACGTATGTTTTATGGATGATAAATATGGTTTCATGATCAAGCGGGACGCTTGTAGTCGGAGGCGTGGGTAATGTGACGAAAAAACCCTTGTACATATAGAAATCTATAACATCGGTGTATTTTGTTACGACGTTATACTTTTCTGTTGGTTGATAACTTTATAAATTACCTTTCATATATGAAAAGTCTAAGTATTCCTTATTGTTTATTAAGTTACATTTATAAACGTACAGAAAACGTAGTTAATAAACTGTCAGGCAGACGCTCATTGAATTTGATTAAGGATGCTAATGCAATGGAATCGCATAATCACGAACATCATTATGTGGTCGAACAACGCTAAGAATGCCCGATTGAAGTCATGTGACTAGGCCATGTGACTTATGCTATATAAGCAGCCGACCGCCAGTATTCTGGGTCAGTCTGGTGTTACAACTCGACGGAGAAGGCTCTGTAGGAAGACGTTGCTTAATTAATTTGTTAATTAAGTATTATTTGGTAATACAGACTGGGACTTTGAACCGAGTGTCACAAGTGAATGAGGGATTCTCAGAAGTGCATTTTAAACTCAGAGTTGCAGAACCCTCTGAAACGTGTGAACAGTGCTCCGGGTCGTAGACTGTTGGGTGCCATTGTTCGTCTCAGACAGGTGTTGGGACAGGTTTGGAACGTTGCTGCAGGACTAGTTTTATTTAGTTAAAACAGAGTCCTGAGCAAGTGTTTGAGACGTAAGTCTGATACTTTGGTGCAGCTTGGAGTTTCGAGTTTGGAGTGCTGCAAAACTAGTTTTATTTATTTAAAACAGAGTCCTGGGCATAGTGTTGTGATTATTCTTTTTAAACACGAATCATTTGGTCAATCATTTGTCATCCAATCATAAAGCAAAGTAGCTTGAGGAAAATTATTTCACCATTTATCTTAAATCAAACGGCAAGTATCCCAAGGAAAATTCTTATATATCATATGTATTAGTAATTGTGTGCGTAATCCGCTCGGTGCACGTTGCACAGTGAAGACAAATAAATGAATATGTATAAAAGCGCTAATTGAGCCACAGCGGTTCTCACGCATCACACGCACCGTGCAGATTTAGGACTGGATTAAGACTCAATGAAACAACAAGGCCTAAATGAATGTTGACAGCTCTACATAAGGTATTTATGAATAGTTGTTTTTGTCAAATCGATATACTTTAGCATATATAGACATTATCTGAACATATTCTTTTATATCTGGGTAAATTGTGAGCTAAGTTTGTTGGCAGTTTTCTTCGTCATGATCCATCAATGATTCGTCATGAATTTTCACTCTTGTGGGTAGTTTCGATAAATGGAAAAATGCATAAAAATTCAAGTCTCAGTCAAAATTTGACAGTAGAAGACAGAGATGGCACTTTTATCGTACAGACATTAGAAGACAAAAGACGGCATTGTTATCATACAGACAGCTGGACAGTAGCACGGTCAAGGAACTCTGTCACAACGTAGAGTGATTCGCGTCGACAGTGTGTCACAGATTCACGTCGACAGTAGTACTGTTTTTGTAAATTTTGACACAGTTTCTAGTCGATAGCGGGGACATCACCACGGATGTTGAATATGTTAAATATATCCAAACATATGAAGTATATTTTTACATAAAGGTGAATTTTATGTATTATTAGTGAAATGCTATCAAATTGAACATATGATTATGACTATTTCTTCAAGTTTGAAAGCAATTAAATTGCAGTTCTCTGTCATTGGAGCTTTTTTAATATATGTTAATAACTGACACAACTACCACACCAAATCACAAGCAGCATGATAAATAATAAATTTAGTCACTTTTATTGCTAAGTTTTGATAAGGCCAGAACATGCATTTATCCGTTTATATAAATTTCTAATTTTTGTAATGTCACAGGTTTGTGACGACAGGGTAACGGAGACGTGTCGATCCTTATTACATTGTCACGGATTCAGTGTCGACAGTTTTAACAGTGTAGAATAGTGCAACCCTATGCAAATACTGCCATTTACACTTCAGGGGTCGTATTCACCAACCATTCTTGAAAATATTCTTATGCTTGAAAATCCAAATTTAAACCTTAGAAATGTAGTTTTAATGACATATAGAATCATTGTGAGTGTTTATTTGACTACATAATATCATTAGGTGTCCTTACACAGGCCTGTAGCTACTCTGAGACCTCCCTGTTCTTCAGGCTAGGTATGAGCAAAATTGAGGCACAATATTTAATATCCTTGTTACATTTTAAAACTAAATAAATTATGATACTCAGATGAAGTATTGGTCAGGCAGCACACGATGCCTCAATTTATTTTGCTAGGGATGGAAAACTTTGATTTTATTATTGTTGCTGTTTTGACCCAGCATATTCTAGACTACACTAGACCATTGTCTGTAAGCTTACAATCAAAAGACTACAATTGACTAGAAGCTAGAAATTAGTCAGTACTTTAGAAAAGCTTCGTTCGAAAAGCATGTGGGGTTTGTTATACCAACGTGCCGACAGTATTGCATCCTCACTGGACATTATCCCATATAAACCACGAACTACGGGAAGACAATAACATCGTGCGCACGCTGGCAATTCTGAGGCTGTTACTGACTTCTTCCAAATAAATTAATTTTACCCGTTTCTAGTTAATATTTTACAACTCATTTAATTATTTCAAAGGTTTTCCGAAATACATGATGTTCTGAACGGGTGTTTGTTACTACCAGGTAACATAAGTAAGTAACACCAGAAATTGGATTTTTTTTCTCTCTGAAGAAATGTCTATTACAAGTATTTTCGACAAGAACTGGATCGTTTGAAAAATGCAGTATCTTTTGATGATATACCAACAAGTCTTATAGGCGTTTTAGATAAGTGCAGTTATGAATTGTATTATATATATATGTACACACACAGAAACTTGATCTTATGATTATAAATAGTCATAAGTGCATCTCTGTACTTTTTATAAATGAACAACTTGAATTTCAAGAGCCCTTAAATAGGATATACTATGTAAGTTCACATAGGGTCTTAAGTATGCTCCACCTTTGTTCATCGCTGTTCCCTCTTCATTCTGGAGAGGTTGTTGCTATTTATTTTCCTGATGGTGCTTGAAATGGACTTTTATCATTATATATCTTTTTTAAAAATAAATAAAACAAGAGCTGTCGGGCTATTTCGATGATGTTCTAAAACAACAGCTTTTTTCAGGAAATAACTACCAAATGGAAGACAAGTAAAACTAAGGGGTGGTAAAATTAAACTATAATAATTGCTTATCTATTAAAAATAAATTAGCAAAATAATCCACAAACACTATTTATTTTCATTATCAGCAGTTACGTTTTTCTGAAAACAACAAAGTGAATGACTGGTTCATATTGCTTAATATCAATTAATTCAGCAAAACATATAGGCCTATGCACTAACTTCACCTCAGAGGGCAGTATATCTGTATCAGTTCATCTAAATGGATCTATAGTTGAAATAATGTTGTACCAGCATGCACAGTTTATCACAGCTGGATATTCTTTCATGAAAATGAAGAAAATAAATCCCTTTGGGCGTGTCAATTTTGCCGCCAGGGTCATGGTTTTGAACAAATTTATGAGAGGACCACAAACTGACCCTATTTGTCAAACATCTAAGATTAAGGCCTTGTACTACAAACTTTAATCTGCTAAAAACAAAATTTCTAAGACTAAAAGGGAAACAATTCTGCCAAAATGCCATAAAGAGTTTTGTGTCTCTATGAGTTTCCTAGTGGATGATGAACACACCAGTGAGGTTTCATTCCTGTCCAATGACAGGATGATGAAATAGGTACCAAATCAAAAACTTTAACCTCTAAAAATCTCTTACCAAATTGTCTAATTCCAAAAGAGCCATAACTCTGTAAAAATGCAACCCAGAGTTATTGTTCTTATCTCTGTGCCTTCCATTGATGATACTGAACGCACATGTGAAGTTTCATTCATATCAAGTGAGTGGTTGCATAAATATCTTACCTTATAAAAAAATTATACTGAATACTGTATACTGGTCATACCTATTACTGAGAGTCTAAAACTTTGTCAACGATGAAAATAATGGCATCAAAAATAAACAGTAATAAAGTTATAAAAAAAATAACCGAATCAGCTATTTTGAAACTACGTCATTCTATTTTAAGATGGAACCTGTCATATTGACTAATTAAATTGAAAAAAAAAATCAACATAGATACGTTTCGAACTCGCGATATTTAGGTTGACAGTTCAAACTGTTACCGCTACGCTATCGGAACAGACAGTAGTACAACACACTTAATATTGATATCTAGTTTACTTTATAGTTTATGTAACAGATAATTCCGCTTTCATACTACCAACACCCGTAATATGGTATGTTCCATTTAAAAATAGAATTTCAATTTATACTTAAGCGTACTGAGTAATAAACAGTTGCCGATATTATATGTAAACAAATGCCGACGCTAACGGAAGTTGGAGCTTTACACATGTCATAGATATTGTTATTATACAGGCATTCGCGGTAATAGATATATCGCGGTATTAGGTATGCAAAGGATATATATAATACTTCAAATGAACATCAAACACACAAATACAAGATTTGTGTTTATATTTTTGTGCGTTGGTTGGGTGTTGTCGGTCAAAGTTACGATAAAGTATTTGGCTTTTCACATATGTAGATGTTGTGAACGACTGTATTTATTTTAAATCAAACCGTGCGCTATGCATGCGGTTGCACGAGTGACCGGAATATGTTCTGCCGTTGTGTGCACTCGTCACATGCCTATTGTAATTCCAGCTACTGGTGGTGGTGACCTTACACTGTTTACATGAATATATATACTGTTCTTGCTACGGTTTTGGAACATGCCTCATTTCATTTTTTGTCCAAAAGCACATGTAGAAGTTAGAAATTATTTGGCTAGTAGAAAATTCCATGTACATCTAACCGGTTTAGTTGTTGATCTGGAACGATTTCATCGGCTTAGGAAAGAGGTCAACATCAACTGACGGTCATGACATTCTATGTAAAATGGAATATTCTATTTTGAAAAATCTGATCGATTTTATTGACTGCGAAAATAGGACATGTCATCAATGATAGGCGTACATCCAGATCACATCTTCGACAGAAGATATGTCTAGTCTTGCAATAAGTGTCGACTAGAAGCTGTGACCCTGTAGGGAAGAATCCGTGACATTTAAATCATCATCGACACAAACCTGTGACACATGGCGCTTTTTTCAAACAGTATTTCTCACTTAGTATAAGTAAAATGTCAATTATAACCCTTTTTAAACAAAATTACTTATACAACAGTTGTCAATGGTATTCTGAACTGATTAATGTTTTCATTAACAATTTCACTTCTACTTTCGTTTTACATACATACTCAGCGAGGATTTGTTAATTCATGCGTTTTAAACCTCTACTAATCACACATGATAAATTGGAGCTTTGAAAATGCCAATTAATATTAGGTGAAAATCAATCATGTAAAAAATTTTTTAACTTATAGATGTGTCCAGTAATTAATTGACTATAGACATCAAAATATGCCGTGTTTTCCCGCATCAGATCGACATGAATCTGTGACAAACTGTTGACACGAATCACTCCACGTTGTGACAGAGTTCCCTGACCGTCAGTAAAAGACAGAGATGGCACTTTTATCGTAAAGAAAGTAGAAGACAGAGATTGCACTATTGGGTACAGTAAACGTGCCAAAAATGGATAAAAAAATATGTACCTGTAAATTTTTGTCTAAACAACTATGATAGGCCTAATAAAAATGAAAAAAAACAAACTGTCATTGACATTTCCTTTCGAACTTCAAGGAAACAAAAGGTGAATATAAAACATCCGCACAGTATGATCATTGATTGTGGAATCGTTTTATCACCCATTCTGTTGATACTGGAGATTTTAATTATATTAAACCGAAAGTAGATTTTTGCGTTGCATATCTCCATTACGAAACAAGGTATATACTTCTTCTTTTTACTTCTGTGCAGGGCTCCTCTGGAGCATAATCGCACATTGTGAAATATATGTACACGTGAGAGAGGGTCTAGTGTTCAGTTAAAAACAGGTTAAAAACATCATTCATCTGTTCACTCCGTCTTTGCAACCATCTTAGCCTAGAATGCTTGAATGGATGGTGTGTTGACAAGGCTGACTGGGAGGGAGTTCCATACTTTTGAGTTTTACAACAAATTGCATAACACTTGATTTTGTTAATTAAATAATCTTGACATGAGATTACTGGCCTGTCTCAGTACCATTTGCAGATCACATTTTAAATAAGTGACATTTTTGAGATACCATTTCAAAAACTTTGTTATCAATCAAATGACATTGTAAACTTGAAAACTTCATTTTTTGGCAAGACAGTCTAAGACCTCTTTGGATGTTATTTCAATACGTATGTCTCTCCGTCCCTCCCTCCGTACGCCTGTCTTCACCTTTACAAGTAATGAAAATTGGGTGAAATTTGATGTACTGCAGTGGCGTTTTCAGGGTGGCAGATATTACAGGATTACCTGTTGGTCATGTCCCTATACCTGTGGCTGGTTATTTTTGAAGTGTAATGGACGAAAATTATGAAATTCTGGTAGAAGCAACTGGTAAATCAGTGCCTAGTTTCCACCCCTTGGCCTGCTTTCAATAAAGAGGGCGCATATGTTGTCATTCCTGCGAACTGTCTTATTACGCATCACAACATAAAGGCCAAACTTTCAAAATTACTTCAGGAAATTACTAAGGGCTCTGCAATGAACTTTTCATTGGCATAATGTCTACAAGTGCCATACATAGTGTTGTTTTTAGTTATTGCTGCTTTTTTTTATTGTTGAAACAATATTTTTTATGTATGTATTGTTCTAGTAATTTTGTTGTAGTCAAGTATTTGACTTTTTCATGACTGTTAGTTTGTGTGGGTAGAAACCTAACTTTCTATGTTAAAGATTGATGTTTCGACTTCGATGTATAGCTGCCCTGTTTGAGCAGCATTGATAACATAAATATCATTTGTCTATCCAGTGAACTAGTATTTTAGTCCCAGAATACTGTTTAACATCATAGTAATATATAATTTTGTATTCATGAATTTTATATTTAGGTACAGTAGTGTGAGAAGAAGAGTTTATTCTTGCTCTTGCAGTTACGCATTGTAATAAGTATATTGGTGTCAGCAAATATCTTTACATTATGCGTGTTTACTTAATTCTTATTTAGCCATTTGACAAAAATACGACGTAGAATCGAAATGACAACGATATAGTTTGTCAATGATATTCGTCATGAATTTATCTATAGGAGAATCTAAGATCTGTTTCCTGTTTACTTTGTCCCAAAAATAAATTGTCTGCTTTGAAATATACTGATTAGTCTAACCCTCAACCTTTTTACAATGGATTTCTCCAACAAGGAGAAATAATTTGTGATGCTCCCTAATCATATAAAGCTACCATTTGGGAAAACTTTTCCCAGGTATTGAAAAAATGACGTTCTTGAAATTGACCATACTTGATATGCAAAGGGCATGTTTGAATGCAAAGCATGTCGAAAGGCTCCTTTTTATAAAGAAAAACCTGAAGAAGCCCATTAGTTGTCATTAGTTGATACTAGTTGATGTAATTCCAGTTTAGTTATATTCACTGTTAAATTTTTGATTTCATTAAAAAAAATGTTCATGAAGATATTTGACAGTTGATACACGTTTTAGTTATGTTGTTCTCTGTTTACAACAATAATAATAATAAAGATACTTTTAAGTTGCATATGAGTATACACCTTATTAAACAATCATGGTGATTGCATAAGATACAATTTTAAACTCAGTATCATGATGTGCATTGCCTTTTATTTTCACAGTTAATATGTATCATGGTACGCATCGTTCTGATAATGAAGTATCACTATACACATTGCAGATGAAAATATTGCCAATGCACAGCCCTAATAATTCGGTCAGATCTGGTTTTACATCACTACACAGTTGAATTTCATTCTTTTTTTATATAAAATAATGTCAAAGATTTCCATGGTTAAAAAAAAGTCATGAAGAAAAGTTTTTAAATGAAGTACATGTAATGTATTTTTCATGCTAGAAGTGTATATGCACATAACAAAGAACTCAAATCCTCATAAAAACATTCATCTGTAAAAGTAACTTTTTTAACATCAGTGATGTCTTATTGCAGTATATGATATGCCAGCTTTTGCTCTTATCATCTGCAGCAAGAAATCAAAGCCCCAATGAACCATTTTAAAAAATATTTCAAACTGATTTACAGAGTACTCAATTCTTTAGTGCTAAAATCGTGTTAACGTCACTAATAAATTGGCACAACTGTGTAATGAGAGGTAAATGTCTTAATTGTGGCTCTCTTATGATCAGAAATCACTCTTATTTAACATGGTCTCTTATGTCACAGGTGAGTGATGAAGGAGAATCATGAACCTCTTGTTTTGCATTTATATATATGCAAACTTTATTTTGTATACTTCTTTGTTTTAAACTTCTTTATTTTATCTTGATTGTGAACCAAATTCTTGTTGGCAAATCATGCACGATATCTTTCTGGGTGAACAAGTACTAAGAATATGTGGATAAAGTGTCTTGCTTATAGCTGTGGCAGAGAATCTAACCCATGACCCTCCAATCCTGAGTCCGATGCTCTACCATTGGGCCACATGCTCCACTTTTGTATACAGGTAGCTATGCCAACATATATATGATAAGTGTCATATATATGAAAAATTACATTACCCATTGACAAAAAGCATAATGATTGCTACAGAAAATGGTGTTTTGTTATTAATATTATATATTCAGTGACAATACCCATGTAGCATTAAAGGGCTTTCTTAAATATATTGATACAATTTTTAAAAAAATGTATATTTGTGTATTTATTAGGTATGAAGTAAAATAAAGGAATGTTTTTGCAGGCCATAATCGGTATTTTATTTGTGGAGGAAGAATAAGTTTACCTGACTACAGTGCTGCCTTATCTTACTGAATAATGAAGATCTAAATGGATCAAACTACAATGTCTACAAAAGGAATGATTCTTATTCTGTTAGTTTTGGTAAGTTAATGCCGCGTTACTATATCATTTATTGGAAAAAAAATATTTAGGTGTATATATCTAAGGATAGAAGTTTACGTTAGATGATGCATTTGTGAATTTTTTTGAAAATCTTTCTGCTTTCCTGTAACAAATGGCTAACAGTATATCAAAAAAATTACTGACGCAAATATGTTTCAGTCTGAGCAATAGAAGTAGGTTGAACATATACGTTGATCACACAGTTCACTGATCACACAAAAGAAATATACTTCTCTGCTATTAGTAATGGATTACTGCACATTTACTTTTTTAGGCCTATCGGCTCACACAATATGCAGACATCGGATTATGAATTAAATTAGTCCCATGAATAAATTTATTGATAACTCCAATGGAACAGCTAAATTAAAAATTTGATCATGTATTATTTTAAGAGTTGAGATGCCTTTGGTTATGTGACTGACACCAAACTGAGTGGACTTAACATTGAGTGAACGCTGAATAAACGAAGCAAACATGAGCCTAGTATAAATAAAGAGTATAGAGTGCTGAGATATACAGTACGCAGATATTAGTTTACATCATTAGTGAGCGAATACTTGTATTAATTCTGTGAGCCTGTGAAATTAATAACACTTAATTAAGTGCATGCAAGCGGAGTTTAGTTAAGTAATATTTTATTGCATCTATTATAAACTATTACATGAATAATAACTACAAGTTTTTATAACATTAGCAACAGCCGCCCTAAATTTAACCACTTAATCATCCATATTTATGATATAAAATTTTGGATTCCATTTAAATGCAATAACTATGTACTTTGGAATCTGTATTTAGCTGACAAAGTATCACAAAAGTAGTTTGTTCATCTATATAATATTATATGTACCTGATATACACCACAGAATGCATTAAGAACATTACTGCTGCTCTATCTTCACGTGCACATACTTGTTTATTTGTGTTAAACACATTTATGCAATATTCTTAAGAGAAGGCACGTAATAATCTACCGTATTCCCCCCAAAAAAAACAGCCAGTCAATTATGTTTAAAAAAATGTTTTGTCATTAAAACGAGCCCTGAATGTTATGTGTTATTGCTTGGGAAACATTTGTTAAATGCTGTTTTTTTTTAAAAAAACACTTTTATCCAAATAAACGCCTTTGCCACCCCCATTTTGAAAAATGCATCATCCCAGAGGCATTTATTTTGAGGAGTACTGTATTTAATACTGTTTTCCAATACATTTACTTAGAATTCTGTATGGAACACATTAATACTGTATTTAATATTATTTTCCAATTCATTTACTGGGAATTCTGTATGGAACACATTAATACTGTATTTAATACTATTGTCCAATACATTGACTTAGAATTCTGTATGGGACACATTAATACTGTATTTGTCAGCATGTACTTTGAAATGTGACATTAAGTATGTATTTATCAGTATAATTATAGTGTAATGTAGAAATCACTATACATGATTGTATTAAATACAATATGCATATACTAAATAATCTTAATTAACAGATAAATACCATAGCCATATTTATGTTCTTTATAATCTGTATTGTCTATTGACATTTATTCCACTTTAATAATGCAAAACTAAAGTATTGTTATTTAATAAGCTTATTTTGAACTCTATTTATAACTGTACTGTCTTTAACTTCTATTTTCAGGAGTTTAAATTAGGAGTCTATACCTTTCCGACTCAGAACCAGAGCCTACAGCTGGAACGATGTGGTTGGGATGTAAAAATGTTTGCTGACTGCCCCCTCCTCCCTTCAAACAATGCCACTTGGACGTGTCTTGCCGACTTAAAGGCTTGTGATGATGGCTTGGAGTACCATTTTGCACGAGGTTACGGCAAGGAGGAATACAAATTTGTTGAAGCATGCAGAAAGAGCAGAAATTGTATAATAGGTAGGTTATTGTTTATATAGGTTTTGATCATTTATTATTTGAGAGTTCTTATTGCAATCATCAGATCAGTTGCAACGATGAAGCAATCAACATTTCAACCTTATATGCATTTTATTTTTGTTCCATTTTCGTCTGGAAATTTTCTCATACTAAATTATTTCTCTCAAAATGTTACTACCTGAGATACGACCTTTGACGTATAATGATTTTTGTTGACAATTGGGGACTATCATCGCTGTAAAAACTTCATTTCTGATGGGATACGGATGTTTATGTATGAAACAGACATAAAACCTGTCAAAAGTTAAATAAATTATTTTATTTTCAAAGCAAACTGGGGGAATTAAAGAGAAGAAGACATGGTGTAGCACTGTCACTTGTATTGCTGTTATAACATATATTTTACAGTAAAGATCTGCACAAAGTGATCTGTCAAACATCGTGTCATAATATAAAGATCTGCAGCAGGTGATATCATGGAGGTTTAATTCGCATGAAGCACCCTTATCATGCAATGGCTATCTGTGAATATACAAACTCAAATATAGTACATCCTTATTAAAAAGCCCAACATCTGACAGAAATTTTTTCCACATTTCTTCATAAACCACATTATCAACCACATTCAAAATTTTAAAGTACCATATAAACCTCATGTTTTCTTTTCGTGTTCTTGACTTTGAACTCCTTTGGGTGGATCTTATGAAAATATGTGTAAACAACGTAACTATTCGGCAAATGCTGTGACCTCGAGAGGGCCAACACATGTATCACTTATATACCGACTGTATCACATGAGGTAGCTTGTGCTCTATATCCTTGAAGCCGTTCTTAAAAAAATGTGTTTGCCGTGTTCCTTCTTACTCACTCAAAATTGCAGCTACCCAAGGTTCTTTATTGACTTCCAAATGTGTTTTTTTATGGTTTCTGTCAATATTTGTTTAAAAATGACTATATATATGAAATCGCAATCTGACCCCAAAAAAAAATTGTTAACTACCTACTTACCTACATGAAAAGTACTGGGTCGGAGCACAGCAAACAAACATTTTTTAAAGGATGACCTGACTGACGTTACATTGTTCATTTGCTTCATTTGTATTTAGATACATATCTAACTACATGTAAGCATACACATTAATAATTAACTTAGGCTTGTCACATGTTTTGTTCACAGGAAAAAATATAGTGATATGTTGATGTCATTAGGCAGCAATATAGCAGAAACAACCTATACAAATCTTGTTACTGTTAGTTCAACTTATCAGAACTTTAGTATGAATTTCAAGTAACAAACTAACTTCTGTAAAGTCAGCGTAATCGAATTGATCAAAATCATATTATGAGTTAACATAACCTTTTTGAACTAAGTGTTTTCTGGTTAGTCAGTTTACTTGAGCCACATTGTTTTAGGTTATCTTCTGGTTTATTAGAATAGTTTGACCTCTTATTTCATGTTGTTTTCTGGTTTATAAGAATAGTTGGACTCCTTTGTTTCATGTTGTTTTCTGTTTTATAAGAAAAGTTTGACTCCTTTGTTTCATGTTGTTTTCTGGTTTATAAGAATAGTTGGACTCCTTTGTTTCATGTTGTTTTCTGTTTTATAAGAAGAGTTTGACCCCTTTGTTTCATGTTGTTTTCTGGTTTATAAGAATAGTTTGACTCCTTTGTTTCATGTTGTTTACTGTTTTATAAGAATAGCTTGACTCCTTTGTTTCATGTTGTTTTCTGATTTTTTTAGGAATAGTTTGATAACTTTGTTTCACGTTGTTTTCTGGTTTAAAAGAATAGTTTGACTCCTTTGTTTAATGTTGTTTTCTGTTTTACAAGAATAGTTCAGCTTCTTCGTTTTAGGTTGTTTTCTGGTTTATTAGAATAGTTTGACTCCTTTGTTTTATGTTGTTTTCTGTTTTATAAGAATAGTTTGACTCCTTTGTTTCATGTTGTTTTCTGGTTTATGAGAATAGTTTGACCCTTTTGTTTCATCTTGTTTTCTGGTTTATGAGAATAGTTTGACCCCTTTGTTTCATGTTGTTTTCTGGTTTATAAGTATAGTGTGACCCCTTTGTTTCATATTGTTTTCTGTTTTATAAGAATAGTTGAGCTTCTTCGTTTTAGTATGTTTTCTGGTTTATAAAAATAGTTTGACTCCTTTGTTTCATGTTGTGTTCTGGTTTATAAGAATAGTTTGACTCGTTTGTTGATTGTTGTTTTCTGGTTTAAAAGAATAGTTTGACTCCTTTGTTTAATGTTGTTAATAGTTGAGCTTCTTCGTTTTAGGTTGTTTTCTGGTTAATAAGAATAGTTTGACTCCTTTGTTTAATGTTGTTTTCTGGTTTAAAAGAATAGTTTGACTCCTTTGTTTCATGTTGTTTTTTGTTTTATAAGAATAGTTTGACCCCTTTGTTTCATGTTGTTTTCTGGTTTATAAGAATAGTTTGACTCCTTTGTTGATTGTTGTTTTCTGGTTTAAAAGAATAGTTTGACTCCTTTGTTTAATGTTGTTAATAGTTGAGCTTCTTCGTTTTAGGTTGTTTTCTGGTTAATAAGAATAGTTTGACTCCTTTGTTTAATGTTGTTTTCTGGTTTAAAAGAATAGTTTGACTCCTTTGTTTCATGTTGTTTTTTGTTTTATAAGAATAGTTTGACCCCTTTGTTTCATGTTGTTTTCTGGTTTATAAGAATAGTTTGACACCTTTGTTTCATGTTGTTTTCTGTTTTATAAGAATAGTTTGACCCCTTTGTTTCATGTTTTTTTCTGGTTTATAAGAATAGGTTGACTCCTTTTTCTGGTTAATAAGAATAGTTTGACTCTTTTGTTTTATGTTGTTTTCTGTTTCATAAGAATAGTTTGACCCCTTTGTTTCATGTTGTTTTCTGGTTTATGAGAATAGTTTGACCCCTTTGTTTCATGTTGTTTTCTGGTTTATGAGAATAGTTTGACCCCTTTGTTTCATGTTGTTTTCTGGTTTATAAGAATAGTTTGAATCCTTTGTTTCATGTTGTTTTTTTTGTTTATCAGAATAGTTTGACCCCTTTGTTTCATGTTGGTTTATAAGAATAGTTTGACCCCTTTGTTTCATGTTGTTTTCTATTTGATAAGAATAGATTGAATCATTTGTTTCATGTTGTTTTCTGGTTTATAAGAAAAGTTTGACACCTTTGTTTCATGTTGTTTTCTTGTTTTTAAGAATAGTTTGACCCCTTTGTTTCAAGTTTTTTTCTGGTTTATAAGAATAGTTTGACTCCTTTGTTTTATGTTGTTTTCTGGTTTATAATAGTTTGACTCCTTTGTTTCATGTTGTTTTCTGGTTTATAAGAATAGTTTGACTCCTTTGTTTCATGTTGTTTTCTGGTTTATGAGAATAGTTTGACCCCTTTGTTTCATGTTGTTTTCTGTTTGATAAGAATAGTTTGACCCCTTTGTTTCATGTTGTTTTCTGGTTTATAAGAATAGTTTGACTCCTTTGTTTCATGTTGTTTTCTGGTTTATGAGAATAGTTTGACCCCTTTGTTTCATGTTGTTTTCTGTTTTATAAGAATAGTTTGACTCCTTTGTTTCATGTTGTTTTCTGGTTTATAAGAATAGTTTGACTCTTTTGTTTCATGTTGTTTTCTGGTTTATAAGAATAGTTTGACCCCTTTGTTTAATGTTTTTTTCTGGTTTATAAGAACAGTTTGACTCCTTTGTTTTATGTTGTTTCCTGGTTTATAATAGTTTGACTCCTTTGTTTCATGTTGTTTTCTGGTTTATAAGAATAGTTTGACCCTTTTGTTTCATGTTGTTTTCTGGTTTATAAGAATAGTTTGACTCCTTTGTTTCATGTTATTTTCCGTTTTATAACAATAGTTTGTCCCCTTTGTTTCATGTTTTTTCTGGTTTATAAGAATAGTTTGACTCCTTTGTTTTATGTTGTTTTCTGGTTTATAATAGTTTGGCTCCTTTGTTTCATGTTGTTTTCTGGTTTATAAGAATAGTTTGACCTTTTTGTTTCATGTTGTTTTCTGGTTTATGAGAATAGTTTGACCCCTTTGTTTCATGTTTTCTGGTTTATAAGAATAGTTTGACCCCTTTGTTTCATATTGTTTTCTGTTTTATAAGAATAGTTGAGCTTCATCGTTTTAGTATGTTTTCTGGTTTATAAGAATAGTTTGACTCCTTTGTTTCATGTTGTTTTCTGGTTTATAAGAATAGTTGAGCTTCTTCGTTTTTGGTTGCTTTCTGGTTCTTAAGAATAGTTTGACACCTTTGTTTAATGTTGTTTTCTGGTTCATAAGATAGTTTGACCCCTTTGTTTCATGTTGTTTTCTGGTTTATAAGAATAGTATGATCCCTTTGTTTCATGTTGTTTTCTGGTTCATAAGATAGTTTGACGCCTTTGTTTCATGTTGTTTTCTGGTTTATAAGAATAGTTTGACCCCTTTGTTTCATGTTGTTTTCTGGTTTATAAGAATAGTTGAGCTTCTTCGTTTTTAGTTGCTTTCTGGTTCATAAGAATAGTTTGACACCTTTGTTTAATGTTGTTTTCTGGTTCATAAGATAGTTTGACCCCTTTGTTTCATGTTGTTTTCTGGTTTATAAGAATAGTATGATCCCTTTGTTTCATGTTGTTTTCTGGTTCATAAGATAGTTGACCCCTTTGTTTCATGTTGTTTTCTGGTTTATAAGAAAAGTATGATCCCTTTGTTTCATGTTGTTTTCTGGTTCATAAGATAGTTTGACGCCTTTGTTTCATGTTGTTTTCTGGTTTATAAGAATAGATTGACCCCTTGGTTTCATATTGTTTTCTGTTTTTTTATGAATAGTTTGACCCCTTTGTTTCATTTTGTTTTCTGGTTTATAAGAATAGTTGAGCTTCTTCGTTTTAGGTTGTTTTCTGGTTTATAAATTTGGTTTAGCTACTTCATTTCGAATAGAATGACTGTCGATCGTTGGAGAGGGGTAGGAATCCTCTGAATGGTTGTCATGTTCATTTTATCTTTTTTTTAGTCATCTTTATTATTGTTGTTAAATGACCAACCCCTGAGCAGTCCCAGGGAGCCATATGAGTTATGGCATTCACCCGCAAGAATAGGATCACTGTGGCTCATGCATGTCATAAGAAGCGACAATTTGAGTAATACGATAGAACTTACTGAAACTCTACAGTTTTGCAGGCATTAAGGTTCTAGGTTCATTCTGCATATTCTTTTGTTGTTGTTTTTTTTATCTGTATGTTAATTTGTTGTTTTTTTGACATGTAGAGCGAACTTTGAATCTTCCTTCATGTTGGTGTGGATTAACCTATAACGTGTTCGTACGCTGTTAAACCCCATTCATTCATTCGTTTTAGGTTGTTTTCTGGTTTATAAGAATAGCCGAGCTACTTTGTTAGTTCAACTGGCTAAAGGCCAGAAGTGCTTATACGATGGCGCGTTGTCCGTCGTCCGTCGTCCGTCGTCTGTCGTCTGTTAGCAGCACTCTCTCTGAAACCACTAGGCCAATTAAACTGAAACTTCACATGAATGTTTCTGTTGCATAGGAGACTATACAGAAGAATTTTTTCGATCTGAAATTCAAGACGGCCGCCGTTACTAAAAATAGTCCAAAACTTAAAAAATCTTCTTCTCATGAACGGCCAAACAGATTTTCAAAATGTTTATGTAGTTATGATGACCAACTATAGTTTTGTTAGATTTGTTTAAATGGTGTCCCTAGGGTTAAATATGACCTCGCCCCAAGGGTTCAAATACGGGACACATGTCATTATAATATTTATTTATTTATTTTTTAAATGGAAATGATTTTGCCTATATCTTCACAGAAGCATTGTTCGGTGAAGGAGGTTCAGATTTGTAAAAATGACTGAGTTCCACTGTCTTAAGGGGTCAGGAGGGGCCCCAAAAGGGTAAAAATTGGGAATGACTAAAATCGTTTTCTTAAGAACCGGTATGTCAGATTTTTTCATATCAAGTATAAAATATCACTATGTGTAAGGGTTTGATTGCAGATAAGAATTTAGGGGCTAAAATTTATAGGGCCCTGTAAGGGGACTAAGAATTTTACATATGGATACTATGGGAAAACAGAAAATTCTCTTTTTCTTTCATCTTTTCTTAAACAACTAGGCCAATTAAACTGAAACTTCACATGGATGTTTCTATTGCATAGGAGACTATACAGAACATTTTTTTTTCAATCTGAAATTCAAGATGGCCGCTGTACTAAAAAAAGTCCAACATTTAAAAAATCATCTTCTCATAAACGGCCCAACAGATTTTCGAAATGTTTATGTAGTAATGATGACCAATTATAGTTTTGTTAGATTTGTTCAAATGGTGTCCCTAAGGTTAAATATGACCCCACCCCAATGGTTCAATTAGGGGACACATGTCATTATAATATTTATTTTTTTATTTATTTTTAAATGAAAATGATTTTGGTCAGTCGGTATGTCAGATTTGTTTATATTTGGCATAAAATATCCCTATGTGTAGGGGTTTGATTGCAGATTTATAAAATTTATAGGGACCCTGTAAGGGAAAATTATCTTTTTCTTTCATCTATTCTGAAACCACTAGGCAAGTTAAACTGAAACTTCACATGGATGTTTCCATTGCATAGGAAAATATACAGAAGATTTTTTTTGTACAATCTGAAATTCAAGATGGCCACCGTTACTAAAAATAGTCCAAAACTTAAAAAATCTTCTTCTCATGAACAGATTTTTAAAATGTTTATGTAGTAATGATGACCAACTATAGTTTTGATAAATTTGTTCAAATGGTGTCCCTAGGGTTAAAAATGCCCCCGCCCCAATGTTTCTATTGCATAGGAGAATTACAAAAAGTGCTATGGCCACTATAAGTAAGTAGAGCGTCCTCAGGCCCTCTTGGGCCTCTTGTTTTAGGTTGTTTTCTGGTTAATAAGATTAGTTGAACCCCTTTGTTTCAGGTTGTTTACTGGATTATAAGTTTAGTTGAGCTACTTTGTTTCATTTTGTTTACTGGATTATCAGTTTAGTTGAGCTACTTTTTAGGTCACCTGAGCCGAAGGCTCATAGGTGAGCTTTTGTGATCGCCTGGTGTTCGTTGTCTGTCGTCCGTCGGCCGTCGTCTGTAGTCCATCGTAAACTTTTAGTTTCTAACAACTTCTCCTCTGAAACCACTTAGCCAATTTTGATATAACTTCAAAGAAATGTTCCTTGAGTGACCTTCTACCAAATTTGTTGAAGCCATCTTGATTCGTCAAAAAACATGGCCGCCAGGGGGCAGGGTTAGTTTACTATATCAGCTATAGTAAAAACTTAAAAAATCTTCTTGTCAAAAATTACTGGCTAGATTTTAAAATAATTTCAAAGAAATGTTCCTTGGGTGACCCTCTACCAAGTTTGTTCAAGCCATCTTGATTCGTCAAAAAACATGGCCGCCAGGGGGCGGAACAAATTTGATTAGTAAAAATTTAAAAAATCTTCTTGTCAAAAAGTACTGGCTAGATTTTAAAATAATATCACAGAAATGTTCCTTGGGTGACCCTCTACCAAGTTTGTTCAAGCCATCTTGATTCGTCAAAAAACATGGGCGCCAGGGGGCGGGGCAAATTTGATTAGTAAAAATTTAAAAAATCTTCTCGTCAGAAACTACAGGCTCGATTTTTAAATAATTACACAGAAATGTTCCTTGGAGGACCCTTTGCCAAGTTTATTCAAACCGTAGTGATTCGTCAAAAAACATGGCGGCCAGGTGGTGGGGTTAATTTACTATTTAAGCTATAGTAAAAACTTAAAAAATCTTCTTGTCAGAAACTACTGGCTCAATTTTAAAATAATTTCAAAGAAATGTTTCTTGGGTGACTGTTTACTAAGTTTGTTCAAGCCATCTTTATTCGTCAAATAACATGGCCGCCAGGGGGCAGGGCAAGTTAAATTAGTAAAAACTAAAAAAATCTTCTTGTCAGAAACTACTAGCTCGATTTTAAAATAATTTCACTGAAATGTTCCCTAGAGGACCATTCACCAAGTTTGTTCAAACTGTAGTGATTCGTCAAAAAACATGGCGGCCAAGGATTGGGGTTAGTTTACTATATAAGCTCTAGTAAAAACTTAAAAAAAATCTTCTTGTCAGAAACTACTGGCTCGATTTTGAAATGATTTCACAGAAATGTTCCTTGGGTGATCCTCTACCAAGTTTGTTCAACCCATCTTGATTCGTCAAAAAACATGGCCGCCAGGCGGCGGGGTTAAATTGATTAGTAAAAATATAAAAAATCTTCTTGTCAGAAACTACAGGCTCGATTTTTAAATAATTTCACAGAAACGTTCCTTGGAGGACCCTTCGCCAAGTTTGTTCAAATCGTAGTGATTCGTCAAAATACATGACGGCCAGGGGGTGGGGTTAGTTTACTTTAATTATAAGCTATAGTAAAAATTTAAAAAATCTTCTTGTCAGAAACTACTGGCTCAATTTTAAAATAATTTCACAGAAATGTTCCTTGGGTGATCCTCTACCAAGTTTGCTCAAGCCGTAGTGATTCGTCAAAAACATAGCGGCCAGGGGGTGGGGTTAGATTACGAAATAAGCAAAAATCTTCTTGTCAGAAACCACGGGGCCAATTTTAATATAACTTCACAGAAATGTTCCTTGGGTAACCCTCTACCAAGTTTGTTCAAGTCATCTTGATTCGTCAAAAAACATGGCCACCAGGGGGCGGGGCAAGTTTAATTAGTAAAAATTTCAAAAATCTTCTTGTCAGAAACTACTAGCTCGATTTTAAAATAATTTCCAAGAAATGTTCCGGGGGTGACCCTCTACCAAGTTTGGTCCAACCGCAGTGATTCGTCAAAAAACATGGCGGCCAGGGGTGGGGTTAGTTTACTATATAAGCTATAGTAAAAACTGAAAAAAAAATCTTCTTGTCAGAAACTACAGGGTCAATTTTTAAATAATTTCAAAGAAATGTTCCTTAGAGGACCCTTCGCCAAGTTTGTTCAAACCGTAGTGATTCGTCAAAAAACATGACGGCCAGGGGGTGGGGTTAGTTTACTATAATTATAAGCTATAGTAAAAATTTAAAAAGATCTTCTTGTCAGAAACTACTGGCTCGATTTTAAAATAATTTCACAGAAATGTTCCTTGGGTGACCCTCTACCAAGTTTGCTCAAATCGTAGTGATTCGTCAAAAAACTAGCGGCCAGCGGGTGGGGTTAGATTACTATAAAAGCAATAGTAAAAATTAAAAAATCTTCTTGTCAGAAACCACACGGTTAATTTAAATATAACTTCACAGAAATGTTCTTTGGGTGACCCTCTACCAAGTTTGTTCAAGCCATCTTGATTCGTCAAAAAACATGGCCGCCAGGGGGCGGGGCAAGTTTAATTAGAAAAAACTTCAAAAATCTTCTTGTCAGAAACTACTAGCTCGATTTTAAAATAATTTTCCAGAAATGTTCCTTGGGTAACCCTTTACCAAGTTTGTTCAAACCGTAGTGATTCGTCAAAAAACATGGCGGCCATGGGTTGGGGTTAGATTACTATATAAGCTATAGTAAAAATTGAAAAAATCTTCTTGTCAGAAACCACGGGACCAAGTTTAATATAACTTCACAGATATGTTCCTTCAATGACCCTCTACCAAGTTTGTTCAAGCCATCTTGATTCGTCAAAAAACATGGCCGCCAGGGGGCAGGGCAAGTTCAATTAGTTAAAACTTAAAAAATCTTCTCGTCAGAAACTACTAGCTCGATTTTAAAATAATTTTCCAGAAATGTTCCTTGGGTGACCCTCTACCAAGTTTGTTCAAACCGTAGTGATTCGTCAAGAAAATGGCGGCCAGGGGGTGGGGTTAGATTACTATATCAGCTATAGTAAAAATTGAAAAAATCTTCTAGTCAGAAACCACGGGACCAATTTTAATATAGCTTCACAGATATGTTCCTTGGGTGACCCTCTACCAAGTTTGTTCAAGCCATCTTGATTCGTCAAAAAACATGGCCGCCAGGGGGCAGGGCATGTTTAATTAGTTAAAACTTAAAAAAATCTTCTTGTCAGCAACTACTGGCTCGATTTTAAAAAAAAATCACAGAAATGTTCCTTGGAGGACCCTTCACCAAGTTTGTTCAAACCGTTGTGATTTGTTAAAAAACATGACCGCCACAGTGATGTGCTAGTTATATATATAGGATGCTATAGTAAAAACTTCAAAAGCCTTCTTGTCAGAGTCTACTGACCTGATTTCGATGTAGTTTCACTGACATTTACCATGGTTGAACCTCTACCAAGTTTGAACTCTTCTACGCATCTGTTACATCTTCAAATAAAAATTCTAAATATTCGCCCATCTCGTTTTTTCTGGAATTTATATATATTATATAATCTACTTAAGTTGGGTGACTCGAGGTCAGTCAGGTAAGCTATATAGGGCCATCTTGGCCCTTTTGTTTTAGGTTGTTTTCTGGTTGATAAGTTAAGTTGGACCCCTTTGTTTCAGGTAGTTTTCTGTTTTATAAGTTTGGTTGGACCCCTTTCTTTCAGGTTGTTTTCTTGTTTACAAGTTTAGTTGAGCTTCTTTGTTTCAGGCTGTTTTCTGGTTTATAAGAATAGTTGAGCTTCTTTGCTTCAGGTTGTTTTCTATATTATAAGTTTAGTGGAGCTACTTTGTTTTAGATTGTTTTCTAGTTTATATGTTTAGTTAGACCCCAGTTTTCAAGTTGTTTTCTGGTTTTTAAGAATAGTTGAGCTACTTTGTTTCAGGTTGTTTTCTGGTCTATAAGAATAGTTGAGCTACTTTGTTTCAGGTTTTGTCTGGTTGATAAGTTTTGTTGAGCTTCTTTGTTTCAGGTTGTTTCCTGGTTTATAAGTTTAGTTGGACCCCTTTGTTTCAGGTTGTTTTTTGGTTTATATGTTTAGTTGGACCCCTTTGTTTCAGGTTGTTTTCTGGTTTATAATAATAGTTGAGCTACTTTGTTTCAAAGTTTTCTAGTAGATAAGAATAGTTGAGCTTCTTTGTTTCAGGTTGCTTTCTGGATTATTAGTTTAGTTGAGCTACTTTGTTTTAGATTTTTTTCTGGTTTATATGTTTAGTTGGACCCCAGTTTTCAAGTTGTTTTCTGGTTGATAAGAATAGTTGAGCTACTTTATTTCAGGTTGTTTTCTGTTTTTTATCAGAATAGTTGAGCTACTATGTTTCAGGTTTTGTCTGGTTTATAAGTTTTGTTGAGCTTCTTTGTTTCAGGTTGTTTCCTGGTTTATAAGTTTAGTTGGACCCCATTGTTTCAGGTTGTTTTCTGGTTTATAAGAATAGTTGAGCTACTTTGTTTCAAAGTTTTATAGTTGATAAGAATAGTTGAGCTTCTTTGTTTCAGGTTGTTTTCTGGATTATAAGTTCAGTTGAGCTACTTTGTTTTAGATTGTTTTCTGGTTTATATGTTTAGTTGGACCCCATTTTTCAATTTGTTTTCTGGTTGATAAGAATAGTTGAGCTACTTTATTTCAGGTTGTTTTCTGTTTTTTATAAGAATAGTTGAGCTACTATGTTTCAGGTTTTGTCTGGTTTATAAGTTTTGTTGAGCTTCTTTGTTTCAGGCTGTTTTCTGGTTTATAAGAATAATTGAGCTACTTTGTTTCAAAGTTTTCTAGTTTATAAGAATAGTTGAGCTACTTTGTTTCAGGTTGTTTTCTGGTTTATAAGAAAAGTTGAGCTACATTGTTTCAGGTTGTTGTCTGGTTTATAAGATTTGTTGAGCTTCTTTGTTTCAGGTTGTTTTCTGGTTTTATAAGAATAGTTGAGCTTCTTTGTTTCAGGTTATTTTCTTGTTTATGAGAATAGATGAGCTACTTTATTTCAGGTTGTTGTCTGGTTGATAAGAATAGTTGAGCTACTTTGTTTTAGGTTGTTTTCTGGGTAATAAGTTTAGTTGAACCCCTTTGTTTCAGGTAGTTTTCTGGTTTATAAGTTAAGTTGAGCTTCTTTGTTTCAGGCTGTTTTCTGGTTTATAAGAATAGTTGAGCTTCTTTGTTTCAAGTTGTTTTCTGGATTATAAGTTTAATTGAGCTACTTTGTTTTAGATTGTTTTCTGGTTCATATGTTTAGTTGGACCCTATTGTTTCATGTTGTTTTCTGGTCTATAAGAATAGTTGAGCTACTTTTTATTAGATTGTTTTCTGGTATATATGTTTAGTTGGACCCCATTGTTTCATGTTGTTTTCTGGTCTATAAGAATAATTGAGCTACTTTGTTTTAGATTGTTTTCTGGTTTATATGTTTAGTTGGACCACATTCTTTCAGGTTGTTTTTTGGTTTATAAGAATAGTTGAGGTGCCTTGTTTCAGGTTGTTTTCTGGTTAATAAGATTAGTTGAGCTACTTTGTTTCAGGTTTTGTCTGGTTTATAAGATTTGTTGATCTTCTTTGTTTCAGTTTGTTTTCTGGTTGATAAGAATAATTGAGATACTTTGTTTCAGGTTGTTTTCTGATTTATCAGTTTAGTTGGACCCCTTTTTTCAGGTTGTTTTCTGGTTTATAAGAATATTTGAGCCACTTTGTTTCAGGTTGATTTCTGGTTTATAAGTATAGTTGAGCTACTTTGTTTCAGGTTGTTTTCTCGTTTATAAGTTTAATCGGACCCCTTTGTTTCAGGTTGTTTTCTAGTTAGTAAGAAAAGTTGGAATTCTTTGTTTCAGGTTGTTTTCTGTTAGTAAATTTGGTTGAGCCATTTTGTTTCAAGTTGTTGTTTTTTTCATGTACATGTAAATGTTAGTTGAACCTTCATGTTCAGGTTGTCTTCTGGTTTTAATTTCAGGAAGAGAACCACGTATCAGTTTTGAACAACATAACGCTGAATACATATACTGTGAACTGTGCTTTGATGATGACCATTATAATTCTGTGCCAAACAAGTCATCAACAGAGTTTTCTAGATGTCCATATAAGAAAATTATCTGTTCAGAGCACCAGATTGAATGTAAAAATTATCCATGGGGCAGCGGCAGATTTTGTCGATGTGATGCTAGAAATGGTTACATAGAAGAGGGTTTCAGTCCTCCAGAAACTGGAACCTATGATCCATGTAGAAACAAACCGTTTAGATGTGTCAAGGCCACTCCATGTAACGCTGTCAATGAAATCCCACAAGAAAGAATGCTATGTAATTTATTTTTTATTTGTTTTTGGTGTAAATCATTTTATTTATTCAGTTTTCAGCTCCTTTGAATCAAAAGTCAAAGTAGGTTGATACTTACTTTGGTATATCTGCAGACTGGCGTCTGTTTTCCATTAACTTTTACAGTGTGTGCTCCTATATTATTCATTGGATTTTAGCCAAACCGACACAGTAATTAAATATATACCCTGGACGAATACTTGAAGAGGTCAAATCTGACAATTACTGACTTATAAGTTTGTTATGGTCATTGAATTGTCATAGGTTGTACAAGTTCGACTTTTTGTCATATCACCGTAATATCTCATCTGATTATTTGTTGAAATATTTGCCATATTATTGATGAAATGCAATTGGACCATTATTGAACAAGTTAATATATGCCACTAAAACGACACTTAACAACTTTAATGATTTTCACCTAACAATGTTTCGGAAAATTCTGTATTAATTTTACATGATGCAAATATCAAATTAATATGCTCCTGTATGTATCTATCTATCTGAATACCTTTTCCAATTTGGAGAAGGGGCATAACTCTTGTAAATGGTTGAAATGCATCCTATTTTTGCACATTTGAGGTTATCTTTGACAAAAGTGAAAAACATATTTAAAGTTCATAATTTTTTTTCAGTATGATAAAAAACAAAATCAAGAAAATAATTCAGTCTGTGTTTTTTAAAGATTTTTATGCATACAGTCAAACCTGTATGGTGACCTTTATTAAGCAGCCACCTGTCTTAAGCTGCCATATTTTCTATTTATCATTTCTATGCTTTCAGCGTAAATTAACCTGTATTAAGCAACACCTGGTCTTAAAAGGCCACTTTTTCTCATTCCCTTGACTAGCTGCTTAAGACAGGTTTGACTGTACTTTAATACTAGCATAATGCTTCTAGTTTTATTAAAACTGCTTGTAATTTCTTAAATATTGAAGTATCAAAATATTTGGGGATTAGTATTTCTCTATAAATCATTTTTTATGTGTGAACATGGTTTAAACTTTATTTTAGCATTTGTTTGTGTCCCTTTTAAATATATTGTTAAAGAAATTATTAAGTGTTCTCTAGCAACCACAATTTTCGTTTGATTCTAACCAAACTTACATAGTAGGTATTCGTAGTAGGATGTCTGTCAAGCTAAATTGAAAATTATCTGAGATTGTCATACTTGTTTAAAGAGGTTATATCGGGATTTTTCAAAATTTTAACATTTTTTTCCAACATATCATGCAATTATATACTCACTGACTCCATATTGGCAAAAGAATATCTATTTAAAGATGTCAAATAATAATCGAAAAAGGGATATCCTAATTTAGGCCATGCAACAAGGTTAGACTAGAATAGATTTCCCTCTTAAAATTGTAACATATTTTATGACATATTAAATGAGTCATGTGAATTCAATTTGATCTGTTATACAGGTTAACACGTAGTAAAAATCGTTTTTATCTTAGAAAGAGTAAAATAAGTGATGCAAAGGCCATTTAGCAGTATTAAAGTGCTCTCTATTTTTAGAATGGGGATTTCAGTTAAGTTTACCAGTCCAGTTTGAATATCAATTTTGTCATGTATTGGTGTTTTCATTATGAGATCTAAACAAGAACTTTGAATTTCATTGAACAAGGGGTCAAATAATCATAATGAAATGAATAAGCGATATAATTTTTGCATTAAACAAGACTAATACACCAAAGGAAGACATGGCCATTTTATATTGTTGGTTGTTTGAGGCACGAAAATGACATAGTATAACTGTAATAATTCATTTATTGCCATCATCGTTGTTGTCATTGTTTTCTTTGATTAAAATATTAATCAAGTGAAAATCATTTTGACTACTTGCCAGACAATGATATACTTGAATAGACTGCAGTAATCATGTAAGCATTGCTGGGGTTATTTAAGCATTGGAATTAAAAGTAAATGGTAAGATTCTGACAATTCAAATTTTGATTGGTTTATTTTAAATATCAATTTTATTGAAATATGTTACCCATAACATATTGAAAATAAGCAATGCATGACAATTTAAGGAGTAAAATACTTATTTGAAGACACGCTTGTTTGGAGCACAGTAGATATGCATAAATGTATCTGGAGAACTGTATATGTATTAATGTATCTGGAGTACTGTAGATATGCATTACTGTATCTGGAGCACTGTAGATATGCATTAATGTATCTGGGGCACTGTAGATATGCATAAATGTATCTGGAGCACTGTAGATATGCATACATGTATCTGGAGCACTGTAGATATGCATAACTGTATCTTGAGCACTGTAGATATGCATAGATGTATCTTGAGCACTGTAGATATGCATTAATGTATCTGACGCACTGTAGATATGGGTGAATTAAAAAAATGAAGCCAAAACGTGACATAGGTGTCAAAATTTAAACATGATTTTTTCAATTGATTTTTATTGCATTTTGTAGCTAACATGTTCAAGCTTATTTTCTCGTATTGTCAAATGGATAAGTGAACTACATATATGATTTTTTTTAGCATTTAATTTAATTTTAATAAACTTTTTACGAACATGGTACATAATTTTTAAGGAACATAATATCAAAAACAAGCAAAATACTACTGTTTTTTAAACAAAATAACATCAAGTACTAAGGTAACTTATAATCTGACCAAAATAAGATACAAAAAGTACCAAAATCTAAAAAATATACCCTTTTTAGCTCGCCGGGACGAAGTCCAAGGAGAGCTATTGTCATGACCCCGGCGTCGTCATCGTCTGTAGACACCAAGGTTAAACTTTTGCGTTCAAGTTTCAGATATCTATGCAACCACTCACTGGATGTCAATGAAACTTTGTATGTGTGTTTACCATCATCAATGGAACACACAGAGATAAGAACCTAAACTATTGATTGCATTTTTGCACAGTTATGACCCTTTTTGGACTTAGACACCCAGGTTTAACTTTGCATTTAGTTGCGTTTAGGTTTAAGATATCTATGCAACCACTCATTGGTTGGAATGAAACTTCACATGTGTGTTCACCATCGTCAATAGAACACACAGAGACAAGAACCATAACTTTGGATTGCTTTTTGGCACAGTTATGGCCCTTTTTGGATTTAGACACCCAGGTTAAACTTTTGAGTTAAGTTGCGTTTAAGTTAAAGATATCTATGTAACCACTCATTTGATTTGAATGAACCTTCACATGTGTGTTCACCATCATCAATGGAACACACACAGACAAGAACGATAACTCTGGGTTGCATTTTGCCACACGTATGGCCTTTTTTGGACTTAGACACCCAGAGGCGAGCTTTGTTGTCTTCTGACAACTCTTGTTAACTATTTTATGTCCCCTTATTTTACAAATACACTTTCAAAGTTTGTTTGACTCGATCAAATGTGGTTCGATTTCCATAAAAACACATGTTTTGAATAAATTATGCCTTAATGCAGGTAATTGCCGGGTTTCATCAGGATTGAATAAAATTTGACTTTGATGAAGCTCATTAAATATATAGCATTTTTTCATCTTTTAGTACACTCCGGACATTTTAGTATATGTAAAATAATCTACATTCATGGCAAACAACATACTGTAATGCAACACTCAATGTATGTTATACATTATTTAAAGGATACGCTGAACTATATTTATCAGTAAATTTGATATTATTTTTCACACAATTAAATTATTAACAACAGTAACAAACAATATTTGTAAATGCTACATATAATACTTATTGTGAAAAAAATTAAAATAATAATGTGAAATATCAACAAATTGTCTAATAATAAATAAATTTTGATGATTTTCAAGGATAAAATCGAACATAAGTACAGTCAGAATGCTTTTGTGATCGCCTGGTAATGATGACCAACTATAGTTCTGTTAGATTTGTTCAAATGGTATCCCTAGGGTTAAAAATGACCCCGCCCCGAGGGATCAATTACGGGACACATGTCTGATGTCATTATAATAAATTATTTTTTTTAGCTCACCTGAGCCGAAGGCTCACAAGTGAGCTTTTGTGATCGCCTGGTGTCCGTCGTCTGTCGTCCGTCGTCCTTCGTCTGTCGTCCGTCGTTAACTTTTAGCTTCTAACAACTTCTTCTCTGGAACCACTGGGCCAACTTTGATATAACTTCACAGAAATGTTCCTTGGGTGACCCTCTACCAAGTTTGTTCAAGCCATCTTGATTCGTCAAAAAACATGGCCGCAAGGGGGCGGGGCAAGTTTGATTAGTAAAAACTTCAAAACGGTGTGAATAAACTTGACGAAGGGTCCTCCAACCTCCAAGGAACATTTCTGTGAAATTATTTTAAAATCGAGCCTGTAGTTTCTGGCAAGAAGATTTTTTTTTCGTCAAAAAACATGGCCGCCAAGGGATGGGGCAAGTATAATTAGTAAAAACTTAAAAAATCTTCTTGTCAGAAACTACTATCTCAATTTTTAAATAATTTCACAGAAATGTTCCTTGGAGGATCCTTCACCAAGTTTCTCAAACCGTAGTGGTTTGTCAAAAAACATGGCGGCTAGGGGGTGGGGGTTAGTTTACTATATAATCTATAGTTAAAACTTAAAAAATCTTCTTGTCAGAAACCACCTGATCAATTTTAAAAAAAAATCGCGAAAATGTTCCTAGGGTGACCCTTTACCTAGTTTGTTCAAGCCGTTGTGATTTTTTAAAAAACACGACCTCACAGTGAGGTACTAGTTTACTATATAGGCAGATATAGTAAAAACTTCAAAAGCATTGTTGTAAAAATTTACTGACCTGATTTCGATGTAATTTCACTGACATTTACTATGGGTGAACATCTATGCATCTATTACATCTTCAAAACAAATCAAAATTCTAACTACTTGCCCATCTCGTTTTTCTGGAATTTTAAGTGTTCATGTATTATATAATCTACTTAAGTTGGGTGACTCAAGGTCAGTCAGGTGAGCAATATAGGGCCATTTTGGCCCTCTTGTTTTTTTTTAAATGGAAATTATTTTGCCTATCTCTTCACAGTGGTATTGTTTGGTGAAGGAGGTGCAGATTTGTAAAAATGACTGGGTTCCACTGTCTTAAGGGGTCAGGAGGGGCCCAAAAAAGGTAAAAAATGAGAAGTTCAAAAGTCGTTTTCTTAAGAACCGGTATGTCAGATTTGTTCATATTTGGCATAAATTATCCCTACGTGTAGGGGTTTGATTGCAGATAAAAATTAAGGGGCTAAATTTTATAGGGGCCCTGTAAGGGGACTTAGAATTTTACATAGGGATGCTATGGGAAAACAGAAAATTCTCTTTTTTCATCTTTTCTGAAACCACAAGGCCAATTAAACTGAAACTTTACATGGATGTTTCTATTGCATAGAAGACTTTACAGCAGATTTTTTTTTCGATCTGAAATTCAAGATGGCTGCCATTACTAAACTAGTCCAAAACTTGAAAAATCTTTTTCTCATAAACCGCCCAACAAATTTTCAAAATGTTTATGTAGTAATGATGACCAACTATAGTTTTGTTAGATTTGTTCAAATGGTGTCCCTAGGGTTGAAAATGATCCCGCCCCGAAGGTTCAATTAAGGGACACATGTCATTATAATAATTTTTTTTTTTTTTTACATGGAAATGATTTTGCCTATATCTTTACAGAAGCATTGTTTGTTGAAGGAGGTTCAGATTTGTAAAAATGACTGGGTTTCACTGCTTTAAGAGGTCAGGAGGGGTCCCCAAATGGTAATAATTTGGAATTACAAAAACTGTCTTCTTAAGAACCAGTATGTCAGATTTGTTCATATTTAACATAAATTATAAGAATTTAGGGGTTAAATTTACCTAGGAATATTATAGGGAAAACAGATTTTTTTCATTTTGAATCTATGTGTACAAAAAAACTTCTTTTTAAAATTTGAATCATATCTGCTCATAACAAATCGCAAAGAGAGGGTGATTGAAGTTCTGACAAATTAAGAGGCTGGGTTGTATAATGGTTATTTACAGGGGACTGTGTTTTTTTTTACAAATGAATGGTATGGGAATTTAAAGTATTTCCTTTTCATAGCAATTAAGTTTTTGTTCAGTATGGGTGGGGTGGGTGGATTTATCCATAAGTTGTTAAGACAACCCCCAAAAGAGGGTAAATATTGTGAAATTTCAAAAAGTGCTATGGCCACTACGAGTCAGTAGAGCATTCTCAGGCCGTCTTGGGCCTCTTGTTTCTTGTTGAAATTCTGGCCAACAAGGGGAGTTGTCAGTGCAATGTCAATGATCTTTGGTTTCTTTATATCCTGTATATTCTTGTTTCTGTATTTCTGGTTTTAAGACCTCATTTTTTCTCTATCTTATCTGGATCAGATTTTATTCTTAACCGATATTCCCTTATTCTGTGCTTCTCAGACTCTTTTGAGAATTTCTTAGAATAAAAATCCTTACTCTTACTATTGTCAACATTGTCATTTCTAAATCTACCCTTAAACAGCAATTTCACAACAATTGTATTCGTGTTTTTACATAAAATCATATTTTGAATGTATATTTGGAACCGATTAAATGTTATATGCAAAATCTTATTTTAATGTCCTGAGTGTAAGATTGGTATATACTATTTAAATGCATAGGGTTACTTCTTACAAGTACATTATATCTTTAATATTACAACATATTTTATAAGTAGTTGAGTGGTTGTTAACATTTAATCCTGGTCAATGAAGATATACTATCAAGGGAAAATAAAATTCACGATATATATTAATTTAATGCATTAATATGGTATTTTTATAAAATATCTTACCTAATAATCCTCAATACAGCATATATAATCCCTTTTCTAAGGCGATACAACCTTCATGCTAGCTATTTTCCAAATGAAGGATGTGTAATGTTTATTTCAGAGCACTGGCACCTTTTAACCAAACGTGCCAAACCTGTCGTTCACTCAGGACAACACATAAGTGGCAGAAAAAAATTAGTGCACATCACTGTTTCATCAGATTGGGGATAAATATTTCAGTATGGACATATGCTATTTAAAAAATTAGTTTGATGTGATATATTGATAACAATTTTAAAAAAATAATGGTTCTTGTGTTCCAAATCGTACACTCAGGACAACGCTGATTCAAATGATATAAATGGCTGTAGCTGACCCATAAAATCAAAATATTGCTTTATGATTGATTTTTTTTCAAGGTTTACATTATTACTTTGATGAAACAAAGCACATTCATACAATGAATTATTATTTATTTGTAATACCAAACCTGCAACGGTAAGGCTAGTGCATATTTGCAGGTCAAAATTATTCAACGGTCATGTTAATTTCTAGACTCCCTTGAATTAATCAATGCAAGATTGCTGATAACATAATTATTAATGTACTGAGGGTAAACATGTTAATATATGAGTATCAGAAACTAATTTTGTCATATATTCTTTATTTGAAATGTAATTTAAATTTGAAAATGATGATTGAATTAAAATGTCACACTAAAATCAGTACACTAAGGACATTTTGGGCATATTTTTTCTTCATCATTTTTGAACAAGTAAAGCCAATGGAATAAAATTTTCCAACAGCAACACCAACTATGAAACACTCTTTATGAGCTAAAAATCAAATTATGGAGCTCTTCAATGAAAGGTTATTAACATATTTTGAAAAGGCTTCATTTAAATAACCCCTATGCATTAATGTATCTAGAGCACTGTTTATATGCATTAATGTATCTGGAGCATTGTAGATATGCATTAATGTATCTGGAGCACTGTAAATATGCATTAATGTATCTGTAAATATGCATTAATGTATCTGGAGCACTGTAGATATGCATTAATGTATCTAAAGCACTGTAAATATGCATTAATGCATCTGGAGCATTGTAGATATGCATTAATGTATCTGGAGCACTGTATATATGCATTAATGTATCTGGAGCATTGTAGATATGCATTAATGTATCTGGAGCACTGTAGATATGCATTAATGTATCTGGAGCACTGTATATATGCATTAATGTATCTTGAGCATTGAAGATATGCATTAATGTATTTGATGTATTAATGTATCTGGAGCATTGTAGATATGCATTAATGTATCTGGAGCACTGTACAGACCCTAAACCGTTCAAGTACCCCATAATTGCACTCCGTTTGCGCTCCGTTTGCACTCCGTTCGCGGTCCGTTCGCGCTTAGTTCGCACTCCGTTCGCGCTCCGTTTGCGTGCACTCGATTAAACGCGGTTAATTTAATGCACTCACAAACGCAGGTATTCGCTCACGAGCGCTGTATATCTGAGTGCTCTGTTTAATACTCCTCTTATCGTTCGCTTCGTTCAGCGTTCACTCAACGTTCAGTTCGCTCAGTTCGGTTTCCGGCCAATAACCAATCGCAACATCTCAACTCTTAAAATGATTCTATATTGACTTTTTAATTCAATCTGTTCCAATGGAGCAATAAAATGTATCCATGGGATTTAGTCAAGGTAAATTAATTCATAATCCGATTGTTTGTCTACATATTATGCCACCCGCTGGGCGAAAGGTTGTAAATTTCCGATAAGCTAGTATCGATAGTTGGCATGTTTAACGGAAATGTCTATGTTTTGATATGTGATCAGTGGTCTGGGTGATCAAAGAATATCGTAAGTTATACCGGCGTCTGTTATCCAGACCGACATGTGTTTGCGTCAGTATCTTCTTTGATATACCGTAAGCCGTTTGTAACAGGAAAGCAATAAAGTTTGTCCACAAAATTTACACATACATCATCAACATAAACTAAATATATTGTTATTAATAATTAAATTTAATTAATAATTCCATACTGTTGATACCTCGTTGGCCTTATAATAATCCATAAATCTGCTCAGTGTAAGCAGTGACTTAACAACATGTGGATATATCACTGGCTTTGTTAATGTTCAAACTAAAATAAGCTTTATAATCAATAATATGCTATGCAAGGGTGATGAAAAATTTATTATAACCCGTGCAATGCAATTCGACATTATAATAAATGATTTTTGAAAAATAATAATCTTGTAGTGTTTTTTCTCGATTTGGGTCCAATTGTGGCTTCACTAGACTTAAAAAATATATTCTGATATTTTAAGTTTTTATAATGATTTTCGTTATCATTATGTATATAAATATACTTGCAATGAACTTTTTTCAGCGGATTTCTCAAACTATTATTTTACTGATAGTATGCTTTATGTTAATATATTATTTAAAATGACAAACTATATTAAACTTGTTTGAAACTACACCCACTGTGCTATACCGCTAATTATATGACACGCAGCAACACACCCGTGGTGTTAATTACGTTATGTCACATGCCAGTGAGAGCCGTGTCAATTAGGTTATATGCTAAAGCGGTGACTTATCGGTCTATTGACCACGGAAGATATGTATGGTTTCATTTTGATTGTTATTCGTGCCAGATGGATGAATCTTAATTGAGCCAACATTATGTGATTGAAATAAAAAGATAAAAAAGGAAAACTGCCAGCCAATTAACAACAAATAAAAAAAATTATTGAAGATATTTGTTATTCGAAGTTTCAGAACGCTTTAGTATGTAAATATCATGATGTTAATATCATTAAATTAACGAACCGAAAACGCCAGTTCTGAATGAATGGTGGAAAGTGTGACATTAAGGGATGTGTATTCAGGGCTGTCATTTTACCACAGCTGCCTTAGCGACCTCGTATAAAAAACAGATACAACTAAAAATCAGAATTGTTAATTTACAAAATAAAACAATCCTACAATTTTAAAACTAATAAAAATTAAATGTCTCTAAATAATTCCTTGTAAAAATGTAGTATTTTATTTGTATTATTTTTTACTTTCATTATTTGTTGTTGTTTTTTTTAATATTATTATCATTGGAGCTATTATTATAATATACATATTGACTTATTGATTTGTCACAGCTTTTATATTGGAGACGTGCATCTGGTCAGTCGTTCACAATTAATATAACAATTTAATTACTGTTATGAAGGCAGAGTTGCATGGCAATCATCAAAACAGATACCCATGGTGAGAACCACATGTGTGTCAATAAAAAGTTAATTGGTGATTTATTGGTCCATTGATCACGAAGAACCCTGCCGGTGTGTAATTTTCATTTTGATTATATTTAATGCCAGATGAATGAATCTTGATTTAACCCGCGGCATGTGATTGGATAAGAAATATATAGTCAAAATCAATACTAAAATATGCAGATTTTTTTTATAATATTGTTATTATCATCATTATCATTAATATCTATTATATATTTTATCATTATTTATTACTATTATTACTAATATTATTTTCATTATTATTTATAGTACTGTTATTATTGCTATATTACTTTATTATTATATTATAATATTATTATTCTTCTTATTATTATTGTCATTTCTAACTTGTTGCCCCTTTCACAGCTTTTATATAATGGCTTAATTGTTACGTGCTTACGTGCACGTGATCAGGCGTATCGATTTTGTAGGAAAGCGGGAAAACAATATATTTACTATTTTATAGGCAGTGAATACATGTTCTTTTTTATTTATTTCAACCTTCCCGATGATCAAAAGCTGTTCTTTAGTCAATATAAAATCACAACCTCAGAAAGGTCACCTTGTAACTTACGTTTACTAGTTTTTATTTCCTGTGTCTAATGTGTTATTTCGGTCTGTCGTCTTAATTTGGCATACATACTTTTATTTTACATTAATTTAATTTAGCTTGATTGTGAAGTAAGCTCGGAGCTTATGCATATCGTTCTCCAGTGCATTCCCTTATTAGATCTGGTACTGAATTGTGTTTCGAGAGGTCGGGTAGAGCCTGGGTCAAACTCGCTACCTCTGCCGCCTGAAGCCAGCACCCTATCCGCTGTACTACTGACCCACTTTATATTTTAGAATACAATTAATTTATTACTATTATTTTAATGAGATGTGCACGAGTATAATGTTTCCACTTTAGATGCAATATAACAGTTTAACGTACATTTGTTCACAACTAAGCACAAACTCAGTGTAACTAGGTTTGGGGAAAATATAAAACTAAAGTCCAAATTAAATTGAAAATTGGTAATTTTTATTTTGCCGAAATACCCAAACAAATAGAATCATAATCATATAATTTTCCGCATATCTATGTTTTGTTTGTTTCACGCATGCTTTGATATTTTTGTATTTGGAACAGTATACGCTTAAATCGAAATAAAGTAAATGTATTGTATGTTCTATAACTAATTTATATCGAAATAACACGGCAAATAGTGAATTCATATTAAATCTTTTCGAATTGTTATTTACACAATATATATACATTTTATTACATTTTTAATTATTTATATTTTTGTTGCGCAAACCAAAACATGCTTAAACATGCAACTAAATTAACCGTAGATAACCGTTGATGTGTCGTCTATTGTATAATAGGTAGTTTAAACATTATTGTATTGATCAGCTAAATATTGATATTTATGCTATAATTGATAAATTGTTGACAAAAATAAGTTTTATCATGCGTTTTACAATAAAACATTTATATAAAATACATGGTTTATATTTATGTGAAAGAAATTTTCTTTTTAATCTCGATTTTAAGTATCGATTTCACGATCAAATGATGAAAAAAGACTGTATCCGAATGAACGAGTGCACTCAGTAGCGCACGAATAGTTCTGTTATCAGTTATCTTACTGTGTCTAGCGTATACTGCATATACTGCGCATCTGAGTGCACTCAGCGTATCTGAGTGCATTCAGCGTGTCTGAGTGCACTCGATCTATTTCATGCGTTCAGGAGTGCGTTTATTATTAAAAATTCAGCGTTTGCTTACGGTCCAGGTCCGCTCCGTCAGCGCTCAATCTGCGCTCCGTTCGCGCTCCGTCTGCGCTACGCTCGCGCTCCGCTTACGCTCTAAGTGCACTCCGTTTGCGTGCATTTGGGGTACTTGAGCGGTTTAGGGTCTGTATATATGCATTATTGTATCTGGAGCATTGAAGATATGAATTAATGTATCTGGAGCATTGAAGTTATGCATTAATGTATCTGGAGCATTGTAGATATGCATTATTGTAATTGGAGCACTGTACATATGCATGAATGTGATCAAGATAAATGAAAACATTGATAAGATTAGAGAACAATTAATGTAAACACTGATTGGATGAGAGAAAGATAAAAGAAAACACTAATTAGATGAGAGAACAATTAATGAAAACATTGATTGAATGAAAGAAAGATTAATGAAAACACTGATGGATGAGAAAAAAATAATGAAAATGCTGATTTGATGAGAGAAAGACTAATGAAAACACTGATTGGATGAGAGAAAAGATTAATGGAATCATTGATTAGACGAAAGAAAGATTAAACAATAACATGTCTGACATCTGGTTGCTTCTCGCTTTATATTAAACAGAAACAACATTTTTGTTCTTTTTCCAGATTACACCTGCAAACCTGAATGTCCAGATGTCTATGGACGAAATGAGACATCTGATGAATGCAGGTGTGTAATAATGATTCTACTCAGTTACCTTTCAGTCAAATATGGCAACAAATGTGTCAGTATGGCTTTCCATTAAGTTTAATGTATAAAATATATATGTTTTACTTAGTCTTTAATACCTGAGCACAGCTTACAGAAAGCAATTGCTTGCCCTATGTCAGTTTTCTTTCATACTTCTATTAACATTAAGGTAAGTTATTGAGTTATGCCCTTGAATCATAACACTGCTTTGTTTGGTTTGGTTTTGTGTGTGTTCTTGGCCTGATTGATAAAATATGTTTCACACCAATATAACATTCCCCACAGGGCTTCATTGTAACATTTATGTCTCACACCACTATTACATTCCCCACAAGGGTACATTGTAACATTTATGTTTCTCACCACTATTACAATTCCCAAAGGGCTCAATTGTAACATTTATGTCTCACACCACTATTACATTCCCCACAGGGCTTCATTGTAACATTTCTGTCTCACATCACTGTTACATTCCCCACAGGGCTTCATTGCAACATTTCTGTCTCACACCACTATTACATTCATTCCCCACAGGGTTTCATTGTAACATTTATGTCTCACACCACTATTACATGGCTTCATTGTAACATTGATGTCTCACACAACTTTTTCTTGGCTTCATTGCAACATTTCTGTCTCACACCACTATTACATTTATTTTCCACAGGGCTTCATTGTAACATTTATGTCTCACAGCACTATTACATTTATTCCCCACAGGGCTTCGTTGTAACATTTATGTATCACATATCACTGTTAGATTCTCCACAGGGCTTCATTGTAACGTTTATGTCTCACATCACTGTTACATTAATTCCCTACAGGGCTTCATTGTAACATTTATGTCTCACATCACTGTTACATTAATTCCCCACATGGCTTCATTGTAACATTTATGTCTCACATCACTCTTACATTCCCCACAGGCCTTCATTGCAACATTTCTGTTTCACACCACTATAACATTCATTCACAACAGGGCTTCATTGCAACATTTCTGTCTCACACAACTAAAACATTCATTCCCCGCAGGGCTTCATTGAAACATTTCTGTCTCACACCACTATTATATTCATTCGCCACAGGGCTTCATTGCAACATTTCTGTCTCACACCACTATTACATTCATTCCCCACAGGGCTTCATTGCAACATTTCTGTCTCACACTACTTTTACATTCATTCTCCGCAGGGCTTCATTGTAATATTTATGTCTCACACCACTATTACATTCATTCCCCACAGGGCTTCAATGTAACATTTCTGTCTCACATCACTGTTACATTCCCCACAGGGCTTCATTGCAACATTTCTGTCTCACACCACTATTACATTCATTCCCCCAAAGGGCTTCATTGCAACATTTCTGCCTCACACCACTAATACATTCAGTCCCCAAAGGGCTTCATTGCAACATTTCTGTCTCACATCACTATCACATTCATTCCCCACAAAGCTTTATTGTAACATTTCTGTCTCACACCACTATTACATTCATTCCCCACAGGGCTTCATTGTAACATTTATGTCTTACATCACTGTTACATTACCCACAGGGCTTCATTGCAATATTTCTGTCTCACACCAATATTACATTCATTCCCCACAAGGCTTCATTGCAACATTTCTGTCTCACACAACTATTACGTTCATTCCCCACATGGCTTCATTGCAACATTTCTGTCTCACAACACTATTACATTCATTCTGCACATGGCTTCATTGTAACATTTCTGTCTCACACCTCTATTACATTCGTTCCCCACAGTGCTTCATTGTAACATTTCTGTCTCACACCACTATTACATTCAGTCCCCACATGGCTTCATTGTAACATTTATGTCTCACATCACAGTTACATTCCCCACAAGGCTTCATTACAACATTTCTGTTTCACACCACTATAACATTCATTCATCACAGGGCTTCATTGCAACATTTCTGTCTTACACCACTATTACATTCATTTGCCATAGGGCTTCATTGCAACATTTCTGTCCCACACCATTATTACATTCATTCCCCACAGGGCTTCATTGTAAAATTTCTGTCTCACACCACTATTACATTCATTCCCCACAGGGCTTCATTGTAACATTTCTGTCTCACACCACTATTACATTCATTCCTCACAATGCTTCATTGCAACATTTCTGTCCCACACCACTATTACATTCATTTTCCACAGGGCTTCGTTGTAACATTTCTGTCTCATATCACTGTTAAATTCCCCACAGGGCTTCATTGTAACATTTTTGTCCCACACCACCATAACATTCATTTCCCACAGGGCTTAATTGTAACATTCAGTCTCTCACCACTATTACATTCATTCCCCACAGGGCTTCATTGTAACATTTCAGTCTCACACCACTATTACATTCATTCCCCACTAGGCTTCATTGCAACATTTCTGTCCCACACCACTATTACATTCATTCCCCACAGGGCCTCAGTGTAACATTTCTGTCTCACATCACTGTTAAATTCCCCACAGGGCTTCATTGTAACATATTTATCCCACACCACTATTAGATTCATTCCTCACATGGCTTCATTGTAACATTTATGTCTCACACCACTATTACATTCATTCCCCACAGGGTTTCATTGTAACATTTATGTCTCACACCACTATTACATGGCTTCATTGTAACATTGATGTCTCACACAACTTTTTCTTGGCTTCATTGCAACATTTCTGTCTCACACCACTATTACATTTATTTTCCACAGGGCTTGATTGCAACATTTTTGTCTCATACCACTATTACATTCATTCCCCACAGGGCTTCATTGTAACATTTCTGTCTCACACCACTATTACATTCATTCGCCACAGGGCTTCATTGTAACATTTCTGTCTCACACCAATATTACATTCATTCCCCACAATGCTTCACTGCAACATTTATGTCCAACACCACTATTACATTCATTTTCCACAGGGCTTCATTGTAACATTTCTGTCTCACATCACTGTTAAATTCCCCACAGGGCTTCATTGTAACATTTTTGTCCCACACCACCATAACATTCATTTCCCACAGGGCTTCATTATAACATTCTGTCTCACACCACTGTTACATTCATTCCCCACAGGGCTTCATTGTAACATTTCTGTCTCACACCACTATTACATTCATTCCACACAGGGCTTCATTGCAACATTTCTGTCCCACACCACTATTACATTCATTCCCCACAGGGCCTCATTGTAACATTTCTGTCTCACATCACTGTTAAATTCCCCACAGGGCTTCATTGTAACATTTTTATACCACACCACTGTTAAATTCATTCCTCACAGGGCTTCATTGTAACATTTATGTCTCACACCACTATTACATGGCTTCATTGTAACATTGATGTCTCACTCCACTATTACTTGGCTTCATTGCAACATTTCTGTCTCACACCACTATTACATTTATTCCCCACAGGGCTTGATTGCAACATTTCTGTCTCATACCACTATTACATTCATTCCCCACAGGGCTTCATTGCAACATTTCTGTCTCACACCACTATTACATTCATTCCCCACAGGGCTTCATTGCAACATTTCTGTCTCACATCACTATTTCATTCATTCCCCACAGGGCTTCATTGCAACCTTTCTTGTCTCACACCACTATTACATTCATTCCCCACAGGGCTTCATTGTAACATTTATGTCTCACATCACTGTTACGTTCCCCAAAGGGCTTCATAGCAACATTTCTGTCCCACACCACTATAACATTCATTCACCACAGGGCTTCATTGCAACATTTCTGTCTTACACCACTATTACAGTCATTCCCCACAGGGCTTCATTGTAACATTTCTGTCTCACACCACTATTACATTCATTCCCCACAAGCCTCAATTGTAACATTTCTGTCCCACACCACTATTACATTCATTTTCCACAGGGCTTCGTTGTAACAGTTCTGTCTCACATCACTGTTAAATTCCCCACAGCGCTTCACTGTAACATTTTTGTCCCACACCACCATAACATTCATTCCCCAAAGGGATTCATTGTAACATTCTGTCCCACACTACTATTACATTCATTCCCCACAGGGCTTCATTGTAACATTTCTGTCTCATACCACTATTACATTCATTCCCCACAGGGCTTCAATGCAACATTTCTGTCCCACACCACTATTACATTCATTCCCCACAGGACTTCGTTGTAACATTTCTTTCTCACATCACTGTTAATTTCCCCACTGGGCTTCATTGTAACATTTTTGTTCCTCACCACCATAACATTCATTCCCAATAGGGCTTCATTGTAACATTCTGTCTCACACCACTATTACATTCATTCCCCACTGGGCTTCATTTTAACATTTCTGTCTCACACCACTATTACATTCATTCCCCACAAAGCTTCATTGCAATATTTCTGTCCCACACCACTATTACATTCATTCCCCACAGGTCTTCATTGTAACATTTCTATCTCACATCACAGTTAAATTCCCCACAGGGCTTCATTGTAACATTTTTATCCCACACCACTATTAGATTCATTCCTCACAGGGCTTCATTGTAACATTTATGTCTCACACCACTATTACATTCATTCCCTACAGGGCTTCATTGTAACATTGATGTCTCACACCACTATTACATGGCTTCATTGTAACATTGATGTCTCACACAACTATTACTTGGCTTCATTGCAACATTTCTGACTCACACCACTATTACATTTTTTTTCCACAGGGATTCATTGCAACATTTTTGTCTCATACCACTATTACATTCATTCCCCACAGGGCTTCATTGCAACATTTCTGTCTCACACCACTATTATATTCATTCCCCACAGGGCTTCATTGCAACATTTCTGTCTCACACCACTATTACATTCATTCCCCACAGGGCGTCATTGCAACATTTATGTCTCACACCACTATTACATTCATTCCCCACAGGGCTTCATTGTTACATTTATGTCTCACATCACTGTTACATTCCCTCAGGGCTACATTGCAACATTTCTGTCTCATACAACTATTACATTCGTTCCCCACAGGGATTCCGTGTAACATTTATGTCTCACATGACTGTTACATTTCCCACAGGGATTCATTGTAACATTTCTGTCTCACACCACTATTACATTCCTTCCCCACAGGGCTTTATTGTAACATTTATGTCTCATATCATTGTTACATTCCCTACAGAGCTTCATTGTAACATTTCTCTCTCACACCACTATTACATTCATTCCCCGCAGGGCTTCATTGTAACATTTATGTCTCATATCACTGTTACATTCCCCATATGGCTTCATTGTAACATTTCTGTCTCACACCACTATTATATTCATTCCCTACAGGGCTTCATTGTAACATTTATGTCTCACATCACTGTTACATTCCCCACAGGGCTTCATTGCAACATTTCTGTCTCACGATACTACTACATTCATTCCCAACAGGGTTTCATTTCAACATTTCTGTCTCACACTACTATTACATTCATTCGCCACAGGGCTTCATTGCAACATTTCTGTCTCACATTACTATTACATTCATTCGCCACAGGGCTTCATTGCAACATTTCTGTCTCACACCACTATTACATTCATTCCCCACAGGGCTTCATTGCAACATTTCTGTCTCACACAACTATTACATTCATTCCCCACAGGGCTTCATTTCAACATTTCTGTCTCACACCACTATTACATCAACTCCCCACAGAGCATTATTGTAACATTTATGTCTGACACCACTATTACATTCATTCCCCAGAGGGCTTCATTGTAACATTTATTTCTCACATCACTGTGACATTCCCCACCTGGCATCATTGTAACATTTTTGTCTCACACCACTATTACATTCATTCCCCACAGGGCTTCATTGTAACATTTATGTCTCACACCACTATTACATGGCTTCATTGCAACATTTCTGTCTCACACCACTTTAACATGGCTTCATTGCAACATTTCAGTCTCACACCAATATTACATTTATTCACCACAGGGCTTCATTGCAACATTTCTGTCTGACACCACTATTACATTCATTCCGCACAGGGCTTCATTGTAACAGTTCTGTCTCACACTACTATTACATTGATTCCCGATAGGGCTTCATTGCAACATTTTTGTCTCACACCACTATTACATTCATTCCCCACAGGGCTTCATTTAAACATTTCTGTCTCACACCACTATTACATTCATTCCCAATAGGGCTTAATTGCAACAATTCTGTCTCACACCACTATTACATTCATTCCCCACAGGGTTTCATTGCAACATTTCTGTCTCATACCACTATTACATTCCTTCCCCATAGAGCTTCTTTGTAACATTTATGTCTCACATCATTGTTACATTCCCCACAGAGCTTCATTGTAACATTTCTGTCTCACACCACTATTACATTCATTCCCCACTGGGCTTCATTGTAACATTTATGTCTCACATCACTGTTACATTCCCTACAGGGCTTCATTGTTACATTTCTGTCTCACACCACTATTACATTCATTTCGCACAGGGCTTCATTGTAACATTTCTGTCTCACACCACTATTACATTGATTCCCCATAGGGCTTCATTGCAACAATTCTGTCTCACACCACTATTACATTCATTCCCCACAGGGCTTCATTGTAACATTTATGTCTCACATCACTGTTACATTCCCCACATGGCTTCATAGCAACATTTCTGTCCCACACCACTATAACATTCCTTCCCCACAGGGCTTCATTGTAACATTTATGTCTCACATCATTGTTACATTCCCCACAGAGCTTAATTGTAACATTTCTGTCTCACACCACTGTTACTTTCATTCCCCACTGGGCATCATTGTAACAATTATGTCTCAGATCACTGTTACATTCCCCACAGGGCTTCATTGTAACATTTATGTCTCACACCACTATTACATTCATTTCCCCCAGGGCTTCATTGTAACATTTATGTCTCACATCACTATTACATTCATTCCCCACCGGGCTTTATTGTAATATTTATGTCTCACACCACTATTACATGGCTTCATTTATGTCCAAAACACAGTGAAAAAAAACAATATCTGAAGCATGTGTGTTGGCTCAAATTCTTCAATGGTTCAAGTTCTGCAATTATAAAGGAAACAAAGCAGACCATGACCAGGTTGTTTTTGGAAGGCGAGTAATGCCTGATATAGCTTTCATGTGGAGTACAATTTTTTTCTATAACCGTCGTTATACTGTTGACAGCGTTTTCATTTTCTCCAACCGATAAAATAATTCCAAAAGTTTCAAAACGCAATTTCCATAACAGAGGATGTTAAGATCAAAAATTTGATTTGATTGCGATTTTTATACTATCAAGCAGATTGCAAAACACTTCAAATATACTGTAGTCAAAGCAGACAATTTCCACTAATATAACATGAAATGCAGACGACTACTGCGCATTAGTTCGTCTATAAGCACTTTTCATTGTCATTGTGCATAGTGACATCATCTGGGGGAACTTAAATTGTGCTTTAAGGAATATATCCGAAAATATCCAACAGTGTTAGTTCCAATAATCTATAACATAATTTTAGTTGTAAACAGTTTAATATCAGTAACAAAGAGAAACACTGACATTTTGCCGAATAAATAATCCATAGTCATGGGGGGAGTGAAGATATGTAATTACTCGACCGCCGGAGGAAAGTGTACGTATCAATTATATATATAAATTCCCTAATACGGAAATAAATATAGAAGTAAGCGTTGAATGTAAACAAAGATTAGTTATAATCCTTGTATTGTTCTATGGTGGAATGCTAAAAAGGCCCCTTAACTAAAGGTGAACATGTTACACCCCATTTGCGTAAAGTAGTGTCATCCTATATGCTATTATGGACTGTTATATTTATAAAATAGGTGTATTAATCTTCCATTCATTTCAATTTCCTGTCATTTGTCATAAACATCATGAATATGGCATCCAAACAATTGACTATCTACAATTTCATCTAAAAAGAACATTTTCTAGTTTACCAATGTCCGTTGTGAGAATTCTACATGACACAATAAAGACAGTTGTTAAACTGAGAAGCAAAATCTAAACACAGAGGTAAATTATAATTCAGACTTGATGATATATCTCCCATGTGGGCCCTGGAATATATGCACAATAAGATAACGTTTAATTTGTTTGCAGAATGTTTTACCTAGAGTTTATATTACAGTTTACCGTTAAAAAATCACGAGGACAAATTATTTAAATTAGATTAGGCCATTGTAATTTAAATTGTTTTTAGAGGCAAAGAATAGTGGCTTGATGCATTTAGCTGGATCACTAAAAATGATGCTTAATGTAAGGGCGAGTGAAAATTTAGTTTGTTGGTCACTAGTCCTACAGAGCAAGTAGTCTACAAAATAACTTTACACCCCTGATTAAATTTTGTGAAAAATCAATATTATTTTCAAAATGGCGCCGCAAGTGCGAACAATATATCAATCAAGAAACCACAAATTGATTATTTTGAAACACAGAGTCAATGTGGAAATATATATTAGTATATAGCCAGTAGTAAATGAGATCATTTGTAAATTCATATATCATATTCTGATGAGAAATTAAAGAAGGAAGACATGATGGGCAAAACTGAACAATTAGACCATAACTGATTTCCATGGTTTGTCGAGCTTTATTTCCATTTCTTTCATTCTAGTCAATTTGTTTGAGTATGGTCGTAGTCTGCTAATATTTTATGCTGAAGATGTTATTTATGCAGCATGTTTTATATTCACTGTCTGAAATAGTTAAATGTATTTAGTTGTTAAAACCACTGATCATTAGAAATGACACTATACTGCTTTGGTTATACTGAAACTCAATTGAAAAAGTTTTCAATTTCCTAAACCCTGATATTAATGAATTCATTCTAACAGTGAGCCTTCTCTCAGGCCATTTAGGCCTTTGAATTTTGAAATCAATGGTTTTGTGATACCTGTCAATTTCCAGAGTAATAATATGTCTACATTTCGCCCAAGATGCATTTCAAACCAACAATACTAAAATGACACATAATTGCCTAGAAATCTTTTATTAGCATCAGTTCTTCTGTGTCAAAATTTTATGTACTGACCATATCTTGCTGAAGTTCATCAACTATCCAAATCTTGCAGAAGTTCATATACTGACTAAATCTCGCAGAATTTCATGTACAGACCAATTCTTGCAGAAGTTAATGAATTGACCAATTCTTACAGAAGTTATTTAAATGTGATAATTTAACAATTTGAATATGTTTATCTTATCACAATAATCATTGTTGATTGTATCTAGAATTAACTTGATTCAGCACAAGTTGATGTTATTTGATGAGAAACTGGGTATTGAATTATAATGATATATTATTACACAATCAAACCTGTCTTAAAAGCCTGTCTAGGGAATTAGCAAATGTGGTCTTTCAAGATTTGTTGTTGCTTAATACAGGGTAATTTTCTCTGAAAGTATAGAAATAGGAAATAGCAGAATGATGCGGCTGCCAAATAGAGGTGAGAACCTAGACAGGTTTGACTGTAATGAATGTTTACCTACATTTATTAAATATTCTTACATAAAACAGTGTTTAAGTTTAAACAGCAATTTAGCATATTTAGTCCTTACATAAAACAGCAGGGTTTAAGTTTAAACAGAATTTAGCAAATTTGTCCTTACATAAGACAGCAGTTTAAAAAAATTGAGGGTGGCTCTGCTGTTAAAAGTGATATACATGTAAAATACTATGTTTCCATTTATACAAGGGCAACTCTGCGGAATGGAACCATTAGGCCATCTTTAAAAAATTGTTTGTTTGTAGTGCCCCGACCGACCCGTCAAAATGGTCCCGACTCAAAATAATTGATAGCTCCTCGAGGGGAAACGGGGTTTTTTTCGCACTTTTCGTCCGGTCCGTTGAAAAGTGTGATTTCCGTTTATTTGTTTACCTTTCCGCTACTAGCGCGTTCGGTATCCGTCTCAAAATGGCCGCTCCCATGAAGGCAAAATGTAGCCTCAATGAAGTGACATATTCAGTGTCTGTTAACTTTATGAATAAAACCACAGACACAAGTACTTGTCTAGTTAAAAATGCCATTACAGGGGCCGGCAAAAGCATTCGTTCGGGTGACTGGTTTTTGTCTTCGGACGAGTGATTTTTACCAGTAACTAGTCCGTCGGACGAGTAAACTTTTCGGCCGAGATTGAAAAATAAACAATCTAAAATCGGTAAAAAAAAGTTATTGATCCAAAGTTGTTACGGTATTTATTCTTTCTATATTTCATTGCTGTAAATATCATTTGTAAATTTGATATTTAACGTTCATCAACGATAGCTTTATCACACAATTTCGTGTTGAGTGTTCAAGGACACTTTTCATTACAAACCATTCCGCATAATTTTTTCATAAGGTATCGAGACGCGCATGCGCAGCTTTTTAATACCTGTTTAAAAATCGGGCTTTTCGGTCTTCGGAATATTTCTCGGTCTCCGGAAGATTAACGGTCATTTTGCGTTTTACATATTACGGAGAATTATGAATTAACTTTTTAGCTCGCCGGGACATAGTCAAAGGAGAGCTATTGTCATAACCCGGGCGTCGTCGTCAATGTCGTCTGTAGACACCCAGGTTAAACTTTTGCGTTAAAAATATCTAGACAACCATGTTATAAATTGACAACGTGACCACGCCATTTCTATAACGGAAGTGTGTCTTTATTAGATTCACTACATCGTGATAATAACATAATCAAAGTACCAAATAAACTGGTGGTTTAAAGTACATTACATCCCCTCTTTTTTCTTTTTCTTTTTGAAAGTAAATGACTAACAATTAAATGCACAAAATAGCTCTTTCTAGGTTTTAAGAAAACATGTGAAACCACTTGTGTTTAATAAGTCGCTCTGCTTTGATAAATTCACATACAGGATTATAACTGTTATGCAACCAATTGCTCTTAACAAGCAGTTCATGATCACCTACTGACTGATACCAATGTCTTTGTTCAATGAACCATAACTCTTTGCAGTAATGCACTGTTCTCTACTGATTCTAAATACACAGATGTAATGTATGAACTTAAACAATTTGACATGACTAGATTGTAAGAAACTAAAAAACATAGTAATTACACATACAACAAAGACTAGACTATTGGATTACACAAAAAATGAAATATAGAGATAAATGAATGATTTCTTTGCTATACTATGCACATATGGGATTATTGTGCCCATTTAACACAAGTGTATACTCTCTGACTATTAATTTTGATTTTACACATATTCAGATAGATAGTTTGGCTTTTTCACTGCGCGGCCAGATCTTCTAGGCTCGACTGTTATATTGGCAGATGCAGGTTTCTTCCGTATCGGAGACTGTCTCTCTTGCATCTGAACTTGTTCGCGAAGCACTGGATCATTGGCTGGTTCACGCTGTTTATTTTCGCAGCTACCAGTATCGCGATTGGCACTTTCGTGGTTATTACGCGGAATGTACCTCTCCATCGGTATGGATGGTACCACTACTGGATCATTCGCGACAATACGATGAGGATCTTCTCGGGTTTTCATCAGCATGTCTGTGTTACGCCTATATTCACGACCACTGTCGCCTGCTTTAACGACATGTGAACGCGGATATTCTGTTCCCCGAACGTATTCCGCTGGTTTCCATCCACTGGGTGTTTGGATTCGGACCGTATTTCCTGGCTTTAGATCTTCCTTGACTTTCGCGTTTCTGTCATAGTAGAATTTCTGCTTCTCGCGGTAGTCCATCAGCTTGGATGCGACTTTCTCAGTATTACCTGATTCGGGCTTTCGTAGTTTCTGCGATATCGGAATCAGTGTCTTTGCCCGACGCCCCATCAGTCGCTGCATTGGGGAACCGGTTTCGTCATCGCGCGGTGTGTTACGTAGCTCTAGCAAACACATGTAAATGTCATCACCAGATTCTGCGCATTTCTTAATTAAATTCTTTACAGTTTGTACGGCACGTTCAGCTAAGCCATTTGTCTGCTGGTGCAAAGGCGATGATGTCACATGGTGGATACCATATTTCGCGGTGAAATCTTTGAACTCGCGGCTCGCGAATTGCGGACCATTGTCACTGATTAACGTATCCATTATGCCATATCGTGCAATGTTCTATTTCATGTGCTTCAGCACCGTTGATGTTCTCGTATCACTCTGAAGCGGAGCTACTTCAATGAAGTTCGAAAAGTAATCGACCATGACCAAATAATGATTGCCCTCATGTTCAAATAGGTCAGTTCCAACTTTGCTCCAAGGTAGTGTAGGTATTGGCTGGATGATCATAGGTTCTTTAGCTGGCTTGTTTCTCTGTGTAAGACATGCGCTGCACCTGCTCACCATGTCTTCAATTTGTTTATTCATACCTGGCCAAAACACTATTTCTCTGGCACGTTTTTTGCAATTAACAAATCCCAAATGCGAATTGTGTATCAATTTGAGTGTTTCAGCGCGCATTTCTGCCGGGATACACACTCTCTCCCCACGGTATATTACACCATTGTATACAGCAAGTTCATCTCTGTAGTCCCAAAGACTCATTGTCTCTGGTGGCACTTCACTCTTTGCAGCTGGCCAACCGTCACTTATCACTTTCTTGAGAATTTGAAACTGTTCATCTTTCAGTGTTGCCTGCATTATTAGTTCATGATTACTGCATGACAAAGTGTCTATTCTGAGTACCATAAGCTCATCATCAATTACCTTGCTTCCAATCTCATTCAAGGGTAATCTACTCAGGCAATCCGCTAATCCCATATCCTTTATGATCAGTTTAAGTTTCACTGCATCTTCTTGTCCGAGCAAGTTAATGTTTCTTGGTGTGTCCAACACTTGGAACTCAAGATTTTGTTTCGTCCCCTTGTACATGCATGGTAGGCGAATTTTGCCATATGCCTTAATCTGTTTACCACTTACTCCATTGATGGTTACATTGCTAGGTTGGATTTTCACAAACTTAAATTGCTCTGCCGTGCTTTTGGATAGTACGTTGCACATGGCCCCACTGTCTATTTCCAAGTTTAGATCAATGTTTCCTACTTTAAATATAACATTCCAGCTACAGTCTTGCTGCTGATTGTCTGACTCAACGGTGAAAACATCATGTGTTGATGCATGTTCATAAAACAACTCGCTCAGATCTGACTCACCACTCTGGCCTTCTTCTTCGACATAATGTACTCCATAACCGCCTCTATGTGGTCTACGCCCTTGAAATCTACCTCTATTCTGACCACCTCTACACACATTTGACTTTTTGAAATGACCCCTCAACCCACATGTGTCACATTGTTTATAGTACGCGGGACAGTTTCTCAGTTCATGGTATCTGCAGCACCTACTACATTATGGGTAATTTCTTCCACTTGTCGGCGTTTTCCTTCCTCGGTCACCAATATTAGCATATGCACCTCTATTTCGGTTTACATTTGAGCTTTTCTTTACCACATTCACTACTGGGCTCTCAAGTGATTTAAGATGTGAAGTTGTGAGTTCTACTTGTCTACATACTTGGATTACTTTCTCCAACTTTAGCTCACTGGCTGGCAGTTCTATCAGTTTCTCGGAACACTTCTTGTCATTAATACCATTGATGATCATGTCACAGATCAGACCCTCTTTCTGATCTCCGTATTGACAGTGCTCTGCCTTTCTCTTAAGCTCAGAGATATAATCCATAATCGAGAGATTTCCCCTTCTTGTGTTAAGAAATTCCTGTCTTTTTATGTTTCTGTAATTATGGACCCCAAAATGTCTGTCAAATTTGGCAAATACTGTTACTAGATCGTATTTGTCCTCAGCATCTCTGGCTTCGATTCCATGATCTGCATCGGCAAGTACCGCTGGTGCCCATTCAAAAGCATCATATATTTTCACGCAATCACGACCCATGTTTGATAGAAGGACTCCTACCTTTCTTCAGCCGGGTTTATCGTCCAAACCGAGCGCATCGAGGTGAATTTGGAAGTCTCTCTTATACAACTCCCATTCCGGCGCACCGGACTCCGCTGCATTGAATGTAGGCAAAGGTCGAATTCCTTTACTCGTCATTTTCCAGATTTCTACCGATTATTTCAATTATTGTCCGTATTTATCGTGATTTACCCGACTTCTGACACCATGTAATAAATTGACAACGTGACCACGCCATTTCTATAACGGAAGTGTGTCTTTATTAGATTCACTACATCGTGATAATAACATAATTAAAGTACCAAATAAACTGGTGGTTTAAAGTACATTACAAACCACTCATTGGATGTGAATGAAACTTCGCATGTTTGTTCACCATCATCAATGGAACACACACATACAAGAACCATAACAAATTTTGTTTTTACAGGCAAAGAATAGTGGCTTAATGAATTTAGCGGGATCACTTAAAAGGATGCTAAATGTAAGGGCGAGTGAAAATTTAGTTTGTTGGTCACTAGTCCTACAGAGCAAGTAGTCTACAAAATAACTTTACACCCCTGATTAAATTTTGTGAAAAATCAATGTTATTTTCAAATTTTCAAATCATTCAATATTCTGATGAGAAATTAAAGAAAGACGACATGATGGGCAAAACTGAAAAATTAGACCATAACTGATTACCATGGTTTGTCGAGCTTTATTGCTATTTCTTTCATTCTGGTCAATTTGTTTGGGTATGATCGTAGTCTGCTTATATTTTATGCTGAAGATGTTGTTTATGCAGCATGTTTTACATTCACTGTCTGAAATAGTTACATTTATTTAGTTGTTAAAACCACTGATCATTAGAAATTACACTATACTGCTTTGGTTATACTGAAACTCAATTAAACAAGTGTTCAATTTCCCCAACCCTAATATTAAAGAATTCATTCAAATAGTGAGCTTTCTCTCAGGCCATTTAGGCCTTTGAATTTTGAATTCAATGGTTTTGTGATACCTGTCAATTTCCAGGGTAATAATATGTCTACTATTCGCCCAAGATGCATTTCAAACCAACAAATCTAAAATGACATATAATTGCCTAGAAATCTTTTATTAGCATCAGTTCTTCTGTGTCAAAAGTTCATGTACTGACCAAATCTTGCTGAAGTTCATCAACTGTCCAAATCTTGCAGAAGTTCATATACAGACTAAATCTTGCAGAAGTTTATGTACAGACCCATTCTTGCAGAAGTTCACGAATTGACCAATTCTTACAGAAGTTATTTAAATGTGATAATTTAACAATTTGAATATGTTTATCTTATCACAATAATCATTATTGATTTTTTCTAGAATTTACTTGATTCAGCACAAGTTGGTGTTATTTGATGAGAAACTGGGTATTGAATTATAATGATATATAATTATACAGTCAAACCTATCTTAAAAGCCTGTCTAGAGAATTAGAAAATGTGGTCTTTCAAGAATTGTTGTTGCTTAATACAGGTTAATTTTCTCTGAAAGTGTAGAAAAAGGAAATAGCAGAATGATGCGGCTGCCAAATAGAGGTGAGAACCTAGACAGGTTTGACTGTAATGAATTTTTACCTACATTTATTAAATATCCTTACATAAAACAGTGTTTCAGTTTAAACAGCAATTAAGCATATTTTGTCCTTACATAAAACAGCAGGGTTTAAGTTTAAACAGCAATTTAGCAAATTTGTCCTTACATAAGACAGCAGTTTAGCAAATTTGAGGGTGGCTCTGCTGTTAAAGTTGATATACATGTAAAAGACTATGTTTCCATTTATACAAGTGTAACTCTGCGGATTGGAACCATTAATAATCAGTTGGTAAGTTGAAGTGATATTTTGCTGATGAAAAATGTTTGTGCATGCAGGTGGGACATGTTTATTTTATGCGTGTTTTCCTTTTATTGTCGTTTTTATTATTTTGTCCTAGCTTGAAAGTTGTGCTTTAACATAGTGCTATATCAAGGTCTAGGTAAACCAACAAACAACAACTATTTTAATGAACTACAGCATTTTTTTAGATTATTCCCACATCCAGTTACAAGATTAATATTATTCACCCCTGGCCTCAACCTCATTGATGACAAATATATGATCTTGAGACCCATACAAGCTTTTACAAAAAGTCCTTTATTTGAGGATATGGCAATTATATATGTGAATGTGTATTAATTTTGCTTTAATCAGAGCCATAAACAAGAAAAATATTTGAATTTATAACAGCTGAGATAGAAATCAGAAGAGTCAGAATTGAATTGACAAAATAATTATTGGCATTAATATATTGACTTCACACATTCTGTGATCCATCTTTCATCAAATCATTTGCCAGATAACAAATTATTACTTATTTTGGTGATTTCTTGAATTTCGTACATGCTCTATTCTGGTCTTTGACCCTTTATTTATCTTTTTTTAACTTTTCTCAGTTGAGCTATTGTGATCTAGCTTTGTCCGTCACCTGTCGTCATCCGTCCGTTGTTAACTTTTGCTTCAAACAACTTCTTATCTGAAACCACTTAACCTTAATACACCAAATTTTGTGTGAAGTATCCTTGAAAGGGGATTTAATATCCATAAGGGGTCAGCAGGGGTCCAGAAAGAGGTTAAATTGTGAATGTTAAAAAAATCTTCTTCTCAAGAACTGTCCAGCCAAAATCATTCATATGTGGTATAAATGAACTCTTTGTGTAGGGGTTTCATGTTTGTTCAAATTAAGGGGGCTAGGATCTTTTGGGTCCAGTAAGGGGACTTTGATTTTTACATTAAATACTATAGAAAAACAATAAGTGTTATTTTTATCGTGTTTGTTAGGAATTATTTAATTATTATGCTCTCCCAAAATGGGAAAGCATATAGTCGTCGCTTCGTCCGCTCGTGCACTCCCAAGTTCTTGTTCCGCCGGGCTATTTTTCTACAAACTCTGGTTGGAATTTTATGAAACTTGCTATGATGCATCCTTACCTAATGGAGATATGCATACTTTCTGAGTGTTTTCGTTTGATGATTTTTGTCTCGCCGCGACGAGGGAGCGAAAGCAAGATTAAGGTGTTGCTTTTCCACCGACGGCGGCGACGTCAAACATTTATATTTAGCTCCAACGTTAAGTTTTCGTTTTTACACTATTTCTCAACAAGTATAAGGGCTATGACACTCATACTTGGATCATAGTTACAACTAACAACGTGCATCACATTATACACTGCAGGTGCTGAGTATGACCTACATTGCATGGTCCATGACTTTGTTTGATGCTGAACTTTGCATTTAGCTCCAACGTTAAGTTTTCGTTTTTACACTATTTCTCAACAAGTACAAGTGCTAGGACACTCATACTTGGATCATAGTTACAACTAACACCCTGCATCACATTATACACTGCAGATGCTGAGTATGACCTACATTGCATGGTCCATTGACTTTGTTTGATGCTGAATTTTGCATTTACCTCCAACGTTAAGTTTTCATTTTAACACTATTTCTCAATAAGTACTAGCACAAGGACACTCATACTTGGATCATAGTTACAACTAACAAACACCCTGCATTACATAATATAATGCAGATGTTTTACTTAGAAATACTGGTTAAAGTTGTGTTTTTTTTAAATATGTTTTACTTAGAAATACTGGTTAAAGTTTTGTGTGCAACTACCATCAAGTTCATATCTAAAAAATCACTTAATGTATTTGATCGAATCTTTACACAATACTTCCTACAATATTGTTAGTCATTAAACCTACTTCATTAACCAAGTTAGATAACTCTTGCATGAATATAATGCAAATTGTTGTGTCATATTTTTGCAAATCGTGGCTATTACTAAATTCATCAAATCAAATAACTATAGTAAATAACCACTCTTTAATATATTATGGAATTTGTTATGTCATTTCTCTGTTACCACTGGATTAAAACAATATTTTTTAAGCTTTACAGATACATGCGGCCATGTTTTTTAATTTTTGTCTCTCCCATGTGTGTATTAACGGTCAAAGCGGACACGGCGAGACATATCATTCCGCGGAATTCTTGTTTACAGAGTTGTAACCCTTAGATTGCAACCAAATCCTTGTCCTCTCCATTTCTCATTTAGTGGCTGGAATTTTATGAAACTTGCCAGAAAGCATCACTACCAAGTGGAGAGTGGGTTTATTGTCTTTGTGTTTTATTTCTATCATTTTTCACAGAGTTATGGCCCTTTGATTCTGTCCATTACCACACATCATTGTTTTGATCTTCAAGAACTAGGAAGTGCAATGAGACTTGGAACATGAATAATGCAGTAGAGGTCAATGTGTGGCGGTGCAGAGTGAAGAACCTAACATCTCTTCCAAACATTATCTTCCCTTCACACTCCCTTTCCCTTTACAAACAATACAGCTACTATTCAATCAAGCACTTGTTCCGGGAGCACCCATCAGTTCCACCGATATCTTGTCTTGAAATGTTGTAGACGCGATAGTATCTTCATTTTTCATTGAATCTTAACCAAACTTCCACAGCAGTTATATTACCGCAAGATCTCGATTCGACCACAAATGCCCCTGGCACAGGGCTTATAAGCACATTTTAAGTAAAAATTTAAAAAACATTTTACATGTAGCATCTGTTGCCAGTAGAGCGATTCAGGTCCTCTTGGGCCTCTTGATATCAGTTGTTTTAGTAATTATTTTAATCACCTTGAAGTCTGGAGTATTGGTTAGTCATAACAGCTGAGCCCGAGACTTAAATGGTATTTAATATCCATGAAGGGCCAGCAGGGACCCAAAAAGGGATCAAATGGTGAAAAGTCAAAAATCTTGTTTTTAGGAGTTTAATCCTCCCTTTATACATTTTATGCTCCCCCTCCCCACCCCCACACACACCCAAAATCAGTAATCGCAGCGTCTGTCCATCCTTCCGTCCATACATGTGATGGATTTGCTGAATCTGAGATACTGTAACTTTGTCATTCATAGATGGATTTTAATGATACTTGCTACAAATAATCAACATAACATGCCGACATGTTGGTAGTAAGACCCACACCCGTACCTCAAAGGTCAAGGTCACAATTTGAGTTTGTTTGACAACACTTTCAGTCTGTGTGAGATTTCGTGTCTGACCTGTAACTTTGTCATGCAAATATGGATTTTATAAATACTTACTACAAATGAACAACATAACATGACAACGTGTCGCGAGTAAGACCCATACCCGTACCTCAAACGTTAAGGTCACACTTTGAGTTTGTTTGACAATTTCAGTCTGTTTGAAATTTCGTGTCTGGCCTGTAACTTTGTCATGCATAGATGGAGTTTGTTAATACTAGCTACAAATGATCAACATAACATGACGATGTGTCACGCGTTATACCAAGAATGCCACTTCAAAGGTCGAGGTCCCAATTTAACTTCAATGACACTTTCAGTCTGATTGAGATTTCATGTCCTGTCTGAAACTTTGTCACCTACTTATAAATTTCAAAAACACTTTGCTCAATTCATCAGCATGACATTACAACGTGTCACGTGTAAGACCCACACATGTATCTTAAAGGTCGAGGTCACACTTTGAGTTTGTTTGACAACACTTTCAGTCTGTGTGAGATTTCGTGTCTGAATAATTACTGAATATAACTCCTGCATATCACATTCATGACAGTAGCGATTCTTCATTAAATCCATTCTCTGATACTCGCTGTATGTTATTATGAAATAATGTCTGTGTTCTGATTCTATGCCTAGCTTTACTTTGTTATAAACCTTGCAATGAAGCTGTGGTAGAGGGTGTGTTGGTTTCACTATGTGTTGTTAGAAACAATCGGTACAACCTTATACTTCATCAAATGGAAATAACAAGGATTTATATTTTGTTATCTCCAAGGTCCTAGTCCCAAACCATCATTTGAAGAAATTCTGTTTCCCTCGATACTTTCACACAAATATGAATTGGATAATTAAATGTACCAGTAGTTCAAACTTTGCAGACTCTTTATGCTACCTGAATAGCAAGCATGAAGTCCGTCTCCATTCATGTATCCTTCTGAATCCTTTTCAAAAGTACTGACGGGAATCCAACATAACTTGGAACATGGGTAGAGTGTAATGTAGGAAAGGCAAAGAGAAAAAAATCATAACTCTATCTTGAATAATGACAGAATTTTATCCCCTTTTGTACTTTTGGCTTTTGGTTATATTTGCTTCTCCATATTATATTTTTAAAAGCATGGAAAGAAATCTGATGAGATTTGGAACAAGGATAGAAGGCAATGTGCCGTTCATGTAACTGTTATGAAAAATGACTGAGTTATCTCCGCTTTTATACTTTATTTTGGGTTATTTTTATTTGTACAGTGTATATTGTCACCAGGTTAACTGTTCAGTCACGCACTTGTTCGGGGAGCATGAATTGGTTCTATCAATACCGTTGTTGGCCTCTTGATTATATGTCAAATATCATTGAGGAATAAACTAAATATTAAAATATTTGAGATTGGTAATCAACTAAATTAGGTCAAATTTGCCCTTTTGTTGTAAAACTATGCAAGATTATATTGATGGTTGTAATCTTGTAAACCCACTTACAAATCAATCAATTTCCCTCTCTAAAACTAATTTTTGTGTCATGTCTAATTACTCTCCGCTGAATTATATGAAGATTGAGGTTAATAAAAATCCACTTCAGTGTTTCTTGCACATCTAAATGCATGTATAAGCTGAAGTTTAAATTGATCACTGCTGGAATGTTTGAAAAATGATAGTCACATGATCTCAAAACTGGTATCAAGTGCAATAAGGTCAAAGTCGGTATAGAAGAAAACACTGCAATGTGCAACAATTCTATCCATTGGCATCACAGAAATCATGTTCAGTGCTTATGACAATAATAAATAAATCATGTTCAATGCTTATGACAAGAATAAAATAGTTCAATGCTTAATACAAGAATAAAACAGTAGCCCGTGTCTGAATTTTCTTTCAAATATATTAAATACTGCTTATACGATATATAATTTACTTGTTCAATTAAATATAGATCCATATGCATTTAGAGTTGTATAATATTGGTAACATTTATTAACATATATAACATTTATAACATAAATTTGTATATTTCAGACGGTTAGCATCACCTACCAAGCCTAATAGTATAGCGACGACAACAACCATTACCAACTCAGCCACTCCTAAATACAATACAACAACCCAAGGTAATTTTTTCATGGTGTTTCAATTGTAATCTCCATTGAGAGAAAAAAAACGGTTAATCTGTCCATTTTTATGCTTTCCGAAAACTTTACCTAATCCTTTCCTGACCCAATTCTCTACAACTTTTAATTGGAAATTTATGAAATTTTAAATCAATTAATGGCTGCATCTATGTCAGTTTTTGTTCGTTAAAGCTGGTTTAAATGTTGGAGCTTTCATGAAATAAAATATTGTATCATGACTAACCGTATGGGATAGATTTTTCTCCCATTCATCTCAGTCAAATGATAGACCCTTGCTAATGATCGTCATCAACATGATATTCTACTTTATAGCTCGCCGGGACGAATGTCTAAAGAGAGCTATTACCATTACCACGGTGGCGTCAGCGTCGTCTATTTACACCCAGGTTAAACTTTTGAGTTTAAGTTTTGGTTTTTGCCTCCAAGTCCTAAACTATCTTTCTGATTCTGTTCACATTTGCTTTCCTGCTTCATTACACATTGCTTTTTATGCTTTTGATAAATAAATTGACCCAGGTAAGGCATTCTACCATTGGACTTAGCCATGCAAGTAGATTAAACTTTTGTGAGTTTTATCCCATTGGCGAGCTTTGTTGTCTTCTGACAACTCTTATTAAATTTTTGTTTTACACCCAAAATTTCACAGATATATAAAGAAATCGGCATTTTAAAATTTATACTGAAAGTATATTCCAGAAATAACAACTGTTGATATCTCCTCATATTGTTTGTTTAAATAATTCACTTCAAATATAATTTTACCATGACTGTTCTTGTAAGTAAGCAAGCCGTCATAAAAGTATAAGTTGACGTCATTATTCCGACGTAACATCTATCTCCTTTTAACTGTTTCCTACAACAAAATCAAGTTGTAAACTATTTTCGTAGATGTGGAAATGAAAATATATATGATTATAATTGATGGGTAATGAAATAAATTAAAAACTTTGATGTTGTCCCAGATTTTTTTCAGGTCATGTGAGAAAGCTATCCAGTGACATAAAATATTATAAATTCGGTCATGAGTATCCATGTGGGGTAGAGAAGGATTTTTGTATTCAACATTGATGAATTCATGAAATATTTTTTTTCTCCCATTCTCAGTCAAATGATAGACCCTCGCTAATGACCGTCGTCACAAAAAAGACTACTTTTTAAATGTTTGTTTAACACGCAACAATTCACATACAACTGAAGAAATCACAATTATTTTCAGTACATACAGTATGCACCAAAATTACACTAGTTAATATCCCTGCACAGTGTTTTTTTTTAAATAATTCACTTCAAATGTAATTTTTACCCTGACCCTGTTCTCGTAGGTAACTAAGACGTCATAAATATATATGTTGACGTCATTATTCTACTGTAACGTCCATTTGTTTTTTACGGTTTCCTACAACGAAATCAAGTTCTGAAATATTTTCGTAGGCGTGAAAATGATAATAAATTTTATTACGATTGATGGATAAGGAAATAGGTTGCATAAATTGATTAAGTCCAAGATTTTTGTCAGGTCATGTGAGAAAGGTGTCACATGACATGGAAGATAGAGTTTTCTTTCATTGAGAAAACCCGTATCTTCTATGAGCAGAAATGGGAAAACACTTATAATAATCCATCATAAGTATCCATGTTTAATTATAAGAATCTTACATGGGTTTGAGGTTCAGATAGAAAATGCCATCCCATCAAAAATGTTTTAACGGGAACGAGGATCTGGTAAGTTCCCTGCGTGTAATTTTGACGCAGAGGGTGAGCTTTTTCAATCTAACACAGATGAACTCTTGATGGATTACTTTCTCCCATTCATCTCGGTCAAACGATAGTTCCTCAACTTTGTCATCTGTGGATATATTCCAAAATATACTTGGCTTAATTCATCAGCATGACATGACGTGTCACGCATAAATCCCACACCCGTACCTTGAATGTCAAGGTCAAACTATGAGTTTGTTTGAAAACACTGAGTCTGTGTGAGATTTCGTTTCCGGCGTGTAACTTTGTCATCTAAAGATGGATTTTGTAAACTTGCTACAAATGATCAACATTACATGAGGATGTTTTGCACATAACACCCAGACTCCCACTTCAAAGGTCAAGGTCACAATTTAAATTTGTTTCATGACACTTTCAGTCTGTTTGAGATTTCGTCTTCGGTCTGTAACTTTGTCACCTATGAATAAATTTCAAAAACACATGGCTCAATTCATCAGCATGGCATGAAGTGTCACATGTAAGACCCAGAACCTTTCCTCAAATGTCAAGGTCACATTTTCAATTTGTTTGATATTTAGTGTCTGGTATGTAACTTTGTCTTTAAAGTTGGCCCAAATGGTTAAGATGACATGACGATGTGTCACATATAAGACACTGACCTGTACCTCAAAGGTCAAGGTCACACTTTGAGTTTGTTCGACAACACTTTGAGATTTTAAGACCGGTCCGTAACTTTATCATACATAGATGAATTTCAAAAACACCTGGCTCAATTTATCAATTGATTAGCATTACATGACAAAGTGCCTTATTAAGACTCAGATACTTACTACAAATGTCAAGGTCACACTTTCAGTTTGTTTGATATTTCATGTCTGGTTTGTAAATTTGTTTTACATGGAGGAATTTTGAAATAGCTTGACACAAGTGATCAACATGTCATGATGTGTCACCTGCATTTACCTGTAGAAATACTCAGACCTTTACATCAGATGTCAAGGTTACACAAAGGTCAAGGTCATACATTAATGTAAAAAAAAAAGAACTTGTGTGTGTAGTCTGAAACATCAGTCCATGACTCTTGATATTCATGGATACATCACTTCCTTGTATAAAATATATTGTTATTTTCACAGACCATTAGGGGGCATGTGACACCTACCAGTGACATTTCTTGTTTGTATTGCGATCGTCTTTTATCTGACGTCCATCGTCCTTCCGCAAACAATTCACAACTTCTTCTCAAAAACCGCAAGCTCAATCATAATGAAATGTGGTATGCAGCTTTGGTACATAAAAGTGAATTGAAATTGTGAACTTCACGATCCCCATCCCCCTTGGGTCTTGGGGTGAGGCCAATGGTCAAATTCAAGATAAATTTTAAAAATCTTCTTCTTACTAAAATGATGAGCATGATTATGGATGCATTTTGGGGCCTTTATAAATGTTGTGAATTGCATGTCCCTGGGTCTCACAGTTTGGCCCTGGAGGAGGTTCTGAAAAAGTGCATCCGTAACAATTTTCGACTTGTTTTCATTAAACGTAACCTTGGTCATAATGAAATGCTTCATGCAGCTTTGGTACCTAAGATTGAATCAAAATTGTGAATTGCATTGTCCCAATACCACAGCATAATCTAGTGGTAGAGCATCCGCCTCATATGCGGAAGGTCATGGTTTCGATCCCCGACCGGGTCATACCAAAGACTTTAAAAAAGGTCATAGAAGCTTCCTCGCTTGATGCTCAGCATTTAGAGGAAAGTTCTAGGTCTGGTCGGTCCGGTGTCAGTATAATGGGACTGGGTGAGGTATCATACAAAATGTGTCTGCGGCTTGATACTCCAGTGTGACAGCGCTAAACTTTAAAAATCTTCTTACTATTGGAAGCACTGGGAAACAAATTGTGAGCATGACTATGGACACATACTGGTCCTTTACAAAATTGTGAATTGCATGTCCCTGGGTCTCACGGTTGGGCCCTGGGGATGGGGCCTAAAGTAATTATTGCGTTGGTTAACAATTAATATTTTCAACTTCTTCACTAAAACCGTAAGCTCAATGGTAAGTTACAAAATGTTGTATGCAGCTTTGGTACCTAAGGGTGAATCAAGATTGTGAATTGCCTTGGGGGCCAGGCCAAAACAGTCAGGTTCAGGGTAAACTTAAAAAAAAAAACATTTCATACTATATGAAGCACTGGGAAACAAGTGGTGAGTATGATTATGGACAAATATGGGATCTTAATAAAAATTGTGAATTGCATGTCCCTGGGTCTCAAGGTTTGGCCAAGGGGTTGGGCATACTTAAATAAATCTGTAGAAAATGGTTTTGGTGTGATTTGTTGTTGTAGACATGGTGGTCAGTGTTTATGTTTTCTTACCACACGACCATTAAGGCATGGGCATCTTGTTTTATCTTTTTTCAAATTTCAAAATCAATTCATCTTTGCAGGTAATTTAAAAATGTGCTGTTTATTGAAATTTCAGCAATAGGAATGTGTAAAATCAATATTGAAATATATTTTCAGTGTTAGAAACAACAAATATTACAACAGCAAAACCAGATGACCCTAAACAACAAGTTTCAATTGGAGCCATATTTGGAATTGTCGCTGGAGTGTTGTTTTTTTTAGCTATAGTTATATGCAGTAAGTTGCATTACATTTTGTGATTGTTTTTGAGGATTTGAGGATTTTTTTATCTAAATCTTACTTTTCCAAATATTTTTAGCTCACTTGAGCTGTTGTGATTACCATATGTCCATCACATTAACTTTTGATTCAAATGACTTCTATGAAACCCATTACAAATTTTCACAAAATTTGGTGTGGAGCTTTTTTACATGAAGTTCTCTCAAGTTCGGTAAAATCATGACCCTGGGGTCAAATTTGGTCTGGCTTCAGAGGCTTATAAGTTTTTGTGTGTTTTAGCTCTACTGGCCAGAAGGGCTTATGTGATGGTGCATTGTCCGTCGTACGTCGTCTGTTGTCCGTCGTCCGTTAGCAGCACTTTCACTAAAACCACTAGGCCAATTAAACTCAAACTATACATTGGTGTTTCTATTGCATAGGAGACTATACAGAAGATATTGTTTTCGATCTGAAATTCAAGATGGCCAACGTTACTACAAATAGTTCAAAACTTAAAAAATCTTCTTCTAATGAACCACCCAACAGATTTTGTAAATATTTAGGTAGTAATGATAACCAACTATAGTTTTATTACATTTGTTCAAATGGTGTCCCTTGGATAAAAAATAACCCCGCCCTGAGGGTTCAATTATGGGACACATGTCACTAAAATAATCTTCTTTTTTATGCCATATAGTAATCGCAGGTCAAGGTCACAATTTGAGTTTGTTTAACAACATTTTGAGTCTGTGAGATTTTGTGTCCGGCCTGTAACTTTGTCATGCATAGATGGATTTTAATGATACTTGCTACAATTGATCAACATAACATGACAACGAGTCGCGAGTAAGACCGATACCCGTACCTCAAAGGTCAAGCTCACAATTTGAGTTTGACAACACTTCGAGTTTGTGTGAGATATCGTGTCCAGCCTGTAACTTTGTCATGCATACATCGATTTTATAAATACTTGCTACAAATGATCAACATAACATGAGGACGTGTCGCGAGTAAGACCCACACCTGTACCTCAAAGGTCAAGGTCACAATTTGAGTTTGTTTAACAACACTTCGAGTCTGTGTGAGATTTTGTGTCCGGCCTGAAACTTTGTCATGCATAGATGGATTTTTATAAATACTTGTTATAAATGATCAACATAACATGACGACGTGTTGCACTAAATACCCGAACTCCCACTTCAAAGGTCAAGGTCACAATTTAACTTTGACAACACTTTCAGTCATTTTGACATTTCTTGTCCGGTCTGTCATCTATGGATAAATTTTAAAAACACTTGGCTCAATTGATCAACATGACATAATTAAGTGTCGCATGTAAGACCCAGAACCTTTCCTCAAAGATCAAGGTCACACTTACAATTTGTTTGATATTGTGTGTCTGGTCTGTGACTTTGCCTTTAACTTGGCTCAATTTATCAAGATGTCATGACAACGTGTCATAAGTAAGGCCTAGACTCATACCTCAAATGTCAAGGTCACACTTTTAGTATGTATGACAACACTTTGAATCTGTTTAAGATTTCCAGTCCGTCCTTTAACTTTATCATACATGGTTGGATTTCAAAAACACTTGGCTCAATTTATCAATTGATCTGTAACTTTGTCTTACATTTAGGGATTTTAAAATAGCTTGACACAAGTGATCAGCATGTCATGATGATGTTTCAGCAGCATTTAACTGTTGAAATACCCAGACCATTACATCAGATGTCAACGTCAAGGTTACACAAAGGTCAAGGTCATGCTTTAATGTAAAAAACCATGAAATTGCATGTATAGTCTGAAACATCAGTCCATTACTCTTTATATTCATGGATACATCGCTACCTATTATAACATAATTATATGATTATTTTTCAATGACCATTTTGGGGGCATGGGACACTTACCAGTGACATTTCTTGTTTTTTTTAAATTAACTGATTTTGCCAATTTTCACAGAAGCATTGTTTTAGTCAATTAAGTTAAGAATTGTAAAAATGACTGGGTTCCATTGTCTTTAGAGATCAGGATGGGCCCCAAAATGGTAAAAATTAAAAATTACAAAAATCATTTTCTTAAGAACCGGTAAGTCAAATTTATTCATATTTGGCATAAATTTTCTCGATGTGTAGTGGTTTGAAGAAAGATAAGAATCAAGAGGCTAATATTTATAAAGACCCTGTAAGGGGACTTAGAATTTTACATAGGGATACTATGGGAAAACGGAAAAGTCTCATGTTTTTCATCCATTTGGGCGAAATTATTATTCAATTTGAGTTCTGAAGCATCATCTAGTCATAGCAAATAAGATTTGGTTTAATAAGGGGAATTGACTTTCCAAAAGGGGTCAGGGTGGGTCAAAAAAAGAGTTAAGATGGAAATTTTTCAAAAATTCTCTTAACAACCAGTCAGTCAAATTTGTTCATATCTGATACAGATTATCCCATTGAGTGTGGGTTTTAAGTTTGTACAAATTAAGGGTCTTGTATTTATAGGGGCCCTGTAAGGGGATTTTGAAATTTACATAGGGATACTATGGGAAAACAGAAAATTCTCATTTTTTCAACCATTTGGGCAAAATTATTATTAAGTTTGAATTATGAAGCATCATCTAGCCATTGAAAATAAAATTTGGTTTAATAAGGAGAATTGACTTTCCATAAGGGGCCAGGGTGGGTAAAAAAGGGTTAAAATAGGAAGTTATCAAAAATCTTCTTCTCAACAATTGGTCTGTCAAATTTGTTCATATCTGATATAATGAATTGTCCATATGATTAAGAGTTCTAAGTTTGTACTAGTCATGGGGCTTTTGGATGACAAGGGGTCCTGTAAATGAACTTTGAGTTGTACATAAGAATACTATGGGAAAATGAAAAACGGTAATTTTTTGTCCATTTGCGTAAATATGATGTTCAGTTTGAGATCTAAAGCATTGTCTAGTAACAGTTAATTTGATTTTGTTCAATAAAGAGGATTGAATTTCCATAAAGGGCCAGGGGTTGCTATATTGGAAATAAATGTTTTTAGCCAATTTAAATTCTTTGAAAAATCCTGATATATTCCCTTAAGGAATATTATGAGGAAAACTGATGTTTTTTCATTTTTGCATCCATGTGTACAAAAAAAAACTTCTATTTAAAATCTAAAGCATTTCTGATGATAACAAATCGGAGATTGAAGTTTTGACAAATCAAGAAGCTGGGATGTATAGGGGTCCTGTTCTGGGACTATATTTTTTTTACCGATGAATGGTATGGGAATTTAAAGTATTTCCTTTTCATAGCAATTAACTTTTTGTTCAGTATGAGTGTGGTGGGGGTATTTATCCATAATGGGTTAAGACGACCCCAATAGAGGGTAAATATTTTGAAAGTTTAAAAAGTGCCATGGCCACTATAAGCCAGTAGAGTGTCTTCAGGCCCTCTTGGGCCTCTTGTTTTATAACAACTAATGATTCTCTCTCAGGTTTACTCCAACCTATGATCAAAAGTGGCACTACCTTGGTGTATTATCAGTTTAATATTGAAATTTTTTATTTAAAAATCTTCTTCTCAAGACTTGTCAAATTTGTGCATATTTTGTATAAATCTTCACTATGAGTAAGAGTTTCAAGTTTGTTCATATAAACAGGCTAGAGTCAATTGAAGCTCAGTAAGGGGACTTTGCATTTATTATCTATTTTCAAATTATTATACACCCAGATATAAAGTGTATAGGAGTCGCGCTCATAGGTCTGTCGGTCCGTCCAGCTGTGGCCAATTTTTGTGATGCTATTTCTCAGTAACCATTGGCCGGAAATAATTGAAACTTCACAAAGGTGACTGGTACCAAGCTTAGTTTAAATCATAAAGTATTGTTTAGTCTTTAACAGTTAAGACTCGTTCCTTAATGTCAATATATAGGGCCATAAAGGGGCATAAAAAAGAATGAATTGTCAAAACTTCTTCTCGAGAACTGGCCATCCATATTTGTTTATATTTGAATTAGTAACACTCGCATATAAATTCAAGTCATATTTTAAGCTCACCTGAGCCGAAAGCTTACAGGTGAGCTTTTGTTATCGCCTGGTGTCTGTCGTCCGTCGTCTGTCAGCCGTCGTTAACTTTTAGCTTCCAACAACTTCTTCTCTGAAACCACTGGGCCAATTTTGGTATAACTTCACAGAAATGTTCCTTGGGTGACCCTCTACCAAGTTTGTTCAAGCCATCTTGATTCGTCAAAATACATGGCCGCCAGGGGGCAGGGCATGTTTAATTAGTAAAAACTTAAAATATCTTCTTGTCAGAAACTACTGGCTCGATTTTAAAATAATTTCACAGAAATGTTCCTTGGAGGACCATTCACCAAGGTTGTTTAAACCGTAGTGATTCGTCTAAAAACATGGCGGCCAAGGGGTGGGGTTAGTTTACTATATAAGCTGTAGTAAAATCTTCTTGTCAGAAACCACTGGGTCGATTTTAAACAATTTCGCAGAAATGTTCCTTGGGTGACCCTTTACCAAGTTTTTTCAAGCCGTTGTGAATTGTTAAAAACATGACCGCCACAGTGAAGTGCTAGTTTACTATATAGCAGCTATAGTAAAAACTTCAAAAGCCTTCTTGTCAGAATTTACTGACCTGATTTCGATGTAGTTTCACTGACATTTACCACGGGTGAATCTCTACCAAGTTTGAACTCTTCTACGCATCTGTTTCATTTTCAAAACAAATCAAAATTCTAACTACTCGCCCATCTCGTTTTTCTGGAATTTTTAGTGTACATGTATTATATAATCTACTTAAGTTGGGTGACTCAAGATCAGTCAGGTGAGCGATATAGGGCCATCTTGGCTCTCTTGTTAAACGTTAATAATTTTTTTTACAGTTATTAAAGCACGCAACACAATAAGATGTTGGAAAAGTTCGGTACAGAATGTAGCGATTGGTAAGATTATTTTAAGCTTACTGGTTCATTAGAAAACTAAATGGAGTTATTATTTTATTATTATATTATTTTTGGAATGCGAGTGGAGTGGTGCATTCTATAGTCGTTGTTTGAAGTACAAAATTGTTCTATAACCTTTGTTATGCTGTTGACCCGGATTTTATCGGACCGATAAGGCCATAATAAATTAATTGCTAGATTATCATCCTTGCCCGTCCCCTAATTTTCATGCCACCTGACCCTTTTTTTCACAATTTTTTTCTTAAAAAATATCAGCCTAATTTTACACAATTTAAAACAAAATTAAAATTAAAAATAAAAAAATAAAAACCTCCCTCCCACCCTCCCCTTTTTAAGAAAAATTAGGATGATAATCTAGCAATTAATTTATAATGGCCTAAAATAGTTAAAAAGTTTCAATATAGAATGGCCATAGTAGAGGACTTATTATACAATAAGAGATTTAAAATTTTATTTTGTTTGTCTTTTATCGAACAGAGATTAAATTTTCAAAGATGCGCTTCTGAAAACGTACAATTTCAATTGATATCTGTATAACTGAGTACTTTCTTTATCGATAGAAACAGTGACCTAATTAGCAGCACTAGAAAAGGTTTGCATTTGCACAAACATGCAAACAAAAATGATCAGTTACCACTGTTTTAAATATCAAGGTATAAATTCTATTCATTGAAATTCTGTGTGCGCAATGATTTTTATTTGCAGGCATATCGGAGTCCAGCAAAGCTGAGATTTGTTCTTGTAAATCACTAAAAAAGTTATGAACCAACGTTATTCTCAAAACAGTGTCGCTTGTGCAAAAAATGTTGCAAGGAACAACTCGATTATTTTGGAAAGAATTGCATGTGCATGTAAAATGCTTTTACAATATATTTGAAATGCAATTTATAATCATTTTCTCTTTGCGTTTACAAATTGAAGTTTCCATAAATGCATATTCAGTTCATGAATAAATGCAAATTATCATTTATTAACATAAATTAAAATCCATTTGCATTTACATTTTTGTTCATCGTTTAGTGTTGGGTAATCGCATAATCTCTGAAACAGAAATCACCCTGACCCAGCTGTTAGTAAAATAGCAGTAGTAACAATTACTGAGGTCATAAAAAAAATATTGCCATCTCACACTGTTTGATTTTTACAGAATGTTGATAGAAATCTAGTCACTAATCTTACATTAGATTAACATTATCAGCAAATAATTCCCATATGTTTATAAGTCAGACATAGCTAGATAATTGACATGGTGTGAAAACCTGTAAATTTCTTCTTTTAGTTTTAGAGTGACATACATAACACACCTTGATGGAAATAGCATCTTTTTAAATAATAACTAAAATAAACGTGCAATTTATTTCACACTGATGATGAAAATAATTGTCAATCGGTGAAATAAACACTATTGATACATGTCGACATTAACATAACATTGTATGATTCAGTTTTGATAAATCAAAGAATTACAGTTATATTGATAGTCAGCTGAAAATATTTCAAACACTTCTTATTAAACAATTTTAAAAAGAAGTGAGGATTAACAATAAATCGATAAATAAATTGCATAAACCTTTAATACTATAATTATAAGTGTTTCAATACATACTGTACCTAATCCTAGCTAGCACACATTGGCCCTTGTAAAGTTTATTTATCGGTGTGAATGACATCCCATAGGCATATTTCAAACAAGTCTTACAGATATTTCATTAGCTTAAACATAATATATATAATATTTATAGTAATTACAAATATACAGTGCGAACCTATGAGAGAGAAAATTCAAATCATATTTTCTCTGCAAAGGACTGACTGAATAATTTTCATTCTTCTCGAAAATATTTCGAAGCACATACTTGCCGCTTCGTCCGTCTGATTGTCCGTGCATCGACAAATTCTTGTTTGTGCTATTTCTCTGCAGCCACTGGTTGGAATTTTAGCTCATCTGAGCTATTGTGATCTACCTTCATCCGTCGTCTGTTGTCTGTCATTAACTTTTGCTTCAAACAACTTCTTCCTTAAAACCACTTGACAGATTTTCACCAAATTTTGTGTGAAGCATTCTTACAAAAAGCTCTCTCAAGTTCGTTCAAATGATGACTTTGCGGTCAAATTTGGCCCTGGCCCAGGGATTTATTAGGTCACCTGAGACTTTGTCTCAAGGGACCTTTTGCGATCGCCTTTTATCCGTCGTAGTCCGTCATGCGTCCGTAAACATTTTGGACTTTTTATCAAAAAACGTAGGCTTAATCGTAATGAAAAGTTATGTGCAGCTTTTGTACCTAAAGATGAATCAAAAGTGTGAATTGCATAGTCCCCTATCCCCTTGGGGAAAGGGACCAGAACTGTCAAATTCAAGGTAAACTTTAAAAATCTTCTTCTTAATATAGGAAGCACCGGGAAACAAATGGTGAGCATGGTTATGGATGTATATAGGTCCTTTATAAAAAAAATTGAATTGCATGTGCCTGGGTCTCACGGTTGGGCCCTGAGTGTGGGGCCTTGGTGGGGCCTACTATACTACATCCATATAAGAGAAATTGACCAAATATGTTATTTCTTATGACTGAATAGACTTATGTGAATGTTTTTTGGATAATCAGGTGACCGGTAAGGCAAATGGGTCTCTTGTAATTTGTTGTTTTTTAAATTTCAAAAATCTTCTTTTCCGAAAGTGCAAGGCCTGGAGCTTTGATATTATGTATTTAGTATCATCTAATGAGTTTCTATCAAGTTTGTTTAAGCCATGATCTTATAGTCAAAATTGGCTCTGCTCTGGAGGCATGTCAATTTAACATAGGGAAATTTACATTTAAAAATCTTCTTCTCAAGAGCTGTCCAATCATATATAGTATTAATGATCCCAATGTCTAGGACTTTCAAATTTGTTGAAATAAAGGGGCTAGGAACAATAGGGGCTCAGTAAGAGGACAGGATCAATTGGGGCCCAGTAAGGGGACTTTGGTTTTAACATAGGAATGCTATGGGATAACGGAATATTCTGTTTTACTGATCTATTTTAAGTATTATTTCAAATTTTCATGAGATCTTCGTTCATATTTTGTATAAATGACCCCTATGTTTGTTCAAATGAAAGGACTAAGATATGCTGGGGATCTTTGAATTTTACATAGGAATATTAAAGAAAAACAGAAAATTCTATTTTTATCAGTTATTTTAGGAATTTTTTAATCACATCTAGATGCAGAGTATAATTTAGTCATAACAGCTGAGCCCCAAACTTTTAAAGGGTATTTAATATCCATAAAGGGCCAGCAGGGACCCAAAAAAGGATAGAATGGTGAATAGTCAAAAATCTTGTTTAAGATTTTAGTACTTTTTTTATTACTATTTTTTTGTTTTGGTTTCTGTTCAATAAAACTTACCCCCACCCCCCTCACAAAATAAATAAGTAAATGTCAACTTATACATAAATTTTCTGATACTGCTGTATGTATGAAGAGCAGATAAGTGGTCCAGTGCTTAAGGCCTTGAACTGCAAATCTAGGTATAGCAGATTCGACCCCCCCCCCCCCCCCCCCCACTTCTCCTTGTAAAAAATACTTATCAGTCTTTCGGATGAGACTTCTATCCTTCAAAAATCTAAAATGACTAATATTCATCGCCCATATGAGAAATCTGTGGCAACGATAAATATGATTATCATCATCATACTGCTATATGATTTTTTTTCAAAAACTAATATGTAATGAAATTAGGGGCAAGGGTCCATTGGAGTCCACTTTCACTTTACATGGAAATGCTTTCAGGCATAGTACCACCATTGGAAAAAGGAAGTGCTTCCGTGGGGCATAATGGCGGTTAATAATCCTCATTTCTTCTTCTTTAAAAATGCATTTTCCTTATTTTAATGCACTTTTTTTATTTAAATGGCATTATTGATGTATTTTGAACATTTTGAAAGCATTGTCATGTTTGAATTGTGAATTTAGAAAAAAAATTTCATGCTTGGAAATTGGGTTATAAATACATGATTTCGGAAGTCTACTTTCACTTTGTCAAAAGTGTACACACTGAGCAGAACAAAATTCTCTTATATGACACATGACCCCTACTTTTCTCATCATATTTTGATAGTGCAGAGGTTGACAAACAGTAAAATGTTATTTTCACTTCTTTCATTTGGGATTCTCCATGAATGACAAGCCTTCAAACTTTTATTATTTACTATAGAATAAAGAACAAAAATCAATGGCCAGGGTTTACACTTTGAGGAAACAGATAATTCTCATTTTTCTCATCTAGAATTATAATAAGTTCTTCATAGGCTTTAGTTAGTCGATACACAATTTGAAAGGAAGTTCTTTGTAATGTAAACACTTGCTGGGATGCATCACTACCAAGGACATATTGCCTTTCTGTTTCCTTGAAATGATTTTTCATAGAGTTATTGCCCTTCAATTATGTATAATACCAAATCTTTGTTCGCACTGGTTCTCTACAGGTTCTCGAAGAAATCTTATGAAACTTGTTAGGGTGGCTATTCTTATTTTTGGTAAAAAAAACACATAAAAAAATAATTATATTAAACATTTTACACTTATAAAGTGCAGTGAGGCAGTGTTATAGAGCACCACAAGCATCATAAATGTACATTTACTTCCAAAAGGAGGATTTATTTGTAATTTTCATATCTTACCTAGAGCACGGTAGTACTGTATACAATTTCTGTGAGTTTGTATATATAAGTGGATTGATTGGTTGGTCATATATTATTGATATAATAATGGTACAACACTATGTCTACGACCATCGTGACCTGACACTAGCAACAAGAAAAAGAATTACTGTTATTACATTATACTGATATCAGTCAATTGTGTAGATATATTCATGATCAACTTTGGCCAACAGAAATATGTATGACTTCTATAACCTATCTCAGATATGAACCCAATTATTTCCTCTCAGATTTGTTCAAGCCATATCTCTATGGTCAGTTAATCACTGGGACATTTTGATTTAAAAACCTTGTTCTGAAGAACCGACCATCCAAATTTGTTCATATTTGATATGAATGATCCCCGTGGGCAGGGGTTTAAAGTTTGTTCGAATAAAGTGGTTCAGGTCCATTGGGGACTTTGATTTATACATACTATTACTTAAGGAAAACAGGAAATTCTGTTTGTCTTCTCTATCTGATGTTTAGCTCAATTTAGACATAACGATTGAGACTTGGTTCTTAAATAGGTCAATAAAAGCTCCAAAAGAGGATAGAATTGCAAAATGTGAACATTCTACTTCAGCCAAATTCGTTTATATTTCAGAAATTATCCATTTGTTAGTATCTACTACAATGTATTGGCATACTTCTTGATTCTAGATAAGTCTTTAGTGCTTTCACTATATTTGTTGTTGTTGCGATGGTAAGTCTCCTTAAATACATACATTTTCTTTCATGCCCCCTTTTAAAAAAGTGTGGATATATTGGTTTACGTATTGTCGGTGGGCAGTCTGTCGGTCAGTAGACCATCATGATTTCTAGTTGATAATTCAATAATACATAGCCCTATAACCCTATAGCACTTTGCAGTGTAGTTCAGCTTAGTAATTAAATGACCTTTATTTATTATATGGTTGATAGGTCAAGAGCAGGTTATTTTAGAAAATCAGTTTATACGTCAATACTGTTTGGTCATACAGACCAAATCTTGTCTCGTCTCGGAAAATATATGACCCCAATTCATTTTGGTGTCGGTAGGTCAAGATATAGTGAATATAAAAATAGGTGTCCATATGATAATTCGGGAACGGTTAAATTAATTTTTAGGGATGATACCAACAATATATTGCTTTATCATACATTCATAGAATACATTTCATGCAAGATGGTTTTGTATTGTTATGTATTTCAGTAATTAGCCACAAACATACCGATAAGGATGAAGGTGATGATGAAAAAGGTACTGACGATGACGATGGTGATGGTCATAGTTATGAATGTAATCCTGGAGCTGGTGAATGTGATGGCGATGAAAGTAATCCTGACAATGACGAAACTGGAAATGGAAGAAATCCTGGAGATGGCGATGGTCATGGTGGTGAAAGTAATCTTGACAATGACGAAAATGGTAATGGAAGAAATCCTGAAGATGGTGAAGGTGGTGGTCATGGAGGTGAAAGTAAACATGACAATGACGAAAATAGTAATGGAATAGATCCTGAATATGATAAAAGCAAACTTTCTGATGGCGAAGGTGATATTCGGACATATTTTAGATATGCTGAAGGTGATGAAGAAGGTAGTGATAGTAAAGATTGTTTAAAAGAAACTGTAGATGAATCAAAACCAAAGGTAAGATATGTAAACATGTCCTGCTATCAATCTTAAGACTTCGAATTTAGAGTTGTACTTTTTTTTTCACGTTCTGATTTGAATTATTTTTATGTTTAAATTTCGAAAACTGCTCATTTAAGACACATTTTGTAATAAAATGATTGTTTGTTAAAGAAAACTTGCTAAATCGACAGTAACTTCTAAGCTAATGCATGTGCAGGTGTCCGTCTGTCCGTCCGTCCGTCCTTCCGATATTTCGTATCCGGCCTGTAACTTTGTCATACATAGATGGATTTTATTGATACTTGCTACAAATGATCAACATAACATGACGACGTGTCGCGCGTAAGACCCACACCCATACCTCAAAAGTCAAGGTCACACTTTGAGTTTGTTTGACAAAAATTTGAGTTTTTGCAAGATTTCATTGCCGGCCATAGCTTTTCCATGCATAGATAGATTTTATAGATACATGTACTTGCTACAAATGAGTAAACATAACATGACTTTGTTTGACGACACTTTCAGCTTGTTTGAGATTTCTTGCCCGGTTTGTAACTTTGTAACATTCTAAATTTCAAAAACGCTTGACTCAATTGATCAACGTGACACGACGTTGTGTTGCGTGTAGGACCCACACCCGTACCTCAAAAGTCAGAGTCATATTTTGAGTTTGTTTTACAACACTTTGAATCTGTGTGAGATAACGTGTCCGGTCCTTAACTTTGTCATACCTGGATGGATTCCAAAAACACTTGGCTCAGTTGATCAACATGCCATGATTGAGTGTCACATGTAAGACCCAGAACCTTCCTCAAAGGTCAAGACCACACTTTCAGTTTGTTTGATATTTCTTGGCTGGTCTATAACTTTGTCTTTAACTTGACGCATTTGATCAAGATGACATGCCTACAAGACTACACTCGTACCACAAGGTCAATGTCACACTTTGAGTTTGATTGATAACACTTCGAGTCTGTTTGAGATTTCAAGTCTGGTCTGTAACTTAATCATTCATGGATGGATTCCAAAAACACTTGGCTCAGTTGATCAAATGACGTCCTTTAGCGTGTAAGACCCAGAACTATACCTCAAAGGTTTAGGTCACACTTTCAGTTCTGGTCTGTTTCTTGTCTTACATGGAGGAATTTTAAAATAGCTTAACACAATTGATCAGCATGTCATGATGATATGTCGCTTGCATTTACCTGTAGAAATATCCAGACCTTTACATCAGATGTCAAGGTCAAGGTTACACAAAGGTCCATGTCGCACTTCAATGGAAAAAAACATGAACTTGCGTATTAAGTCTGAAATGTCAGTCCATTACTCTTGATATTCATGGATAAATTTAAATCATTACCTATTTTAAAATATATCGTTATTTTCACAGACCATTTGAAGAACATGTGGCACTTACCAGTGACATTTCCTTGTTTTTATAATCAGACAGTATTATAAAATATCAACATATCTGACAATCACCTAGAGTGTAGGCATAACATTATAAAGTGAACTTTTGTGATATCTTCCTTACTTTATTACATGTCATTTTCGTAGTACAAACCAGTTTTAAGAAAGAATATTAAGAGTAATCACGTGATTTATATATGTTATCATAGACATAAAACTTTGTTCTTATGGTTCTGCCATGAATACGAAAAAATGTAAATGTTGTGCTTTTCGTAAAATGTCTTTAATCATCACATTCATGAATTGATCAAGGCCAGATATTGTATTGATGTTGTAGACTTTATCATTATTGCAAGTTAAATTACGTAGACAAATATAATATGTACAGTCATTCCTGTCCTATGCAATCAGTCAGGGGAATGAGCAAAATTAGCTTTTTAAGACAGGATGTCGCTTAATGCAGGTTAATTTGCTCTGAGATCATAGAAATGGCAAATATCAAATGTGGCTGCTTATGACAGGTGGCTGCTAAATAGAGGTGATCGCTTAAACCGGATTGATTCTTTATTGCATTTATTTAATGTCGTAACCCCTTGTTTAGATAGTGCCGCGTCTTGGAATAAGTCACGCAATGCTTATGTGCTGTGATGTGCTGTCTGCTTGTGTAGAAATGTGTTTTATTTTCTGACACGCTAACACTGGCAAATTTGTCCTGAACTGAGTATGTTAAAGTACTGTTGAAGTTTATTATTTACAAAAGTGTATTTATAATTTTTTATAAAACACCAGATCGGTGGCATATATCAGATACATAGCCGTTTTTCATCTGTCCGTCCTTTCATTGGTTTCACTGTTACTTGAGTTTAGATTGGGTTTAATAAACAATCCAATAGTCCATGAAACTTTGGATTGATGGACAGTGTGTGCAAAGTTGATGATATCTGCACTCTACTATTTAATCCAATCTTCACCAGAGTTGGTCGATAACCAGCCATATACCCTCAGTAACTCAGTAAGTTGTTTAAATCATTAGCGCGTCTGACTCTCAACTAAGGGGTTAAGATTGCGAATAACCGCACGGCCACAATCTCCGTGATGAATGCTATACGACATTGTTGAGATATGTGTGCTCGAGTGTTTAGTTACCTTCCAGGATCCCCAAAAAAAGAGTGTTTAGGTTAACTGTCCGTCTGTTAGCCCTTGTTTGCAAAATTATGACGCTAAATATTAAATAGTGTTTACCCGAGTTATTGTTATCCTAGGTTGATGTTTTGTAGTTTTAAATCAGCAACATTGACGTTAAAAATTTTTGAAATATCGAGGATATTATCAAGATAATTCTGACATTTTCTTATTATCTGTTATTGATTGACCATTTAAACTAATCCACTAAGCAAAATAATACAAGTAAACATATATTTATCAATATAAATATTTACGTTGACATATCAATTATAGACATTTAAAATCCGTCACAGAAGTAAATATGGGTATTTGTAAGATGTCCGACAGAAATAGTACAGTCAATGCATGAGTTGTTACTTGTGTTTCAGGAAAAAGCAGCCATGCAAATATTAGAAGCTGTTGCACGTAAAGCAGATTGGGACAGTTTTGTAGAAGAACTTGATACACTCATGAATACTTCAGGAGATATATTAGAGTTTACAAAGTCACAAGTGGATATAAAGGATATGCGTTCTGCATATTATATCAAGTAATTATATGTTAATAAGTTTTTACAATGACTTTGACGAATTTTTATACTCTTTTAAGGAAGAGCTGTCACATTGTCCTTGCATGCGTGTGTTTGTCCGTCCGAATTATTGTCCGGAACATAGGGCAGGGAAATACAAACATCACTACTCTTTCTAGAATAATGAAAGAAATACCTCAACTTTTGTGTTGTTTTTTAGCTCGACTATTCGATGAATAAAGAGGGCTATTATACTCACACTGGCGTCGGCATTACACCTTGGTTAAAGTTTTGCGCGCAGATTACTATGATCTCAGTAGTAATTGCATGTAATGGATTGAAACTTCACACATGACTTTCCAGCCACCAAACCTACTACAATAGCTATGTTAGAAAACTTTTGCATGAATAAAAGGCAAATTATGGTCCTTGTTTGACTTAGAAATTCTTGTTAAAGTTTTGCGTACAAGTACCGCCAAGTTCATACATATCTCACTAACCATTCAATGTATTTGATTGAAACTTGGCACAATACTTCCCAGTCATCAAACCTACTACAATTATTAAGTTTGATAACTCTTACATGAATATAATGATTTTTTTACTTAGAAATTCTTGTTAAAGTTTTGCATGCAAGTACCTTCAAATCTATATCTCACTTATCACTCGATGTATTTGAATGAAACTTCACACAAGACTTCCCAGTCAGCACACCTACTAAAATTACCAAGTTAGATAACTCTTGCTTGAATATAATGCAAATGTTGACCCTTGTTAGACATATACATTCTGATTAAAGCTTATATCTCAGCAGCACTGCATGTTTTGGATTGAAACTTCAAACAATGTTCTGCAGTAATAAGACCGATTCAGTTAAGTGAGATAACTCTTGTTTCCTTAGATTGGTCATCAGTCTCAATCATAGTTTGTACTTTTGTGACAAATGATTAGAACAGTCTCATAGACTGCTATTGTTTTTTTGCTTGTCCTTTAAAATGATGTAAAGAAATCCAACTGAAATGAAACATGGATATAGGGCAATGTGCAGAAATGCACAGATGACAAATCAAAACTTTATTTTGACACATGAAAAAAACTATCTCTCTGTTTGTACCATATATATTATCAGTTATATTTGCTTATCCGGATTATATCATATTCGGTATACAAGGGAGATTAACTACTCAGTCAACCACTTGTTCGAGGAGCCTACATATGTGCTACTTAAACCTTCGGATATATCTGGTGACCAGTGTGAGTTAATTAGTGTATATCCTTTGACGCATTGAAGAATAACATGTTATTCTTGACAACTTCAATTGTTTTGTTTAGCACATGTTTAAGTCTTCTTATCATTATATTAACCTACATCAATATGTTACATGTATTATATGTTGAAATTTATTTTATTTTTATTGTATACAGTCTAGCAAATTTAATTATTATTGTGACACATAGCTTCCAATTATTTTAACGCCTGATCTGTCTTAAACAGCTTAAACATTTTTGCAACATAAAAATGGCAATAAAAGACGAGGCTCTGCGCTGGTTGTGGTGCTCTTGTTAGGTTTCATGATAATTTTTGCCTACAAAGTATTGTTTTATTAATTTTCTAATTCCTTTTTTAAGTGCAGCAAATTCTTAATGTATATAATTTCTTTTTCTGACGTGAGCTATTCCTATCGCTCACTGTCCGTCGTTTGTACATCCGTAAACTTGTTGTGTACACTCTAACGCCCATAATTGTCATCGGATCCTCATCAAAACAGCATAGTAGTAAGATGAACGTTATATATCGGGGATATAGCCTTTTCAATAATTTTGTAATGTGTGATCCTTAGGAACAGACTCAAGCCGAGTCTGCTCTATGAAGATTTTTGTACTTTGGGACATTACTTAAGAGTCTGTTGGCAGGCTGTCAATATAATTGATACCTGCGTTACTTCACTATTCGTAAAACAGCGTACTCGTTAACGTACATAAGAAAAACATAACTGTATACTTAATTAATTTAGATGATAATATAATTAGAAAAACTCTCTTATGAATGTTTCAATGGCATGATTACATAATTAGGTTAACAATCTTATGAATTTTTCGTTGGCATGATTACATAATTAGGTAAACAATCTCATGAATTTTTCGATTTCATGATTACATAATTAGTTAACCTTCTTATTTATGTTTCGATTGCATGATTACATAATTAGGTTAACCATCTTATGAATGTTTCGATGGCATGATTTCATAATTAGGTAAACCATCTTATGAATGTGTCGATTGCATGCTTACATAATCAGGTAAACTATCTTATTAATGTTTCGGTGCCATGATTAGAAAATTAGGTTAACCATCTATTGAATGTTTCGATGGCATGATTACAAAGTGAGGTAAACCATCTGATGAATGTTTCGATTGCATGATTACATAACTAGGTAAACCATCTTATGAATGTATGGATGCCATAATTAGAATATTAGGAAGCGAAACCATCTGATGAAATGTTTCGATGGCATGATTAGATAATTATGTAAACCATCTTTCAGAAACTGTCCAACAGGATTCAAAACGTATCATACTAGTGGTGATAACAACTCTTGCTTGTATCAAAGTATCAGTAAGTTGCTGGTTGACACAGAACAGTACCAGATACGACTTAGACTGGCTGCTGTTGTCCATGCTGCTACCCATGTGATGCTGTATGTAAAACACGTGAGTAGCACTTTAGTACTAAATGTACCAAAATATTTTCATTGTATAGAGGTGATGTTACGTTGAGTTATATTAACATGAGACATAAAGACTACTTACTTAATTGTTAATAAGCTGAGATATATTTGAAAACAGTGTGCCGGTCAATTACATCCCGAAGCAATACGTGTATGATATTATTTTGTATGTGACAGTGCAGAAATATTTAATATTTTCCTCAGTTTAACTTTTTCACAGTTGCGTGTTTAAATAATAATATTTTATATTGTATAAACAAATCACCAAAGCTTCACCATGAAATTAATTTCATTTTCATTTATCGCCCTACAACTTCCCCTTAGCGTATCAAGTAATAATACTAATGCTTACATTACCCACGTGTAGAACTTCTTTTTCTGTTATGAAAATGTACAAGTATCCAAAAAAATATTTGTGTTTTTATCTCCTGATGATGGCTGGCATATTTCAGCTAAAACTCAGTTTTGACCAGAACCTGAGAGGGGATATTTTACAGTACTTCAGCACACATGTTACTGAAAGATCATATAAGAAGCATGAAAACATTCCCGATCATCAAGTATTGATAGATACTTTCGTTAAAGCTCTTGTTATGGAAACTGCCATTTCAAACATGGATAGTAGTAAGTTACATTATATTTTTAGCATATTTTAGCAAACAAAGGTTCATGGTACTCTTTGCTGAGTAAGCCCGTAAATCCGTTTACTCAGAGGTTGTATATACTCTACATTTGGTAATTTTGTCATTATATTTCGGATGAGATCCGTAACTGGTTTATTCCGGTTATCAATGAAGGTGTTTTATTACGGCTATAAATGAAGGTGTTATAGCCATTGAAATAATGAAACTTGTAAATAACTATGGGATCTTGTAATACTATTAATTTACAATTCCTGTCCCGAAAGGCCAGATGGCATACAATGTTTGTCAACCTGTTCGTCCGTCTGTTCTATTATTAATTTGGAAATACGATACACAGTTGTACGAGACTGAAACTTATATTTGGTCACTTAAATGTTTCAAGATTAACATCAAGGTTCATATTTTAGATGTCAAGGCCAGATGTTTGAGTAAATATACGTGTGTTCTACGGGGTGAACTGGTCGTGGTGGGCTTATAACTGTACAGATACTGACCGAGTTTAACTGAATATCCGCACACATGTCCATTACGACTAGACGATATGTCGGGACTATATAAAGAGGTTGAGTTTCATTTTGTTTCATGTAGGGCTTATTAATCTAATACTTTTAAAAAACAAATATATTTGGAAGAAACTTCACACAATTGAAATCAATGAATAAACTATGTGTTGCGACATGTGTTGTAAATTGCAGTTACATTTATTGTATTGTTTCAGGTCAAGTGCAAGTTCAGTTCCTTAGTGATGCAATGAACAGAAGGATCAAACAGTACTTTCAGACGAACACTGACTATGGAAGAGAGAGAGAAATTGTGCCATTGTTGGAAGATAAGGATCTGGTATCTAAAGAACCCTTCCATATAATGTGGGTGAATGATAAAGACAACTTATCACAGCCGCCCAACCATATTGTTCCACTTTTAAAGTCAAGTTAACATGGACAATAAAAATATTATATACACAGTTAAGTGGGCATGTGATATATGTAAATAAAAAAAGCGCATTAGAGAGTCTTCATATATATATTCCTGGGGGTATCCTGCCTGGCAAATGCCCCGTCATATAATGGATATGGCTATCTTGAATTGTTTATATACATTTGCGTAGCCAGTGTATAAAATATATTTTTATAAAACAAAAACAATATTTATTTCCTTTGATAAACTAGCCCTCAATAGTTTAAGGGCGTTTTCAGATTAAGTATTTTGTTAATCAAAGTTGGCTGCTAATGTAAAATTAAGAACAACAGCAACTTCAAAGTCACTGTTTTAATGTAACTGTAGTTTTATATGTAATCTGATTTTGTATAACACTGTTTCCTTCAATATAGTGCAATTTAACAAGCTAATGTCAGTCAGTATTGTATTAAGGTCAGCGTACTACTGCTTTCAATACAGTACAGTATTACACAAGCTACAGTCTGTCATGTTGCATTGGGGTCAGCATAAAATTGCTTTCAATACAGTACAGTATTACAAGCTACAGTCAGTCAATATTGCATTGAGGTCAGCATAATACTGCTTTCAATACAGTACAATATTACATAAGCTACAGTCAGTCAATATTGCACTGGGGTCAGCATAATACTGCTTTCAAAACAGTACAGTATTACAAGCTGCAGTCAGGAAATATTGTATTGAGGTCAGCATAACACTGCTCTCAATACAGTACAGTATTACACAAGTTACAGTCAGGCAATATTGCATTGAGGTCAGCATAACACTGCTATCTATACAGTACAGTATTACACAAGCTACAGTCAGTCAGTATTGCATTGAGGTCAGCATAAAACTGCTTTCAATGCAGTACAGTATTACAAGCTACAGTCAGGCAATATTGCATTGAGGTCAGCATACTACTGCTTTCAAAACTGTACAGTAATACAAGCTGCAGTCAGGCAATATTGTGTTGATGTCAGCATACTACTGTTTTCAATACAATACAGTATTACACAAGCTACATTCAGGCAATATTGCATTGAGGTCAGCATACTACTGCTTTCAAAACAGTACAGTATTACAAGCTATAGTCAGTCAATATTGCATTGAGGTCAGCATAAAACTGCTTTCATTACAGTACAGTAGTACACAAACTACAGTCAGTCAATATTGCATTGAGGTCAGCATAAAACTGCTTTCAATACAGTTCAGTATTACAAGCTACAGTCAGTCAGTTTTGCATTGTGGTCAGCATAATACTGCTTTCAATACAGTACAGTATTACAAGTTACAGTCAGTCAATATTGCATTGAGGTCAGCATTAAACTGCTTTCAATACAGTACAGTAGTACGCAAGCTACAGTCAGTCAATATTGCATTGAGGTCAGCATACAACTGCTTTCAAAACAGTACAGTATTACAAGCTGCAGTCAGTCAATATTGCATTGAGGTCAGCATAACATTGCTTTCAATGAGTACATCTCTTTACATCTCGCTGATAGCCACAATAGAAAAATACATGTGATAGTTAATATTCATCTCTGTACATCTGGCTGATAGTAATGATGAAACAATACATGTGAATATTTAATAAATATACTCTGTATATCTGGCTGATAGCCATAATAGAAAATACCTGTGGTGAGAGATCTACCAGTATGTAAAATTGCGATTTTCATTATAGACTGAAGAGACGTAATTGTTGGGTTGTTAGATATCCAGCAGAGAGTAGTTCAATGTGACTATATACTTATATTAAGCACGTTCTGATTCAAATTGACCCTTTTCTGAAAAGGTCAAAACTATTGATATTTGTAACTTCTATGCTCGCGATGTTGATTGAGTATCATTTAAATGATCGGCATGGTCATTTTATATTAATACATTAAGAAGTTCAAGCTAGCATGCCTATTTGTAGATTATATATGCTTTTAATATTGCTGAATTCAGTCATTTACATTACATGTGGTTATAGGTTTCGCTTAATATTTTTGCTGGATAATTAATTGAACATGTATCATTTAAAAGTGAAATGGGCATTATCAAAACAAAAGTTAATCCTGATGAAGTGATTGGCTGAATTCAGTCAAACTTTAGTTGAGTCAACATGAATTACAAATTCTACATATAAAATCAATATTTGCCATTCCAACCCTTTACTGGCTGAATTCAGCCAAACTTTATATTTAGAAGTCAGTTCAAATTCTGCTTTTGAAGGAAACCATTTTGCTTGCTAGCTGAATTCAGTCAGTATTGGGCATCTCACAATACAACATGAAATCTACGGAAAGTCTTTTATACATTTCATATCGTTCTTCTGTAAAATGTACTTGGCTGAATTCAGCCAGTAGGATCAAATTTGGTTATCAGACAATTTTGTTAGCGCTCTTTAAGTTTGATTTTTTTTCTCAAGCTTTTACAGTTGGTGAACAACTGACAGTATGCAACAACAATATTTTATGAACGTTTAATTTATAAAATGAAATATGAACAAATGATATACTAGAACAAAATTTTATAATCCATCTTTTTATTATTTGATAATGTATTTTGCCAGTTTTAATAAGTTTAAATAAGATCCTTAGCCTGTAATATGATAATATACATTATACAAAAATTCAATGTCGCCAAATTTGGCTCTAAATAGATTTAAACGAAGATAAAATAGTATCTAATTAATATAAGCTGTTCTAATGGAAAGTGATCATTTAATCCAAATATGAAACAAGAATGTGAAATCTATAAAAACAAATTATCAGAATAGAAGAGGATTTTATGGTTTAATCTCTGTAGATCTATGATACGTTCGAATCCCTTAACCAGGCAAAATCATGATTTAAACAAACTATAAGGTGATCATAATTATGTTTATCCTTCATATTTATACAGAAAACGCGCGCACGCACACGCACACACACACACACACACACACACACGTATATATATATACACACAGTATTATGGTTTAAAACATCTCTAGTTTTAGAGATGCCTTTTACCGTTTAATGATTTACACCCAAACCCATATTAATATTATCATGGGATCAGACTATACAACTGTTCTACCTATCGAGTAGCTATATCCTGTCACTTGTAGTTTCTGAGAAAGATATTCTAAAACACTTCTCTAAATAATTATGCCTGAGTAAATACTTGGAACCATGGAGCTGGGATGGTCATTACAGCTCAAAGGTGGGATTAAGTTAAGTCTAAGATTCATTATTAATGATTGAAATACCTTTCGTATATACGTATGATGACCTATGCAAGTTTAAAGCTAATTGTCTTAGACATGGATATAAAATGTAAATAGCTTTAATGCAGTTTTTAAATTAACAAAAATAGGGTTGTTTGCATGTCCGCCCTCAAAACATAAGAATTTCTAGAATACTAGTTACATAATCTTGGTTAATTAGATTGAATAGATTGATTGAATATTTTGCGTCTTTTTATGCCATCGAGGGCTAACAGATGATCAGTTAACCTAACCACTGTTTCCTGGGATAAACTAGTACTCGAGCACACCCCGTCTCCGCAAGTAACTGATAACTTTCCCACTTGAAACAGTGGTGAAAGACGAATGATAATGAGACAAAATGTCATATATCAATCATCACGGAGACTGTTGCCGGGCGGGGGATTCAAACTCACGACCCCTGGATTGATAGTCAGACGCGTAACCGACTGAGCTAATCAGGCCCGGCCGGTTAATTAGATATGTATAACCAAAATGTTTATTCTCACTGGAATTGTTGGTAATATATATTATAATGAAAATGAATGTATTAACCTTTTCAGTCGTTATATATTACAACATATATGTCTCGTAATTTTACTGCTACAGTTTAAAATTATTATTGGCTGACATCATTATAAATTATGTTCCGGAATAATAATAATAATAATAATAATAATAATAATTTATATATCTGTCTTACCGACTCAAAATCAAAAATATCTTAATATCTTGACTATTAAGTAATCGAATCAGTGGATGTTAAGCAATGCGTTTAACATCTAACTTACGACTTTACCAAACATTAACTCTGGAAGCCTTTGGTCTTTGAAACCAGCAGGCTAATTTAATCCTACTGCATGTTGTTAAGATTAATAATTATTATAGATTTCACCAGTTTTTGTCTCTAGTGCCAGCCGGCAACCTGTCTGTAATGTGCCCGCTAAATGAACTGATGCATTTTCAACTGGTTTTCAGAACTCCATATAAATTAATCTGCCGACAATATGTTTGATGGTGTTCTCCTGGTGTTAGTCACATTATTTGTTTTTACGAGAGGGAGTTTAAAGACTGTTTAGAATATAATTATGTTCTAAGGACAGTCATACTTAATCTGATTGATTTATACTAGTATATAGTTTCACAGTGGCATGGTCAATAAATTGACATTTTGATTTTGATATATATGTAATATGTGTGTTTAACTTTGAATGAGATATAGTCATGCTCTAAACACAACTTAGTCATACTTTTTTTTTTGTTAATTCTGTATGATGACAACGGGTAACAACATTTCTCCCTTGTTAAAATTTCTATGATTATTATATCAAATTGCAATAGCTTTTTTGTTTTATGTTAATGTTCCAAACAGAAAGTGATACCTTTTTGTCTTTTCCAGATGTCCGTTCTCGGTCAAACACATGTACTCCATCCATATACATTTTCTTTGTTCTTTTGTATGATTTTTCAGACACATTCATGACACCTCCATACTTTACTGTCATAATACAAATATAATAGTATTTATTATTTATCAAGTAGTCACTGTTTTGTCTATTATGTATTCATTGATACGTATAATCAATTTTACATATTATAATTTTGTTTTATACATTGTAGTTTTGGTCGCATTGAATACAAGAGCTGCCAGTGAACAGCGTTAAGTCGACTTTTCAAGTGTTGCCACAAAACAAAATTTAAAATCAATAGTATGTAACAAATAAAAATATCAGCGCTATAGTACTAACATGTATGCGAGATGGAGGTGAGGAAAATAACAGATGCAATATTGAAACGGTGCAGTAAATCTAATTTAATAGAAAAACAAAATTGAAAAAGAAATATGATGGGGTAGAAAAAAGTCTATTCGAATTACATTGTGACAAAAGTACAAACTCAGATACTGATGGCTTATCCAGATAAAAAGAGTTATTTATGGAATTGCGTAGCTCAAACCTTGTATGAAGTTTCAGTCAAATACATGCAGTGGCTTCTGAGAGATTCATTTTAACCAAATATTCTAAGTACAAAAAGGGCCATAATTTAGAAAATAATAGCAAGAGTTAACCCTGTTCATTAATATAGTTTGATTTAGACTGAAAAACCTTATTTAAAGTTGCATCAAATACATGGAGTGGTTTATGAGATAAGAAATTAATTTTATTTGCACGCAAAACTTTAACCAGAATTTCTACATTATAAGTCATACAAGGGCGGTAATTTGCATTATATAATGCAAAAGCTTGATTACTGTGAAGTCTTGTGTGAAGATTAAGCCAATACATGCGATGATTACAGATATAGTTAGTTGCACTGTCTCAGAATATAAGCACGCACAATGATGTCAAGTTCCATCCATATAACTTCACACTTATGTACAATTATGAGACAATAAATGTGACATTTTTGCACTTAAATACGACATTGAACTTGAATTTTGTAGCCTGATATGTTACATACTAGGGTCCTCAATGGCCGAGTGGTCTAAGGCACCGTCTAAAGATCACTTACCTCTTACCGCTAGGGTCGTAATTTCAAATCCCGCTCGCACAAAAAACTTTATTTGAGAAATATTGCCAGTTACTTAGGGAAGGACGGGGGTTCTACTCAGTCTGAGGTCTTCTTCCACCAGTAGATATGCCATATATAACCTGAAATGTGTTGAAAAAAATGTACTGCCTCAGAGCATAAGCATGCACAGCGGGTGCATACAGAAACTCCCCTTTTTCTATAATTGTCAAGCCGAAAGTAAGAGAAATTTACACCTATGGTAACTATAAATGTAGCCGCTGCAAATAATGATAGCATCGTATATCTCCAGTAGCATATACATTGAATGGATATCATTTGTATCTCAAAGATATATTATAATCATCGAGACTACTTCAATATAAATTGTGTGTACATGGACTTCTGCCCATATGTACAGAAACATATTCCAATATATTGCGATATCAAATGATTACTTACCTGCAAACAAGCTTTCTTTCGGTGATATGATTTATACCATTAAATGTGTCTCTGAAAAGTAGCTTCAACATTTTCAAACATCCTTGGGCAAGTAAATGATATTTCTGGCGCCATCTCAATACACTATCTACAGTTGACACTTCAGGAATACATCGTAATAACACTCTTCTTGAAGACACTTTCCGATTTTTTCAACATCAAGTGCAACATCTTTTCAGGAAACTGAAATTAAAATGTGTGATCGAATACCTACAGTATTTCATTGACGTTTTCAAAGTTGAGGTGTACATTGACTCCTGTTAAAGATATCTTAACAATATACAATAAAGTTGTTTTTTTAAAAAGCGTTACGCTAGTAAAATTTGCTGTTGGAAAAATCATTGTGGAGTGTTTTAAATCAATTAAAACATTGTGAGATTTTAGTCTGCATAATATATAGAGTTTAAATTTAAAGAACATACGTTTAAGAAATAATTTTCGCAGTTTTGTTTATTTTGAACATTTAGATTTTTAAGAGTAAACAAATAAAATGTTAATTGAATATGTAGAAATTGATAACTGGATACATACCATTAAAACGTTTGTTTCCTGGTGAACTCTCTTTGTGTACATATTCCTGGCTCTCAGTTATTTGTATCATCACTACTCATTAAAAATGATATTGTCTCCAAAAAACGTGCATATTTTATTATCAAAATAGCATCATTAATTATATCATTATCAAAAGTGGTAACACATGTAAATGACAACTATTCCATTTAATAGCTTTTATACTAATGAACAGTATACTTCATATTGCAGTTTACAAACATAAACTACACAACCCGTTCATTAAGCAGTAATGTTGTCTGAAGAAGGTCAGTACTCTCTGCTCCAGAGAGATACACTACACTGCACACGTACCATTGATAAATTGTTGCTAATAAACAAATTGCTGGTTCTTACTGCTTTGTTTATGTTCGTATATTTGTCGAATCGTTTCCATCAACATAATTATAAAATGATATTGATACAAGTTGTTCAAATATATTAACTTAGAAATTAAAAATACATTGTTAAGGATCATAGTAGAAAAGAAATTATTTAAAGTTTCAGCAAATCATTCTTTTTATTTAAAAGATAAAGCTCTGTGTGATGTTTGAAATCGAAATAATGAATAAATTATTAAGGGCCAAATTTTTCAATTTGTGTTTTGTCATGTTAAACGTAATTTAAATGTAGTGGAAGACAAAACTACACAAAACATAATTTAATATTAGTTGCATCAGACTGTATGTATTGTACTTAATAAATTTACAGTGTTGAAGTACTTACATGTACTTAAATCATATCTATGTAAAATGCATTTTTAATTGTACTAAAGCGTCTTCTTTAAATCTGGGACACATAAGACCAATGGTTTCAATCAATATCAAATACCTAGGGCCTATTTCAATGGTGATCCCAGGTGAGGATTTAACCCTTTACTCCATAGATACGCATTTTCCCGCACCAATCACAGAAGGCCTTTGAAAACAGTGCAGCAAGAGTTCAGATTGCTCGTAACGAGCAATCTGAACACTTCCTACACTGTTTTCCTCTCTGTCAGTTTATATAAACATAATTCACCCAATAATTCAAAAGCCTTCTATATTAGAGGTGTATAAAGGCGTCAATATTAGAGGTGAATAAAGGCGTCTATATTAGAGGTGTCCAAAGGCGTCTATATGAAGTAAAGGGTTAAGAAAATACTTTGTACCACTAAGTTGAGAATCGCACTTTTCTATATTCTACTAGGACAGAATGGTCGATGTAATACCCATAAATATTCCTTTTATAATATACACGTCACATCTCTCATGTCAACAGGCTTATTTACAGCTGGTGTCATGAAATTAATGTTTGGTTCACGAAATTGTTAAAACAGTTTTTTTATGGTTTTGAAAAGCGAATAAAGAATAATATGATAAGATACAATATCACATTTAAACGTATGTTAGCTGAAATATTCGTAGAATATGGGGATATTGTACTGGCCCCCTGCGTCAGCATTGGTTTTTCAGATAAAAAAAATGATTATGTTAGTTGAAATATATTTACGAATAACATAAATTTAAAGTTTAACACCAGATACATATGTATGTACAATTTAGCAACATAAATGTTAAGTTGGAACAAGAAAAAGAGTTATACAATATAGCAACGTTTGGCCAGCCGTATTCTGATTATTGTTTATGTTCAACAATCAAGGTTTTAGTTTCGTTTCGAGTATATTTCCAACCATCTTTCAACAAATCCCAAAAAATAAGAAATCATAGAATCAAATAAATTTCCAATCAATATCAAATTAAATAAGTATTGAAAAAACAATTTTGACAATTTCTTTATTTATTCTGAAGTAAATAATTCAACACAAACATGATAGTTACATTCATTAGTGATTTATTACATCAATTACGTGTCTGCGCGCTTTTTTAATATATTCTAAGAATTGTAGAAACTATTAAAAAGCTTTATCATTCATTAACTCTTTGCTTGTTCGTTAACTTTAAGAACCACGAAACGGTAAAATTTCGTCATTTGTAATACCTTTTTATATACTAATACACTAATAGAAGTTTTAAGTGTCTAAGCTTTTTAATATTTTCAATTAAATACAACATTTGATTTACGTGAAACACTTTGCTATTAGAAAAAGTAACAACCATATGAAAAGTGCAAATTTAAACATTCAAGAAGTTTAAAAGACTCCGAGCAATATAATAAAAAGAATGTTGGTTTTCTTTCATAACGTATTCGTTGGTCATTGTTAGCATTTGACAGATTGTTTTTATTATTTTCAAAAGAGTTCTTTACGCATTCCTAAAGAACAATAATATATACATATATTCGGTTTTAATTTTGAAAGTTTTGAACATTATATTACCAATGTCACACTCTGGTATTTTTCTTATAGTTGATATTAATTGTAAATACAATATCAAAATTCTAAACCAATGTATAATGAATGACAATTTAGATTGTGGCGGATTATAATTTGCATATTATCATATATATCCGCATCATCAATTAAGAAAGTCACTTCACAAGCCCATCCACTACATTAATTTTTCTTTTGAATTTATAACATATAAACTAATACCAAATTACTTTCTCTTAATATGCCGTTGCGACAAAAAATGGCCATATCAGTAACTACAGTCTGCATAATAATTAAGGAGAAATATTGTACAGTGCAATATCACAAAAATATCTATAACAACTATTTAAATTTTTTTTAGTTTGTCATATTGTGTATTGCGTTACATATTTTTTCTGTTTGTACTACATGTATGTACATCGGCATATACTTACAATATCATTATATATCTCAATGTATACTTATTAATAATTTCTTAATTTTCAATTACAATATTGCTGGTCAAAGGAATTTCAATTAACGGTACGAAGACACACCTTTTGACCATGTTCTGGTATATTCTTGCATAACTAACATTGTTCTCTCTAACTATATAATTGACAGTGAATACAAATAACAGGAATGTTCTCAGTCTATAAATTTCTCCATCTGACACTAATGGCTATTGCAATGATTATAATAGCTGTTCTCTGCCATGGAAGTTGATTTCACGAATCCCTACTGACCCATATATTAGCCGACGCTGATAGTACTTTTGCAGATGCTTCAGTTATTTGCACAATACCAAACACATAGATTAGCTGGTAGGTATACAAGCAGTAAACTTATCAATTGTCAGAAAATTAGGTTCAGGCACTTATTGTACTAGGATCGAGTGCGAATCCGGGTAAACATCTACCTTATATGTTTAATAAAAGAATGGTAGGTAAATGTTAGTATTTCTTGATAAAATGTAGTGAAACTAACTTATAGATTAACAAATAAAGACAGATATCCTAACCCTCCTGAATTGGCAATATACACTCAAGCACAGAGTAAAGTGAATCTATTTTAATCCCGAAAGAAAAATAGAATTAACAGTCAATTGAAGAACCTCATGAAAATTATTTTTTTAGTAAAGAAAGTGAGTTTCGAGGAAGGAAAGTGAATTTTGAGTAAGAAAAGTGAGTTTTGGGTAAGAATATCAAATGAATAACACAAATATTATATTTAACACCATATTTGTACAAGTAAACAACATAAATTTTAAGTTGGAACAAGAAAAAATAGTTATACAATATAATGACATGACATTGTGAAATGTAGATAGCGCATTGAAAACAAACATAAAATTAGCAAAATAGACCAAATCTCATCAGGGTTTAAAAATGCCAGCTATTTTATTGACTTAAAATCTAATTCTAAAAATGGAACTGTTCAGAAATGTTTTTTAAAACAATGTCATGATACATATAATAGATAGAAAAGAACATATCACGGATAAACCTGTTTGTGGGCAGTAATGTAAAATAAAAGCAATAACACTGCTAAATTAAACTTGGTTGTTTTAACATTTATTTTATTGAGTGACGACCAAATCTAGGTCATTCAATTCTAACTCTTATTTTGAGAAAAAATAGGGCTATATCTTTGTTGGTACGTCGTATGTTGCATAAGCAAATAAAATTGAATTTAAGAAGCAAAATAAATACTGTTCAGGGACTAATCATATATTGGCTGCAATATTTTCACCTGCATCCCTTTTCTTACAAAATACATAAGGTTACTTTTTCAAGTAAATTATATTGTTTGTTGCAGTGTCTATTTAAAGTGAAGACAACCAAGCTCCACAATCCAAAATATGAAACTTGGATAACGGAGTTTGTGAAAGGGATGAACATAACATATAATAATATTATATAATAGCTATAACAGGCAATTAATATAAAATTTAGGGGTGGTAAAATTAAGCTATAATTATTATATAATGCAACAAAGTGAACGGATAGCTTACATTGCCTTAATATTATTTAATTGAGCATTTAGTTACATATGTCTTTCAAACCTTAAAATTGCTTTATAAATTTATTAACCATTGCAGTAAAATGATAGGTGTGCGAATACTTGAAGGCACACCATGTACATATAATTACCGCAAATACTACAATTGCGTGACTAGAATAATATATCAGAACAATATAAGTTGGTCAAGCATATCAAGAAATACTTATTAAACATTACCTGAAATAATTCCAGCAAGAATTAAGATAAGATAAGCGACTTTATTTATAGAGGGTGACATATTTAGTTTAAAACTAATCTTTCATGCGGCCCTCTTTTATTTACAAAATATACAAAAATGAGATACACATAAAATTATACATGAAATAATGAGTGAAAGAAAATGCTAAAACATTTCTCTTCCCACATGATATTCACACACACATACACACATTCACTTCAGGATAACAATACATGTCAACATTCGAAGTGGTTTGTTAAATGTATACAAGACAGTGGCAGTATGTTACTATTTACATGATTATGAACACACTTGTACAGAAAACAGATTGAATTATACATTTTTCATCCATCTGATTAGATTGCATTGGTATGCTATTACAAAAGTTTTTCTTTGATATTTTCTGGAAGATTATTCCATTTTATTGGACCAGAGTATGTTATACTTTGTTTCAATAATTCTTTGTTCGGTTTAGGTAATTTGATATTGTTTGAAGAGTTTGACCGTGTTACGGGTGTATTTTTATTTGTTTGTCTGAGGTAAAACATTTCTTTGATTTCGGCTGGGGTTATTGACTTTGCTGTTTTGTACATAAATTTAGTTTTCCGGAAATAAATCCTGTGAAAAACTGTTAGTTTTTTTAACTCCTGCAAACTTTCTAGTGTGTTTTAATCGTTGTTATCCAAGATGATTTTGCAAGGACGTATTTGGAGCTTAGATATTCTATCCATATTTTATGCTGCAACTTAACACAGGTTTGGTTACAAGTATATAGTATGCGCATTACTCATTACTGTTCTGAAAAACTCCAGAATACTAATCTACTCTGATTTTGATGAGTAATTACTCATTGGCTTAAAAAATTATCTGGAGCTCGGAATACACCACATTCTACACCATTCACTTCATGTCCTTGAGCAATGCGAGTTATAAGGAAATCTACCACATTCTACCACATTCATCTTATGTCCTTGAGCTAGGCATGTTATAAGGGAATAGATCACATTCTACCCCATTCACCTAATGTCCTTGATCAAGGAAAGTTATAAGGGAATCTATCACATTCTACCACATTCACCTAATGTCCTTGAGCTAGGCAAGTTATAAAGGAATCTATCACATTCTACCCGATTCGCCTAATGTCCTTGAGCTAGGCAAGTTATAAGGGAATATCACATTCTACCACATTCACCTTATGTCCTTGAGCAAGGCGAGTTATAAGGGAACCTATCACATCTACCACATTCACCTAATGTCCTTGATCAAGGCAAGTTATAAGGGAATCTATCACATTCACCTTATGTCTTTGAGCTAGGCAAGTTATAAGGGAATCTATCACATTCTACCACATTCACCTAATGTCCTTGATCAACGCAAGTTATAAGGGAATCTATCAAATTCTACCACATTCATGTAATGTGCATGAGCAAGGCCAGTTATATAGGAATCTATCACATTCTACCACATTTATCTAATGTACTTGATCTAGGCAGTTATAAGGGAATTTACCACATTCTACCACATTCATCTAATGTTCTTGAGCAAGGCAAGTTATATGGGAATCTATCACACTATACCACATTCACCTTATGACCTTGTGCATGGCCAGTTATATGAAAATACACCACATTATACCACATTAACATTATGTCATTGAGCAAGACGAGTTATATGGGAATCTACCACATTCACCTGATGTCCTTGAGCAAGGCTGTTTTATATGGGAATCTACCACATTATGTCCTTGAGATAGGCAAGTTATAAGGGAATCTACCACATCCTACCACATTCACCTTAGGTCCTTGAGCAAGGCTAGTTATATGGGAATCTATCACATTCTCACACATTCATCTAATGTCCTTGAGCAAGGCAAGTTATATGAAAATACACCACATTATACCTAGTTTACCTAATGTGAGTAATATGGGAATACACCACATTCTACACCGTTCACCTAATGTACTTGAGCAAGACAAGTTATAATTGAATCTACCACATTCTACCTCATTCTCCTAATGTCCGAAGCAAGTTATAAGAATTTGTTTCAAAATCGAATTTAAAAAAATCAACAACTATTGCTAACAAATCAGATGTTTTCACATCAATTGCAATATTGCTTATACATTTTATAGCGAACTAATATGTGAGATGGTGTCAGTCATACTATGCCTGCGTGTACATGTATCAACTATGTATGCACGTTTAAAATATTGATTGATTGATTGAATATTTAGCGTCATTTTTATGCCGTCGAGGGCTAACAGATGATCAGTTAACCTAACAACTGTTTCCTGGGATTAACAAGTATACGGGCACACCCCATCTCCACAAGTAACTGATAACTTTCCTACATTAATCAGTGGTGAGAGACGAATGATAATGAGACACACTGTCGTATATCAATCATCACGGAGACTGTTGCCGGGCGGAGGATTCGAGCTGATGACCCCTGGATTGATAATCAGACGCGTAACCGACTGAGCTAATCGGGCCCGGCTCCTAATAAAATAAATTTATTAATAAAAGTGTAATAGTATATTGTAGTAATATAGTCTGATTTAAATAATGCACTCTAAATGGAGATATTTAATATATTAAATAGTCTGAACTAGATTAAACTGTAATTTAATTCTTAGATGTTCACAGAATGATGGAAAGGTACTTATAGACCAGCATCATACAACCAATATATTAACTACAAAAATGTTATTTAATACCCGTGTATAATTGTGCAGTGTCACTATTAAATTTTTAATATATATAGAGGAAATAATTTTAGACATTGTTCGGGCAAAATCAGTTTTCTAAATGCCCTACACTCAGATTTACCACCATATTCCCAGCATATCATGTATCAACAATATCAACCCTTATCACAGCATGCTATCAACGCTTTCTCTCCCTGTATACGTCCAGAACTGACCAACCGACTTCACAGAACATTAGCATTGTACAAAGATAACAAAACTTGATCAACTGACACCTCTTTAACATACATACAAGTGCCATAGTACAAAAATAACATGTTATGTCAATATACAACATCCCCTACGAAATAAACACACTCACAATTTGTTTCTTTCACACTGTTAGAATAATATTATACACTGAAATGAAACACTCAATGTTCATACATAAAATGCAGAAAACAATAAAATTAAATCAAGTGACATACTTTCTTGTTCTAATACAAAGACAATCGTTGTTGTTTTTTTTAAAAAAAGGACCAATAATAGAATTGAATACATAGTTTTGTCTCATGGTCACATTGACGGTCACGAAAAATTAATAAAGAAACAATTTGAAATTTATTTGTTTTCGTTACAAAAACAAAATTTTGCAAACTGTAAAATTTTGTAAAACCTTTTAATCATATGTAATTTGAAAAATGTATTTGATTCTTTACAAAATATCACCCTGTTCTACAACTTTAGATCAGAATAAATCATATTGTAAATAAGTAAACAAAGTCTATAAAAACAATTTGTACTAAAAAATATAAATATTGAAATGTTCACAGTAGACTCAATGTAAAAAAAGCATTGCAATACTTTTCTAAGAAATCAAGTAATATAAGCAAATTAAAACACCTTCATGTGCATAGTTATATATGGAATAACATATACTTAACGTTTAATTTACTAATGTGTTTCATCATAAATCTCAGCACATTAACATCAATAACATTTGGGCTGATAGGAGTTCTGGTGAGTTTATAGATGTATTACACATTCATCAATACAATCGGTTTAATATGTATGAGTGAAAATTGGGTATAGTTTGTTCTGCCAGATTTCAATGTGTTTGAACTTAATAAATAATGAGGTGAATACCCAGAAAACGTTTTCGGCTGGTTTCCAATAAAACTGAACATAAAAGTACTTATTGTATTATCAGTACGTTGTTATCCCAAAACATGCTTTGTTTTTTGGAATCCATTCTCAGAACTCATTACACCACCACGGTTAACCATCATACCCAATATGTCTGGTACATTACACTTCCTGGTTGGCTGTCTAATAGCAGGATACATGATTTCTGACATAATGTCGACTACTACAGATTTTTACTTACATAATTGCAAAAAATTTTTTTACAAACGCATCAAACTGGCAAACGGTATGGATATGAACGTAATAAAGAGAGAAACAATCGCAATATTAACATGATATAGCTTTATAGAAATATGGATATTTACGTAATAAAGAGAGAGAAAATCTCAATATTAACATGATATAGCTATATATATATATAATACCTGGCTATAAAAATACATGATTTCAAACATAGGGTCAAGCCAGAGGTTAAAACTATCAGGGCTTTTTCATTATATCAAAACTATTGTTCTGCTTTAAAAGGTAAAATTAATTCTGATTGGGTGAGTAAGGTATCCCCACCTCGTAATCTAGCACTATATAAAACTAAAAGTTGGTGAAACAAAGAGATATATATAGTAAAGGTAAAGTATAATATGATATATCATAGGTGAGAGAAAACAATATGCTAGCTACTATACATTTTTTAGCGATGTTATTTTATAAGTATTCTTATTTATTTCAGAAAATCCAAACTTATATCCATACTGTCTGTGTTTTTGAAGGGAAGATTAAACAAAACAGAAACTAACACATTTTTTGCATTATTCTCACAGTGTTGCAGAGTTAATTTTGACTTTATTAAAATTCTATCTTACTTAACCAAATAATTTCCACTTAAAAAGTTAGACTCAATTACACATGCCATTTTAAATCAAAATGAAAATACCCAATTCATGTACTTTCTGTGAATAAATAAACATAATCACCAGGGTTGCATTTCACAAAAAAAAAACTTGTGATAAAAAACAGTCGTAAACGTAAAGTAAGAAATATTCATAATAGTGTGCAAAGTCATCCGCATGAATTTAATATTGTATGTTCAGAAAACATATCATTTTCTTAATTATTCAACCCGAAGTTGGGATCATATGGATTAATATCTAAAATTTTATGAACAATATACTTTACGTTTACAACCTATTTATATCGTAACTTTATTCGTGAAATGCAACAAATGTGATTTGTTCAAAGGGTGTTTGTTTGCATTTACACTGTCCACAATGCACTGTTGTGCTTTGAAAATATTACTTAAGAATTCTGTCCAAATTATTTTTCTCTATGTTTACGAACATAATATATGATAATATGTATATTTAATGGAATCAATCAAAATTAATGGGCTTTTGTGAACTCAAAATACACTTTGAATAAATAAAAAAAATGTGTGTTGAATAACTTGTGGTAGAATGCACGAACTGATTAATAACACAAACGACAAATGCAATTATGTCATTATAGCTGATATTACAGTATCAACAACACGATATTTCGTAATTATTTGATTGAACTCTAAAGCAACCTATACTGTATCCTGTTTTGCTAACATAGCTGTTACTAAGTATTTACTTAATATATCAACCATTATCAATACATAGCTATGCTTTCATTGTGTAATAGGTAATGACCCATACAAGTCTACTTGCCCACCCTGAAAAGATGATGTTGGGGTTCAATAGCCATTTATACATGTACTTGATTTTGAATTATGTCTAGTTTGTTTACACTTCTGATATTGCAGACATGATCTAACACAATCCGTTTTTAACAAATCCACTCTTTAAAAAAGGTTATACTCTTTTATACCTTTTCAAATTTATATGAAATCATGGACGACCGGTAATAATAAGTATAGTAATATGATGCTTATAATCACCATCTTATCAATGTATCTGGAAATACTGGCTGGTTCTGAGGTAGCAATTTGGTTCTGATACGCTTTAATAGAACAGAAGTTCATCAACTAAAATGTAATCACTAACCCCTTATAAAACTCATCTTGCCTTCTAATGAATTGTAGGCAAAACACTGTCAGATTAATAACCAATCATACTTTACAATTCGGGAGTTTGCTCTGTAAATACCCAGTTTTGAAATAAACTTTGAAATTAATTCATTTCTTCTATTGGATCCTCAATAAAACTAGACTGATCAATTGAGCTTGAATGAGCATATAATATATCAGTTTTAACAGAGCAATTATCATTTATGGAAAGTACCATTTACACTTTGGTTACTCGCTGTGAGTGAATTGTTATCTCGGTGATACGTAAAAGCTGTTTTTCTAATTTTTTTAAGCACATATGGTTTCTTAGTCATATCTACATTGGCGGTCTTCGATAAAACATCTATCTCAGTATCTCAGTCATCTGATCATGTATAATGTTGATTATACTATGAAAAAAGGTGATTACTTTTAAAAATATGTAACCAATTTTATAAAAAAAATTGAATCAGGTGATTTAATTGTAACAACCATTGAAATTCTAGGCAAAAAAATGAGCGCATAGGCCTTATTTGGAAATCCTTTGTTTTTGGCCTGTTTATATCAATATCGTTATGGCAATACGGACTAAGTGAATATATAGTAAAACCATTTAGGCTTTTGGAATAAAAGTCTTTTGTTTTGTCAATTCTAACATTTTGAAAAATCCTGATACACTTCCATTTAACAGTGTTGTGTTAAAACTGTAGTGTATTATGGTATATTTGTTCGAAATAGCAGTGTAAATGAATAAAGTGCAAATAGAATACTCTTGCACATAATTTTTATTTAATATGCAAAAATTGATATTTTAATTCATGTGTGTGTGTGGACGAAAATCCTACAAACTAAATGTTTAATGCAGTACCAGCGGTATAGAATGGATGAAAAATTGTTACACACTGAATGTTAAATATAGCGTTGTTGTTAATCGGATTAGTTGTTAGTTCTTGATTTCACTTTGATTGTTAAACACGTTCTTACAACTTAGATAAATCACGCTCGAAATCGTCTGTAACAGAATCAGTTCTAAGCACATGTAATGATAGTGTCTTCCTTAAGGACACCACACATACAATAATGTAATGTGATTACCAGTAGTGGGGGCGGGCATAATAATCCAACTGTATGATTCAGAAAAAGTTCAAAGATTAGTACAATTAGTTTAGTTTATACTGATTTATTTTAGCTCGATTACGATGAAAGCTCAAAACTTATATAAACGCTTTCGAGGTCGCTTCATGGGTAGAACCAGTACTGAGTGTTGTTTTATGAGAGGCGTCGGGTCGAGCTGGGGATCGAACCCACAACTTCTGGCGTTAGCGGCCAACACTCTATCCATTAGACTTCCACCCCGCTGATGCAATTAATACACTTGCATCAGTCCAATTATTAGACTGATAAACAATATATATAAATAATGATTAATAATAAGTTGAAACATGTGTTGTATGGAATATACAATTCATAATGACTGTGGCAAGTGTAAACATTTGTCTTTCTTGAGACATAAAATATACCCGATTATTTATATGTTCTTTCGTCTTAAATACAAATAGATTATGCTGTGCAACAGAAAGGTATATGATAGAGAAATATTAATAGTATAACTGATGTAAATGATACTCAACCCAGTCAATTAAATGAACTGTGCTGATAGCAAATAGGATGTTCAAGCATTCAGTGGCGGGAGGGAGTAAATGTTAGGTAGCCAATGAGGCCTCCAAACATATTATATAATAAAACGGTGAAATGAAGGTCAGCATATGCAATGTGTCAGAGCATAAATAGTATCCGCAGAATAATAGAAAGTGAAACTACTTGAACAACAATATGGCATATAATGTTATAGAATATTTGCTAATGGCAGCCTCATCAAATGTATTAAACATTAAACATTGCAGAGGAATATCATTTGATATAAATACTATTCAGGAGCCAAGTGGGGAAATATATTCATGGTGAGAGTTAGCGAAGAATGTTCTTGTAGTTGACGGAATCCATCGTGTTCAGGCTATAAGGCGAACAAAGGAAATAGCTTGAACAGTGTCCTTTGTCAAATTTACACTCAATTGACAAGAGACAAAGCTTTAATGCTTGGCGTAAACAATAATATGCACAATAACAATGTCATGACTGAAGGTGTGCCTATTTAGAAGGATATTGATTGAACCTATCAACGAAAACCAGCTTATTGCGATATCAAACAATGATCTGACACGGCTGTATACCATTTTTGGGGTAAAACAATAAGTAATAATATAAATACATTATTTTAACATATTTATCTTAGATTTAATAAAACCTAATACTTTTCCAACATTACTATAAGCATAGCCAGTATATTGTTGAAATTTTTTTTTAATTTTTGAAAACTTTTACCAATTATATGAAATCAATAAAATTTAAATTTCATAAAATATCTGTACTCTTTGTTACATGTATTTAGATAGATAGTATTTTCACTATATATAATTTATTTATAGTTCCCAATGAAAATTATACAACAGAAGAATTAGTGAAGGTAAACATATTTCTTGCGGAATACGAAATTAATGAGAATAAAGAATAAATGTTATCAGTGTAAACAGGAAAATACTTTGAAATAAAACATATCGTAATTCAACATAAATAGAACTTAATATTCATACTATACATTACCGACTAAATACAGCACCATGAGTATGACTACCCTCCCAGTTTGATATAATACATGTATCATTGCAAGAAGGCCACAATGAGTATAAATCGCCCACCTGAAGTGCAGTATACCATACTAAAGAAGGCTGATACTACTTCAGACATTAACAAGATTATATTATAGATATATAATTACTGTGTTTCGCAAAAGTCAAATAGTACAAATAAGGATTATTGAAGTGACGTAACACGGCCATTGATCATCCGATTTGAACAGTACAACACTTTTTCCATAGTATCATGAAATAATGCTGCGCACAAAGGCAAATAAAGCAAAATTTGATGATCAAGTGTCAAAATACAAACAAAACTCTCCGAATTGACTTGTTCAAACCTTGTCCGAGGTCTTATGGTATACAACTACAATTGAAATGAAACATGCTCAGGTGATGTGGAACGCATTTGATTTTGTTGTGATTCGTAACCTAAACATTATTTATCATATTTGGCCAGTTTAAGTGTTTTTTCTGAGATATTATATTTATATATACTTATATACTTTTTAACAATCCAAGGCCTATACCAGTATATAACATATCCAATTAAGTCAGTTTAATACGTTTTCCTTGATACTGTAATTATAATTACTTTGCAAGTTTAAAATGCGAGGGCTAGAGTGCACATAACCAAATGTTAACAGACAGACACAATGCGATCTGAATGGCTCACTTGAGCTTTGTATTATACAGAAACAGTTATACGATACTAAACGTTAATATGGTGTTATGCTTTTATACCACTGTTAACCTAACATTCACATTACTTTTTTCAGAGTTTACTTTGAAAGAATATCCATCTTTTGTCGATATGGACGAGTGGATATTAGTGCGTCCTCAAACAGAGACAGACGGTGATAAGTGGATAGGGGAAGTAACTTAGACCAAAGAGAAGATGATTAATTTTAAATGGGTATTCAATAGAGAGGGAAATATATGTTGTTTGATAGTGGTGTAATGACCAAAAGGTGGAAAGTGCAAAGTACCAGATATAATGGCATCACTTAATTATTCTAATAAAAAATGTTATGCCAAAAGAACTTACATTAAGATTAAATAGAATATGGCTTGATAAAATGATTTTACAAAGAGAATCGTTATTTTGAAGTATATATATGTTGTCTATCCCTTCTCTACTATTGATAAAGGGGATTGGGCTAGCTAAATGCTAGTCATAAGCTCATTTTTCCAAAGAACCAAAAGATTTTACGAACACTTTTCACAAGTCCATTTCAATATATATATGAATTTTAATACTCAGAGACTCGTGTGATGTACCCAACGTAATGTTAAATCAGTAGTGGATAATATTATAGCAATGTTATAACTGATGATGTTATATATACAAGCACTTAACATAGTTTTGTAATGAATACTTATCCCTCTTCACATTTGCAGTTATTTTATTCAAATGACCTGGCTATAGACGTTTGTAATTTTATTGATAGACAAGGAACTGTTTGAATATGATTTAATCTATGCTGTATTTTGTTATATCAAATAGTACAAATAATATATCTTAATGTAATGCATTACATGTCTTCTAACTATCGAATGAAATAAAATTGATATATATTACATTGTTTATGTCGTAAATTATTCCTTGAAGAATTACATTTTTTCTTTAAATCTGCTATTCTATACATATAAATTTTGATTGCCAAGCAGACTGCACTAAAAGTACCCAATCCTCCAATGTCTTTGTACTATTTTAAATTTCAAACACCAATATGGTGGTCCATTTAATCACCCTGTTATAGGTGTATGAGGGCCGGGATGTAATATGAAAGAAGTATATATGTTTAAGTTGTAATATAGTTAAACATGTTTTCATTTCATTTATCATTTAAATAAACTATTGTTTTTTCTTCTTTTCCTCCTTTTTTTCTTATGTGTAGTGTTATTTAAAACATAATTCTGAAGTTATAACTTTTTAATCACATAATTTAGATATGTATTATACTTAAGCATAAGACAAAATAAATATTTTGTATCGGTTGTTTCCAGTTTACATTCTTTTCTTATACATATATGGAGAGACAAAGAGTTTTTAATACTTTATTTATACATGGTATCTATATATCATACATGTATGACACATGACACAAAGATTTTTGCAAAATGTGTTTCATTGCAAGACGGATTAACTTACAAGGAAAACTTGACATTATTGTGATTTTGACAAAATCTATTTCAGTTCCAATCAAGTGTATGTATGTCGTTGTATATTTTCTTTCTTTTTTTTTTTATCTTTTTCCTACTTTAAAGTTTAATTAATAATAATGTATGAGATATAAACTGAGACTATGAGCATAAATCAAATATATTAAAATAATATTCTATTTGCACTTAACTCCATCGAACCAGTAACTCTGGCCATTATGGCATTAGTTATAAATTTTAGCAGATAGATAGATATATAAATAGATAGATAGTATCAAAACAAAAACCTCCAAGTAAATTTATATTATCTGTTGATATCATTTGAAAAACAACTAAAATATTACTAATTTTGTGCTAGTATAGTATTTGTTCATATTTTCTTTTATATATTAAAAGGTCGTAGTACATTTTTGTTGCATTCCGTCCCTTGTTAACCTACTGAAACAGCTTGAGAAAAAAATCAAATTAAAGAGCTCACAAAATTATCTTACAGATAAATGTGATCCTACTGACTGAATTCAGCCAAGCATATTTTATAAAAGAACGATAAGACTTTCCGTAGATTTCATGATGTATTGCAAGATGCCCAATACTGACTGAATTCAGCCAGCAAGCAAAATGGTTTCCTCTAAAAGCAGAATTTGCAAACTGATTTCTAAATATAAAGTTTGGCTGAATTCAGCCAGTGAAGAGCTGGAATGGCAAATATCGCTTTTATATGCAGTATTTGTAATTCGTGTTGACTCAACTAAAGTTTGATTGAATTCAGCCACTCACTTCATCAGGATTAACTTTTATTTGATAATGCCCATTTCACTTTTAAATGATACAAGTTCAATTAATTATCCAGCAAAAATATTAAGCGAAACCTATAACCACATGTAATGTAAATGACTGAATTCAGCCAGATTGAAAGCATATATAATCTACAAATAGGCATGCTAGCTTGAACTTCTTATTCTATTAATATAAAATGACCATGCCGATCATTTAAATGATACTCAATGAGCATCTCGAGCACAGAAGTTACAAATATCAATAGTTTTGACCTTTTCAGAAAAGGGTCAATTTGAATCAGAACGTGCTTTCTAAGTATATAGTCACATTGAACTACTCTCTACTGGATATCTAACAACCCAACAATTACGTTTCTTCAGTCTATAATGAAAATCGCAATTTTACATTCTGGTAGATCTCTCACCACAGGTATTTTCTATTATGGCTATCAGCCAGATATACAGAGTATTTTTATTAAGTATTCACATGTATTGTTTCATCATTACTATTAGCCAGTTGTACAGAGATGAATATTAGCTATCACATGTATTCTTCTATTGTGGCTATCAGCTAGATGTTCAAAGATGAATATTAATTATCACATGTATTTTTCTATTGTGGCTATCAGCCAGATATACAGAGTATATTTATTAAGTATTCACATGTATTGTTTCATCATTACTATCAGCCAGATGTATTTTAATGATCTATAAAAACTTTGTAAAATATTTTTTCTTTGTATTAGATTTTACCAGTATAACTCACAAAAATAAGACTAAATATATTTTATTATTAATGATGATTTCGTCTAATGCGTTGTATCACTGGTTTATAAACAGAACTATTTAAAAAAAGTTTATACGAGGTGTCAAATAGTTAACTTATACTTTGAGATTAATCTCTGCTTATGGTTGAGTATATGTTCTTCAGGTGTAAAGATTAATTTGTAGTGTACATATAAAATATAAAATAAAAATGCCGTGAGTCTCTTGAATAATATGTCACTGCAAGACTTACAAGCTGTTAAACAGTCAATACTTGAGATCAACAAAGTATGGCTGCTAATGTAAAATAGATTTACAAAATTAAGAACAACAACAACTTCAAAGTCACTGTTTTAATGTAACTGTAGTTTCATATGTAATCTGATTTTGTATAACACTGTTTCCTTCAATATAGTGCAATATAACAAGCTAATGTCAGTCAGTATTGTACTAAGGTCAGCGTACTACTGCTTTCAATACAGTACAGTATTACACAAGCTACAGTCTGTCAGTATTGCATTGGGGTCAGCCTACTAGTGTTTTCAATACAGTACAGTATTACAAGCTACGGTCAGTCAATATTGCATTGAGGTCAGCATAAAATTGCTTTCAATACAGTACAGTATTACAAGCTACAGTCAGTCAGTATTGCATTGAGGTCAGCATAAAACTGCTTTCAATACAGTACAATATTACATAAGCTACAGTCAGGTAATATTGCATTGAGGTCTGCTTAAAACTGCTTTCAAAACAGTACAGTATTACAAGCTGCAGTCAGGCAATATTGTATTGAGGTCAGCATAACACTGCTCTCAATACAGTACAGTATTACACAAGCTACAGTCAGGCAATATTGCATTGAGGTCAGCATAACACTGCTTTCTATACAGTACAGTATTACACAAGCTACAGTCAGTCAGTATTGCATTGAGGTCAGCATAAAACTGCTTTCAATGCAGTACAGTATTACAAGCTACAGTCAGTCAATATTGCATTGAGGTCAGCATAAAACTGCTTTCAATACAGTACAGTAGTACACAAACTACAGTCAGTCAATATTGCATTGAGGTCAGCATAAAACTGCTTTCAATACAGTACAGTATTACAAGCTACAGTCAGTCAGTTTTGCATTGAGGTCAGCATACTACTGCTTTCAATACAGTACAGTATTACAAGCTACAGTCAGTCGATATTGCATTGAGGTCAGCATTAAACTGCTTTCAATACAGTACAGTAGTACGCAAGCTACAGTCAGTCAATATTGCATTGAGGTCAGCATAAACTGCTTTCAATACAGTACAGTATTACAAGCTACAGTCAGTCAATATTGCACTGAGGTCAGCATAACATTGCTTTCAATGAGTACAGTATTACAAGCTACAGTTATTCAGTATTGCATTGAGGTCAGCATAAAATTGCTTTCAATACAGTGCATTATTACAAGCTACATCCGCTAGGCTACAGTTGACATCACACTGCTGTTAGTGTAGACAATAGCACTTCATATACACATGTAGGATGTATGGTTAGTCCATGGTTATTAATGATAATGTTATTTATTATTTAAATAAACATGTGCTCTGCTTTCTAAATGAATGTATTCAAGATAATATTTATAAATGTTTATTCAGTGTTGATGAAATTTATACATGTTTTGATAAAAATACATTTTTTTATAAAAGTTTGCTCAACAATTGTTTTTTTTTTGTTCTTATTAATTTGATAATTTATTTCTATTACCTATTCAATCGGTGAGTAAAATAAGGATACTTCGACCGTTATAATGTGACTTCTCTCAAACATTTGCTATTGAGTTTGAATGTAAATATTAACGTTATAAACTTGTAATAGCTGATGAAAATTCAAAAATATGTTACATGTTTGGGGCAAAGTGCTCAAAGACAGATTACATGACGAGGAATAAGTTATTGCTTGGAAATGTTACATGTTGGGAATAAGTGAGTGCTTATATATATGTTACATGTTGGGGAATAAGAGAGTGCTTATATATATGTTACATGTTGGGGAATAAGAGAGTACTCATATACATGTTGGGAAATAAGAGAGTGCTTATATATATATATATATATATATGTTACATGTTGGGGAATAAGAGAGTGCTTAGAGATATGTTACATGTTGGGGAATAAGAGACTGCTTAGAGATATGTTACATGTTGGGGAATAAGAGAGTGCTTAGAGATATGTTACATTTTGGGGAATAAAAGAATACAAAGAGAAATGGTGCATGTTGGGGAATAAGATATCACATTTTTATTTTTGATGTATTTTTTTTATTTAAAGCAATATGTTTATGAATTTTCGTCTGCTGTCATAGCAGACGAAAATTCATAAACTTATTGCTTTAAATAAAAAAAATACATCAAAAATAAAAATGTGAAGTTAGAAAAGCCGTAAAGTATATCTATATAATTTTCATTTTTTTTGGATAGGGTTTATCGCCATTTTCAACACATTTCAGGCTGTATATGGCATATCCAGTTTTACTGGTGGAGGACTGGTGACGACAGACTCAGTAATTCCGCAAGTAACTGGAAACTCTCTCACATTAAGTTTTTGGAGCGAGCGGGACTCAAACGTACGACCTTACCGGTGAAAAGTAAATGATCTTGAGACGGCGCCTTAGACCACCCGGCCACGGAGGACGCTAGTAGGTGTGACTAAATAAGCATGTGTTGTTAAGCTACATGCATTGATTATATAATTCTACGTGTCTTAGCCTGGGTTGGTATTAAATTATTAAAAAAAAACGAGATAAGAACTGAATCTCAATGAATGCACATCTTGTCATAAAATACCATACCACCTGTAGTTTTTATTAGAGTGTGTCCAAACTTGGATTATTTAGCGAATCAGTCGCATTGGATCAAACTAGCAAGAGTTATAGTGGTAAATAATATTTTAAATGTGACTGATCGTAGCCAAGGGTTGGCTATAGTTACAACTTACCAGGTATCGAACATAAGTTACTCCACTTGATAGGAGAACGAGGTGTGGTTGGTATGTTCTATTAACTATAACCTGTATCAACCATTTTTATTGATGTAAGAGTGCAGTTTACTATCATTATGTAAATATGCATGATCGTTTACAATCTAAGATTAATTGCATATTTGATAGTGAACACGAAGGTCAAATAGATAGCAGAATACTAGACTAACGTGTGTATGTGCATGCCCATATATATGGCAATTAAGGTAAAACCTAGAACTTCTATATTTCTTAACCGCGATATTTACGTTTAGGAAATAGACGTACGTGGTTGTTTTCACTGTGCTGGGCATATTTCATTTGGTGGTGTTAAAGTGGGTTAAAGGTTATGGAAAACACTCGTCACCGACCAAACTTCATCATAGTGTTAGAGTGCTAATGTTTTGTCTTGTAAACACGTTACCACCTCAAGTGTTTGGCTCGACTGGTCCTTCTATGCAATATACAGTAGCATGTATACATGGGTAACAGTTAACTGGCGTGTATCTCTGGTAACGAGTAAATGCAATCTCCGGTAGCATGTATAAACGGATAACAGGGTCCGAAGTTTTAAATACTTTTACCATGCTCAACTCAAGATTTCATGCTCAACTCAAAGATGAATCTGCTCATTATAACAAAATAAATGTAAATACGTACATGTATAGTTTTCTACCTCAAATCTGCATTAAAAATCGAAACCTAGTCAAGTGTTTGCGCTTTAAATTTGGTTTGTATATGACTCCTAAAAAATAGGTTTTATAACCTCGAGGTCTGGTAACTGGCGTGTATCTCTGGTAACGAGTAACTGCAATCTACGGTTGCATATACAAACAGGTAACTGGCGTGTATTTCTAGTAATGGGTAACATGCAATCTTCGGTAGCATGTATAAACGGGAGACAGGTAACTAGCGTGTATCGCTGGTGACAAGTAACTGCAATCTACGGTAGCATGTATAAACGGGAGACGGGTAACTGGCGTGTATCTCTGTTGACGAGTTACTGCAATCTACGGTAGAATATATAAACAGATAACAGGTAACTGATAAGTATATCTAGTAATTAATTACTGCAATCTACGGTAGCATGTACAAACGAGGAATAGGTATTTGGCGTGTATCTCTGGTGACGAGTAACTGCAGTCTACGTAAGAATATATAAACTGAAAACAGGTAACTGATGTGTATCTCTGGTAACGAGTAACTGCAATCTACGATATCATGTACGAACGAGAGACAGGTAACTATGGAAGGGTATCACCGCCATAACTCTAAGTTTGTAATTTCTCGTTTGTCTTTGTGCAATGGGTGTAAATGTTTCTTTCTTCTTAGTTCTTTGTTGGAAATGAAATGTTTCACCTTTGTAACTTGCTATTTGTCTATCCTACTATATCCTATCATTGTAATGTTACATACGTCTTGTTGCTTCGTGTCAGATTAAACATTACTTGCTGTGTAAAATGTATTTTTAGAATTTGATGTATGTATCAATATGTGTTTCGGCTGCAGTCAGTCACGAATATCTTTTTATTCCAATGTTCACCCCCTTTGTAATGAGTGTAGGGAATGTATTTGGACAGGGTACCGGACTATTTCGACTGTGCTGCTGCTGAATGTCATCATTGTAATAAATCTACCCATTATAACGTTCAGTGGCGCTGCAAAATTACAGACAGGTCCCCTGTAAACAAGAGTTATAGCGTTGATACCCTTCCATAGGTAACTGGCGTGTATCACTGGTGACGAGAGACTGCAATCAATGGTAGAATATATAAACAGATAGCAGGTAATTGGAGTGTATCCGTTCTGGTAATGAGTAAATACAATCTACAGTAGCATATATAAACAGATAACAGGTAACTAGCGTGTATCTCTGGTAACGAGTAACTACAATCTGCCATCTACTGTAGCATGTATAAACAGAATACCGAGTAAATAGAATCTACGGTAACATATTATATAAACAGTAACAGGAAACTGACGTCTATTCAAATGCAATCAATGGTAGCATATATAAGCAGAAAACAGGTAAGGCGTTTATCTCGGGAATCGAGTTTCTGCAATCTACGGTAGCACATGTATGAACGGGTGACAGGTAACAATCTTGTATTTCTGGTAACGAGTAACTGCAATCTACGGTAGCATGTATAAACGGGTAACAGGTAAGACTATTGCAATAGCATCAGTATGCGGTACGTTGATTCCCTTAGTCGGACCCTTTTCTATAAATAGGCAATAGGCTAGACCATTCTAATGACAATGTAAAGAGTCCTTAAGTAGTTGAATAGAAGTACAACCATATAATTTATTATAATCGTTATGGACATTTTGCATACATGTTAAATATATTAAGTGTCATTAAACGATTTTAATGCATTATTAATAATCATTTTATTGAAATGAATTAACAGTATCAATAAACGATTATTTACGCTTCCTTATAAAACTGGACTGGGCCGTGTTAACTAAGACGTGCAAAGGTTTATATTCAACTACGTATGTAAACAAACCTGCAGATGAACAGGCAGCGGGTGGGAATTCTAGATCTTCTTTGCAAGCTCTAAAATAACTCGTCGCGGGAATTGATATCGCCCTATGAGGTTGATATCATCCATGCTCACTAAAATTTCACCCTGTTGCGAAAAATCCTTTCACGTCTGATTTGCCGGCAAGCTGAAGCTGGCCCATCATTAATTTCACATAGACCGTAATATTAGCACAGTAGAGTGTCACACTTACAGTTGTGCTCCAAACTCCATGATAATTTCCAGAATTCATATTCAATTCAAGCAGAACACAAAAAACAGTTAAAAACATGGGCTTTAACTGCTTCCAATTTCACAATTTTGCTCAAAGCGAAAGTAGGTGTCCCTATTTCACATACAGGGTCTAATCAGCCGAATTATGCAAAATTCTTACCGTCTAAGAAATAGTCCCATCTGTTTGTTATAGCTACCAGTCCACTCAATTTTGCACCATTCTCTGGGAAAACATATTCCCTTCACAAGTTCACATTGCAATAGTACCTGTCAAGTGCATTTTCACACTCACGCCATCTTGAACGACCACTGTCAATTTTCTATGGAACTACTTTCGTACTACCGTTTTGACCCCCTGGTTCCTGGTCTAAGTCCAGCTGCCTGTCTCTGTTACCAAATGTCGGCCATTTGTTTACACTTACGAGTAAAATAATAAACTTAGTGTGCCAAAAGGCACTCTTAAAGTTACGATAAATATTAGACCTCAGTAAGGGGTACCACATATTCGAAAAGGTGATATCACTCATTCAAATAAGTGATTCGAAACGGATACGTGATATCACTTATTCGAATAGGTGATATCATTTATTTGAATAGATGATATCACTTAATCGAATAGGTGATATCACTCATTCGAATAATTGACATCACCTATTCGAAACGAATAAGTAATATCACTTATTTAAATAAGTAATATCACCTATTCGAATAAGTGATATCACAAAAGTATTATTCAAATTTGTGGATCTACATTAAAATACTTCTTGGCCTAAAAGTATTAATAGTTGACCTATATAAATTGTCAATAGGCCTAGCAACAAGCTCATCATTCTCAGACTCTGAAGCCGCAATTTCATTATCAATGGCAGCGAGGGATGTGGGCTGTGTTTGATATGCCTTGCATGTAACCGGTAGTCATCTTGTTTGATTGCAGCCGACAAAAGAGGACCCTCAGCCGCCAAAATAAATGATATTATCAAATAATTAAAGAATAGACCAATATATATTCTACATTCACAATTTATTTTATAACACAATATTTTTTTACACAATATATTTGATATTTCCATTTTATTCTCGTTATAGACCTACATCAATATTTCATTGCATATATTAACATTCTTGGGAGAAATCATTGTCTATATTCATTTCGAATAAGTAATATCACCTATTCGATTCGAAGCGGTGATAACATTCATTCGTTTGGAAAAGGTGATATCACTTATTCGAATTGGTGATGTCACTTATTCGAATAAGTGATATCACCTTTTCAAATAAGTGATATCACGTATTGATGTTAAATAGTTAAACGGCGCCCCATAATAAACGGGTGACGGGAAACTGGCGTGTATCTCTAGTATCGAGTAACTGCAATCTACCGTAGCATGTATGAACGGGTGACAGGTAACTGGCGTGTATCTTTGGTGAGGAGTTACTGCAATCTACGGTAGCATGTAACTGGCGTGTATCTCTGGTAACGAATTAATGTACTGTAGAATATATAATCTGAAAACAGATAACTGTCGTGTATCTCTGGTAACGAGTAACTGCAATCTACGGTACCATGTATAAACAGATAACATGTGACTGGCGTGTTTCTCTGGTAACGAGTAACTGCAATCTACTGTAGTATGTATGGACGGGTAGCAGGTAACTGGCGTGTATCTATGGTGAGGAGTAACTACAATCTACGGTAGCATGTATGAACGGGTTACAGGTAACTGTCGTGTATCTCTGGTAACGAATAACTGCAATCTACAGTAGCATGTATAAACAGATACATGTAACCGGCGTGTATCTCTGGTGACGTGTAACTGCAATCTACGGTAGCATGTATGAACGGGTGACAGGTTACTGTCGTGTATAACTGGTAACGAGTAACTGCAATCTACGGTAGCATTTATGAACGGGTGACAGGTAACTGTCCTGCATCTTTGGTAACGAGTAACTGCAATCTACGTTAGCATGTATGGACGAGTGACAGGTAACTGTCGTGCTTCTCTGGTAACGGGTAACTGCAATCTACAATAGTATGTCGAGGGCTCGGCGAAAGACTATTCTAACTTGATTTTTTCAGAAAATGTTTGTTTTGATATTTTGTGGTTACAATTCTTTAAATACACAATCTGTAAAAATATTATAGTTATACTCAAAATACTTTTTAAGTTATTAAAATATTTAAAAATATTCTATCATGGAAAGTTAATTTTCTCAGCGCAAGACTATTCTAACTTAAGTTGGAATAGTCTTGCAATCTTTTTTAAATTTTAGAAGTAGTTTTCTCAGTGCAAGACTATTCTAACTTGAGTTAGAATTGTCTTGTAATCTTTTTCTAAACTTTAAAAGTAATTTGTTTTAATGCAAAACTATTCTAGCTCAAATTAGAATAATTTTACACATCAATTACATTTGAAAATTCTACATTTGAAGAACAGAACTATTCTAATTGGAATTGATGACATTTTTATTTTGTGATGTCATTTTCATTTTTTTTAATATTTGTACATGATTTGGGAGTTGTTAGAGACAGTTTGGATAGTTTAGATATAACTTTCATTGATTATGTGAAGTTTTATAGCTTTTGTTTGTATTTTTCAATTGAAACTCACTGTTTCCCAAACTGGAGCCTAACAATTTCATGAAAATGCCTTCTTGAAAAATCATTTGTGAAAATATAAAGTTATAATCATTTAGTAAAATTTGCCTCAATCCCAATTGCACCAAATGAAAGAGATCTGTATTGGCGTCACACTGTCTACCAGAGCAGATATATGGGTTTAAGGGGCTGATGAATAATACAGCTACACTGCTAACCACTGATGTCATCAGCTGGGGGCCACCAGTCATCACTTGTTTCGCATCTTTAATCCCAGGACAAGCTCGTGGTGGTGGAGCGATAGTGTTGGCCAAACACTACCCATCAGTGGTAGGCTTCCAGCTACTTGTCTTTCTTCTCAGCCATAGCCAGCTGGAGCTCTTTTCTGCAGCATTGGAGATTCTTCCAACTGCCAGCTTCTTCTGAAGTCCTGACATTCTGATGTCTTGGAGTAATTTCCACAGGGATTGAGCTGGGAATCCACGCGTCCCTACTTCTATGGGATAGCTCCACACTTTCCAACCCTCTTCTTTACACGCTGGACAAGATCGTCGTACTTGGTTCTCTTCCTCTCATTTGCCTGGTTGCATCATCTCCTCCCAAGGCACCGTCAGTTCCACAATCAACAGTTTCTTGCAAGTTGTTGAAAGCAGCACAATATCTGGCCGTAGTGTTGTATGGAAAATGCTTGGAAGCTGCAGCTTCCTGTCAAGGTCTACCCTCATTTCCCAGTCGTCGGCACCATCCGATATGCTAGCTTTCTATTTTGAATGTGTTGCTTTCTTGTCATGACCTTGCTTAACAAATGTGATGTGCCTTCTGGTTGATCGTGCCCTGGGCTTTTTCCTTTCCATCTCAAGAACGTCTGCCGTTTCTCGGAGAACTTGGTCGTGTCTCCAGCGATATCTTCCTTGTGTAAGGGCTTGTTGGCATGATGACAAGATGTGTTCCAGCGTACCTCTTTTCCCACAAAGTGAGCATGAGGACTCTGTTGTTAGTCCCCAGCAGTGTAGATTGCTTGATGTGGGCAACACATCATAGACAGCACAAATCAGAAATATGAGTTGGAAATGCTGGTATTTCCAGATGTCTGCCCATGATAATTTTTCTCTGTTGTTTGCCACTTTGTCCAATTTCCCATCTGCACTGCTTTTACTCTCCTGGTTTCTTCCTCGTGGCGTCTGACTTCCCCTTGAACCATGGACCTCACCTCTGGAGCCTTTGCGGCCTTCCAAAGTTGCATTTGGGTTGACCCGAGTCCTTGTCTTGCTATGCAGGATGTCCCTACTATGTCTCAGTGACGAAGTCGACTCTCTGTATCTTCAACAGCTCGGCTTGCTGACCAACGCCTGCCGGTTCGTACTTCCATTCCTGCTCTTCTTATTAGTGAGTCGCTAGAATCCTTTAACGTCATGACCAGTCTCGCCTTGCTGACCTTGTACTCCTCAACGATGGATGTTAGTGGGAGTTGTAGCATTTCCGATGCAGTGTATAGACCTGTGCTTGAAAAGGAGGGTGGTAAGCCGAACCAGTGCCGGAGGCTTTTGTTTATCTTCTTTTCCATATTTTTTTTACTGTGGAGATAGGCAACTCATACAACATCAGGGGCCACATCAGTCGAGGGAGAAGACTATGCTGGAAAATCCATGCCTTGAATTTCCCTGGAAGTCCAGTTGCTTCAATCTTTTTCAGTCCATCAGGCAGTTACTACAACGCTCGACCTACATTGTTCTTGTCGCTTAGGGAATCATCAAACCACTTCCCAAGACATTTGGTTGCGTTGTTGACCAAAGAAGGGATCAGCTCTCCCTGCACTGTCATATCTGCATGCGTCCAGATCTTGCCCTTCCTCAGGATGAGGACCCTTGATTTCCGAGGTTTGAATGCCATCCTGGCCCATGTCACAACATCTACAAGAGCCTTCAGGATCCATCTGGCTTGGATGTGGGATCTGGTTGTTATCGTAAGGTCGTCCATGAATCTTCGTTGTGGTGGTAGTCTGATATTCGCATTCGTCATCGGTCCTCTTGTTTCTCTGTCGCCTGCCTTAATTATGAGATTAATCCCCATAACAAATAGGATGACAGAGATTGTGCAGCCTGTCACGATTCCCTTTTCCAATCTGATCTAGGATGTTGTGAAGTCTGCTACTGAGAAGAAAAGCCTGATTCCATTGTAGTAGCTCCTGATTATCTTCGCACATGCGTTAATATGGTAATGGTCCATTGTCAGTTCTATCAACTTGTGGATGACTGTTCCATATGCATTGGCGAGGTCTAGCCATACTACTGTGAGATCCGATTTGTTGATCTTAACCTCCTTTATTAGCTGACTTATAGCACTGGTATGCTCGATGCAACCGGAAACGCCTGGAATGCCACCTTTCTGACTTGATGTGTTGACATACTCGTTGTCTGTTATGAAGGTACTAAGGCGTCGTGACAGTACAGCAAAGAATATCTTTCCTTTTACGTTTAGCAACGATATAGTTCTGAACTGCCCTATTTCCTTTGAGTTTTCCTCCTTTGGCATATAGCAAACTTCTGCTCTCTGCCATGCTTCTGGGATATCTCCTTTCCGCCAAATAACCTTGAGTAAATGCCACAGGCGTTTTAGTAGGTTGGGAAATTTCTTGTATACCCGGTAAGGTATCCCATTTGGTCCAGGTGCTGACTTGGTCCTGGCTTTTCTGACTACATATTGGACTTCCTTCAATGTTGGTTCTTTTGTCTCTAGGGTTGTGGTTGGTTCAGGTACTGATTCTATCCTCGGGTTAACTTCCAATGGTGTCTCTCTCCGAGGGTCCGAGTGAGTCGACCTTAAGTAGTCCTCAACTTCCTCCTGAGAGCTCTTCAGGTGGCCAGACTTCTTGTCTTTCGGAATACCCTTCGTGTACTTGTAGGGATCAGCAATGTATGCTGCTCTCTTCTTAGCTTTCTCATGGCGAGATTTCCTTATTCTCTCGGCTTTCCTAAGATCTTGGAGTCTAGCCCGGAGTTGCTGTCGAAGCTCATGGAGTCCTATACGTTTCATATCATTTGCCAGTTTGTACCTCTTGCCCAAAGACTTTAAGACTCAATTTCCCTTTGACGTCTGCTTGTTGTTGGAGCAACTGTCTTCTTCTGCATAATTATTGGCTGTTCCAAACCGTTCTTTGCCAACAGCATACACAAGTCTGGTCAGCGTGTTGAGCTTCCCAGTTGCAAACCGGTTGAAGCTTCGCTCAGTATCATATTCAGGTCCTCATCGAATCTTGCTCATGACTTGTCGTTCATAGCTGGCCATTTCACTCGTCCAAGCCTCATTGGTTGGTCTGCTGTAGAAGAATCCTGCAGATCTCTATCGGTGTTGTGCTGGTCACCAACTCCAGCCGGAGTAGAAGATTGGAGATCCTCAGTACTATGGTGTTATTCCCGACTGTGGCTCTCCTGAGTCTCACCAGATAACTCTGTGCGCTTCCCCTGTTCCAGTTCGTGTTTGCATCCCGCCTTTTACTGATGTATCTTCAGACCTCTACTATTGTTGCAGATCTTACCGCAGAAACATTGAACCACTTCTACACTTACGTCTCCTGTCAGAGTCCGTTGTACTAGCCTGGTCGTTTTCCGAGAATTCGTCTGTTTGAGTCTTTCATCCCCCCCTCTCGGAAGACCCTGAGGGTATCTTTCTTTGTTGTTTTTTGTAGCCTGGGTGTGGGTGGTTTCTTACGAGACCGTCATTTCGGGTTGCCAACCCTCCATGCCCATTCCTCCAGTCTTTCCTGGACGTCACCTGTCTCTCCAGTAGTCACCAGAATGTTCCTGGTTGTCATCCAGTCTATTCCTGAATGCCACTGGATACCCAGATTGTACATGATGAATAATAAAGCTACACTGCTAACCACTGATGTCATCAGCTGGGGGCCACCAGTCATCACTTGTTTCGCTCCTTTAATCCCAGGACAAGCTCGTGGTGGTGGAGCGATAGTGTTGGCCAAACACTACCCATCAGTGGTAAGCTTCCAGCTACTTGCCTCTCTTCTCAGCCATAGCCAGCAAATAATAGTAAGTTTAAGCCTGATCTTATTTTATAAATATGACTGTTGGTTCATTGACTTGGAAACAAATAACAGTATAATTTTATATATGATTTCTCTGCAAGAGACGACTGAAACCTTAATGATTATTAATAACTACATAAGAATCTGGCTAGAATATGAAATTTATTGTCTATCAAACCTTTGTTACGGGCTTAAATCAGTTTAAATTCTGGAAATGAAAAAAAAAATGATTCCAATTTATATACACTCAGTTTCCATGTTTCCCCTTCATTAAAACTCCAGCTAACTAATATTTTACTATGAAATTGTCATTTGTCTGCATGTCTGCTCACCCATTTGTTAGTGCTTTGACATTACAGGGTCCAGCCTGTATATACCATCTCACATTACCATGCAAATCATTGAAAATTTATAAGATACATCTATCATTCAAGGATATGTTTTGCACAAATTCCAAATACTTTACTTCAGTGTTGAAAAACAAAGCACTTAAATGTACTGAAATGGGCGAAAGACAATGTTTATAATTTCATGTCTATCACAACTTTGTAACCACTTTGAATAATTTTGTGAAATTTTCAAAGCTTCGTTTAGACCCTCTTTCAACAAGACGTTATATGTCTTCATTAATGATCAACAGAATTATTTCAATTATTGTGCTAGGTTTGACTGGCTTAGTCATTAATGCGTTTTACTGTCAATCCAGGGGTTGGAAGTTTAGATCCCTGTCCAGCCATAATCTCTGTGATGATAGTCCAAGAATTTTGTTCTTTTGGGACTGTCCTTTGAATATGTTGGGAAGTGTCATATTGCAGCTGTCATTCAGTCGTCTTTTTCATCAATCTTAACACACTGATATTTGTTCACAGGTAGGTTTTTTAAAAGCAAAACTGTAATTTGTATTTCGAATTTGTATCTGAACTATACATTCAGAGTAATAGTTCAAAATAATATATCACAGACAGGGCTATCCCTTTTAATGACTCTTATGAGGGACTGATTAATATTAAACATACTGTTTGTATTGGTTAAAGAGCTAATCAATTTCAAAAATTTCAATTTTGGTCATGAAGTTTTATATTGATTCTGAAACTTATTTCCAATTATCATTGTGGTCCCTGTTAAGATTGCCAATCTAAAATAGTTTGACCATTTCCAAATGGTAAATAATAAAGGTACATTCTGAAAACCGTGAAGAACCTTTTTTAACCAGGTTTTTTAAAGTTGAAAACCTGGTTATTAGATTGGCGAAGTCGGCGGGCGGGCCGGCGGGCGGATGGGCGGCGTCAAGTTTTATCGTTTCCGTTCAATAACTAGAGTATTTTTCATTGGAACTGAACCAAACTTACACAAAGTGTGTATCTCTAAAAAAATCTAGGCCAAGTTTGATAACCAGCCAATACGGACCATTATCTTCATAGTTATGGCCCTTTAATTAGTCAAAAATGCTAAAATTGCCCGTTTCCGTTCAATAACTAGAGTATTTTTCATTGAAACTGAATCAAACTTACACAAAATGTGTACCTCTATAAAATCTAGGCCAACTTCGATAACCAGCTAATACCGACAATTATCTTCAGAGTTATGGCCCTTTAATCAGTCAAAAATGCTAAAATTGCCTGTTTCCGCTCAATAACTAGAGTATTCTTTATCAGAACTACTGCAAACTTACACCGAGTGTGAGATTCTATGACAGTCTAGGCCAAGTTTGATAACCAGCCAATTCAGACCATTATCTTTAGAGTTATGGCCCTTTAATTAGTTAAAATGCTAAATTGATTGTTTCCGCAACCAAACTTATTAATTTTTCTAGCGGTAAAGTGTGTATCTCTATAAAATCAAAGCCAAGTTCGATACCCAGCTAATACGGACCATTATCTTCAGAGTTATGGCCCTTTAATTAGTCATAAATGCTAAAATTGCCCGTTTCCGCTCAATAACTAGAGTATTTTTTACCTGAATTGAAGCCAACTTACACAAAGTGTGTACCTCTATAAAACCTAGGCCAAGTTCGATAACCAGCCAATTCTGACATTATCTTAAGAGTTATGGTCCTTTAATAGTCAAAAATGCTAAAATTGATTGTTTCCGCAACCAAACTTATACATTTTTTTAGCGGTAAAAATAAAGTCTTTTTCTTTTGTTATTTTGATGAAGATACTAAAAAAGTTTGGATTGATGTATCGATATATATCAAAACGAAACCCCAATAACATGCACATTTTTATCTTGAAAATAGTTTGCGGTGCCCTTGCTAAGTTGATAGCCATGAGGCAAAAATATTATAAAAAATACAAATGATTTATTAGAGAAATGTACAGGTCCGTTTAAATTTTTACAAACACAGCTGAGTTTCTCATAATGTTTGATGCATTTTGTAATATATTTGTAGAATCAAACATCGTGTTTAAGGAATTGTTGCTATCAGTTGAGCATGTGTGACTTACCTCCTATCGGTGGGCACTGGAAACAAGACCACCAATTTAGCCTCAATGCAAAATGTGAAAATATTGATGTATTATTTGATGAATATGCATGTTTGTTTCCGAGTATAATCACATTACATCTTTCATAATGTGAATTACGGAAGTAATATTGTAGCCAAACAAACAGTGAATAGCACAGAAACAAGAGAAAAAACTTTAATTCGTGCTTTTTTAACAAAATAATTGCATCAATGTTTAACAAATAGAAAACCAAAATTTGAATTGTATGCTTTTTTATTTTCTGCTTCAATGTACATAAAATAAATTCTGGCAAGAAATAGAGTTATAGTTACAGAATAGCTAAAATGTTTGAAAAGCATGGTTTTCGGGGAATTTCAACGTCTCTTGTTTTTAGTTTATATTTTCACAATAAGATGACTATTTTAAATGATACACATCAACTGTTTTAAAGTAATATTATATTTAAAGATTTTAGTCACCTACTTCAGATATATTAAATGGTATAGGAAGTATATTTGATATTCCATTCCTGAATATGATTTGTGCTGTAGCAATTATGAAACTAAATAGTTGTTACCAGGTCTTTGATTCTTAAAGATCATACCTTTGGATGTTGTGTTCTGATGATATTGGATTATTGTTTAAAAGCTATCTTGAAAGTGGAACATTGTGTGGAAGTTTCTTTAGAAAACCAGTGAGTATGATTGGATAAATTGAGCTTTCATGGCATACCACTACACACAAAGGTTAAATGACACCAAAAAAGAAGATACCAGAGTCACTCTCCATGTACAAAACAACAAATTAACATACATCAACAAATCTCTGCAGAATGAATCTAAAACCTTGACACATCCAGAACTGCAGAGTTTCAGTAAATTCTATCAAATATTTAATGTATTAATACTTCTAATGCCATGCATGAGCTCTAGTGGTCCGGTTAATGTCGTCATTATTGACACCCTGGAATTACACTTGGGTACCACACATATGAACAAAATATGGTATAATTGACATGACACCACTTTGTTATCTGCAAATACCACAAGAAACTCTGGACACCATTGTATCCATTGAGCCTGAACTAAGCATGTGATCGAAGACTCAGAATCTAGTGATAATGTACCAGTGTCTTGGTTAGAAAACTTTATATATTTTAGAACTTGATGACTCGGTTTCAGATATATATATAGTTTGTGACTTGAATATAAACTCACTTCATTTGAAAGAAAAACTTAACCATGATGATGATTTTTATGTATCCACATTGAGAAAATCAGATTCAAAAGGGTATAAAACAGTTCTAGTAAAATCAAGAGAAAAAAAACAAGTAGACCAAGATTGAAAAAAATGCTGTTAAGACTGAATGTAAGTATGATAGATGGTGGGAAGTACCGGGTAGGCGGTAATAACATTGTGGATGAAGATACTACAAGTGGTGGTAATCACATTATAAATGGTGATGGTACTATAGATGTGGATGGTGGCAGTACGGTATGTGGTAATATTCTGAGTTACAATTGCTTGGTAAGTAGTGATGGTAGGGTAAATGGTGGCAGTTTGGTAGCTAGTTAGTCATCAAATAATGAGTGGTGATGATACAGTAGGTTGGGTTGGTTATAAAGTTATCGCAATTATTGAAGACATTGTTGGTGTTGATAGCAGTAGGCAATTGTACTGTAGGTGGTTGAATATGGTTGGTTGTGATACTTTTGTTGATTGTAATTGCTTAGAAGGTGGAATATGACACTGTTGTATGGAATGGCACTATGGATGAGAAGGGTTAGTTTGCAATAATGGTAAGGTAGGGCTTGATGGTATGACAGGTAACATGTAATGAAGTCATGGTAAGTTTTGATAGAAAGGTAGGTAGATGTGACGGTATTGTTGGTGGTGACTGTACTGTATGTAATGAAGGAGGGGTTTGGGTGACAGTAGGGTTGATGATGAAAGAATAGTAAATTGTGACAGTAAGGTAGGTGGTGGCAGTGTGATAGGTGATGATGGTACAGTCAGTGGTAATGGTAGCGTAAGTGGTGGTTGTATAATAGTTGGCGGTGCTATTGTGAATGATGATGGAACTGTAGATGGTAATGGTAGGGTAAGTGGTGGCAGTTTCGTAAGTAGTGACAGTATAATAAGTGGTAGAGTAGGAGGTGACAGTAGGAGGTGACAGTATGGTATGTGATGATGCCAATGATAATAGTAGGGTAGGTGGTGACAGTATTGTGGGTGGTGATGGTACATTGATAGTGATGGCATGGTAGGTGGTGGTAGTGTGATAGGTGGTGATGGTACAATCAGTGGTAATGGTAGAGTAAATGGTGGTTGTATCATAGTTTGCGATGCTGTTGTGATGAAACAGTAGGTTGGGATGGTTGGGTAGATCGTAGCAATATGCTAACTTGTGACCATATGGTGTTGACGATATAATCATATGGTACATGTTATTGTTAGAGTAGGTGGTACCACAATAGTAAAAGCCTGCTCATCTTCAGAGCTTTAATCCCGGATTTTGGGAAGCCTTCAGGGAAATAACAGGTGATTGTCAGTGGAAATTGGGATTGTTTAATGTTTTACCAAACTGGGAAATAAAATTTCAGATATTACAACAATATTTCATATCCCGAGAAATTTTTTAACCTAATGTAAGAATAATTTCCCTAAAATAATATGTTTTTCATTTGGAGAAAAAAATGTTTGAATTGTGAAGTAGCTAAATTTTGATCTCCGCTTAATTAGGTAGAACAATCATGACCTTAATGCCTGTCTAGAATCAGACATAAATAACTACAATGGATAATAATATCCAGCAGTTTTATTTGCTATTTTATGCACCCCTTTTAACATAAAGTGCTCCACAAGTGTCAATTTCGATAAAAATATGATAATATCTGATTTAGGTAATATTTTTTAATTATAAAAAGTAAACAAACATTTATATATATGTCTTGATATTTATTTTACAAGCACTCTAATTCAAGTTAGGATACTTTTGCATAAAAAAAATTATTGCATTAAGTAAAAAAATATTATCGCAAGACTATTCCAACTTTAGAATAGTCTTGCATAACAATCACTGTAGAATATGTAATTTTTCACTTGCAAAACTATTCAAACTTGATAAATGTTTTATAAAAGCAAAATTAATTACATTTGATGACATACTGATGTTGTTGTTTATTTATATGGTGTTTTAAGATGTGTATATGAAAAGACAATATTATAAAGCCAATATTGAAACAAAAAAAGTTTTTTCCACCTCCTGTACAATTTCTGAAATGTCAATTAGAATTGCGCCGAGCCCTCGATGTATGAACGGGTGACAGGTAACTGTCGTGTATCTTTGGTAACGAGTAACTGCATCTACGGTAGCACGTATGAACGGGAAAGAGGTAACTGGCGTGTATCGCTGGTGACGATTAACTGCAATCAACGGTAGAATATATCAACAGATAACAGGTAACTGGTGTGTAGCTCTGGTGACGAATAACTGCAATCTACGGTAAAATATATATACAGGTAACTGGCGTATATCTCTGGTGACGAGTAACTGCAATCTACCGTAGCATGTATAAACAGGTAATTGGTGTATATCTCTGGTGACGAGTAACTGCAATCTACCGTAGCATGTATAAACAGGTAATTGGTGTATATCTCTAGTGACGAGTAACTGTAACCTACCGTAGCATGTATGAATAGGTAACTGGCGTGTATCTCTGGTGACGAGTAACTGCAATCTACCGTAGCATGTATAAACAGGTAACAAGCGTGTATCTCTGGTGACGAGTAGCTGCATTCTACCGTAGCATGTATAAACAGGCAATTGGCGTATATCTCTGGTGACAAGTACCGTAGCATGTATAAACAGGTAACTGGCGTGTATCTCTGGTGACGAGAAGCTGCAATCTACCGTAGCATGTATAAACAGGTAACTGGCGTATATCTCTGGTGACGAGTAGCTGCAATCTACCGTAGCATGTATAAACAGGTAACTGGTGTGTAGCTCTGGTGACAAGAACCGTAGCATGTATAAACAGGTAACTGGCGTGTATCTCTGGTGACGAGAAGCTGCAATCTACCGTAGCAAGTATAAACAGGTAACTGGCGTGTATCTCTGGTGACGAGTAGCTGCAATCTACCGTAGCATGTATAAACAGGTAACTTGCGTGTAGCTCTGGTGACAAGTAACTGCAATCTACGGAAAAATGTATATACAGGTAACTGGCGTATATCTCTGATGACGAGTAACTGTAATCTACCGTAGCATGTATAAACAGGTGACTGGCGTGTATCTCTGGTTACGAGTAAATGCAATCTACCGTAGCATGTATAAACAGGTAATTGGCGTATATCTCTGGTGACAAGTACCGTAGCATGTATAAACAGGTAACTGGCGTGTATCTCTGGTTACGAGTAGCTGCAATCTACCGTAGCATGTATAAACAGGTAATTGGCGTGTATTTCACGTAACGAGTAACTGCAATCCACAGTAGCATATATAATCGCGTAACAGTTAACTGGCGTGTATCTCTGGTGACTGTTCAAAAATCGCACACGAACTAACACATTAAGCATGACTTTCCATATATATTTTTATTTCTTTACATTATTACAACTGTCATTTAAACTTTAATAAATTATATTAAAACATATGCACGCTTCTAAACATAGTTTGAACAAATTTCCTATCTCAGACCTTAACAAACACATTTCTACTAAAAACTCAACCATTCTAAAAACCACGTCTTACCCCTCTCGCTTTCTAAAGTATCCCCCACCCCCCTGTTAAAACATCTTATTTGCACTATATAAAGGACTCGCTTAATTCCTATGCAGTCACACCTGGACCATTAAAAATACATTAGTCAGGTTCGCATCTCTGAATGCGGACACTTTGCCTTATTATCAACATGTAAAAGTCTCCGAATTGATCATCCTGTCACTCGCTAATTACAAACACCCAGCCACCAGGAGTACCATATATATCAACATGGCGTTTGTATTTGGTGAATACACTTTATCTCGTTTAAAAAGTACTCGCCGTCAACCATCAGGACATCTCATAGAGTTTGTCCATTTTAGCTCACTCGTAAAAGATTTCCAATCATGGTTCCAGTATCAAACTTATTAAATTAATTTGACAAAAATATGATAATTACTTAGTGACGAGTAACTATATTCTACGGTAGCAAATATAAACATGTAAATGGCGTGTATCTCTGGTAACGAATAACTGCAATCTACGGTACCATATATTAAAAGATAACAGGTCACCGGCGTGTATCTCTGGTGACGAGTAACTGCAATCTACGGTACCATATATAGCAGATAACAAGTAACTGGTGTGTATCTCTGGTGGCTGTCTATGTATAAACAGGTAACTGGCGTGTATCTCTGGTTACGAGTAGCTGCAATCTACCGTAGCATGTATAAACAGGTAATTGGCGTGTATTTCACGTAACGAGTAACTGCAATCCACAGTAGCATATATAATCGCGTAACAGTTAACTGGCGTGTATCTCTGGTGACTGTTCAAAAATCGCACACGAACTAACACATAAAGCATGACTTTCCATATATATTTTTATTTCTTTACATTATTACAACTGTCATTTAAACTTTAATAAATTATATTAACACATATGCACGCTTCTAAACATAGTTCGAACAAATTTCCTATCTCAGACCTTAACAAACACATTTCTACTTAAAACTCAACCATTCTAAAAACCACGTCTTACCCCTATTGCTTTCTAAAGTATCCCCCACCCCCCTGTTAAAACATCTAATTTGCACTATATAAAGGACTCGCTTAATTCCTATGCAGTCACACCTGGACCATTAAAAATACATTAGTCAGGTTCGCATCTCTGAATGCGGACACTTTGCCTTATTATCAACATGTAAAAGTCTCCGAATTGATCATCCTGTCACTCGCTAATTACAAACACCCAGCCACCAGGAGTACCATATATATCAACATGGCGTTTGTATTTGGTGAATACACTTTATCTCATTTAAAAAGGACTCGCCGTCAACCATCAGGACATCTCATAGAGTTTGTCCATTTTAGCTCACTCGTAAAAGTTACCCAATCATGGTTCCATTATCAAACTTATTAAATTAATTTGACAAAAATATGATAATTACTTAGTGACGAGTAACTATATTCTACGGTAGCAAAAATAATGAGGTAAATGGCGTGTATCTCTGGTAACGAATAACTGCAATTTACGGTACCATATATAAAAAGATAACAGGTCACCGGCGTGTATCTCTGGTGACGAGTAACTGCAATCTACGGTACCATATATAGCAGATAACAAGTAACTGGCGTGTATCTCTGGTGGCTGTCTATGTATAAACAGGTAACTGGCGTGTATCTCTGGTGGCGGTCTATGTATAAACAGGTAACTGGCGTGTTTCTCTGGCAATGAGTAACTACAGTCTACGGTAGCATATATAAACAGGTAACTGGCGTGTATCTCTGGTGACGAATAACTGCAATCTACGGTATCATATATAGCAGATAACAAGTAACTGGCGTGTATCTCTGGTGGCAGTCTATGTATAAACAGGTAACTGGCGTGTATCTCTGGTGGCGGTCTATGTATAAACAGGTAACTGGCGTGTTTCTCTGGCAATGAGTAACTACAATCTACGGTAGCATATTTATAAACAGATAACAGGTCACGGGCGTGTATCTCTGGTAACGAGTAACTACGATCGACGGTAGCATGTACAGACAGATTACAGGTAACTGGCGTATATATTTGGTGACGAGAAACTAAAATCTACGGTAGCATGTATAAACAGGTAACTGGCGTGTATCTCTGGTAAAGAGAAACTACAATCTACGGTATCATATATAAACAGATAGCAGGTAACTGGCGTGTATCTCTGGTAATGAGTAGCTACAATCCACGGTAGCATATATGAGCAGATAACAGGTAACCGGCGTGTATCTCTGGTGACGAATAACTATAATCTACAGTAGCATGTATAAATAGATAACACGTAACTGGCGTGTATAACTGGCAACGAATAGCTACAATCTACGGTAGCATGTATAAACAGGTAACTGGCTTGTATCTCTAGTAATGCATAACTACAATCTACGGTAGCATGTTCAAACAGATAATAGATAACTGGCGTGTATCTTTGGTAACGAATAACTACAACCTACGGTAGCATGTATAAGCAGATATCAGGTAACTGGTGTGTATCTCTGGTAACGAGTAACAACAATCTACGGTAGCATGTCTAAATATATAACAGGTAACTGCATTCTACGGTATCATGACAATAGGAGCTATTTAAGCATCTTGAGATCTGGAGTATTGCTAAGTTCTTACAGTTGAGACCGAGACCGTTTAAGGAGATTTAATGTACATAATGGGTCAACGGGGGCCCAAACAAGAAAAGAGTGGTGTATTTGTGTGAAAGCATCATCTCAAGAACTGACAAGCTTAAATTGTTATAGTAAAGTTGTCAAGTTTTTTTTCAAACAGTGGAGCTAGAGTCCATGTTGTCCCAGTAAGGAGACTTTGATTTTACATGGAAATGCTATTAGAAAACAGATACTGCTCGTTTTTCTTGTCTATTAGTTCATCTACAAGTTCTTCATAGTTCATTCAAAATTTGAAAAAAGTAATACATGAAATCGGATGAGCGACTTTAGACCATTCGAGCCTGTTGTTACTTTTAGTTTTGTATGTAGGGGAGGGGAATGTTATCAACTAGCTGATTCTTTCAAATATGGATCATACCTGGGTTAAGTCTACTGTTTCTATAATAAGATTGAAATGTTTAATCAACCAAAGTGAATAATAACGGTGATTGGGTGGGAGATAGAATTCTATCGAAATCAATTATTTCCACACCCAGTTGTAAAAGTAACAAGAGTTGTCAGAAGACAACAAAGCTCGCCGATGGAATAAACTCACCACCAATGCAAAGATTGAGATTGGAGTCAAACACCAACACTTAAATGCAACTAAACGCAAAAGTTTAACCTGGGTGTCTATAGACGAAAAAATAAGTCTTAAAGGACCATAACTCTGCCAAAATGAAACCCAGAGTTATGGTTCTTGTCTCTGTGTGTTTCAATGATGATGGTGAACACACATGCAAAGATTCATTCATATCCAATGAATGGTTGCATAGATAGCATACGTTATAAAAAACTTTAACCTGAAAAATTAAGTAAAAAAAGGGCCATTACTGTGCCAAAATGCAACCCAGAGTTATGGTTCTTGTCTGTGTGTGTTCCATTGATGATGGTGAACACACATGCGAAGGTTCATTCACATCCAATGAGTGGTTGTATAGATATCTTAATTTTAAACGCAACTAAACTCAAAGTTTAACCTTGGTGTCTTAGTCCAAAAAGGGCCATTACTGTGCCAAAAAGCAATTCAAAGTTATGGTTCTTATCTCTGTGTGTTCCATTGATGATGGTGAATACACATGTGAAGTTTCATTCACATCAAATGAGTGGTTGTATAGATATCTTAAACTTAAACGCAACTAAACTCAAAGTTTAACCTTGGTGTCTAAGTCCAAAAAGGGCCATACCTGTGCCAAAATGCAATCCAGAGTTATGGTGGTTCTTATCTACGTGTGTTTCATTGATGATGGTAAACACACATGCAAAGTTTCATTGACATCCAATGAGTGGTTGCATAGATAACTGAAACTTAAACGCAAAAGTTTAACCTGGGTGTCTACAGACGACGACGCCGACGACGCCGACGACGACGAAGCCGGGGTCATGACAATAGCTCTCCTTGGACTTCGTCCTGGCGAGCTAAAAAAATAAGGGAGAAAAAATCAGCTAGTCAATTCTTTCCGCACCCGATTATAGAAGTTACAAATAAGGGGGAAATGTTCAGCTAATCAATATTTCCCCACTTATAAAATTTAAAAAATAGGAACTGGGAGGTAACTTATATATGACAAAATCTAAATAAATCGAATTAGTCAAATTATTCCGTACAATCTATAAGAGAGGTATCGGCTGTTATAAATTTACAAAGCAGATGAACATTCACGAATATATTTGCCATTCACAAATAAATTGTTTATTTCTTTATGAAAAAAAAGTTTAGTTACCGGTAATGTCGCTTTAAGTTGAAAATTAGGTTTGTAAATATATTTATACTAACGTTCTAGAAGCGAATTGATAGCTGCGGATTGTCTCTCTGGCGATCCGGGTTCGAATCCCGTGAAAATATAATTTTTGCTTATTTCACTAGTCGTAGCAGAACAGTTTTTTCTACAGAACTCAGTAAAAAACGACTTCTCATATCCAAGAAATATTTGATTCCAAAAGTATAAAAAAAACATTTGTCCGCGTATACTTTTTGCACATATCTATCGACCGTTATTTGCTAGTCATATCATTAAAACGTTATGCCACTTAAACTTATTTCATACCTTTAATAATTTTTAAATTATTCAATTTGTCACGATGGTGTATTTCGAGTAAAAAACCCCATTAACAATATTAATAAGATACAAACTAAATCCTTTTGCCTCATTGGTGTATCCTCGGACTATCTTCGATGTCTTATACCGAATTATGACGATTTTGGCCGAGTATTTGCGATTGCATGCTGTCACAATACAGATTTGTATTGTTTTAACCCCTTTATTTTTCCCTTTGCTTCATACGCACCTGTATTATTGTTTTTTATATTCCTTTGTTAGCTTGCCTATTCACCCGTGAAATAAGCAAAGCACATGCCAATTAGACATGTACAGTGAGAGTGTGTTAGTGGTCAGTCGGTGATATGGTCAGATAGAGAGAAATTGGCAGATAAATAGTATTCAAAGAATCAAAAAGGAGAGATACTGTGAGTAGTTTATTTGTTTAAGTTATATTCTCTGAAATGCTGAAGTGTTGCTATCTTGAAAGTGTGTACCAAATGTTCATTTTTGTAAGAGTGTGTTTTATACTTGTTGGTGGTTTATGGGCGATTCAACAATATAGATAAATATGTGTGTAGAGAGGAAGTCATGGCATACCCCTGTGTGGTAACAATATGAGATGTCTACCTATGTGAAAAATATAATGCGTCCTAAGTGGTACACGTGATTATATAATGTGACATCGTATTGAATTTAATATTATACATTCTATGTGATATATGTATTATAAGTTGTCGTCATGATAGAGATACCCTTGAGTGGTAACAATATGAGATGTCTACCTATGTGTAAAATATAATGCGTCCTAAGTGGTAAACGTGATTATATAATGTGACATCGTATTGAATTTAATATTATACATCGTAGTAAAATATGCATAATATTTAGTCGTCATGATGGAGATATGTGTGGTAATAAAGATGTGATTAATAAAAATATTGAGTAGCATCTCTCGCCAAACCTACTTTAACGACGAATCATAGCGGGCAAAGAGCTATATCTGGAAGAACATGATAGCGGTATTTATCGTTGTACATTTTTAAAACGTTGAGTGAGTTTTTAAACATTACGGAACATATTGAGAATGTCTACATTATAACCATTTGGATACAAATATGTTTAGAATTAGTGTGGTAGAGTGTATTACCTTGAACAATATATTATTATATTACATGCAATAAAACATCATTGATTGTAGCCATTTTGTTGAAGCTTCATTATTTCTTACAAAGGTCAATAACAAATAATAAAGAATCTGACTCACACCTATGTGTGACACATGTAAGAGTATCATCGGAAATGTTACGATAATTTCTGTCAGCGAACCAGCTAATTTGCAAAGAATAATTACTGACTAGTAACTATATATTTAAATATGATTTATTTACTTGCCGTAGAAATATAGGCTGCTATAAATTCATAGAAGGTGATGAAAATGCATGAAAATGAGAGTCGTTCACAAACAACTTGTTTATTTTGTTATAATATTATCTTTAGTAACTGATTATGCTACTTTAAGATTTAAGCGTTTAGTTGTTATAATTTCATTACTCTCACTTTTGTATTATGATAATAAATCTTATTCTTAACGTTGGTTCTATTGTTTTATTAATGTCTATCATACTTTGGGGTGCAATATTGATTCACTATTAAGCTCAAAACTAGTATTGGGTATGTATATGTATTTGTAATATTGTCTGAATGAGCCTGAATCTACGTGGGTATCTGCCCGAGTCAGTCCCATTTTATCTAATTGTTTTAGAGTATGAAAATACTAAGCGATATTCAGAATTTGTAAACTGCCTCTGCATCCCATTTTCTTCTTATTATTATTATTATTATTTTGTATCAGAATCAAGAATATGTCTTTTTTCAACTTAACTATTCAACGACCAGACTCCGACACCCCACATCCATGCACAATAACCCTCTCCACTTATCTTTTAATAATGTTTTATATTATAATAACTACTCTGTCCTTTTTAGCTTACCATCCAAGGCATAGTGTTTTGTTTGTTAGCAATGGTTTTGTGCTTTATTTCAACAGTATTTAAATCATATAACGACGACCAGCTTACCTATTCGTTTCCCCTTAGATCTGCCACACTGGTGGACTTCTATTATACATATTTAATCACTGACAACTTCTTCAAATAATTCGAAGTCGAATACACTATGGCTGTAGAACAAAGTTTAAGACCAATGCATTACAGAGATTTGCTGAGTGATCATTCGAATTTAAGATTTCTGGTGACTCATTACCAACTGAGCTAGCGAGACATAGGCTTATACATAGTGTATATTCTGGCCTCATATGCCTACTTGCACATACATATATCTACGTTTTTACTGATATTAACGATTGTTTGATTGCTAAAGATATGCCTGTTGTTGTTTTTTCTGATGGTAAATGTTATCGAAATTAAATATTTTTCTATGACAAGGTTAGAATAATGCTGTTCACCAACAACTCTTGCCAACATAGTTTCTTTACATCTAAATTCATAGTCAAAACCTTTTTTTTTTTTTGAAGCCTAATCTTGTAAACAATTTTTCATAAACCATATTTGTGAAGGCTTAGTGAAGCCCTATTGTCAAAATCTCCTCAAACTAGAAAAGAAGAAAACGACTTCCAAAGAAACAATGTCCTTGAAAATTGTGATACACCGTCTATAAGTTGTGGTTCCAAAACTATGGTAAACTACAAATTTAGATTTTAAAAAATCATTATGATGATAATGAACAATCGGAGGTTTCTTATCTTTCACATGTTGTTTTCTGCAGTTACTTTACTTTCCTAATTTGTGATTGGAAAGAATTGCCTATAAACAGTTGTAGTAGTGGGAGTTGTTTTTAGATTTTAAATAACCATTTCCGAAAAAATAAATTGAACGCACTTTACTTTTTACTGGAAATAAAAAGGGTTTCTTAACATGCCAGTCTGATCAACAAGTTCTAGATATTAGTACGGAGTTTTCTTCAGCTTTCTATACATTTTTTGTTTAAAAGACCGTCTAGAATGAATTTCACATATTTTTAGAAATACAAATGAGTATCTGTGTGTGTGGGGAGGAGGGGGGTATGCTAATCTCAATAATGCTTGGATATTTTTAAATGTAATAACTACATGTAAATTATGTTCCAATTGGCTTTTTTCCTCGTTCATTCAGTCAAGAAAGACTCGAAAATTTCATGTGTTTTTTTCATTGTAAGCGTTTGAACGGGATGTGATAATGTCAACAGCAATACTTTATATTACAGAGGTGTTTCTTTACCAAAAACTTCATAAAACGCGTTATTTTAACATTTTATGCAACAATATTGGACTTATAAGTGACGTCACTGTAATATGTGACAAAACTATTATAATATCATAACTACATTTATAAATATTTCAGTATTTAGATGTGCCAGTATCTAGATGTGCAATTATGAATCAGCTTGATGTTGATAATGACCTTCTTGAATGGAAAAGCTACTATAAGGGTATAACAGATGAACCTATCGATTTTTGGATCAAGCGATATTTGCCATCTGGTATCACCAAGTATGTATATCCTCTGGTTAAAAATGTTCCCAAATTTGAGACCCTGACCTAGCTTTTTGACCTGTATCTATAGTTTATTCTTTATATATCAGTGATATTTACTGTGGAGTTAAGTCTAAATTTCATTTGTATTATTTTAAATGGAAATGAGCACGAAATGGTACGTTGCTGTGCTAATTTTTATTGATATTTGATTTGTAAAATCATTTTGTGTTATTCTTTTTAAACATGAGGTTATTCTTTTACTGCAGGCCCTCATTGACTTGTTGTTTCCTTAATTCTGAAAGTTATACGTGTTCATCTTGTGCCAACTACCTGTATTTATGGTGGTTTATAAAAGAAACATAAACCCAGATAATAATGTAATTATAACCTTGCTTTTTAATTAAATGATAACTGGATAATCATACTGTGTCAAAGGAGTAGTACAAAGTCGCGTACCTCTTTCGGTTACTTATATACTTTCTCGCTGTTTTTAATTGTTCATCCTGTATCTATATCGAGCCATCTCCGGCGTTCATGTTGTGTTCCTTCTAGCATCTGCAAGTTTAAGATGTTTTACAAACGAATTATACCAAGACAACAAAATCAGACATTTTATATCTGATTAATTAACCTTAATCATCAAAATTGTTTACCTGAGTACTTCAGGGGTCGTATTCAACAAACATTCTTGAGAATATTCTTAGACTTGAGCTTGAAAATACGAATGTTCAACCTTAGATATCTAGTTTACTACGACAGATAGAACAATTGTGAAAGTTTATTTGACTCTTTATTAGGTGTCCTTATATGCTTGCAAATCTAGGCCTCAAAAATGGTTTCTTAATGTGTTTTTCAAATTTTATTCTTAAAAAATGTTTGGTGATACCATCACAGCACTGACATTTATCAGTCAAGTGTGATCTTGGCCGGTTGCATAACAATTAGATGTCGGATGATTTGAATTGGCCAATTCCGTTTATAAATGGTTATGACACAAGATTTTCAAAATTGTTACTTTCTAAAAAAGATTTTAGTTTTGTTGTTTCATCACAATAACAACCCCATTGCTGATTGTATTTGGAATGGTACAGTGTAGCCTGACCATTAATGCATTACATGCTAAACATTATACATTCAACACAAAAATCATGATCACCTAAATCATCACAATCAAGGGCGTATGATGTCTAATATGGAATAATGGAAATATAAATGGTAGCTTTTGACGACTTTTTAAATATTTACACATAAGGTAAAATATTTACATGCAGATGGAATTTTTTGCCCGAATATGGTTTCTCGGACAGTAAATATTAGGGCAATATTTTGCATAAAATACCCACCTTTACTGCTTTTATCGAAGTTTTAGAACTTTATTATTTAGGGTTTGATTTCAAATGTTACTCAGTAGAGTAATTGAGTATACCATGCTTTGCGTCAGCAATTGTAAAAAGTTGTATTGATTTATCTGAAACTATATATCAATACATATATAACAGACTATATAAGTAAAACTTGTGAACTGATAGTTCAGTTATATTCTTCTGGTATTACAGTGTGGTTTCTCATGACGCTGGTGAATAAACTATTAGTCTGTAGAAAGGACCAAGCTCTCACGGTTGGGTCCGTTAAATTGCAATATTGGGAAAACCATATTTGAGCACGTTGATTTGTCTGTTGCGTCATTTGAAAGTTTGAATGACGACACAGATTGTTAAGCGTTCAATTGCTATGAATTGTGTGACAGGCATAGAACTCCCTGCTTTTTCATTGGGGGTAATATACCTGATTCGGGAGATATTATGCTCTGGGATAGACAATTTATGGTAAACCTGATTTTCTTGCTTGTGTTTGTCAAAACTGGGTATAATTCTATTTTAATTTCAGAGAACAAGGCGTTGGTTGTATATGGTGGAGTTTTGTTATGTTTTCTTGCATAACAGTGTGGTTTCTCGTGGCGCTGTAGAACAATCTATAGTCTTTTTGCTTCATAAAAAAAATGTGTGCATTGTGTTTGTCCAAGACTGGATATGAATATTAATTGATAATATGTATAAAAACAAAATATTTATTTTGTCTTTTAATTTCAGAGAGGAAGGCATTGGTTGGATAGCTGTATAAAAGAAACCACTAACCTTTTCTTTGGGTAGATTTGGATTGCAAGATGCATGGCAGGCGTTGAAACAATCTGGAAGGACTATTGATTATCAGAGTATCAGGGAACTAGCCTGTAATTATAATTACAGGTCAGGGAAATGGTTATTTTTCGTAGACTCTGGTGGAAAAGTGGATCACCTGTGGTCCATTATTGCAAATTAGCTGATCAATAGTGATGAAAATATGCCATGTAAATGTGCTAAAGTTAGCTCATATGAGAACAGAAAGCATGTGATTTGCATATTCAATGATGACTGTATCAATAAAGAACAAGTGCTTTTGTCAGAACAGGTTATCAGGAATATGGGTATTAAATGCCGGATGGTTTACAAACCAAATGTGTATACAGCAATAGGTATTTACAAAGGCAACTCATTTGGAATAAAACCTTACATACTAACAAGTGAATTTGACTTGCTGTCGAGAACATCTATTATTGAGACATGTTCCACTTAGTTTGGTATGTAGTTTCTTTCATACTATTTTCAATTTATCATGCAGTTCTGAGGTTGTTTTCAAATGTTTTAAGTTGTTAATACATTAAAAGGTGTTAATCACAGTTTTAATGTGATTCTTAAAGCTTAAATGAAGTGCAGTTTTTCATACATATTTAAGGAGTAACATTTTTAATCCGTTCCTATAATGTTAAGGTAGTTCAGTTTTAAGGTGTTTGTTTACAGATTCAAGGTGTCACAGTTTTAATTCGGTTCACATGAATTTCAAGTAGTACAAGTTTAAGGTGGTTTAACAGTTTTACAGTGTTATATACAGACTTAATGTAGTACAGTTTTAAAGTGATTTATTCAGATTTAAGTTGGTACTTACAGTTTCCAGTTTGTTCAAGTACGTTTTATCTCACCTGAGCAAAGTAAGATATTCCGAGCAGCATGTGTCCGTCTGGCGTCTGTCTTTACACTTTTTGGTTGTGAGCCTTCTTCCTTTTCATTGGATCTTTACTAAGTTAGACATTATATAGCAATTATTCAACCATAATACATTGAACAAGTCAAACTGGCGGATAATTAATGTTCGAGTTGTGGCACGTTAATAATCAAGCATAGCGTATTGGATCTTATTTGCACTCCAACACAAGCATTCTTCATCAAATTTAAACAGTAATTATAAAACATTAAATAATATATAATACATCAGATAAATATTTGAACTGCTCAAAGAAAATAATAATTGTTATTGTTGGCCCGTGAAATATTTTCCTTTTATTCCGCTTTATTTACACAGAGATTTGCTCAAACAGTTATTAAATACAAAATGCATACTAATGGTTGTATTATTGATAAAGACATCAGTATATTTAAACATTACAAGGTACACCATAGTAAACACTAGTCATTGTTTTGCAGCATTATAGTTTTGATTGACTAGAAATGCCTCATTAAAGAAAACCCATTTTGAAAAATATGAACACACAATTTAGTTAATATTTAATTGTCTACACTATGAAACTTCTCTGAACCTTTATAATATATTAAGGACATTCATTTCCAGTGGCGGAATGCCGCCGAGTGTGAGGAAAATCGTCGGTTTTATTCTCGATTGGATCATACCAAAGAAACTGAACAATAGTTCTAGAAGTTCAGTATTTGGAGGTTTTATGTCTAGTGCCAGTATATGACTAGATGTGCATCATACTGCGCGTCTGTTGCAGCGTGGCAGCATTTAGAATACTGACTCGACCAGACGCTATCGTGATACATGTATCACTGAAAAAAATGTTGAAATACTCTTAACAACTTGCGACGCGCAATATGGTATTAATCTTAGTTAAAAAGTAATGAAAGTATTAGATATTAAATAACTTAACGTGGATTTTCTATTCTGTTCTGAAATTGACTGATCAATTAATATACATTTACCTGGCATAATGCAAGTATTTGATCTAATCGATGGCATGTTAATGTACTAATATATGTTTTATAACAGCCATATAACCAGGTAGAGAAAATAACCAACAACAATAAATAATGCATGTATCAACAAATATTTGGTTGAATCAGGGAACATATAACATTTCGTTCGATAAATATTAGGTCCAAATCAATGGTTGTTTGTGAAATTATGAATTTGAAAAATATTTAAATTATGATTTATTTAAACAAATACATATTTTACAGAAAGATATAAGCAACGTTTCAACAAGTTTTCATTTACCAAAAACATATATAAGTGCAAAAGGGACCTCTCCTATCCCCTTTTTAAAATAACTGACTTTTTAAAAAAAACACAAAAAAACAAATACATAATTATTATATAAACCATATTTATAAATGCTGCAACTTGACACATATAATTTTCATTACGACAAATGGTTATACAAGTTATTATGTTTTTTTTATTTAATGTCAATCTTGTTATCTATCTTGTACATATACTGAAAAGATAAATAAACGCTGGATGAATGAATTTCAGAGCCACATCATCAAACCATTGTAAGTGATCTAGTTACAGGTTTAGAAAATACTAATGTGAAGGTATTTCATGCATGATGATTTGCATTCATGAAATACCTTTGCATAAGAATATTTTGAAACTGTAAATATCCCTTACAATAGTTTGATAATGTGGCTCTGAATTTTGAAGTCTTTCAGTTTATAATGTATTTTGATCTGCCGGAATATATGATTATTGTTGTATTGTTTATGTTGAACTGCAATAAAATCCAGTTGACATTAATTTTAATAGTATCGTTTTAGTTTAAACAATATTTATTCGTTTTCAACATATTACATATAAATATATTCAAATAGTCAGCGATACATAACAATAGAATTGAGAAGAAAGCTATTTCTAGCTTATACAAAGTCTCTCTTCTGAATATCGTGCAATGACTATACAATGGTGTTACAAATGCGATGAAAACAAATTAATTACTAGACAAACGGATTATAAGCAGCGCTTGAGATGAAAATAATAAATATGTGCAAGTATCTTGATCGTTGAGAATACAGATGTAGCTGATTTTGGTATGTATATAGGCTGCGGCGTATGCGACGCTTCAACTACAGAGAGTTGTGTATATTAGCACTGAACAATAATTGCCGTATATAATTTAAAATTTATTAAAAAAGAAAAAAAAATATGTGAGTAGAAATAAAGTGGAAAGGGTAGATAGAGAGAAACAGGAAAAGAGAAGTGTGATCACAGGATACCTTTTGTGGTGTTGTGGGTCACTCTTATGGAATAAAGGATAGTTCATTTCAATGAATAAAACGCTTGGTCTTCGAAATGTATGTTTGGACATGGTGAAATATTTTACGATTGACATCATCAGAAAGAGAGTCGTTGCCGAACAGTTGTGTGTTTAGGTCTAGACGAGTTATAAGACGAAGGACGTCATGGAGTAGAGTTCTTTGGCGTTGATATAAGGGGCATGTGAAGAAAAAGTGATACGTATCCTCAATTTCTGCACAGACACAGGTAGGGCTTTCTACAATGTTTTTGGAAAACAGGTGCTCTTTCAAGGAACTGCAGTGCATCCGTAACCGCGCATGCTGAATTGCCGAATCTCTTCTACCATCGTAATAAAATTTTGGAACAGTCTTCTTGTTAGAATTTAGATCGTGCTTGAAAGACAAGACGGAAGCAGCAGACCGGGTGGCAGGGGGTAGTTTGTTCCATTCTGATATAGTGGAGGGGAGGAAAGATGCAGAGAAGTGTTGTGTATTGAAGGAAACGTTCCTAATGTGGTCAGAATTGCGTAGGCCATAGGTTGCAACATTACCTACTGTCATGGGGATCATATTGGATAAGTAGGTAGGGGTAGAAGGGCTGTTGAGCATTTTATAGAAGTGGATCAATTTGTGTTTTCGTCTGCGGGACTTCAAAGGCTCAAGAGCAGATTCTTTGTATACGTTATTAAGTGATACCAGGCTTGTTGCTCCCGTAATGATTCAAGCTGCTTCGATTTGGATTTTTTCAAGGTCTTCTTCTTCAGCTTTCGTTTTATTATCCCAAACGACGTCAGAGTATTCGAGTGTAGGTCTAATGAAAGATGTGTAGATAGTTTCAAGCGGCCGACGATCAAGAGTGAATTTGAGAGAGCGCAGATTGTTGACTCGATTCCAAGCTTTTTTGGTGATGTCTTCAATGTGTTTGTGCCATGTGCCATCGTTAGATAGAGTTATTCCAAGGTGTTTGTGATTGTCAGCGTCCTGTATTTGAATAGAGTTCATGAATATGGGCGGGTGCTGGGGTTTGACATGTTTGCGAGAAATAAGTAGAGATTCAGTTTTAGAAGGATTAAAAGTTACTAGCCAGGTTGAAGCCCAGTCATTGATTTTTTGTAGGTCAGAATTTAAACGGAGAGCGTCATGTTGAGTATTATCGACAATAACATAAAGGGTTTAGTCGTCAGCAAAGAGGCGAATCGCAGAGCCTATTTCAGAAACAATATCATTGATATAAACAAAAAATAATAATGGACCAAGAATTGAGCCTTGAGGAACACCAGCCGATATTGGAACCGTGTCAGATGAGGTCCCGGAAAGGACTACACATTGTGTTCTGCCAGCTAAATAATCTTTGAACCAAAGAAGAAGAGAGGCAGATATACGACTGCGTTCAAGTTTGAATAAGAGTCCCTTATGCCACACGCGGTCGAAAGTGTAGATATATCACAAAAGACAGCTCGAACCTCTTTACCATCACCTAGAGCCTTGCAAAAGGTATGATAAATATATGTAAGCTGATTGACAGTAGAGTCCTTGGGAACGAAGCCAGATTGAAAAGAAGAGATGAAGTTTTGTCATGGAAGAAGTTAAATACATGTTTGTGGATAATCCTTTCGAGGACTTTACTGATTGCACTGAGTAGGGAGATTGGCCTGTAGTTGCTAACATCGTGAGGGTCTTTCTTCTTGTAGATTGCACAGACGTGGGTTAGTTTCCATTGACGGGGAACTTTGGATAGTCGTACGGAGTAATTGAAGAGATCACAGAGAGGTCGGGATAGTTCGTTTGAGAGTTCTTTGAGCACTATGTTATTGATGGTATTGGGACCGGTGGCTTTCCCTGATTTAAGAATTTTTAGGGCGTCAGTGACCTCTTTAGGCTGGATGGTAATGTTGGTGAGTTTAGGACTTTGATCGCTGATGGGAAGGTTTGGGAGGTCTTTATTCGTGTCATCTAGGAGTGTTTGTGCTTGAAAGAATATGTTGAGTATGTCTGCTTTTTCTGTGTTTGTTTCATATGTGTTGTTGTGATAAAGTGTTGGTATTCTTGTTGTAGAGGAATTGGGATTAATGAAGCCTTTTAGAAGTTTCAAGTAGTCAGACGAATTGTGTTGTGACAGATGGTACATTAGTATTTCGGCCAGTTTGGTGTTGTGTACGTGTTTGGCATTGCGTACGAGTGAGTTAGTTTTGTTGCGTATGGTGTTGTATGTATTCCAATGGTTTGGGTTGTTTGTTTTGCGTGCTCTGATATATGCTCGTTTTCTTCTTCGAATATGGGTTCTAATTGTGTTGTGCATCCAAGGTGGGTCGGTGGGTCGTACTGTTACAGTTTTGTTAAGAATACACTCATCACATAAAGAAAAAAGAAAGTAAAGCTGCAGTGAGACTGTATCGTTTTATCACAAACAATCCAGTCAAATCGATATTTACCAATTTATCACTATAATCTTTAATAGAATTGGAAACAACGTAAGTGCGTTAAGTTACACATACATGCGTGTATTGAAATATAGGGAAAATATTTTACTAAAACGTCTCATTACACAGTTACGCCTTATTTTCTCCACGGTAACATGATTTTACGCTTAAAAAAGGCCTATGTAATTTGGTTTTGAAATATTTTCAAAATGGTTCATAGAGGCTGTGATTTCTTGTTGCAGATGTGTAGAGCAAAAGTTGGCATATAAGACATCACTGGTGTTAAAAACTGACTTTTAAAGGATTTCAACATATGCATGTATTTATGAGCATTTGAGGACTTATTTTTTTCAAAATATCTCAGGGTGTCAATGCATCCTCTTTTAAAAAGACAACTGGTCAACCTACTAGTTATTGTGCATATTTATGTGGGTATACGCTATCCAAAAAAAAAATACTTTGTTGAATTCTTTTTTTACCATTATTTTATATAGAACGAAGAATGACATTCAGCTGTGTAGTGAGACCTATACGGATATGTAACAAAATAGTAAGATTGTTGTGGCCTAATTCCGTAGTGTTAGCTAGTACGTGTCCATTGTAATGGTATATTTAGAATAGGTAGCGTGGAATTGTAAAAACGTATCGATAGCTCGATAGGTGTAACGATTTTCAGATCTTTTTACATTTTCATTCTTTGATTAAAGAATAAATCATTTTAAAGTTTATTTCATCAAATTCAATAAAATATTAAGAAAATTAAAATAATTAAACGGGTTTATTTGTCATAAAACTAATGTAAGTTTATATTGGCCTAATATCGTAAAATCTGTGTTATGGGGAAACGGTCTAGTTATCAGAATCATCTTTGGAGTTGGCGTGACGAGAAAGATTGGGCAGGTTACTGATCCAGTACATAACGGCAGATGGGTACGTGAATTTTATATTATGTTGTATTTAAATGTCTGATAGATATATCTTTTACATAATCAGATATAAGTAAAGTTGTATAAATTGTTCATATCCATTCCGAAGATAATGTCTGTAATTTAATACACATCCATGGTATTGAGAAGCGTTTCATTAGAATATAGGCCGAGGAATCTGAGAACGTATTTTGAGCTGTTGATATTGTGTTTACGATGAAGTGTTGAAATTCACAATGTTAGAATTGATTGATATGTGTAATTAAATTTTGTTGATTCTTATTCTGATTTTCACAAAGTGAATAGATACAGAATTCGTCTGTAATTGTTCATATTATAAATGAGAAGTTATGTAGAGATATAATTGCTATTTTGAGATTGACGGAAGGGCGTATATGAGATGTTTAAACTGCCATGAAACTGCAGATAGTAAGACTTGGATGAACTGTTATCATATATTGATAAATCTACCATGAAACTGTTATTGATTGCAATGTTATAATATGTTGCTGTAAGATGGTAAGAAATGAATGCACTGTTATCATATATTGATAAAAATACCATGAAATTGATAGATGGTAAGTAATAAACGCCATGTCATTACATATTTGTGTAACTAGTAAATATGAGTTTATTTATATTGTAGCCGTTTTTAGATGTAAGCGAGACATGTGTCCGCTACGTCAACGACGTATATAGACGTGACAGGAAGTCAGCCGATGGTAGTACCGTCATAAGGACAGCAACCCACATACTCGTCATATGGACGACTTGACGGTCCTGATGTCGAGTACGGTCGAAAGTCGGTACGAGGCAACGTAAAGTCAGATACTCAGTATAGAGTTCTAGGGAAGATAACCCAGTTTATACAGCCATCGCCGCAAGGGACGAGTGATACTAAATCTACGATAATACGGACACGATAGTAGTATCTAGTGCATTTTTAAAAACAGTTTTTACATTCAAATGCTATAAGCGATGTAGATTACGAGACGTGTAGGGCGATAGAACTGTGTAAAAAAAGTGTTAATACCATCATAGTACCTTTTTAAACCAGCTGTGTTTTTTTTGTTGAGTAATTATCTCTAATTTGTATACATTGTATAATTGTATATTCGTAATTTTATTCATGTAAAATTAAAATTGTAAATTTTACTTTGTGTATGCTTGTATTCTACCCTCGTGCGTTGTCGGCCCTTGGTCATTTTGCTACAAGTGAGACCTATACGGATATAAACCAATCGAGTACATTGTTTGTAAGCTGTGTATCCAGAAAGTCTCTTTACATTATCGATCTAATTCATCATGTACAATATCAAACAGTATCAATGATTGAAAAATCTTCACTTGAATAGGATACAGCATTTAAATGTGAAGCAAAATCTACTGATATCATATTAATGACAGTTTATGTACCCTGATACATTCTGATTTTTTTTTGCTATGGTTTTGCATACTGTATTTTGTATTTCTTGCACGTAACCATATAAATAACATATTAAGTAACACAGTCTGTAATGTATTGTATCGTATCAAATTAGTTCCCCGCATTTAAACATAGAATTTTCTACGGTAACTCTGAGACCAGCTATGTCCGAAGGCTTTGAACAAACTTACATGTCTTTGTCACGTTTTAAAGCTAAATTGTGTTTTAAAGAGTGGACACATTTAACACAATTGTCGTTTTTAGATTCTCTTTACATGTCTCAATACGAGTTATTTTGTATGCTAATTCATATATTGTGTAGTGAAGTATAAGACATACCGTAAAATCAGTTTATAACCTTTGATGGTAACTATGTTCTAATACGTTATTTTGTCACATGTAGTTGTAAATTTACTTGAATCATTTTTATTTGATAGTTTAATATTTTCTATCAATAAAATACTAGCGAAAAAGAGGCAAACGAATTTGAAAACGGTTATCTTAGATATAATACATCCGTATATCTGCTTGGCTAAATGGTATCCGCATTACAGGGTTTAAGTTGGGAGTATGTGGTGTATTTTATATACTGTTGAACATTAGTTTCTTGGTAAATAGATCAGTTTTAACGTCTAGATTTTCGCCGGTACTCATACTAAAACATATTAGAAATAGATTGATGATGTTTTAAATGGTACGAGTGAAATTTCATACACAGGTGCAAATCATGTATTAACTTAACTAAAATATGTGTATTTATTTATTTATAACCCATAGTCAGTATAATAGAAATAGTGGTGGGATGGGTGTGGGTTAAAACTTGGGGAAGAATAGTAAAATTATTTAGGAGGTTTCGGAGGGTGTTGATAGCTTGCCGTCTTCACCTTGGTAAATATTTTATTCTTACATGTAGTACTTTTTTTGTTTTAGCTATCCTCAGTCAAATGATCAAACTGATGACTCTGAAACCCATATTTATAATTCATATACCCTTCAATATTAGCTTGATGGAAAAGTGTTTTTATTATTATTTTTATTTTTATTTTATTATAACTATTGTACTCGTCCCGGAGTCGGCGTTCATTTTTTGTTTAAGACTTTTAGCAACCTCATATCTCAGTAACTAACTAAGTGTGTTCACAACCAAAGAATGGACTCAATTAGACAATGAAATAATTTTAATTTTGTTTTGATTTTAGACAGTACAATAGCCCGTTTTACATAGACGGTTTAAGTTCTTAGCAAGTTTAAGTCTAAGAAACTATTAGTGATACATCAATTTAACTTCACGTGTTTGTTCACTACGTTTAAGGGTGTGTGAACAAGTGACATTTGATCACTGTCACGTTTATACTCGGTTATTTTGATTAAAGTTTCATAGAAAGCTTTTATCTCAGTAACTGCTAGTTTAAGAGAAGACATTGTTTTTAAGTTTTCTCAATAATAGCCCTTGTACATATAACAGAGCCTTTGTGGCTATCCTGTTTGGCTCTCGGATGAAAATAAACACAATTTTGCCACAAGTTCACCAGAGAAACAATCTAAGAAAATGTCAATGAAAATGTTTATATAGTTTCAGAGATATCAAATTTCAAAAGCTCACGTTTGGTGGGTCAATGTAACCAAGTTTTATTAAAATTGAGTCAGTATAGTTTTCTCTAGGTAATACTGTTTGACGTCTGGACATAGATTATGATACTGGATGGTTACATATTGTCATGAATCTTAAGAAAAGTGAAATATCAATAATAAATCAGATTAGAAGTGATATTCCCCTGCTAGACTTGAAACGGGAAGATACGTTGAAGTGACACCAGGGCAAATACTTTGAAATGCCGTCTATTGAGGATGAAATGTACTTTTTATTGACCTGTGAACTTAATAACCTATTAAGAGAAAATACTTTTGGTGATACATTGGATGACAATACTTATATGACTCTTCAAGTTCACGAGAAAATGTCATACTAGTATCTGACGCATACATATCCTAAAAATATTCATTCAAGAACAATGATATTAAGAGGTTATTAACTGGGATTGGTGTGCCTCTTGGTGATATTGGCCCATCAAAGTGATATGAGGCCCGAGGGCTTTAGTTTTTAGTTTCCTAAACCCCAAAACAAATATCTCTTGTTTTATTGACACTGACCAATGATAGAACGAGGCTGTTAAAACTATTGTTTGGAACAAAAATGTAACGTGTTCTACCTCCTTCAACATCTTAGTTAATAAAAAGTAAAAAAAAAATAACAATATCTTACACATGACATACATTTCATTCATACACATTCTTAATGTTATCTCGAGGCCAAACATTCATATGTTCTCATGTATCCTTTCTCTGCTATCCTTTTATGTACTCTTTTTATTTTCCTTTCATTTTATACATCTATATCTACATATTACTCCCAATAATCAATTTCTAGTTAATACTTCGAGCGGTGTCTGGGGAACAACAAAAGAAATAATAAAAAATGAATTATGGTTTAAAAAGAAGAAATAATACCAGTGATAGGCGCAGAAATGTAGACGTAAGACATACGAGAGTAGGCGACAATGACAGCACGCACATTAATGGAAACCGAAGTACTAGTTACCGATCATTTGAACAATATCCGCAAAGAAGTTACCAACATATCGAAAATAATCGCGAATACAACAAACATAACGCTCAAACAAATAACCAAAGCAGAAAAAAATCTCATACTTATGACAATAGAGGTAACAGACAAGACAGCTGGAATAGAAATGCTCAACAAGACGGATGGAGAAACAGACGAGGCTATAATGGAAGCATGAACTATTACAGTGAATCAAGATAGGTTCAATTAGGGTTTTGGAATGTAAATGGATGGTCTAGTGATAGCGGTTCAGATAATTTTATTTTTAGAGAAAATTGTGTATGTTTTATGAATATTGATATTATTGGCCTAGCTGAAACTCATCTTTTAAAAGAAAATCATTGAGCTTTAGATAATTATGTGTTTATTGGGCCTAATAGGAAACAGATAAATGTTAATGCTAGAAATGGATCAGGAGGCGTATGTTTACTTGTAAAGAGTGACTTATATAAGGAGTTTGAGATTAATGTATTAGCAAAGTCATATGAAGGCATTTTATGGGTGTCTTTTAAAAAAAAAAAAACTTTTATCTTTTAGCGTATGTGTATTATTTACCTCCTCAAGGATCTTCAAGATATGTCAATTCGAATGATTTTCATGATCAACTCTTAACAAATATATATATGAATATCAAAAATTAGGTCAGTTTGTCATATGTGGTGATTTTAACAGCAGAGTTGGTGATATGCCAGATTTTATCGAAGGTGTTGATAATGTCTTAGAAAGAGATGTGATTGAGTTTACTAAAAATGCATATGGAGACATGTTGTCTAATTTTTTAATTGATAGTAATTGTTGTATAATGAAGTGGAGACATTTTAAAAGTAATAATTTCACATGTATTTCATCGAAAGGTAGTTCTGTAGTCGATTACTTTATAGTTCCTTATGAAGGCATTGAATGTATAGATAATGTAAATGTAACTATTGGATCAGATATGGTGCGGGAACAATGTATAGAGTCGAGGAGTATACCTGATCACTCACTTTTGACATGTTATTTTTTTCCTAAATGTTTGAAATCTGCAATTGCAGAACAAAATAACAAATATATCATAACAGAAAAGATGTATACAAAATTTGATGTTAGACATATTCCTGAACATTTTTGTCTTAATTCAGAAATAGCTTTTGATAACAGTATTCAAGAAACGATTTCAAAATAAAAAAATAATGAACAAGAACAGAGTGCAGTAGATATTTTGTATAATTCGTTTTCATGTATTATTAAAGATGAAATATTAGAGAAAATACCTAGCAAAAAAGGTTGTTTAAAAATATTGGTATTCTAATAAACGTAAACAAATTTCAAAAACACGGTGGAATGAAAATTTAATTAAACTTTGGAATGATATGTGTAGCGTGGAGAGAATTTGGTTAAAGACTAATGGTATGATAAAAAGTAGTAAAAAAGAGTTTTTGTTGAGAAAAGAAAAAAATTCGATAAAAATGTACAACAAAGTAAACGTAGATACTGGTTTAAATTGCAGGAAGAGATTATTAATGATGTTAAGAAAAACCCAAATGAATTTTGGAAAACTATTGGTCGGGTTGGTGTTAGAGATAATAGAAAAAACGACATACCTATGGAAATTTTAGATAACGATGGTAAAATTGTTACAGATAAAACAGCTGTTTTTAATAAATGGAAGTTAGATTTTTGTGACCTTCTTAATCAAGATATAAACACTGATATTGATATAGAAAATGTGGATGTTTATCTTAATGTTAATAATGATAGTCAAAATTTTAGTTGTGGTTTTACGTTAGATGAAGTAAGAAAATCTGTACTTAATGTTCGTAATGGGCGTTCCATTGGAGTAGATGAAATTCCAGGGGAGGTCCTAAAGAATGAAATAGTGATAAGTTACCTTCATAAGTGTTTTAATATATTTTTGAATACAGGTAAAGTTCCTACTGTGTGGGGTAGGGGTATTATTACTCCTATTCCAAAATGTACATCTAGTAATCCAAGAGACCCTTATATTTGAAGGTCAAAATGGGTTTCATAAAGGTTGTAGTACCATTGACCATCTTACATCTCTAACAAACTTAATAGATACTAGGAAAAAAATGAAAAAATCTACTTATTGTACTTTTATTGATTTTAGAAAGGCATATGATACTGTAAATAGAGATATTCTGTGGAAAAATTAGATAAGTCAGGAATTCGGAGGAAACTTTTAGAAGCCATTAAATCTCTCTATAAGAATGTATTATGTTCTATTAAGTTAAATGGTTTTAACACGGACTGGTTTAGTGTAAATACGGGCTTGGAGCAATGGTGTTCTTTATCACCGATACCGTTTAACCTGTATATTAATGACTTGCTTTGAAAATAAATACGTTATTGAAGGGTGTTCTGATAGATGACACTCTAATTTCAGTTCTTTTATATGCAGATAATATTGTTCTAATAGCAGAAACACCAGAAGATCTATGTTAAACATGCTTAATAGTTGGTGCATCAATAAGTATTTGTCAGTTAACTGTACTAAATCCAATATAGTACATTTTAGAAATCCATCATGTGCACGTTGTAATGTTATATTTAAGTTTGGCAATGATGTAATTGAGTACACGTCACAATATAAATACCTAGGTCTTATATTAACAGAACATCTAGATTTTGCAGTGACTGCAAAAAAATGTTGGGCAATCTGCAAACAGAGTGTTAGGCCTTCTTATTGCAAAATCAAAAGCTTTCGGAGGTTTCCCATATGAGTTTTTTTTTTCAAAATTATATGACAATCTTGTTTTTCCAGTTATTGCGTATGGGGAGGGAGTTTGGGGTACACATAACTCTAGTAGCATAAATGCTGTCCAGAATAGAGCGGCTAGATATTTTTAAAGTGTGGGTAAATACACACCAAATTCTGCAGTTACCGGAGATATAGGAATGACCCTATGTATAGGTAAAGTGTGGAAATGTGTACTATTAAATTTGTGTCGTTGTATTAATATGCAAACTACAAGACTAAATAAAAAAATATTTTTATGGTCAAATTCAAAAAGTAATAATAGATGCAAGAACTGGAATTTTAAAGAATTAGAAATGTTCAAAAAATATAATGTAGAAAGATATGGTAACGTTAATGTAAATGCAAATAAATTTGTACTTTTAAACGAAATAATACCACTGATTGTGAATGACGTTGTCACACAGTGGCACGAATATGTAAACAGAGAAGTTTCAGGAAGAGGTAACGGGGGAAATAAACTTAGACTTTATAAACAGTTCAAACATGAATATATTGTGGAACCATACTGTAAATTAGTATACAATAGACGCAATAGAGTTTAGCAAAATTTAGAAGTGGCACTGCTCCAATAGCCATAGAAACTGGAAGATATAGACAGTTGAGTGTATTGATCGAGTGTGCTTTCATTGTAAAGATGAAGTTGAAAATGAGATGCATGTGTTACTAAATTGCCCTTTGTTTGATACCATTCGATCAGAGTTATTGACAAAAATTGTAAGTGTTTTTAAGGAATTTAATTCGTGTAGCGATAATGATAAACTATGCTATATACTACTGAACCAAAGTGTTGCGAAACTAAGTGCCAAAACCTGTTTTATGATTTTGGAGAAAAGAAGAAATATGTTATATAGTTGTATATAAATAATGTAATAGCTGATTTAGACATATGAAGCATTTTAACATTGTAGTGAGAAGTCGGTGTTAATCAGTTCATTCAAGATCTGATATAGAATGATATTCGATTTTTTAAAATATTTTTTATGCTTTAAGTAGCAGATGCGTTAGCATTTCTTTTCTTCCTCACATCGTTATCTTATATAATTTTAATAACATTTTAGACAATATGTCAAGATTAGCACCAGCCTCTCATTTTTACGGTGTATATATATGTTATAACGTGGTGTGTTATATGTGCTATTCTGGAAGTATGTTTGCTATTCTGTAAGGGTATCAGTAAACATGCAAATATATAAACAGCAAGTATTATTAATTGTGATAAATTGGTTTAAATATGTATTGATATGTTTTACATGTAATATAGTCTCTTATAATTCTTTATAGAATGGCATAGCTAATTATTAAATATAATGTTTTATTTAATGTATATACTGTGCGTTAACCATGATGAGACTTGAATAAAGAAAAACTATCTATCTATGTACTTAATTGTTATGACTTAACAAGCAGTGTCACCCAAATGTTTCAAAGAAAAATAAAGTCATCACTCATCTATAAAATACCAAACAACCTAGTTAATGCAGATCACCACCATCTAATCCCATTGAAAATATAGGTGGTCATGTTTCTTTTTCTCGAACCCTATACCATCAGAACTCATTCTTCCCTGGAACAATCAGAAATTGAAAAAAGGCTCCCAAGTTATGCCAAAGCCAGTACAAGCCTCAATCAGTTTGCGGCTGGTCTTGCCACAGTGGAATTCTAAAGAAGTCTCGTTTTTAATATTAGAAATGTAGTTATTTTTAAATGAAAATATATGTATAGCTTTGGTGTTTTTAAACCATAATTCATTTTTACTATTTCTTTTGTTGTTCCCCAGACACCGCTCCAAGTATTAACCAGAAATTGATTATTGGGAGTAGATGTAGATGTATAAAATAAAAGGAAAATAAAAAGAGTAAATAAAAGGATAGCAGAGAAAGGATACATGAGAACATATGAATGTTTGGCCTCGAGATAACATTAAGAATGTGTATGAATGAAATGTATTCATGTGTAAGATATTGTTTTTTTTTTGGTGTTTTTTTTTTTTGTTGTTTTTTTACTTTTTATTAACTAAGATGTTGAAGGAGGTAGAACACGTGACATTTTTGTTCCAAACAATAGTTTTAACAGCCTCGTTCTATCATTGGTCAGTGTCAATAAAACAAGAGATATTTGTTTTGGGGTTTAGGAAACTAAAAACTAAAGCCCTCGGGCCTCATATCGCTTTGATGGGCCAATATCACCAAGAGGCACACCAATCCCAGTTAATAACCTCTTATTATCATTGTTCTTGAATTAATTTTTTTAGGATATGTATGCTTCAGATACTAGTATGATATTTTCTCGTGAACTTGAAGAGTCATATAAGTATTGTCATCCAATGTATCACCAAATGTCTTTTCTCTTAATTGTTTATTAAGTTCACAGGTCAATAAAAAGTACATTTCATCCTCAACAGACGGCATTTCAAAGTATTTGCTCTGGTGTCACTTCAACGTATCTTCCCGTTTCAAGTCTAGCAGGAGAATATCACATCTAATCTGAGTTATTATTGATATTTCACTTTTCTTAAGATTCATGACAATATGTAACCATCCAGTATCATAATCTATGTCCAGTCGTCAAACAGTATTACCTAGAGAAAACTATACTGACTCAATTTTAATAAAACTTGGTTACATTGACCCACCAAACGTTAGATTTTGAAATTTGATATCTCTGAAACTATATAAACATTTTCATTGACATTTTCTTAGATTGTTTCTCTGGTAACCTTGTTGCTTAATTGTGTTTATATTTTCATCCGAGTGCCAAACAGGATAGCCACAAAGGCTCTGTTATATGTACATAGGCTAATATTGGGAAAAACTTTTTAAAAAATGTCTTCTCTTAAACTAGCAGTTACTGAGATAAGAGCTTTCTATAAAACTTTAACCAAAATAACCGAGTATAAACGTGACAATAATCAAATGTCACTTGTTCACACACCCTTAAACGTAGTGAACAAACACGTGAAGTTGAATTGATGTATCACTAGTAGTTTCTTAGACTGAAACTTGCTAAGAACTTAAACCGTCTATGTAAAACGGGCTACTGTACTGTCTAAAATCAAAACAAAATTAAAATTATTTCATTGTCTCGTTGAGTCCACTCTTTGGTAGTGAACACACTTAGTTAGTTTCTGAGATATGAGGTTGCTAAAAGTCTTAAACAAAAAATCAGCGCCGACTCCAGGACGAGTACAATAGTTCCACTTTTCCATTAAGTTGATATTGAAGGGTATATGAATTATAAATATGGGTTTCAGAGTCGTCAGTTTGATCCTTTGACTGAGGATAGCTAAAACAAAAGAAGTACTACATGTAAGAATAAAATATTTACCAAGGTGAAGACGGCAAGCTATCAACACCCTCCGAAACCTCCTAAATATTTTTCTGTTCTTCCCCAAGTTTTAACACACACCCATCCCACCACCAATTCTATTATACTGACTATATGGGTTATAAATAAATAAATACACATATTTTAGTCAAGTTAATACATGATTTGCACCTGTGTATGAAATTTCACTCGTACCATTTAAAACAACATCAATCTATGTCTTATATGTTTTAGTATGAGTAACGGCGAAAATCTAGACGTTAAAACTGATATTTTTACCAAGAAACTAATATACAGTATATAACCCTGTAATGCGGATACCATTTAGCCAAGCAGATATACGGATGTATTATATCTAAGACAACCGTTTTCAAATTCGTTTGCCTCTTTTTCGCCAGTATTTTATTGATAGAAAATATTAAACTATCAAATAAAAATGATTCAAGTAAATTTACAAATACATGTGACAAAATAACGTATTAGAACATAGTTACCATCAAAGGTTATAAACTGATACATTTTACGGTATGTCTTATACTTCACTACACAATATATGAATTAGCATACAAATAACTCGTATTGAGACATGTTAAGAGTGCCTAAAAACGACAATTGTGTTAAATGTGTCCACTCTTTTAAAAATAATTTAGCTTTGAAAAGTCAAAAAGACATGTAAGTTTGTTCAAAGCCTTCAGACATAGATGTTCTCAGAGTTACCGTAGAAAATTCCATGTTTAAATGCGGGGAACTAATATGATACGATAATATACATTACAGACTGTGTTACTTAATATGTTATTTATATGGTTACGTGCAAGAAATACAAAATACAGTATGCAAAATCATAGCAAATAAATCAGAATGTATCAGGGTACATAAACTGTCATAAATATGATATTAGTAGATTTTGCTTCACATTTAAATGCTGTATCTTATTCAAGTGAAGATTTTTCAATCATTGATACTGTTTGATATTGTACATGATGAATTAGATCAATTATGTAAAGAAACTTTCTGTATACACAGCTTACAAACAATGTACTCGATTGGTTTATATCCGTATAGGTCTCACTTTTAGCAAAATGACCAAGGGCCGACATCTCACGAGGGTAAAATACAAGCATACACAAAGTAAAATTTACAATTTTAATTTTACATGAATAAAATTACGAATATACAATTATACAATGTATACAAATTAAAGATAATTACTCAACAAAAAAATCACAGCTGGTTTAAAAACGGTCCTATGATGGTATTAACACTTTTTTACACAGTTCTATCTCCTACACGTCCCGTAATCTACATCGCGATCTAAACTGCTTATAGCATTTTAATGTAAAAATTGTTTTTAAAAATGCACTAGATACTACTACTGTGTCCGTATTAGCGTAGATTTATCATCACTCGTCCCTTGCGGTGGTGGCTATATAAACTGGGCTATCTTTCCTAGAACTCTATACTGAGTATTTGGCTTTACGTCGCCTCGTACCTACTTTCGACTGTACTCCGACATCAGGACCGTCAAGTCGTCCATATGACGAGTATGTGGGTTGCTGTCCTTATGACTGTACTACTACCGGCTGGCTTCCTGTCACGTCTATATACGTCGTTGACGTAGCGGACACATGTCTCGCTTACGTCTAAAAACGGCTACAATATAAATAAACTCAGATTTGTAATGACATGGCGTCTATTTCTTACCATCTAACAGTTTCATGGTTGATTTATCAACATATTATAACAGTGCAATCCATTCTTATCATCTAACAGTTTCATTGTAAATTCATCAATATATGATAACAGTTCATTCAAGTCTTACTATCTGTAGTTTCATGGCAGTTTAAACAACATCTCAAATACTACCTTCCGTCAATCTCAAAAAAGAAATTATATCTCTACATAACTTCTCATTTATAATATGAACAATTACAGACCAATTCTGTATCTATTCAGGATATGCATCAACAAAATTTAATTACACATATCAATCAATTTTAACATTGTGAATTTCAACACTGCATCGTAAACACAATATCAACAGCTCAAAATACGTTCTCAGATTCCTCGGCCTATATTCTAACGAAACGCTTCTCAATACCGTGGATGTGTATTAAATTACAGACATTATCTTCGGAATGTATTTGAACAATTTATACAACTTTACTTATATCTGATTATGTCAAAAATATATCTATCAGACATTTAAATACAACATAATATAAAATTCACATACCCATCTGCCGTTATGTAATGGATCAGTAACCTGCTCAATCTTTCTCGTCACGCCAACTCCAAAGATAATTCTACTAACTGGACCGTTTCCCCATAACACAGTCAGAATATATAGCAAAACAGTTCAGGTACTTTAGTGAATTTCGTGCAAATTATGAAACAACAAACTTTCAAACATCGTACGAAGCCAATTTTACGCTATTAGGCCAATATAAACTTACATTAGTTTTATGACAAATAAACCCGTTTAATCATTCTAACTTTCTTAATACTAAATGGAATTTGATGAAATAAACTTCAAATGATTAATTCTTTAATCAAAGAATGAGAATGTAAAAAGATCTCAAAAACGTCACACCGTCCGAGCTATCGATACGTTTTAACAATTCCACGCTACCTGTTCTAAATATACTATTACAATGGACACTACTGAATTAGGCCACAACAACCTAACTATTGTGTTACATATCCGTATAGGTCTCACTACACAGTTGAATTTTGTTCTTCGTTCTATATAAAATAATGGTAAAAAACAATTCCACAAAGTATTTTTTTTTGATAGCGTATACCCACATAAAAATGCAATGACACCCTGAGAGAGATATTTTGAAAAAAGAGGTCCTCAAATGCTCATATATACATGCATATGTTGAAATCCTATAAAAGTCAGTTTTTAACACCATTGATGTCTTATATGCCAACTTTTGCTCTACACATCTGCAACAAGAAATCACAGCCTCTTTGAACCATTTTGAAAATATTTCAAAACCAAATTACATAGGCCTTTTTAAAGCGTAAAATCATGTTACCGTTGAGAAAATAAGGCGTAACTGTGTAGTGAAACGTTTTAGTAAAAGATGTTCTCTGATATTTCAATATACACATGTATGTGTAAATTAACGCACTTACGTTGTTTCCTATTCTAGTAAAGATTATAGTGATAATTTGGTAAATATCGATTTGAATGGATTTTTTGTGATAAAATGATACTAATAAAATGAATGTCAACCGGATTTTATTGCAGTTCAACATAAACAATACAACAATAATCATATATTCTGGTAGAACAAAATACATTATAAACTGAAAGACTACAGAATTTAGAGCCACATTATCAAACTATTGTAAGGGATATTTACAGTTTCAGAATAAACTGATGCAAAGGTATTTCATGAATGCAAATCATCATGCATGAAATACCTTCACATAAGTATAACCAAACCTGTAACTAGATCACTTACAATGGTTTGATGATGTGGCTCTGAAATTCATTCACCCAGCGTTTATTTATCCTTTCAGTATATGTACAAGCTAGATAACAAGATTGACATTAAATAAAAAACATAATAACTTGTATAACCATTTGTCATAATGTAAATTATATGTGTCAAATTGCAGCATTTATAAATATGGTTTATATATGTATTTGTTGTTATTTTAAAAAGGGAATAGGGGAGGTCCCTTTTGCACTTATATATGTTTTTGGTAAATGATAACTTGTTGAAGCGTTGCTTATATCTTTCTGTAAAATATGTATTTGTTTAAATAAATCAAAATTTAAACAATTTTTCAAATTATAATTCCACAAACAACCATTGAAGCAGATTTGTACCTAATATTTATCGAACGAAATGTTATATGTTCCCTCATTCAACCAAATATTTGTTGATACATGCATTATTTTTTGTTGTTGTTAATCATTTCCTGCACCTGATTATATGGCTGTTATAAAACATATATTAGTACATTAACATGCCATCAATTAGATCAAATACTTGCATTATGCCAGGTAAATGTATATTAATTGATCAGTTAATTTCAGATATTGTCAAAGTGTTCTCTAACATGACTTTGGTTACGCAAGCGTCTCCAAGCCCAGTTTTCTGGCCTTTTTCTATTTTGTTAATATCTGACTGCAGGTAGGGATTCCATACCGGTGGACCAGCGTGTTTTAGGCAACCACTTTTTTTGTCTTGGAGCTAAAATTATGTTACGACGAATTAAACATATAGTTTTAGTTGCCTTACTAGTAATATATAATGTGTGATCCCTAGTCGACAGTGTTAGTTAAACTGGCTCTTTATTAGTGTGCAGATATTACACTCTTTAACACCTGACCATGAAGTAGGTAATCACATCTAATAATTTTGTCCAGTTGATGTCTCATTGTGTGGCATTTCCTACATTAAATTTCATTATACAGTCTTTTTCCCAGAGGGTATGTTTGTCGATATCATCTTGTACAGTCTCACAATCCCACTGCGTGGTGATATGTCTGTATAAAACACAGTCGTCTGCGTACAATCGGATATATGTTATCTGGAAGGTCGTTAATAAAATGAAGAAAGAGTACTGGCCCAAGGACAAAGCCTTGGGGAACTCCGCACCATTCATCAGCAGCGTCTGAGTATTACCTGCTGTGTGTGGTCGGATAACCAAGCAGAGATCAGCCTCTTTTCAGATCCACGTTTACCATTCTGTGTTAGTGTTTTGTAATGGACCTTTGTCGAATGCTGTGACAAAACATTGAAGATTATATAAATTTGTTTGTGTTTCTTTTTTTATGTTTCATCCAGATTAAATGTTAAGTTTTGTACAAACTGAACTAGTTGTGTCTCATGTTCATTTTGCGAATCCACATATATGTCTTGTCTCGTCAAATGTCGCATTATGTGGGGGTATGGGATTTCACCTTAACTGGGGCTGGAAAAGTCAGTTTCACATGTGAAGACAGATTACAAATGATTATTCAAAATATTGGCCTTGTATTCGCTATTTGATTTGCACGTGCCATTCTCCCGTAGAGAGTTTCTTTCAGTTATTCACGAATTATCAGATTTTTTTAGGTTTGTCATTTCGACTTTGACCTTTGTCCTTGTCACTGTCAATTAACACAAACATACCCGAGACGTACCTCCAATAGGCATCTCTGGTAGCATTTTTGACCGAGGCTTTGAAGTTTTTCTAGTGTTGAATTGTGATCGATTCTTTGACCTTTGAGCGCGGTTGTGAATTTTCTGTCCCTTATGCATTATTTGTTCAATAGGTTTATCAATCAATGGGTGATCAATTTTAGATTTAGGCATCTTAGATAGGATAAACCTGCCAGTGGCAGACAGCAGTCCGTTTTTAAAGTCATTCCAAATAAAAGGCCATTAACAGGGATTTCTCTCAGCGGTCCAGACTGAATATTAATCTTAAATTCTCCAATGTGGTTTCTTAGACTATCCATATCGGCACTTTTGTACAAAAGTATATTCCTAGGGTCTTGCCTAACTCGTTTTGCTTTAATGTCATATTCGATACGGATGGTGTCATGCTTGGACTTGAAAATAGGTGGCATGCTTCTGATCCTATTTATTGGTGACGGGTTGTTCGTCGGTAGTACGTACATACAATGATGCTGATACCAGACTTCTAGGCATTTTTGCATCAATTAAGAATTTGTGGTTCGAACTGTTCGTGGGCATATTATCAATGTTTTCCAAGATGACGTCACTATCTCCAATTAAACACATCACTAACCGATTTTGGTTAGTTATTATATTAATAGCATAGGGTTGTTAGAAGGCTGGACTGTTTTAATAGAAATATGCTCATAAATTGTCTCAGATTTAACTTTTCCTTGAAATAAATGTTAATAATCTTCCCTAAATATTTTGAACAGAGACATATATATTTCTAAATAGTATAATATTATAGTTTGTGAATTTTAACAAACATTTACATTCCGCCTCCAAACAATTTTCATAACGGAAATATAGCTGACCATGAGAAGTTTTCTGCAAGAGACGACACTATCTCTTGGAATCACTACACCATTCAAATAAAAACAAATTGAGTGTTTGAATGCCGCTTCATAGGAGAACGACTGCATTGTGGTACTCCTGACTTGTTACGGGAAAACTTCCAAATTACATAGTTTTAATGAAAACAAATCCCATGGTTTATTCACTAAGACACGGGTCAGTGCGTAAGCGCCACCTAGTGGTAACACAGTGGACATATTATTACTCTGGAAATTGATAGGTATCCCCAAACCATTGGATTTTTTAAAAACGAACTTGCCAATGTATGATTTTTTTTTATAATTGCAGATCTTGAACCAGTGTAGAATTTGAGTCCATACACATGCTGCAGATTTTATTCACTGCGTTCTAGGCATAAATGTTACAACTGAGTCCTATAGTGTTGTGAGACGTTAAGACCGCATCGCCCTACGACGGGACCTCAAACAACCAGAGACATGGATTGATACTGAGGACATGCGTTTCAACGCAAATAAATGTTACTTGATAGGTATGAACATCAAATCAGCATATATGTATGAACTTAACAAAGCCATACTACAACAAGTTAAAATAATATCTTGGAGCAGAGGCATTCAAACATGTAAGCCAGTCACTGTTTGGAGTATCACTACCTGAATACCTCAAGTGGACCATCCACATCGCTAAGATATCCTCAGAAGAAACTCAGAAAAAAATAAGCAACATGAACGTTCTACAATTACCAAGATTGTAGGAAATCACAGAGGTAATCTTTCTTTCCTTTCTTAAGGTGATTGGGGGCTGGAGCTGGTGTTGCTTTTTTATTTCTTTAAGCAAGTTTTAAACTTTAGCGAGTGACTGTTAAATGAAGATATACAAGTCCTGAATTGAAGTGAACCAGTATATGTATTGGAAGGGTAAGTTTTCTAAAAAAAAAATATTTTTTTTTATTTGGTCCTTGATTTGATTTTGATTTCACATTATCTGTGCCTTTACGTTCGATTGATGAATGTTCTGGAATAAGTTATCAACATGTGAAAGTCCTTTTTGTAAAGTAAAACCAATTCCCCATTTCCGTATATGGATAATTTCATTTTGATAATAAAATATTCTAAAGTCTATTCGTAAAGATATCTCCTTATTTTTGTCGTTTTCGTAAAAAAATCCCTTTCGCCATTTAATTTTTGGTTTCCTTTTTAGTCTTGGTCATATGCGACGCTTGCTTTTCTAAAAAACAAACTTTTAGAAAAGCAAGCGTCTCATATGATCAAAACTATTTCCACTTCTCAAGAACTATCGGCACGACCTTAGTGCCGATTATTTTCTTTATCGGCTTATCGGCACGACGGAAACATTTTAATTTATGTAATCAGGGTTTACTCTCGAGATCTATGTTTAAGTCCTCTGTTTTTTTTATTAAAACCTTTTACACTTTTCTTCATTATAATTTTTTATTCATCACTTTTTTTTTATCACTGAAAATACATTACATAAATACAGAGTAACAGTTTATCACATGTGTCACATATACAATACACATTTAAAATACATTATAATAAATATTACAATAATTTTAACAATAGCTTGCTTTTACTTCTAATTCTTTACACAATTTTACATTTTACTATATTTAATCATCATAATAGCTAATTAAGAGCAATAATGCGTGGTGAGAGTTAGGTCAAATCCGTATTCAACACATTTTTATTTTACTACATATTCGCTACTATTTAGATTCTAATATTTATACTGTGTTGGACCAATTAAATTGTATATAATGGATTGACCATTGTAATTGACCAATCAACATGATTAATACAGTATTTCCAATATTCGATACCATATTTGGGAAGTTACACAACACAGCTAAAAGTTAACATTACTCAGTGTCAACATACACATTACCACATTTACATAGTACGTGAGTGAGGAGAAATACTGAATTGAGAGAACTAAGAATATAAAGCATATACAAGCTTGTATTCAGATCACACGTTTTTTAATACAGCAAAATAACTAAATCACAAGCATCATGTGAACAATAAACGTTTTTAAAATATATAGTTTTATTACCATGGAAACAATTATGTTGTGAAGGCAGCAATATTTAGTACCTGCATTCCGGAATGTGTAAAAAAAACTTTCTGACTGGTGCATTATATAACAATGTAGAGAAAGCCTTTAATGTCGAAAATTATACAAATGCCTGTGAAAAATCTATTAAATAAGTGACGAGATTTATGTCCCGTCCAGGAAAGGTGTTTTTTTCTGAACTCGTTTAATAAAATTCTGTATGACAACTTTTAAAAAAATGCCAAAAAGGCAAATGACAAGACAGCATAACACAACTCACAGGAGACAAGACAAAAAGACAACACAAGACAAGCTCCCTGCCAATAAAGTCTCCAGCTAAAAAGTCCTAAATGAATGTTGACAGCCCTATATAAGGTATTTATGAATAGTTTTTTGTCAAATCGATGTAATGTGGCATATATAGACACTGTCTGAACATATAATTTTATATCTGGGTAAATTTTGAGCAGAGTTTGTTGGCAGTTTTCTTCGTCATGAGTCATGAATTTTCACTTTTGTGGGTAGATTCGAAAAATGAAAAAATACATAAAAATTCAAGTCTCAGTCATGAAAATTTTACAGAAGAAGACAGAGATGACACTTTGGTCGTACAGACAGTAGAAGATAGAGATGGCACTTTTGTCGTACAGTAACAGTGGCACAATAACAGATCAAAAAATATTTACCTGTAAATTTTCATCTAAACAACTATGATAGGCCTTATCAAAATAAAAAAATGTCATTCACATTACTTTTCGAACTTCAAGAAAACAAAAGGAGAATATAAACATCCGCACAGTATGATCATTGATTGTGGAATCGCTTTATCACCCATTCTGTTGATACTGGAGATTTGAACTAGATTAAACCGAAAGTAGATTTTTGCATTGCATATCTCCATCACGAAACAAGGTATATACTTATCTTATTCTTAATACTGTTTTTGAAAATATATTGGGCCGTTCATGAGAAGAAGATTTTAAGTTTTGGACTATTTTTAGTAACGGCGGCCATCTTGAATTTCAGATCGAAAAAAAAATCTTCTGTATTGTCTCCTATGCAACAGAAACATGCATGTGAAGTTTCAGTTTAATTGGCCTAGTGGTGTGAGAAAGGATGAAAGAAAAAGAGAATTTTTTGTTTTCCCATAGTATCCCTATGTAAAATTCTAAGTCCCCTTACAGGGCCCCTATAAATTTAGCCCCTTAATTCTTATCTGCAATCAAACCCCTACACATAGGGATAATTTATGCCAAATATGAACAAATCTGACTTACCAGTTCTCAAGAAAACGATTTTAGTAATTCAGAATTTTTACCCTTTTGGGGCCCCTCCTGACCCCTTTAGACAGTGGAACCCATTCATTTTTACAAATCTGAACCTCCTTCACCAATCAATGCTTCTGTGAAGATATAGGTAAAATCATTTCCATTTCTAAAAAAAATATATATATATATATAATAGTGACATGTGTCCCCTAATTGAACCCTCGGGGCGGGGTCATATTTAACCCTAGGGCACCATTTGAACAAATATAACAATACTATAGTTGGTCATCATTACTACATTAACATTTTGAAAATCTGTTGGGCCATTCATGAGAAGAAGATTTTTTAAGTTTTGGAGTATTTTTAGTAACGGCGGCCATCTTGAATTTCAGATCGAAAAAAAAAATCTTCTGTATAGTCTCCTATGCAACATAAACATGCATGTGAAGTTTCAGTTTAATTGGCCTAGTGGTTTCAGAATAAATGAAAGAAAAAGAGAATTTTCTGTTTTCCCATAGTATCCCTATGTAAAATTCTAAGTCCCCTTACAGGGCCCCTATAAATTTTAGCCCCTTAATTCTTATCTGCAATCAAACCCCTACACATAGGGATAATTTATGCCAAATATGAACAAATCTGACATACCGGTTCTCAAGAAAACGATTTTAGTAATTCAGAATTTTTACCCTTTTTGGGCCCCTCCTGACCCCTTTAGACAGTGCAGCCCATTCGTTTTTACAAATCTGAACCTCCTTCACCAAACAATGCTTCTGTGAAGATATAGGCAAAATCATATCAATTTTAAAGAAAAAAAATATATAATGACATGTGTCCCCTAATTGAACCCTCGGGGCAGGGTCATATTTAACCCTAGGGACACCATTTGAAAAACTCTAACAATACTATAGTTGGTCATCATTACTACATAAACATTTTGAAAGTCTGTTGGGCCGTGTATGAGAAGAAGATTTTTTAAGTTTTGGAGTATTTTTAGTAACGGTGGCCATCTTGAATTTCAGATAAAAAAAAATCTTTTGTATAGTCTTCTATGCAACATAAACATGCATGTGAAGTTTCAGTTTAATTGGCCAAGTGGTTTCAGAGAAACTGCTGCTAACAGACGACAGACGACGAACGACAGACAACGCGCCATCGCACAAGCACTTCTGGCCTTTGGCCAGTAGAGCTAAAAACAAATTCCTTCATGTAAAAGTGTATTTAGGTCACACGCGACAACTGGACTTAGACGGTCAAAATGGTAGTAGTGAAAGTAGTCAAAATGGTAGTAATGGAAAGTAGTTCCATAGAAAATTGACAGTGGTCGTTCAAGATGGTGTGAATGTAAAAATGCACTTGACAGGTACTATTGCAATGTGAAATTGTGAAGGGAATATATTTTCCCAGAGAATGTTGCAGAATTGAGTGGACTGGTAGCTATAACACACAGATGGGACTATTTCTTAGACGGTAAGAATTTTGCACAATTTGGCTGATTTGACCCCTGTATGTGAAATAGGGACACCTACTTTCACTTTGAGCAAAATTGTGAAATTGGAAGCAGTTAATGCCCATGTTTTTAACTGTTTTTTGTGTTCTGCTTGAATTGAATGTGAATTCTGGAAATTCTCATGGAGTTTGGAGCACAACTGTAAGTGTGATAGTCTACTGTGCTAATATTACGGTCTATGTGAAATTAATGGTGGGCCAGCTTCAACTGTCACGTGATCGAAATCTGGTGCGATATAAATTTGCGCCCTCTGAAATCGAGTCCGTGTGATTCCGCCCACAATTTTTTCGACCGCGTCTTTTTCCGAACGTGTCTTTTTCGGACCTTAGCAAAAAAAAGAAAAAAATGCTCTTAGAAAATTCCATTACCCTCGTTAACTCCCGCCATCTTGAAAATGTTGCTGATAGTCGATATATTTAAGGAGCGGAATTTTAATGCCTTCACCGCCTGTATGACGTCACTTTTTCTCGCGAGAGTATCACGGTAACATGCAAAACATCAAAATGGCAGATTTCGCGGTACATAGAAACACCGGAAAACACCTAAAACACCGGAAAACACCGAAAAACACAAGAAAACACCAAAAAAACACCCGAAAACACTTTCAATATATCAAATTTAACATTGATGTGCTTGTTTAATACCAGTTTCTTTATATATTACTCTATTTACGACAATTGTATATGTGTTTTTCGGTTTCCAAAGTGAATATTAACACCGTAAAACACCTAAAACACCGAAAAACACAGGAAAACGCCCAAAAACACCGAAAAACACTATCATTATATCAAATTTATCATAAATGTATTTGTTTAATACCAGTTACTTTATATATTACTCTACTTTATGTGTTTTTCGGTTTCTCAAGTCATACGGTTAGAAACACCAGAAAACACCTAAAACACCCGGTGACCGTGAAATCTGGAAAGGTGTGACAATTACCAATACTTGCAATATTCTTACAGTTTAATTAAATTTGAACATTTAATTATATTAAATGTAAGAAAAAGCATTAGACAGAATAATGTATGTTTAAGTTTTTATTTATCCTCGCACTTTGAACTGGTCATTTTGGCGAGCAGGAAAAGATAATTATTAAAAGATGATTATCGCAAGTGTATATGATTGATTGATGAATGATTATGATATCTATTTGACAATGATTTCTCAAACTTTGAAGATTATATTGAGAACTCGAGCAGATTATGGTTATAAAATTCAATAATCTGCACACACTATTTGGAGGTTGTAAATAATTATCATAATATCTGGCTGCAATGTTTTCAATTTCTAAATATAAGGTCTTGTTGGTATGATGGTTATTTTAAATATATTGAATGTATGTATATGAAGAAAGTTTGTCTAAACTTTTCATACTCATTACATTCAAAGAAGAAGTGAAACTCATCTTTGACTACAGAAATATTATGTTTCATATATATAGGACAGAATCTTAGATTTAAAATGTTTATAATGCAGAGATTTAGGAGAATCGTTCCCGTCTATTAACAGTGATGATTATGAAGAGTCACCCCTGCGGCTACATGTTAAAATTCATATTAAACATTTAAAATGCTGTTTCTTAAATATGTTATTATTAATATTATTATTATGATTATTATTACTATCATTATTATTATTATTATACCTAATACTTTACATATGTGATTTTTGTCTAGTCATGCATGATTTATCTTTTACTTATCATAACTTTTACAACGTATTTTCATTTTAACATCTATGCATCTATACATGTGATATATATTTTTTATAACATTTTCAATGCATTTAAATTTTATATGTTTATATTTCACACCAACAACATGATACTTTTTACATCAAGGTCCCTATATGCATTGTTATTTTGAATTTACATATATTTATAGTTCGCATTTTCTTACCTAATACTTTACATATGTGATTTTTGTCTAGTCATGCGTGATTTATCTTTTACTTATCATAACTTTTACAACGTACTTTCAATTTAACATCTATGCATCTATACATGTGATATATATTTTTATAACATTTTCACTGAATTTAAGTTTTATATGTTTATATTTCACACCAACAAACCTGATACTTTTTACATCAAGGTCCCTATATGCAATAATGTTATTCTGAATTTACATATATTTATATTTCTCATTTAAATACTTGTTACCTTTACAATTAATGTTACTACCGCAATACTGCTTTTTGTTATTTTCTTTTGTACATTTACTATATGACATTATCTTGTTTGTTTGTATTAAAAATAAAAGATGTTGATATTTACTCAATTATTGTTTTTATTATCACTAATTTGTATAAATTATTGATGTCTGTCCAAAACGAATTAAAAAGAATACACACAACAATAATCTATAATATATTTACAGCCATAGGTAATTATCACACGTGCCAGATTTCATGGTCACCGCATACGAATAAATGCTGACATGAGAAACCGAAAAGCACCTACTAAATTGTCAAAAATAGAGTTTACGTATAGTAACTGGTATGAAACATTTACATTTTTAATATTTTAATAGTGTTTTCCGGTGTTTTAAAGGTGTTTTCCGGTGTTTTTGGGGTGTTTTCCGGTTTTTAGGTGTTTTCCGGTGTTTCTACGCACCCCAGATTTCGTAAGGATTTCGGTACTTCATAACATAAATGTCTTTTAACGAAACTACAGTAGATAAAGATGCAGTTTTAACATTGCAGATTGGTAAATTAAATATCAATTCATCGATATGTCAGGCTAAACTACCTAAAACATGAGACCAAACGTCAAATACACCGTTGAAAGTGCTTGACTGTGTGGTTTTCAGTAATCGCCGGGTTTTTTTGGGGCGGTGCTTTAGCAGCCGCTCTCAGAGCTAACATGATTTTATTTTCAATACCGCAAATTTACAACCGTGTTTCGTGTTGATGCAAACCTAACAACCACTTATCAAATAGTTCCACCCCCTGATAAGCTCTAACTCACTATAAACAGTAGATTCACCTATTTCAACGAAAACATTAATATTATAACATACAGCAACGATTTATACCTATTAACAATTACGTACCTTATAAATTCCAAGTTTATATTCTGTAGCATTAATCAGCACAAAGGAATTAAAGCGCATGAATACAGACATGCTGGTCACGTGACCAAAAGATTACGCCATCTTGTAAATCAAATTCCAGGTCACAAACTATATCGCCATCATGCACATTGAAAGAGTCGTATATTTCGGCAAGGACTTCAGATAATAAGTACTTGATTCGGGAGTCTGATTTCGCTATTTCTATCATTTTAAAAATGTGTACGGTAACGAAACTTTTCTAGATCTGTCCCTTATGCCAAGGAACTTTACTCCTTGCTTATGTCAATAAACAATCAATACTCGTTCTAAAAATAGAGATATGCTAATGTCGATCATGTGACTTGCGGTTTCTCCCAAATGTTAAAAATAGACTTGTATTCTTAAAAAGAATTCGAGATTGATCGAGTTATGAACAATGTCAGTGCTGTTGTTTTTTATTATTTAGTAAATATTTCACATATTTCCAATAATTGGAACGGTAGATAATTTCTACTTAAACATATAAGAGTTAAAGTATTTGTGTTTCCGTAGCGAAAATACGCAAACATCCAGATGTGTCTAAAAATCGGCGCTATAACATTTTGGTTAGTGCGGTACCGTTTACGGGGTGATATAGGGCCCTTGAAAATATAAATGTAAACATCAATTATTAATGTTGAAATACACATTTGTACTTTTCGTCTTTTAAACGAATTGTTTCACTGTTGCCCTAGATAAATCAATAAAGAAAATGGTAAATGAATATACTCAAAGTGGAATTCATCGTGCTAGATTCAGAGCTCTTTGATATTTTATATATACTGTATATGACAGAAAGCTTATAATTTCTGAAAATATCACAAGTTGAGTAGAAGATACAAATCTCATATCATTGAGTTGAATTAATATCTTGAAGTTGGACATTTGCCAAATTTAAGAGTTAATATTCTTACTATAGCAGAAATACACTTTCAGAGGCAAACCATTCAGTTACGTTCCTGACATATTCGAGAAAAGAGTCAACGTTAAGCATAGAACATGTAGATTCTGTACAACGTATAAGAATCAAAGGTAATCGGGATTATTCTACTTCAACGTATGCAAACTGACCTGTTTGTCTAAAACAATAGCGACATTTTACATCTTATATGCTCCGCCCCCATCAGCACTGCAGTGCTTTGATTACTATAGGAGTTCCTCTGACCCTAAGCCGCAAAAAAAAAAAAATGGAAAAAAAAGGCTACTAGGGTCATAGAAGTCTCGGATTACCCATTGGCCTGCTTTCAATAAAGTTGTCATTCCTGCGAACTGTCTTATTACGCATCACAACATAAAGGCCAAACTTTCAAAGTTACTTCAGGAAATTTTTAAGGGCTCTGCAATGAACCTTTCATTGGCATAATGCCTACTAGTGTCAGACATAGGTTTTTTTTGTTATTGCTGCTTTCTTTTATTGTTGAAAAATGTTGTTTTTTGTTGTATTCATGTATTTGACTTTTTCATGACTGAGTTTGTGTGGGTATAGAAACCTAACTTTCTATGTTAAAGATTGATGTTTTGACTTCGATATATAGCCCTGTTTGAGCAGCATTGAAAACATAAATATCATTTTTCTATTCAGTGAACTAGTATTTTAGTCCCAGAATACTGTTTAACATCATAGTAATATATCATTTTGTATTCATGAATTTTATATTAAGGTACAGTAGTGTGAGAAGAACAGTTTATTCTTGCTCTCGCAGTTATGCAGTGTAAAAAGTATATTCATGTCAGCAAATATCTTTACATTATGCGTGTTTACTTAATTCTTATTTAGCCATTTGACAAAAATATGACGTAGAATCGAGATGACAACGATATAGTTTGTCAATGATATTCGTCATGAATTTATCTATAGAAGAATCTAAGATCCATTTCCTGTTTACTTTGTCTCGAAAAATAAATTGTCTGCTTTGAAATATACTGATTAGCCTAACCCTCAACCTTTCTACAATGGATTTCTCCAACAAGGAGAAATAATTTGTGATGCTCCCTCATCATTTAAAGCTGCCATTTGGGAAAACTTTTCCAAGGTATTGAAAAAATGGCGTTCTTGAAATTGACCATACTTGATATGCAAAGGGCATGTTTGAATGCAAAGCATGTCGAAAGGCTCCTTTTCCTAAAGAAAAACCTGAAGAAGCCCATTTAAAGTTGTCATTAATTGATACTAGTTGATGTAATTCCAGTTTAGTTATATTCACTGTTAAATTTTTGATTTCATATAAAAAAAATGTTCATGAAGATATTTAACAGTTGATACACATTTTAGTTCTGTTGTTCTCTGTTTATAATAATAATAATAATAATAATAAAGATACTTTTAAGTTGCATATGAGTATACACCTTATTTAACAATCATGGTGATTGCATAAGATACAATTTAAAACTCAGTATCGTGATGCATATTGCATTGCGACTTAAATTTTGCAATGAGCATCGCCTTTTATTTTCACAGTTAATATGTATCATGGTACGCATCGTTCTGATAATGAAGTATCACTATACACATTGCAGATGAAAAAATTGCCAATGCGCAGCCCTAATAATTCGGTCAGATCTGGTTTCACATCACTACACAGTTGAATTTCATTTTTTGTTCTATATAAAATAATGTCAGATTTCCATGGTTAAAAAAACTCATGAAGAAAAAGTTTTTAAATAAAGTACATGTAATGTATTCTATGATAGAAGTGTATATGCACATAAAAAAGAACTCAAATGCTTATAAATACATTCATCTGTTAAAACCCTGTAAAAGTAACTTTTTTAACATCAGTGATGTCTTATTACAGTATATGATATGCCAGCTTTTGCTCTTATCACCTGCAGCAAGAAATCAAAGCCCCTATGAACCATTTTAAAAAGTATTTCAAACTGATTTACAAAGTACTCAATTCTTTAAGTGCTAAAATCGTGTTAACGTCACTAATAAATTGGCACAACTGTGTAGTGAGAGGTAAATGTCTTAGTTGTGGCTCTCTAATGATCAGAAATCACTCTTATTTAACATGGTCTCCTATGTCACAGGTGAGTGATGAAGGAGAATCATGAACCTCTTGTTTTGCATTTATATATATGCAAACTTTATTTTGTATACTTCTTTGTTTTAAACTTCTTTATTTTATCTTGATTGTGAACCAAGTTCTTGTTGGCAACTCATGCTCGATATCTTTCTGGGTGAACAAGTACTAAGAATATGTGGATAAAGTGTCTTGCTTATAGCTGTGGCAGAGAATCTAACCCAAGACCCTCCAATCCTGGGTCCGATGCTCTACCATTGGGCCACATGCTCCACTTTTGTATACAGGTAGCTATGCCAACATATATATGATAAGTGTCATATATATGAAAAATTACATAACCCATTGACAAAAAGCATAATGATTACTACAGAAAATGGTGTTTTGTTATTAATATTATATATTCAGTGACAATACCCATGTAGCATTAAAGGGCTTGCTTAAATATATTGATACAATTTTTAAAAAATGTATATTTGTGTACTATTAGGTATGAAGGAAAATAGAGGAATGTTTTTGAAGGCTATAATCGGTGCTTTATTTTCGGAGGAAGATTAAGTTTACCTGACTTCAGCGCTGACTTATCTTACTGGATAATGAAGATCTAAATGGACCAAACTACAATGTCTACAAAAGGAATGATTCTTCTTCTTCTGTCAGTTTTGGTAAGTTAATGCCGAGTTACTATATCATTTATTAAAAAAACATATTTAGGTGTATATATCTAAGGATAGAAGTTGACGTTGATGATGCATTTGTGAATATTTTTTGAAAATCTTTCTGCTTTCCTGTAACAAATGGCTAACAGTATATCAAAGAAATTACTGACGCAAATATGTTTCAGTCTGAGCAATAGAAGTAGGTTGAACATATACGTTGATCCCACAGTTCACTGATCACACAACAGAAGATATACTTCTCTGACATTAGTAATGGATTACTGCACATTTACTTTTTTCTCGCCTGTCAGCTTATACAATATGCAGACAAACAATCGGATTATGAATCAAATTACCTTGATTTAGTCCCATGAATAAATTTATTGATTACTCCAATGGAACAGCTAAATTAAAAATTTGATCATGTATTATTTTAAGATTTTGAGATGCCTTTGGTTATGTGACTGACACCAAACTGAGTGGACTTAACATTGAGTGAACGCTGAATAAACGAAGCAAACGTGAGCCTAGTATAAATAAAGAGTATAGAGTGCTGAGATATACAGTACGCAGATATTAGTTTACATCATTAGTGAGCGAATACTTGTATTAATTCTGTGAGCGTGTGAAATTAATAACACTTAAGTGCATGCAAGCGGAGTTTAGTTTAGTTATATTTTATTGCACCTATTATAAAGTATATTACATGAATAATAATTACAAGTTTTTACAACATTAGCAACAGCCCTCCCCAAATTTAACCACTTAGTCATCCATATTTATGACATTAAATTTTGGATTCTGTTTAAATGTAATAACTATGTACTTTGGAATCTGTATTTAGCTGACAGAGTATCACAAAAGTAGTTTGTTCATTTATATAATATTATATGTACCTGGTATACACCACATAATGCATTAAGAACATTACTGCTGCTCTATCTTCACATGCACATACTTGATTATTTGTGTTAAACACATTTATGCAATATTCTTCAGAGAAGGCACTTAATAATAAACAGCTGGTCAATTTTGTTTAAAAAAATGTTTTGTCAATAAAAAGAGCCCTGAATGTTATGTGTAATTGCTTGGGAAACATTTGTTAAACGCTTTTTTTAAAAAAAAAAACACTTTATAAACGCCTTTGCCAACCCTATTTTGAAAAATGCATCATCCCAGAGGCATTTATTTTGAGGAGTACTGTATTTAATACTGTTTTCCAATACATTTACTTAGAATTCTGTATGGAACACATTTATACTGTTTTTAATACTTTTTTTCCAATACATTTACCTAGAATTCTGTATGGAACACATTAATACTGTATTTAATACTATTGTCCAATACATTTACCTAAAATTCTGTATGGGACAATTTAATACTGTATTTGTCAGCATGTACTTAGAAATGTGACATTAAGTATGTATTTATCAGTATAATTATAGTGTAATGTAGAAATCACTATACATGATTGTTTTAAATACAATATGCACATACTAAATAATCTTAATTAACAGATAAATACCATAGCCATATTTATGTTCTTGATAATCTGTAATGTCTAATGACGTTCATTCCACTTTAATAATGCAAAATTAAAGTACTGTTATTTAATAAGCTTATTTTGAACTCTGTCTATAACTGTACTCTGTCTTTAACTTCTATTTTCAGGAGTTTAAGTTAGGAGTCTATACCGTTTCGACTCTGAGCCGAGAGATGGACCAATGTGGTTGGGATGTAAAACAAATGGGTTACTGTCCCCCCCTCCCTTCAAACAATGTCAGTTGGACGTGTCTTGCCAACTTAAAGGCTTGTGATGGTGGCTTGAAGTACCATTGTGCACGAGGTTACGGCAAGGAGGAAGACAAATTTGTTGAAGCATGCAGAAAGAGCAAAATTTGTATAATGGGTAGGTTATTGTTTATATAGGTTTTGATCATTTATTATTTAAGAGTACTTATTGCAATCATCAGATCAGTTGCAACGATGAAGCAATCAACACTTCAACCCCATATACATTTTATTTCTCTTCCATTTTCTTCGGAAATTTTCTCATACTAAATTATTTCTCTCAAAATGTTACTACCTGAGATACGACATTTGAGGTTTAATGATTTTTGTTCACAATTGGGGACTATCATCGCTGTAAAAAATCCATTTCTGATGGGATACGGATGTTTATGTATGAAACAGACATAACACCTGTCAATACTTAAATAAATTATTTTATTTTCAAAGCAAACTGGGGGAATTAAAGAGAAGAAGACATGGTGTAGCACTGTCACTTGTATTGCTGTTATAACATATATTTTGTCATAATATAAAGATCTGCAGCAGCTGATATCATGGAGGTTTAATTCGCATGAAGCACCCTTATCATGCAATGGCTATCTGTGAAATTGAATATACAAACTTAAATTTAGTACATCCTTATTAAAAAGCCCAACACCTAACAGAAAGTTTTTACCAGATTTCTTCATAAACCACATTATCAACCACATTCAAAATTTTAAAGTGCCATATAAACCTCATGTTTTCTTTTTGTGTTCTTGACTTTGAACTCTTTTGGGTGGATCTTATGAAAATATGTGTAAACAACGTACCTATTCGGCAAATGCAGTGACCTCGAGAGGGCCTACACAAGTATCACTTATATACCGACTGTATCACATGAGATAGCTTGTGCTCTATATCCTTGAGTCCGTTCTTAAAAAAATGTGTTTGCCGTGTTCCTTCTTACTCACTCAAAATTGCAGCTACCCAAGGTTCTTTATTGACTTTCAAATGTGTTTTTTTATGGTTTCTGTCCATATTTGTTTAAAAATGACTATATATATGAAATCGCAATCTGGCCCAAAAAAATTTTTTAACTACCTTCTTACCCACATGAAAAGTTCTGGGTCGGAGCACAGCAAACAAACATTTTTTAAAGGATGACCTGACTGACGTTACATTGTTCATTTGCTTCATTTGTATTTAAATACATATCTAACTACATGTAAGCATACACATTATGTTGTTGTTGTATGGCGTTAAGCGTCGCTTTCAACAATTTTTCAGTCATATCGCGACGGTGTCTACTTGAGACAGTATTCTGAGCACTGTCACACTGGAGTATCATGCCGCAGACACGTGGTATGATACCCCACCCGGTCGTTTTAGGTTGTTTTCTGGTATATAAGAATAGTTTGACTCTTTGTTTCATGTTGTTTTCTGTTTTATATGAATAGTTTGACCCCTTTGTTTCATGTTGTTTTCTGGTTTACAAGAATAGTTTAACTCCTTTGTTTCATGTTGTTTTCTGTTTTATAAGAATACTTTGACCCCTTTGTTTCATGTTGTTTTTCTGTTTTATAAGAATACTTTGACCCCTTTGTTTCATGTTGTTTTTCTGGTTTATCAAAATAGTTTTACTCCTTTGTTTCATGTTGTTTTCTGGTTAATAAGAATAGTTTGACCCCTTTATTTCATGTTGTTTTCTGGTTTATAAGAATACTTTAACCCCTTTATTTCATGTTATTTTCTGGTTTATAAGAATAGTTTGACCCCATTGTTTCATGTTGTTTTTCTGGTTTATAAAAATAGTTTAACTCCTTTGTTTCATGTTGTTTTTCTGGTGTATAAGAATAGTTTAACCCCTTTGTTTCATGTTGTTTTCTGGTGTATAAGAATAGTTTAACCCCTTTGTTTCATGTTGTTTTCTGGTTTATAAGAATAGTTTGACCCCTTTGTTTCATGTTGTTATCTGTTTTATAAGAATACTTTGACCCCTTTTTTTCATGTTGTTTTTTTGTTTATAAGAATACTTTGACCCCTTTGTTTCATGTTGTTTTCTGGTTTATAAGAATAGTTTGACCCCTTTGTTTCATGTTGTTTTTCTGTTTTATAAGAATACTTTGACCCCTTTGTTTCATGTTGTTTTTCTGGTTTATCAAAATAGTTTTACTCCTTTGTTTCATGTTGTTTTCTGGTTAATAAGAATAGTTTGACCCCTTTATTTCATGTTGTTTTCTGTTTTATAAGAATAGTTTGACCCCATTGTTTCATGTTGTTTTTCTGGTTTATAAAAATAGTTTAACTCCTTTGTTTCATGTTGTTTTTCTGGTGTATAAGAATAGTTTAACCCCTTTGTTTCATGTTGTTTTTCTGGTGTATAAGAATAGTTTAACCCCTTTGTTTCATGTTGTTTTCTGGTGTATAAGAATAGTTTAACCCCTTTGTTTCATGTTGTTTTCTGGTTTATAAGAATAGTTTGACCCCTTTGTTTCATGTTGTTATCTGTTTTATAAGAATACTTTGACCCCTTTTTTTCATGTTGTTTTTTTGTTTATAAGAATACTTTGACCCCTTTGTTTCATGTTGTTTTCTGGTTTATAAGAATAGTTTGACCCCTTTGTTTCATGTTGTTTTCTGGTTTATAAGAATACTTTGACCCCTTTGTTTCAGGTTGTTTGCTGGTTGATAAGAATAGTTGAGCTACTTTGTTTCATGTTGTTTTCTGCTTTATAAGTTTAGTTGAACCCCTTGGTTTCAGATTGTTTTTTAGTTTATCAGTTTAGTTTGACCCCTTGGTTTCAGGTTGTTTTCTGGTTTATATGTTTAGTTGGACCCCATTGTTTCATGTTGTTTTCTGGTCTATAAGAATAGTTGAGCTACTTTGTTTTAGATTGTTTTCTGATTTATATGTTGAGTTGGATCGCATTGTTTCAGGTTGTTTTCTGGTTTATAAGAATAGTTGAGCTACTTTGTTTCAGGGTTTTTTTCTGGTTTATAAGTTTAGTTGAGCTTCTTTGTTTCAGGCTGTTTTCTGGTTTATAAGAATAGTTGAGCTACTTTATTTTAGATTCTTTTCTGGTTTATATGTTTAGTTGGACCACTTTGTTTCAGGTTGTTTTCTGGTTTATAAGAATAATTGAGCTACTTTGTTTCAGGTTGTTTTCTGGTTTATAAGAATAGTTGAGCTACTTTGTTTCAGGTTTTGTCTGGTTGGTAAATTTTGTTAAGCTTTTTTGTTTCAGGTTGTTTTCTGGTTGATAAGAATAGTTGAGCTACTTTGTTTCAGGTTGTTTTCTGGTTTATAAGTTTAGTAGGACCCCTTTGTTTCAGGTTGTTTTTTGGTTTATAAGTTTAGTTGGACCCCATTGTTTCATGTTGTTTTCTGGTCTATAAGAATAGTTGAGCTACTTTGTTTTAGATTGTTTTCTGGTTTATAAGTTTAGTAGGACCCCTTTGTTTCAGGTTGTTTTTTGGTTTATAAGTTTAGTTGGACCCCATTGTTTCAGTTTGTTTTCTGGTTTATAAGTTTAGTAGGACCCCTTTGTTTCAGGTTGTTTTTTGGTTTATAAGTTTAGTTGGACCCCATTGTTTCATGTTGTTTTCTGGTCTATAAGAATAGTTGAGCTACTTTGTTTTAGATTGTTTTCTGGTTTATAAGTTTAGTAGGACCACTTTGTTTCAGGTTGTTTTTTGGTTTATAAGTTTAGTTGGACCCCATTGTTTCAGGTTGTTTTCTGGTTGATAAGATTAGTTGAGCTACTTTGTTTCAGGTTGTTTTCTGGTTTATAAGTTTAGTTTGACCCCTTTGTTTCAGGTTGTTTTCTGGTTTATATGTTTAGTAGGACCCCTTTGTTTCAGGTTGTTTTTTGGTTTATAAGTTTAGTTGGACCCCATTGTTTCAGGTTGTTTTCTGGTTGATAAGAATAGTTGAGCTACTTTGTTTCAGGTTGTTTTCTGGTTTATAAGTTTAGTAGGACCCCTTTGTTTCAGGTTGTTTTCTGGTTTATAAGTTTAGTTGGACCCCATTGTTTCAGGTTGTTTTCTGGTTGATAAGAAAAGTTGAGCTACTTTGTTTCAGGTTGTTTTCTGGTTTATAAGTTTAGTTTGACCCCTTTGTTTCAGGTTGTTTTCTGGTTTATATGTTTAGTAGGACCCCTTTGTTTCAGGTTGTTTTTTGGTTTATAAGTTTAGTTGGACCCCATTGTTTCAGGTTGTTTTCTGGTTGATAAGAATAGTTGAGCTACTTTGTTTCATGTTGTTTTCTGCTTTATAAGTTTAGTTGAACCCCTTGGTTTCAGATTGTTTTTTAGTTTATCAGTTTAGTTTGACCCCTTGGTTTCAGGTTGTTTTCTGGTTTATATGTTTAGTTGGACCCCATTGTTTCATGTTGTTTTCTGGTCTATAAGAATAGTTGAGCTACTTTGTTTTAGATTGTTTTCTGATTTATATGTTGAGTTGGATCGCATTGTTTCAGGTTGTTTTCTGGTTTATAAGAATAGTTGAGCTACTTTGTTTCAGGGTTTTTTTCTGGTTTATAAGTTTAGTTGAGCTTCTTTGTTTCAGGCTGTTTTCTGGTTTATAAGAATAGTTGAGCTACTTTATTTTAGATTCTTTTCTGGTTTATATGTTTAGTTGGACCACTTTGTTTCAGGTTGTTTTCTGGTTTATAAGAATAATTGAGCTACTTTGTTTCAGGTTGTTTTCTGGTTTATAAGAATAGTTGAGCTACTTTGTTTCAGGTTTTGTCTGGTTGATAAGTTTTGTTAAGCTTTTTTGTTTCAGGTTGTTTTCTGGTTGATAAGAATAGTTGAGCTACTTTGTTTCAGGTTGTTTTCTGGTTTATAAGTTTAGTAGGACCCCTTTGTTTTAGGTTGTTTTTGGGTTTATAAGTTTAGTTGGACCCCATTGTTTCATTTTGTTTTCTGTTCTATAAGAATAGTTGAGCTACTTTGTTTTAGATTGTTTTCTGGTTTATAAGTTTAGTAGGACCCCTTTGTTTCAGGTTGTTTTCTGGTTTATATGTTTAGTAGGACCCCTTTGTTTCAGGTTGTTTTCTGGTTGATAAGAATAGTTGAGCTACTTTGTTTCAGGTTGTTTTCTGGTTTATAAGTTTAGTTTGACCCCTTTGTTTCAGGTTGTTTTTTGGTTTATATGTTTAGTTGGACCCCTTTGTTTCAGGTTGTTTTTTGGTTTATAAGTTTAGTTGAACCCCATTGTTTCAGGTTGTTTTCTGGTTGATAAGAATAGTTGAGCTACTTTGTTTTAGGTTGTTTTCTGGTTTATAAGTTTAGTAGGACCCCTTTGTTTCAGGTTGTTTTCTGGTTTATAAGTTTAGTTGGACCGCATTGTTTCAGGTTGTTTTCTGGTTTATAAGAATAGTTGAGCTACTTTGTTTCAGGTTGTTTTCTGGTTTATCAGTTTAGTTTGACCCCTTTGTTTCAGGTTGTTTTCTGGTTTATATGTTTAGTAGGACCCCTTTGTTTCAGGCTGTTTTTGGTTTATAAGTTTAGTTGGACCCCATTGTTTCAGGTTGTTCTCTGGTTGATAAGAATAGTTGAGCTACTTTGTTTCATGTTGTTTTCTGCTTTATAAGTTTAGTTGAACCCCTTGGTTTCAGATTGTTTTTTAGTTGATCAGTTTAGTTTGACCCCTTGGTTTCAGGTTGTTTTCTGGTTTATATGTTTAGTTGGACCCCATTGTTTCATGTTGTTTTCTGGTCTATAAGAATAGTTGAGCTACTTTGTTTTAGATTGTTTTCTGATTTATATGTTGAGTTGGATCGCATTGTTTCAGGTTGTTTTCTGGTTTATAAGAATAGTTGAGCTACTTTGTTTCAGGGTTTTTTTCTGGTTTATAAGTTTAGTTGAGCTTCTTTGTTTCAGGCTGTTTTCTGGTTTATAAGAATAGTTGAGCTACTTTATTTTAGATTCTTTTCTGGTTTATATGTTTAGTTGGACCACTTTGTTTCAGGTTGTTTTCTGGTTTATAAGAATAATTGAGCTACTTTGTTTCAGGTTGTTTTCTGGTTTATAAGAATAGTTGAGCTACTTTGTTTCAGGTTTTGTCTGGTTGATAAATTTTGTTAAGCTTTTTTGTTTCAGGTTGTTTTCTGGTTGATAAGAATAGTTGAGCTACTTTGTTTCAGGTTGTTTTCTGGTTTATAAGTTTAGTAGGACCCCTTTGTTTTAGGTTGTTTTTGGGTTTATAAGTTTAGTTGGACCCCATTGTTTCATGTTGTTTTCTGGTCTATAAGAATAGTTGAGCTACTTTGTTTTAGATTGTTTTCTGGTTTATAAGTTTAGTTTGACCCCTTTGTTTCAGGTTGTTTTTTGGTTTATAAGTTTAGTTGGACCCCATTGTTTCAGGTTGTTTTCTGGTTGATAAGAATAGTTGAGCTACTTTGTTTCAGGTTGTTTTCTGGTTTATAAGTTTAGTTTGACCCCTTTGTTTCAGGTTGTTTTCTGGTTTATATGTTTAGTAGGACCCCTTTGTTTCAGGTTGTTTTTTGGTTTATAAGTTTAGTTGGACCCCATTGTTTCAGGTTGTTTTCTGGTTGATAAGAATAGTTGAGCTACTTTGTTTCAGGTTGTTTTCTGGTTTATAAGTTTAGTAGGACCCCTTTGTTTCAGGTTGTTTTTTGGTTTATAAGTTTAGTTGGACCCCATTGTTTCAGGTTGTTTTCTGGTTGATAAGAATAGTTGAGCTACTTTGTTTCAGGTTGTTTTCTGGTTTATAAGTTTAGTTTGACCCCTTTGTTTCAGGTTGTTTTCTGGTTTATATGTTCAGTAGGACCCCTTTGTTTCAGGTTGTTTTTTGGTTTATAAGTTTAGTTGGACCCCATTGTTTCAGGTTGTTTTCTGGTTGATAAGAATAGTTGAGCTACTTTGTTTCAGGTTGTTTTCTGGTTTATAAGTTTAGTTTGACCCCTTTGTTTCAGGTTGTTTTTTGGTTTATAAGTTTAGTAGGACCCCTTTGTTTAAGGTTGTTTTCTGGTTTATATGTTTTGTTGGACCCCATTGTTTCATGTTGTTTTCTGGTGTATAATAATAGTTTAACTCCTTTGTTTCATGTTGTTTTTCTGGTGTATAAGAATAGTTTAACTCCTTTGTTTCATGTTGTTTTTCTGGTGTATAAGAATAGTTTAACTCCTTTGTTTCATGTTGTTTTCTGGTGTATAAGAATAGTTTAACCCCTTTGTTTCATGTTGTTTTTCTGGTGTATAAGAATAGTTTAACTCCTTTGTTTCATGTTGTTTTCTGGTGTATAAGAATAGTTTAACTCCTTTGTTTCATGTTGTTTTCTGGTGTATAAGAATAGTTTAACCCCTTTGTTTCATGTTGTTTTCTGGTTTATAAGAATACTTTGACCCCTTTGTTTCATGTTGTTTTCTGTTTTATAAGAATACTTTGACCCCTTTTTTTCATGTTGTTTTCTTGTTTATAAGAATACTTTGACCCCTTTGTTTCATGTTGTTTTCTGGTTTATAAGAATAGTTTGACCCCTTTGTTTCATGTTGTTTTCTGGTTTATAAGAATACTTTGACCCCTTTGTTTCAGGTTGTTTTCTGGTTGATAAGAATAGTTGAGCTACTTTGTTTCATGTTGTTTTCTGCTTTATAAGTTTAGTTGAACCCCTTGGTTTCAGATTGTTTTTTAGTTTATCAGTTTAGTTTGACCCCTTGGTTTCAGGTTGTTTTCTGGTTTATATGTTTAGTTGGACCCCATTGTTTCATGTTGTTTTCTGGTCTATAAGAATAGTTGAGCTACTTTGTTTTAGATTGTTTTCTGATTTATATGCTGAGTTGGATTGCATTGTTTCAGGTTGTTTTCTGGTTTATAAGAATAGTTGAGCTACTTTGTTTCAGGGTTTTTTTCTGGTTTATAAGTTTAGTTGAGCTTCTTTGTTTCAGGCTGTTTTCTGGTTTATAAGAATAGTTGAGCTACTTTTTTTTTTAGATTCTTTTCTGGTTTATATGTTTAGTTGGACCACTTTGTTTCAGGTTGTTTTCTGGTTTATAAGAATAATTGAGCTACTTTGTTTCAAGTTGTTTTCTGGTTTATAAGAATAGTTGAGCTACTTTGTTTCAGGTTTTGTCTGGTTGGTAAATTTTGTTAAGCTTTTTTGTTTCAGGTTGTTTTCTGGTTGATAAGAATAGTTGAGCTACTTTGTTTCAGGTTGTTTTCTGGTTTATAAGTTTAGTAGGACCCCTTTGTTTCAGGTTGTTTTTTGGTTTATAAGTTTAGTTGGACCCCATTGTTTCATGTTGTTTTCTGGTCTATAAGAATAGTTGAGCTACTTTGTTTTAGATTGTTTTCTGGTTTATAAGTTTAGTAGGACCTCTTTGTTTCAGGTTGTTTTTTGGTTTATAAGTTTAGTTGGACCCCATTGTTTCAGGTTGTTTTCTGGTTGATAAGATTAGTTGAGCTACTTTGTTTCAGGTTGTTTTCTGGTTTATAAGTTTAGTTTGACCCCTTTGTTTCAGGTTGTTTTCTGGTTTATATGTTTAGTAGGACCCCTTTGTTTTAGGTTGTTTTTTGGTTTATAAGTTTAGTTGGACCCCATTGTTTCAGGTTGTTTTCTGGTTGATAAGAATAGTTGAGCTACTTTGTTTCAGGTTGTTTTCTGGTTTATAAGTTTAGTAGGACCCCTTTGTTTCAGGTTGTTTTCTGGTTTATAAGTTTAGTTGGACCCCATTGTTTCAGGTTGTTTTCTGGTTGATAAGAATAGTTGAGCTACTTTGTTTCAGGTTGTTTTCTGGTTTATAAGTTTAGTAGGACCCCTTTGTTTCAGGTTGTTTTCTGGTTTATAAGTTTAGTTGGACCCCATTGTTTCAGGTTGTTTTCTGGTTGATAAGAAAAGTTGAGCTACTTTATTTCAGGTTGTTTTCTGGTTTATAAGTTTAGTTTGACCCCTTTGTTTCAGGTTGTTTTCTGGTTTATATGTTTAGTAGGACCCCTTTGTTTCAGGTTGTTTTTTGGTTTATAAGTTTAGTTGGACCCCATTGTTTCAGGTTGTTTTCTGGTTGATAAGAATAGTTGAGCTACTTTGTTTCATGTTGTTTTCTGCTTTATAAGTTTAGTTGAACCCCTTGGTTTCAGATTGTTTTTTAGTTGATCAGTTTAGTTTGACCCCTTGGTTTCAGGTTGTTTTCTGGTTTATATGTTTAGTTGGACCCCATTGTTTCATGTTGTTTTCTGGTCTATAAGAATAGTTGAGCTACTTTGTTTTAGATTGTTTTCTGATTTATATGTTGAGTTGGATCGCATTGTTTCAGGTTGTTTTCTGGTTTATAAGAATAGTTGAGCTACTTTGTTTCAGGGTTTTTTTCTGGTTTATAAGTTTAGTTGAGCTTCTTTGTTTCAGGCTGTTTTCTGGTTTATAAGAATAGTTGAGCTACTTTATTTTAGATTCTTTTCTGGTTTATATGTTTAGTTGGACCACTTTGTTTCAGGTTGTTTTCTGGTTTATAAGAATAATTGAGCTACTTTGTTTCAGGTTGTTTTCTGGTTTATAAGAATAGTTGAGCTACTTTGTTTCAGGTTTTGTCTGGTTGATACATTTTGTTAAGCTTTTTTGTTTCAGGTTGTTTTCTGGTTGATAAGAATAGTTGAGCTACTTTGTTTCAGGTTGTTTTCTGGTTTATAAGTTTAGTAGGACCCCTTTGTTTTAGGTTGTTTTTGGGTTTATAAGTTTAGTTGGACCCCATTGTTTCATTTTGTTTTCTGGTCTATAAGAATAGTTGAGCTACTTTGTTTTAGATTGTTTTCTGGTTTATAAGTTTAGTAGGACCCCTTTGTTTCAGGTTGTTTTCTGGTTTATATGTTTAGTAGGACCCCTTTGTTTCAGGTTGTTTTCTGGTTGATAAGAATAGTTGAGCTTCTTTGTTTCAGGTTGTTTTCTGGTTTATAAGTTTAGTTTGACCCCTTTGTTTCAGGTTGTTTTCTGGTTTATATGTTCAGTAGGACCCCTTTGTTTCAAGTTGTTTTTTGGTTTATAAGTTTAGTTGGACCCCATTGTTTCAGGTTGTTTTCTGGTTGATAAGAATAGTTGAGCTACTTTGTTTCAGGTTGTTTTCTGGTTTATAAGTTTAGTTTGACCCCTTGGTTTCAGGTTGTTTTTTGGTTTATAAGTTTAGTAGGACCCCTTTGTTTAAGGTTGTTTTCTGGTTTATATGTTTTGTTGGACCCCATTGTTTCATGTTGTTTTCTGGTGTATAATAATAGTTTAACTCCTTTGTTTCATGTTGTTTTTCTGGTGTATAAGAATAGATTAACTCCTTTGTTTCATGTTGTTTTCTGGTGTATAAGAATAGTTTAACCCCTTTGTTTCATGTTGTTTTCTGGTTTATAAGAATACTTTGACCCCTTTGTTTCATGTTGTTTTCTGTTTTATAAGAATACTTTGACCCCTTTTTTTCATGTTGTTTTCTTGTTTATAAGAATACTTTGACCCCTTTGTTTCATGTTGTTTTCTGGTTTATAAGAATAGTTTGACCCCTTTGTTTCATGTTGTTTTCTGGTTTATAAGAATACTTTGACCCCTTTGTTTCAGGTTGTTTTCTGGTTGATAAGAATAGTTGAGCTACTTTGTTTCATGTTGTTTTCTGCTTTATAAGTTTAGTTGAACCCCTTGGTTTCAGATTGTTTTTTAGTTTATCAGTTTAGTTTGACCCCTTGGTTTCAGGTTGTTTTCTGGTTTATATGTTTAGTTGGACCCCATTGTTTCATGTTGTTTTCTGGTCTATAAGAATAGTTGAGCTACTTTGTTTTAGATTGTTTTCTGATTTATATGCTGAGTTGGATCGCATTGTTTCAGGTTGTTTTCTGGTTTATAAGAATAGTTGAGCTACTTTGTTTCAGGGTTTTTTTCTGGTTTATAAGTTTAGTTGAGCTTCTTTGTTTCAGGCTGTTTTCTGGTTTATAAGAATAGTTGAGCTACTTTTTTTTTTAGATTCTTTTCTGGTTTATATGTTTAGTTGGACCACTTTGTTTCAGGTTGTTTTCTGGTTTATAAGAATAATTGAGCTACTTTGTTTCAAGTTGTTTTCTGGTTTATAAGAATAGTTGAGCTACTTTGTTTCAGGTTTTGTCTGGTTGGTAAATTTTGTTAAGCTTTTTTGTTTCAGGTTGTTTTCTGGTTGATAAGAATAGTTGAGCTACTTTGTTTCAGGTTGTTTTCTGGTTTATAAGTTTAGTAGGACCCCTTTGTTTCAGGTTGTTTTTTGGTTTATAAGTTTAGTTGGACCCCATTGTTTCATGTTGTTTTCTGGTCTATAAGAATAGTTGAGCTACTTTGTTTTAGATTGTTTTCTGGTTTATAAGTTTAGTAGGACCTCTTTGTTTCAGGTTGTTTTTTGGTTTATAAGTTTAGTTGGACCCCATTGTTTCAGGTTGTTTTCTGGTTGATAAGATTAGTTGAGCTACTTTGTTTCAGGTTGTTTTCTGGTTTATAAGTTTAGTTTGACCCCTTTGTTTCAGGTTGTTTTCTGGTTTATATGTTTAGTAGGACCCCTTTGTTTTAGGTTGTTTTTTGGTTTATAAGTTTAGTTGGACCCCATTGTTTCAGGTTGTTTTCTGGTTGATAAGAATAGTTGAGCTACTTTGTTTCAGGTTGTTTTCTGGTTTATAAGTTTAGTAGGACCCCTTTGTTTCAGGTTGTTTTCTGGTTTATAAGTTTAGTTGGACCCCATTGTTTCAGGTTGTTTTCTGGTTGATAAGAAAAGTTGAGCTACTTTGTTTAAGGTTGTTTTCTGGTTTATAAGTTTAGTTTGACCCCTTTGTTTCAGGTTGTTTTCTGGTTTATATGTTTAGTAGGACCCCTTTGTTTCAGGTTGTTTTTTGGTATATAAGTTTAGTTGGACCCCATTGTTTCAGGTTGTTTTCTGGTTGATAAGAATAGTTGAGCTACTTTGTTTCAGGTTGTTTTCTGGTTTATAAGTTTAGTAGGACCCCTTTGTTTCAGGTTGTTTTTTGGTTTATAAGTTTAGTTGGACCCCATTGTTTCAGGTTGTTTTCTGGTTGATAAGAATAGTTGAGCTACTTTGTTTCAGGTTGTTTTCTGGTTTATAAGTTTAGTTTGACCCCTTTGTTTCAGGTTGTTTTCTGGTTTATATGTTCAGTAGGACCCCTTTGTTTCAGGTTGTTTTTTGGTTGATAAGTTTAGTTGGACCCCATTGTTTCAGGTTGTTTTCTGGTTGATAAGAATAGTTGAGCTACTTTGTTTCAGGTTGTTTTCTGGTTTATAAGTTTAGTTTGACCCCTTGGTTTCAGGTTGTTTTTTGGTTTATAAGTTTAGTAGGACCCCTTTGTTTCATGTTGTTTTCTGGTTTATATGTTTTGTTTGACCCCATTGTTTCATGTTGTTTTCTGGTGTATAAGAATAGTTTAACTCCTTTGTTTCATGTTGTTTTTCTGGTGTATAAGAATAGTTTAACCCCTTTGTTTCATGTTGTTTTCTGGTGTATAAGAATAGTTTAACCCCTTTGTTTCATGTTGTTTTCTGGTTTATAAGAATACTTTGACCCCTTTGTTTCATGTTGTTTTCTGTTTTATAAGAATACTTTGACCCCTTTTTTTCATGTTGTTTTCTTGTTGATAAGAATACTTTGACCCCTTTGTTTCATGTTGTTTTCTGGTTTATAAGAATAGTTTGACCCCTTTGTTTCATGTTGTTTTCTGGTTTATAAGAATACTTTGACCCCTTTGTTTCAGGTTGTTTTCTGGTTGATAAGAATAGTTGAGCTACTTTGTTTCATGTTGTTTTCTGCTTTATAAGTTTAGTTGAACCCCTTGGTTTCAGATTGTTTTTTAGTTTATCAGTTTAGTTTGACCCCTTGGTTTCAGGTTGTTTTCTGGTTTATATGTTTAGTTGGACCCCATTGTTTCATGTTGTTTTCTGGTCTATAAGAATAGTTGAGCTACTTTGTTTTAGATTGTTTTCTGATTTATATGCTGAGTTGGATCGCATTGTTTCAGGTTGTTTTCTGGTTTATAAGAATAGTTGAGCTACTTTGTTTCAGGTTTTTTTTCTGGTTTATAAGTTTAGTTGAGCTTCTTTGTTTCAGGCTGTTTTCTGGTTTATAAGAATAGTTGAGCTACTTTTTTTTTTAGATTCTTTTCTGGTTTATATGTTTAGTTGGACCACTTTGTTTCAGGTTGTTTTCTGGTTTATAAGAATAATTGAGCTACTTTGTTTCAGGTTGTTTTCTGGTTTATAAGAATAGTTGAGCTACTTTGTTTCAGGTTTTGTCTGGTTGATAAATTTTGTTAAGCTTTTTTGTTTCAGGTTGTTTTCTGGTTGATAAGAATAGTTGAGCTACTTTGTTTCAGGTTGTTTTCTGGTTTATAAGTTTAGTAGGACCCCTTTGTTTCAGGTTGTTTTTTGGTTTATAAGTTTAGTTGGACCCCATTGTTTCAGGTTGTTTTCTGGTTTATATGTTTAGTTGGACCCCATTGTTTCATGTTGTTTTCTGGTCTATAAGAATAGTTGAGCTACTTTGTTTTAGATTGTTTTCTGGTTTATAAGTTTAGTTGGACCCCATTGTTTCAGGTTGTTTTTTGGTTTATAAGTTTAGTTGGACCCCTTGGTTTCAGGTTGTTTTTTGGTTTATAAGTTTAGTTGGACCCCTTTGTTTCAGGTTGTTTTTTGGTTTATAAGTTTAGTTGGACCCCTTGGTTTCAGGTTGATTTTTGGTTTTTAAGTTTAGTTGGACCCCATTGTTTCAGGTTGTTTTTTGGTTTATAAGTTTAGTTGGACCCCATTGTTTTAGATTGTTTTCTGGTTTATATGTTAAGTTGGACCGCATTGTTTTAGGTTGCTTTCTGGTTTATATGTTTAGTTGGACCCCATTGTTTCATGTTGTTTTCTGGTCTATAAGAATAGTTGAGCTACTTTGTTTTAGATTGTTTTCTGGTTTATAAGTTTAGTTGGATCCCTTTGTTTCAGGTTGTTTTTTGGTTTATAAGTTTAGTTGGACCCCTTGGTTTCAGGTTGTTTTTTGGTTTATAAGTTTAGTTGGACCCCTTTGTTTCAGGTTGTTTTTTGGTTTATAAGTTTAGTTGGACCCCTTGGTTTCAGGTTGTTTTTTGGTTTATAAGTTTAGTTGGACCCCTTTGTTTCAGGTTGTTTTTTGGTTTATAAGTTTAGTTGGACCCCTTGGTTTCAGGTTGTTTTTTGGTTTATAAGTTTAGTTGGACCCCATTGTTTCAGGTTGTTTTTTGGTTTATAAGTTTAGTTGGACCCCATTGTTTTAGATTGTTTTCTGGTTTATATGTTAAGTTGGACCGCATTGTTTTAGGTTGCTTTCTGGTTTATATGTTTAGTTGGACCCCATTGTTTCATGTTGTTTTCTGGTCTATAAGAATAGTTGAGCTACTTTGTTTTAGATTGTTTTCTGGTTGATAAGTTTAGTTGGACCCCTTTGTTTCAGGTTGTTTTTTGGTTGATAAGTTTAGTTGGACCCCTTAGTTTCAGGTTGTTTTTTGGTTTATAAGTTTAGTTGGACCCCATTGTTTCAGGTTGTTTTTTGGTTTTTAAGTTTAGTTGGACCCCATTGTTTTAGATTGTTTTCTGGTTTATATGTTAAGTTGGACCGCATTGTTTTAGGTTGCTTTCTGGTTTATATGTTTAGTTGGACCCCATTGTTTCATGTTGTTTTCTGGTCTATAAGAATAGTTGAGCTACTTTGTTTTAGATTGTTTTCTGGTTTATAAGTTTAGTTGGACCCCTTTGTTTCAGGTTGTTTTCTGGTTTATAAGTTTAGTTGGACCCCTTGGTTTCAGGTTGTTTTTTGGTTTATAAGTTTAGTTGGACCCCATTGTTTCAGGTTGTTTTTTTGTTTATAAGTTTAGTTGGACCCCATTGTTTTAGGTTGTTTTCTAGTTTATAAGAATAGTTGAGCTACTTTGTTTCAGGTTTTGTCTGGTTTATAAGTTTTGTTAAGCTTCTTTGTTTCAGGTTGTTTTCTGATTGATAAGAAAAGTTGAACTACTTTGTTTCAGGTTGTTTTCTGGTTTATAAGTTTTGTTAAGCTTCTTTGTTTCAGGTTGTTTTCTGATTGATAAGAAAAGTTGAACTACTTTGTTTCAGGTTGTTTTCTGGTTTATAAGTTTTGTTGAGCTTCTTTGTTTCAGGTTGATTTCTGGTTTATAAGTATAGTTGAGCTACTTTGTTTCAGGTTGTTTTCTCGTTTATAAGTTTAATCGGACCCCTTTGTTTCAGGTTGTTTTCTGGTTAGTAAGAAATGTTGGAATCCTTTGTTTCAGGTTGTTTTCTGTTAGTAAATTTGGTTGAGCCACTTTGTTTCAAGTTGTTTTTTTTTTTCATGTACATGTAAATGTTAGTTGAACTTTCATGTTCAGGTTGTTTTCTGGTTTTAATTTCAGGAAGAGAACCACGTATAAGCTTTGAACCAAACAACAATATAGAAATATTCTGTGAACTGTGCTTTGATGTTGACCATTACAATTCTGTGCCAACCAAGTCATCAACAGAGTTTTCTGAATGTCCATATAAGAAAATTATCTGTTCTGAGGACCAGATTGAATGTAAAAAGACTAATAATCCAGAGGCCAGCAGCAGATTTTGTCGATGTGATGCTAGAAATGGTTACATAGAAGAGGGCTTCAGTCCTCCAGAAACTGGAACCTATGATCCATGTAGAAACAAACAGTTTAGATGTGTCAAGGCCACTCCATGTAACGCTGTCAATGAAATCCCACAAGAAAGAATGCTAAGTAATTTTTTTTTATTTGTTTCTGGTGTAAATCATTTTATTTATTCAGTTTTCAGCTCCTTTGAATCAAAAGTCAAAGTAGGTTTATACTTACTTTGGTATATCTGCAGACTGGCGTCTGTTTTCCATTAACTTTTACAGTGTGTGCTCCTATATTATTCATTGGATTTTAGCCAAACCGACACAGTAATTAAATATATACCCTGGAAGAATACTTGAACAGGTCAAATCTGACAATTACTGACTTATAAGTTTGTTATGGTCATTGAATTGTCATAGGTTGTACAAGTTCGACTTTTTGTCATATCACCGTAATATCTCATCTGATTATTTGTTAAAATATTTGCCATATTATTGATGAAATGCAATTGGACCATTATTGAACAAGTTAATATATGCCACTAAAACGACACTTAACAACTTTGATGATTTTCACTCAACAATGTTTCGGAAAACTCTGTATTAATTTTACATGATGCAAATATCAAATTAATATGCTCTTGTATGTATCTATCTATCTTGATACCTTTTCCAGTTTGTAGAAGGGGCATAACTATTGTAAATGACTGAAAGGCATCCTATTTTGAGGTAATCTCTGACAAAAGTGAAAAAAATATTTTGAGGTCATTATTTTTTTTCAGTATGATAGAAAACAAAATCAAGAAAATAACTCAGTTTGTGTTTTTTAAAGATTTTTATGCATACAGTCTAACCTGTGTGTTGACCTTTATTAAGCAGCCACCTGTCTTAAGCAGCCATATTTTCTATTTATCCTTTTATGCTTTCAGAGTAAATTAACCTGTATTAAGCAACACCTGGTCTTAAAAGGCCACTTTTTCTCATTCCCTTGACTAGCTGCTTAAGACAGGTTTGACTGTACTTTAAAAACTAGCATAATGCTTCTAGTTTTATTAAAACTGCTTGTAATTTCTTAAATATTGAAGTAACAAAATATTTGGGGATTAGTATTTCTCTATAATCATTTTTATATGTGAACATTAAAACTTTATTTTAGCATTTGTCTGTGTCCTTTTAAATATATTTTTGAAGAAATCATTAAGTGTTCTCTAGCAACCACAATTTTCGTTTTATTCTAACCAAACTTACATAGTAGGTATACGTAGTAGGATGTCTGTCAAGCTAAATTGAATAATAGCTATCTAAGATTGTCATACTTGTTTAAAGAGGTTATATCGGGATTTTTCAAAATTTTAAAATTAGCTAAAAACATTTTTTTCCAACATATCATGCAATTATATACTCACTGACTCCATATTGGCAAAAGAATATCTATTTAAAGATGTCAAAATAATAGTCGAAAAAGGGATATCCTAATTTAGGCCATGCAACAAGGTTAGACTAGAATAGATTTCCCTCTTAAAATTGCAACATATTTTATGACATATTAAATGTGTCATGTGAATTCAATTTGATCTGTTATACAGGTTTACACGTAGTAAAAATCGTTTTTATCGTTAGAAAGAGTAAAAAAAATATGCAAAGGTCATTTAGCAGTATTTAAGTGCTCTCTATTTTTAAATATCAATTTTGTCATGTATTGGTGTTTTCATTAACAAGAACTTGGAATTTCGTTGAACAAGGGGTTAAATAATCATAATGAAATGCATAAGCGATGTAACTTTTGCATTAAACAAGACTAATACACCAAAGGAAGACATGGCCATTTTATATTTTTGGTTGTTTGAGGCACAAAAATGACATAGCATAACTGTAATAATTCATTTATTGCCATCATCGTTGTTGTCATTGTTGTTTTTTTTATTAAAATATTAATCAAGTGAAGATCATTTTGACTAATTGCCAGACAATGATATACTTGAATAGGCCGTAGTAATCCAGTAAGCATTACTGGGGTTATTTAAGCATTGAAATTAAAAGTAAATGGTAAGATTCTGACAATTCAAATTTTGATTGTTTTATTTTAAATAGCAATTTTATTAAAATATGTTACCCATAACATATTGAAAATAAGCAATGCATGACAATTAAATGAGGAAAATACTCATTTGAAGAAATGCCTGTTTGGAGCACAGTAGATATACATAAATGTATCTGGAGCACTGTATATGCATAAATGTATCTTGAGCACTGTATATGCATTAATGTATCTGGAGCACTGTAGATATGTATTACTGTATCTGGAGCACCGTAGATATGCATAAATGTATCTGGAGCACTGTAGATATGCATACATTTATCTGGAGCACTGTAGATATGCATTAATGTATCTGGAGCACTGTAGATATGCATAAATGTATCTGGAGCACTGTAGATATGCATTAATGTATCTGACGCACTGTAGATATGGGTGAATTAAAAAAAATGAAGCCAAAACGTGACATAGGTGTCAAAATTTAAACATGATTTTTTCAATTGATTTTTATTGCATTTTGTAGCTAACATGTTCAAGCTTATTTTCTCGTATTGTCAAATGGATAAGTGAACTACATATATGATTTTTTTAGCATTTTAATTTAATTGTAAGAAACTTTTTATGAACATGGTACATAATTTTTAAGGAACATAATATCAAAAACAACCAAAATAATACTGTTTTTTAAACAGAATAACATCAAGTACTAAGGTAACTTATAATCTGACCAAAATAAGATACAAAAAGTACCAAAATCTGAAAAATATACCCTTTTTAACTATTTTATGTCCCCTTATTTTACAAATACACTTTCAAAAGTTTGTTTTACTTGATCAAATGTGGTTTGGTTTCCATAAAAAGACATGTTTTGAATAAATTATGCCTCAATGCAGGTAATTGCCAGGTTTCATCAGGATTGAATTAAATTTGACTTTGATACAGCTCATTAAATATATAGCATTTTTTCATCTTTTAGTACACTCCGAACATTTTAGTATATGTAAAATAATCTACATTCATAGCAAACAACATACTGTAATGCAACACTCAATGTATGTTATACATCATTTAAAGGATACACTGAACTATATTTATCAGTAAATTTGATATTATTTTTCGCACAATTAAATTATTAACAACAGTAACAAACAATATTTGTAAATGCTACATAATAATACTTATTGTGAAAAAAATTCAAATAATAATGTGAAATATCAACAAATTGTCTAATAATAAATAACTTCTGATGATTTTCAAGGATAAAATCGAACATAAGTACAGTCAGAATGCTTAACTTTGCTCCATCTCTGGGTTTTACATACACTCAGAATGAGTTACAGTGTACACTCAGGACAACAACGGTTATCAGTATTTTAAGCTATTTGGTTGATTGGTATGCTTTGATATAAAATAGTTTTTTAAATAAATAAATTGTTTTATTAATATTAAGCAATACTATTTAAATGAAATTTTGAACAGTTAAACAATCAAACTATTAACAAGCTAGAATTAGATGCCATTTTTTTATGCCATTGGGGTAAAATACTTCACATTAACTTGACTGTGGCACATACCATCATTGTCATGTATCTACCAGATGCTCAACCTTCATGGAGAGTGTGGTTCGGTGGTAGAGCATTGTACCCAGTATAAGAGGGTTGTGGGTTCAATACTCCTTCATGGCCATGTGTAGTGTCCTTGAGCAAATATACTTAGAATTGGTTCTACCCAGGAAGACCTTGAGCAAGATTGGAAACTTTTTCACATTTGAGGTTAAATAAATAAGTTTAAATCAACCTTTAGTCAGTTTAGTATGGAACCATGTTCATTTTATTATTTTTTGTCATGGTCATTATTGTGGTTAAATTACCAGCACCTGTGTGGTTACAGGCAACTATATAAGTGATGGCAAGAAAAGGATACCTGTGGCTCATGCATTTCGTAGGAAGCAACGGTTTGATTTATATGATAGAATCTGCCAAAACTCTGCAGTTCTGCATATATCAAGGTTCACGGTTCATTGTGCATATTCATTTTGAAATATTTTTTTAATCTGTATGTTAACATTTAGAGTGTACCTGGACTCTTCTGTCCTGTTGGTGTCGAAAAACTATTATGTGTTGGCATACCATAAAACTCCATTTAATAATTCTAATGGCAGTTAAAACTGATTAAATGGTTTTCCTTTTTTAGCTCTACTGGCCAAAGGCCAGAAGTGCTTATGCGATGGCGTGTTGTCCATCGTCTGTCCTCTATTAGCAGCACTTTCTCTGAAACCACTAGGCCAATTAAACTCAAACTTCACATGGATGTTTCTATTGCTAAGGAGACTATACAGAAGATTTTTATCTGAAATTCAAGATAACCACCATTACTAAAATTAATCCAAAACTTAAAAAGTCTTCTTCTTATGAACGACCCAACAGATTTTCAATATGTAGTAATGATGACCAACTATACTTCTGTTAGATTTGTTCAAATGGTATCCCTTTGGTTAAAAATGACCCTGTCCCAAGGGTTCAATTAGGGGACACATGTCTGATGTCATTATATATATATATATATTATTTTTTTTTAAATGGAAACGATTTTCTTCACAGAAGTATTGGGATCAGGAGGGGCCCAAAAAGGGTAAAAATTGGGAAGTTCAAAAGTCGTTTTCTTAAGAAACGTTATGTCAGATTTGTTCATATTTGGCATAAATAATCCCTACCAGTAGGAGTTTGATTGCAGATAAAATTTAGGGGCTAAAATTTATAGGGGCCCTGTAACTGGACTAAGAATTTTACACAGGGATGCTATGGGAAAACAGAATATTCTCTCATCTATTCTGAACCCACAAGGCCAATTAAACTGAAACTTCACATGGATGTTTCTATTGCATAGAAGACTATACAGCAGATTTTTTTTCTATCTGAAATTCAAGGATTCAATTAGGGGACACATGTCATTATAATGCCATTAATGTATCTGGAGCATTATAGATATATGCATTAATGTATCTGGAGCACTGTAGATATGCATTAATGTATATGGAGCGCTGTAGATATGCATTAATGTGATCAAGATGAATGAAAACATTGATTAGATGAAAGATCCATTAATGAAAACACTGATTGGATGAGAGAAAGATTAATGAAAACACTGATGGATGAGAGAAAAATAAATGAAAATGCTGATTGGATGAGAGAAAGATTAATGAAAACACTGATTGGATGAGAGAAAAGATTAATGGAATTATTGATTTGATGATAGAAAGATTAATGAAAACACTCTTTGGATGAGAGAAAATAAAAACATGTCTGACATCTGCTTGCTTCTTTCTTTTTTTACATGGAAATGATTTTGCCTATATCTTCACAGAAGCATTGTTTGGTGAAAGAGGTTCAGGTTTGTTAAAATGACTGGGTTCCACTGCCTTAAGAGGTCAGAAGGGTCCCCCAAAGGGTAATAATTGGGAATGACAAAAACTGTCTTCTTAAGAACCTGTATGTCAGATTTGTTCATATTTTACATAAATTATCAGAATTGAGGGGTTTAATTTACATAGGAATATTATAGGGAAAACTGGATTTTTTCATTTTGTAGATATGCATTAATGTATCAGGTGCACTGTAGACTGTAGATATGCATTAATGTATCTGGAGCACTGTAGATATGCATTAAAGTATCTGGAGCATTGAAGATATGCATTAATGTATCTGGAGCACTTTAGATATGCATTAATGTATCTGGAGCGCTGTAGATATGCATTAATGTGATCAAGATGAATGAAAACATTGATAAGATGAGAGAACAATTAATGAAAACATTGATTGGATGAGAGAAAGATAAATGAAAACAGTAATTAGATGAGAGAACAATTAATGAAAACATTGATTGGATGAGAGAAAGATTAATGAAAACACTGATGGATGAGAGAAAAATAAATGAAAGTGCCGATTGGATGAGAGAAAGATTAATTAAAACACTGATTGGATGAGAGAAAAGATTAATGGAATTATTGATCAGACAAGAGAAAGATTAATGAAAACACTCTTTGGATGAGAGAAAATAAAAACATGTCTGACATCTGCTAGCTTCTCTCTTTATACTAAACAGAAATAACATTTTTGTTCTCTTTCCAGATTACACCTGCAAACCTGAATGTCAAGATGGCTATGGACGAAATGAGACATCTGATGAATGCAGGTGTGTTATAATGATTCTAATCAGTTACCTATCAGTCAAATATGGCAACAATGTGTCAGTATGGCTTTCCATTAAGTTCAAAGTATAGAATATATATGTTTTACTTAGTCTTTGATACCTGAGCACAGCTTACAGAAAGCTGTTGCTTGCCCTATGTCAGTTTTCTTTCATACTTCTATTAACTTTAAAGTAAGTTATTGAGTTATGGCCCTTGAATCATAACACTGCTTTGTTTGGCTTAGTTTTGTGTGTGTTATTGGCCTGATTGATACAATATGTTTCACACCACTATTACATTCATTCCCCACAGGGCCTCATTGTAACATTTATGTCTCACACCACTTCAAGGTCTCACTGAAGAATAACTTCCCTTACATGACGGTAGCAAGATTATTACGCCAAAGAAATTAGAATTGTGTAAAGCAGTTGGGCATTTTTTTGTTAAAAATGCATAAAATGTCACATTTCTTTGTGCATATGGGAACATTTGAACATTTTCATGATTTCTGCAAAGTTTTGGTGACATTGGGGACTGTTTGGCGATGCTATGATAGTTTAAAGATGCATAGTGATACACTGCAACAAATGGGCAGAATTGTCAAAAATGAAGGGGTGCCATCAAACCATCGAAATTGTGAAAAAGCAGCCTGGTCAACCCCCTGTATTTTCTACATATTTGGACCAACAGAGGACTATCTATGGGAATCAGACACTTTTAGAACCATTGGTAATATATCCAGTGTTCCAGAAGTGCATGTCTCTATATGTAGAACAGTACAAAATTAATTGGTGTGTGAAACGTACTACATTCCCCACAGGACTTCGTTGTACCATTTATGTCTTACACCACTATTACATTCCCCACAGGGCTTCATTGCAACATTTCTATCTCTCACCACTATTACATTCATTCCCCACAGGTCTTCATTGCAACATTTCTGTCTCACATCACTTTTACATTCCCCACAGGGCTTCATTGTAACATTTCTGTCTCATATCACTGTTACATTCCCCACAGGGCTTCATTGTAACATTTCTGTCTCACACCACTATTACATTCCCCACAGGGCTTCATTGTAACATTTATGTCTCACATCACTGTTATTTCATTTCCCACAGGGCTTCATTGTAACATTTCTGTCTCATATCACTATTACATTCCCCACAGGGCTTCATTGCAATATTTCTGTCTCACACCACTATTACATTCATTCCCCACAGGGCTTCATTGTAACATTTATGTCTCACACCACTACTACATGGCTTCATTGTAACATTATGTCCAAAACACAGTGAAAAAACAATATCTGCAACATGTGTTGTTTTTTGGAAGGCGAGGAAAGCCTGATAAAGCTTTCATGTGGAGTACAATTTCGTTCTATAACCTTCATTATATTGTTGACAGCGATTTCATTTTCTCCAACCGATACAATAATTCCAAAAGTTTCAAAACACAATGGCCATAGCAGAGGATGTAGAGATCCAAATTTGATTTTATTGCGATTTTTGTACTATCGAACAGAGAGCACAACACTTCAAATATACTGTAGTCAAAGCAGACAGTTTCCACTAGTATAACATGAAATGGAGACGACTACTGCGCATTAGTTTGTCTATAAGCACTTTTCATTGTCATTGTGCATAGTGATATCATCTGGGGGAAATTAAATTGTGCTTTAAGGAATATATCGAAAATATTCAACAGTGTTAGTTCCAATAATCTATAACATAATTTTAGTTGTGAACAGTTTAATATCAGTAACAAGGAGAAACACATTTGGCGATTAAATAATCCATAGTCATGGGGGAAGTGAAGATCTGTAATTACTTGACCGCCGGAGGAAATTGTACGTATCAGATATATATACAAATTCCCTAATACGGAATTAAATATAGAAGTAAGCATTGAATATAAACAAAGATTAGTTATAATCCTTGTATTGTTCTATGGCGGAATGCTAAAAAGGCCCCTTAACTAAAGGTGAACATCTTACCCCCCATTTGCGTAAAGTAGTGTCATGCTATATGCTATTATAGACTGTTCTATTTATAAAATAGGTGTATTAATCTTTCGTGCATTTAAATTTCCTGCCATTTGTTATAAACATCATAAATATGGCATCCAAACAATTGACTATCTACAATTTCATCTAAAAAGAACATTTTCTAGCTTACCAATGTCCGTTGTGAGAATTCTACTCGACACAGTAAAGACAGTTGTTAAACTGAGAAGCAACATCTAAACACAGAGGTAAATTATAATTCAGACTTGATGATATATCTCCCATGTGGGCCCTGGAATATATGCACAATAAGATTACGTTTAATTTGTTTGCAAAATGTGTTACCTATTATATTACAGTTTACTGTTAAAAAATCACGAGGACAAAGTATTTAAATTAGAGAGGCCATTGTAATTCAAATTATTTTTACAGGCAAAGAAAAGTGGCTTGATGAATTTAGCTGGATCACTAAAAAGGATGCTAAATGTAAGGGCGAGTGAAAATTTAGTTTGTTGGTCACTAGTCCTACAGAGCAAGTAGTCAACAAAATAACTTTACACGCCTGATTAAATTTTGTAAAAAATCAATGTTATTTTCAAAATGACACCGCAAGTGCGAATTATACATCATGCAAGAAACCACAAATTGATTATTTTGAGTTAATGTGGAACAATATATTAATATATAGATAGTAGTAAATGAGATCATTTCGAGGGCTCAGCGCAACACTATTGTAACTGTGTTTTTTCAAAAAAAAATTTTTTTGCATAAATAACTATAGTTTTACAATGTGCACCCTGTGTTAAAATTTGGTCGAGATATTTTAAATAATTTTGAAGATATTCACTTTTGGTGAAAATATTGTATCTCAGATACACTAATTCTTTAGCGCAAAACTATTGTAACTTGAGTTACAATAGTTTTGCACCAAATAATACTTCGGAAACCTTTATTTATACTGGTATAAAACTATTGTAACTTGAATTTAAATTTTATTAAACCCAGTTATTATTATGTATAACCACTTTTATTTAGTCCAAGAATATTGCAATACAAGTTTCAAATGATAGTTCAGGAAAATCTTTCAAGATTTTGAAGAAATACAGGTAGAGACTTTTCTTTTTTTCTTTTTTTTATTTTTACTAAATTTTTAAAAACATTTTAATTTGATAAAAAAGTAAAATTTAGTCAGATGAGTATGTTAAATGTTTTATTGATTTTATAAGTGGAATTAATATAGTTATTGTGCTATAAAAGAACCATTTGTTGATATTTTGTTAAAAAATCTGATTATTAAAATTTATAGTGAATTGTTTGGTTTGCATTTTTTTTTAATAAAAAGGCCGTCCAATCTCACAATATTACTCAACACACTTTCAATTTTTACCAATTATAACTTGACTTAATCAATATATCCCTTTTGAATACTTCCAGAATGAGATATGACCTCAGGTACACTCAGTATTATTCTTTTTAATACCTCAGTACTAGAAGTCAGCAGTATCTAATTATTTTAAAATGGCTGTTAACTTAGAACCAAAATAATATATTTTAGATATTGATAAACCTTGGTTTCTCAGAGTTAACTTTTAATTATACCAATTGAAAAAAGCACAATGTGGGTAGTGGGGTTGGTATGGGGTATGGTGGATACAGAGTGTACAGCAGATAGTTGAGATGGTGAAGTGGATGTAGCAGGTACAGCAGCTGCTGGTAGTGTAGTTGGTATGATGGATGAGGCGGGTACATCAGGATGCTGTAGTTGGTATGATGGATGCAGATGGTACAGCTGGTACTGCAGTTGGTATTGTGGGTGTAGAAGGTACAGCTGGTTGTATAGGGGGTATAATTGGTGTAGAAGGTACAACTGGTAGCATAGTTTGTATGGTTGGTGTTGAGGGTACAACCCAGGTAGCATAGTTGGTATGGTGGGTGTTGAGGGTAAGCTGGTAGTGTAGTTGGTATGGTAGGTGAAGAGGGTATGACAGGTAACAGTTGGTATGGTGGATGTAGAAGGTACAGCTGGTAGCATAGTTGGTATGATGGTAGTAGAGGGTATGGCTCGTAGTGTAGTTGGTATAGTGGGTGTGGATAGTACAACTGGTAGTATAGTTGGTATGGTGGGTGTTGAGGGTACAGCTAGTAGTGTAGTTGGTATGGTGGATGAAGAGGGTATGACAGATAACATGGTTGGTATGGTGAGTGTGGATGGTACAACTGGTAGCATAGTTGGCATGGTGGGTGTTGACCGTAGAGCTGGTAATATAGTTGGTATGTAGGTGTTGAGGGTACAGCTGGTAGTGTAGTTGGTATGATAGTTGGAGAGAGTACAGATGGTAGTGTAGATGGTTTCATGGGTGTAGACAGTACAGCTGGTAGTGTAGGCGATATGGTAGGTGTAGAGGGTACAGCTGGTAGCGTAGTTGGTATAGTGGTTGTAGAGGTTACAGTAGGTAGTATAGTTGGTATGTTTGGTGTAGAGGGTACAGCTGGTAGCGTTGTTGGTGTTGTGAGTGTAGAAAGTACAACAGGTAGTGCAGTTGCTTTTGTGAATGAAGGGGGTACAGCTGGCAGTGTAGTTGGTATGGTGAGTAGCATAGATGGTATAGCGGGTGTTGCTGGTACAACTGGAAGCATAGTTGTTATGGTTGGTGTTGAGGGTACAGCTGGTTGTTATGATGGGTAAAGAAAGTACAGCTGGTAGTGTAGATGGTATCATAGTTGTATATACAGTACAGCTGGTAGTATAGTTGATATGGTGGGTGTAGAGGCATAGTGCCACCATTGCAAAAAAGAAGTGCTTCCGTGGGGTAGTCGCATAATGGCGGTTGTAAATAATCCTCAATTCTTCTTCTTTAAAAATGCATTTTCCTATTTTTAATGCTCATTTTTTTATTTGAATGGCATTATTGATGTATTTTGAACATTTTGATAGCATTGTCATGTTTGAATTGTGAATTTAGAAAAAAAAAATGATGCTTGGAAATTGGGGCATGAATTCATGATTTCGGAAGTCTACTTTCACTTTGTCACCAGTGTACACACTGAGCAGAAAAAAAATCTCTTATATGACACATGACCCCTACTTTTCTCATCATATTTTGATAGTGCAGAGGTTGACAAACAGTAAAATGTAGGTTTCACTTCTTTCATTTGGGACCCTCTATGAATGACAAGCCTTCAAACTTTTATTATTTACTATAGAATAAAGAACAAAAATCAATGGTGGGGTTACACCTAGAGGGTACAACTGGTAGTGTTGTTGGTATAATGGGTGTAGAGGTTACAGCTTGTAGCGTTATTGGTGTTGTGAGTGTAGATGGTACAATTGGTAATGTATTTGGTACTGTGGGTGTTGAGGGTACAGCAGGTAGTGTTGTTGGCATAGTGGGTGTAGAGTATACGCCTGGTTTTAAACATAGTTGATATTGTGGATGTAGAGGGTACAGCTGGTAATGTTGTTGGTATAGTGAGTGTAGAGTGTTTGGCTGGTAGCGTAGTTGGTATGGTGGGTGTAGAGGGTATGGCTGGTAGCATAGTTTTTATAGTGGGTGTAAATGGTGCAACTGGTAACGTAGTTGGTAATGTGGGTGAAGACAGTACATCTGGTTGTGTAGATGCTATCATGGGCATAAACAGTACAGCTGGTAGTATAGTTGGTATGGTGGGTGTTGAGGGTACAACTGGTAGTGTAGTTGATATTGTGGGTGAAGAGGGTACATCTGGTTGTGTAGATGATATTATGGGCATAAAAAGTACAGCTGGTAGTATAGTTGGTATGGTGAGTATAGAGGGTAGACTGGTAGCATAGTTTGTATGGTGGGTGGAGAAAGTACAGCTTGTAGTGAAGTTGTTATTGTGAGTATGGAGGGTATAGCTGGTAGTGCAGTTTGTATTCTAGGTGTAGAGGGTACAGCTAGTAGTGTAGATATTAATGTGAGTATAACGGGTACAGCTGCTAGTGTAGTTGGTATTGTGAGTACATGTATAAAGGGTACAGTTGGTAGTGTAGTTGGTAATGTGAGTATAAAGGGTACAGCTTGTAGTGTAGTTGGTATGGTGGTTGTATAGGGTACAGCTGGTAGTATAGTTGGTATTATGGGGAACAATGAGTAATTAAGATGGTTGATATGGTATTATATTGAATGTAGTAAGTACAGTGAGTAGTTATAATGGTATGGTGGATGCAGAGTGGACATTGAGTAGTTGTGTTGGTATAATGAATATAATGAATGCAACGGGTAGTGATGTTGATATTAAGGGGGTAGTGAGTAGTGAAATTAGTAAAGAATTATAGAGGATGTAAAAGGAACAGTGAAGAGGTGAGATGGTATGGTGGATGATTGTAGTGTCCATGAAACAGATGGTAGTGATGTTGGTATGGTGAATGCAGTGTGTAAAGTGGGTAGTGATGTTGATATAATGTGGATTGTGAGTAATAAAGTTGGTATGGTAGATGTTTAGGGCACATTTAGTGCTGTTGGTGTTGTTGATGTAGAAGGTACAGTGTAGTTGAATCTAAATGGTGGGTGTAGATGGTACATTAAGTGATGGGGTTCTGGTTGGTATTATAGATAATGGTTGGTAGAGAGAAAACAGTACCTATATAATAGAGTAATGTAGATGAAGCATTGGAGTGAATGTAGATGTTACAGCGGATAATGGTACTTGATTGGTGGGTGTAATGGTTCAGTAGTTAATTAGGTCAGTATGATGGATGTAATGGATGCAGTGGGGTAGTGTGGTTGGTATGGTGGATGTTGAAGGTACATTCGCTGTGGATAGTTGAGTTGGTATGGTGAGTCGATACATCTAATGAATACAAAGGATCAGTGTCTTATGGATTTGGTTTGGCGGATGTTACTGATGTAGTTGAAAATGGTACTAGTATACTAGATGTAGAGTGTAGAAGTGATGATGTTGGTATGGTGGTTGTATAGGGTACAGTGGGCATAATGATGTTAGTTTGGTGGGTGTAAAGGGTGCAGTACCATGTTGGTGGAGTTAGTTCATGTATGAAGACTGAAAGGTATTTAATTAATTTGGTATGATGGATTTTGAAGGTGCAGTTGGAATTGGAGTTTGATGAATGTAGATGGTACAGTTGTTAGTGATGTTGGTATAGTGGGGCCCATGTAGCACAGTACCCACTTACCGCTTGTTTAAAATTTAACGATAACTTTTTCCAAATTTTTAACTAAATAAAACAGAGGTATCTTTTTGTCTATTTGTCTAAAAATAAGGTTTTAACCAAAACAATCATGTAGTATGCAATTTGATTTCAACTGCTTATTGCACCCCAGGTAAAAATTCGTCAATAAATTTATAAGACTGAAAACAACCGTTTTAAAATCTTGTTTGATATATACTGGTATGTTAATATCAAAATGTCACATTTTTAAACATGACAGTTAGTTACGATTATGCTGTGGTCCAGAAAGTATCTGCATACTATATAAATTTACACAATATCAATTTCTAAATATGAATTTGGAAATATAATTATATATATTAACTTATATAAACATAATTTAATACTTTCATAACTGAAATATTATGCTTTACATTATTAATGACATAGGTTAATTGATTGTTAACACAAAAACTACCAAAATTATTGTATTTATAGGCTAAAACATAAATAATACAGTTTAATATACTTTTGTATATGTTTTTCTTTATTTCTATATACTATACTTCTTATATGTTTGTGTTAACCTTTAATAGAATTAAAATTAGTTTTGGAGTAATAACAACATAATTTAATCAGTTTTATATTGAGTTACAATATTTTTAAACTTAGAAATTAATTATTTATCTCATAAAACTTGTGCACCAAATATAAATTCAGTTTTATTGAATTTTCAATGCAACACTATTGTAACTCAAACTTTTACAATTAAATCAAGTTATATTAAAGCTTTTATTGATAACACTTGTTTGTATTGTAAGTAATGCAGTTTTCATTTGAATTTTGAAAAATATTAGCAAAAATATCTAAAGAAGAAAATAAAAAACATTTTTTTCCTCCTCCTGAACGATTTGCAAAAACCTAGTTACAATAGTGTTGCGCCAAGCCCTTGATTTGAAAATTGTATATGATATTCTGATGAGAAAGTAAAGAAAGACAACATGATGGGCAAAACTGAACAATTAGACCATAACTGATTTCCACGGTTTGTCGAGTAGTCTGCTAATATTTTATGCAGAAGATGTTGTTTATGGCTATTTCTTCCATTCTGGTCAATTTGTTTGGGTACGGTCGTAGACTGCTAATATTTTATGCTGATGATGTTGTTTATGCAGCATATTTTACATTCACTGTCTGAAATAGTTAAATTTATTTAGTTGTTAAAACCACTGATCATTAGAAATGACACTATAGTTACAGTTTTGGTTATACTGTAACCCAATTAAACAAGTTTTCAATTTCCCAAATCCTGATATTAATGAATTCATTCAAATAGTGAGCCTTCTCTCAGACCATTTAGGTCTTTGAATTTTGAATTCAATGGTTTTGTGATACCTGTCCAGAGTAATAATATGTCTACTTTTCCCCCAAGATGCATTTCAAACCAACAATTCTAAAATGACACAAAATTGCCTAAAATCTTGTATTAGCATCAGTTCTTCTGTGTCAAAAGTTCATGCACTGACCAAATCTTGCTGAAGTTCATCAACTGTCCAAAACTTGCAGAAGTTCATATACTGACCAATTATTGCAGAAGTTCATGTACAGACCAATTCTTGCAGAAGTTCATGAATTAACCAGTTCTTACAGAAGTTCATGTACAGACCAATTCTTGCAGAAGTTCATGTACAGACCAATTCTTGCAGAAGTTCATGAATTGACCAATTCTTACAGAAGTTATTTATTGTGATAATTTAACAATTTGAATATGTTTATCTTTTCACAATAATCATTGTTCATTGTATCTAGAATTAACTTGATTCAGCACAAGTTGATGTTATTTGATGAGAAACTGGGTACTGAATTATAATGATATATAATTATACAGTCAAACCTGTCTTAACAGCCTGTCTAGGGAATTAGCAAATGTGGTCTTTCAAGAATTGTTGTTGCTTAATACAGGTTAATTTTCTCTGAAAGTATAGAAATAGGAAATAGCAGAATGATGTGGCTGCCAAATAGAGGTGAGAACCTAGACAGGTTTAACTGTAATGAATGTTTACCTACATTTATTAAATACCTTTACATAAAACGTCTTTAAGTTTAAACAGCAATTTAGCATATTTTGTCCTTACATAAAACAGCAGGGTTTAAGTTTAAACAGCAATTTAGCAAATTTGTCCTTACATAAAACAGAAGTTTTAAGTTTAATTAGCAATTTAGCAAATTTGTCCTTACATAAAACAGCAGTTTAGCAAATCTGTCCTTACAGAAAACAGCAACTTAGCAAATTTGTCCTTACATAAAACAGCAAGTTTTAAGTTTAAACAGCAATTTAGCATATTTTGTCCTTACATAAAACAGCAGGGTTTAAGTTTAAACAGCAATTTAGCAAATTTGTCCTTACTTAAAACAGCAAGTTTTAAGTTTAAACAGCAATTTAGCAAATTTGCCCTTACAGAAAACAGCAGGGTTTAAGTTTAAACAGCAATTTAGCAAATTTGTCCTTACATAAAACAGAGGTTTTAAGTTTAAACAGCAATTTAGCAAATTTGTCCTTACATAAAACAGCAGGTTTTAAGTTTAAACAGCAATTTAGCAAATTTGTACTTACATAAAACAGCAGGGCTTAAGTTTAAACAGCAATTTAGCAAATTTGTCCTTACATAAAACAGAAGGGCTTAAGTTTAAACAGAAATTTAGCAAATTTGTCCTTACATAAAACAGCAAGGCTTAAGTTTAAACAGCAATTTATTAAATTTGTCCTTACATAAAACAGCAATTTTTCCTTACATGAAACAGCAGGGCTTAAGTTTAAACAGCAATTTAGCAAATTTGTCCTTACATAACACAGCAATTTAGCAAATGTGTCTTTACATAAAACAGAAATTTAGCAAATTTGTCCTTACATAAAACAGCAGGGCTTAAGTTTAAACAGCAATTTAGCAAATTTGTCCTTACATAAAACAGCAATTTAGAAAATGTGTCCTTACATAAAACAGCAATTTAGCAAATTTGTCCTTAAATAAAACAACAGGGCTTAAGTTTAAACAGCAATTTAGCAAATTTGTCCTTACATTAAACAGCAATTAAGCAAATGTGTCCTTACATAAAACAGCAATTTAGCAAATTTGTCCTTAATAAAACAGCAGGGCTTAAGTTTAAACAGCAATTAAGAAAATTTGTCCTTACATATAACAGCAGGGTTTAAGTTCAAACAGCAATTTAGCAAATTTGTCCTTACATAAAACAGCAATTTAGCAAATGTGTCCTTACATAAAAGAGCAGGTCTTAAATTTAAACAGTAATTTAGCAAATTTGTCCTTACATAAATCAGGAGGGCTTAAATTTAAACAGCAATTTAGCAAATTTGCCCTTACATAAAACAGAATTTAGCAAATGTGTCCTTACATAAAACAGCAATTTTGTAAATTTGTCCCTACATAAAAAAGCAGGGCTTAAGTTTAAACTGTAATTTAGCAAATTTATCCTTACATTCAACAGCAGTTTAGCAAATTTGTCCTTACATAAAACAGCAGGGTTTAAGTTTAAACAGCAATTTAGCAAATTTGTCCTTAAATAAGACGGCAGTTTAGCAAATTTGAGGGTGGCTCTGCTGTTAAAGTTGATATACATGTAAAATACTATTTTTCCATTTATACAAGTGTAACTCTGTGGATTAGAACCATTAGCCAGTTGGTAAGTTGAAGTGATATTTTGCTTATGAAAAATGTTTGTGCATGCAGGTGGGACATGTTTATTTTATGCATGTTTTCCTTTTATTGTCATTTTTGTTATTTTCTCCTAGCTTGAAAGTTGTGCTATAACATTGTGCTATATCAAGGTCTAGGCAAACCAACAAACAACAACTATTTTAATGAACTACAGCAATTTTTTAGATTATTCCCACATCCAGTTACAACATTAATACTATTCACTCCTGGCCTCAACCTCAGTGATGACAAATATATGATCTTAAACAAGAAAAATACTTGAATTTATAACAGCTGAGATAGAAATCAGAAGAGTCAGAATTGAATTGACAAAATAACTATTGGCATTGATTTGACTTCATACATGTGTTTGTCTGTGATCCATCTTTCATCAAATCATTTGCCAGATAACAAATTATTACTTATTTTGGTGATTTCTTGAACTTCATACAGGCACTATTCTGGTCTTTGACCCTTTATTTATCTTTTTTTAACTTTTCTCAGATGAGCTATTGTGATCTAGCTTTGTCCGTCATCTGTCGTCATCCATCCGTTGTTAACTTTTGCTTCAAACAACTTCTTCTCTGAAACCACTTAACCTAAATACACCAAATTTTGTGTGAAGCATCCTTGAAAGGGGATTTAATATCCATAAGGGGCCCAGAAAGAGGTTAAATTGTGAATGTTGAAAAAATCTTCTTCTCAAGAACTGTCCAGCCAAAATCATTCATATTTGGTATAAATGAACTCTATGTGTAGGGGTTTCATGTTTGTTCAAATTAAGGGGGCTAGGATCTTTTTGGGTCCAGTAAGGGGACTTTGATTTTTACATTGAAATACTATGGAAAAACAGTAAGTGTTATTTTTATCGTGTTTTGTTAGGAATTATTTTAATTATTAATATGCTCCCCCAAAGTGGGGACCTCAAACGTCAAGGTCACACTTTGAGTTTGTTTGACAGTTTCAGTCAACATAATATTTTCATTAAAAAATCTTATTCAGGGAAGTATATATATATATATATATATATATATATATATATATATATAATGTAATTTATTATGGATATGGAGTGATTTGTTTAACTTATGTGACATAATAGTTGTTGGGAATGTTGAAATAACATACAAAATTGTACAGTTGGACTTGATCTGTTCTGGACATGGGATAACATAGTATTTGTACTGTCATTTAACTTCTCCATCTGCATGAATTATACCTGTAAAACTTGCTGTTTCACATTTGTCAATAATTACTGAATATAACTCCTGCATATCACATTCATGACAGTAGCTGGATTCTGCATTAAATCCATTCTCTGATACTCTCTGTATCTGGTGGATTTATGAAATAATATCTGTGTTCTGATTCTATGCCTAGCTTTACTTAGTTATAAACCTTGCAATGAAGCTGTGGTAGAGGGTGTACTGGTTTCACAATGTGTTGTTAGAAACAATCGGTACAACCTTGTACTTCATCAAATAGAAATAACAAGGATTTATGTTTTGTTATCTCCAAGGTCCTAGTCCCAAACCATCATTTGAAGAAATTCTGCTTCCCTCAATACTTTCACACACATAATTATGAACTGTATAAATAAATGTACCAGTAGTTCAAACTTTGCAGTCTCTTTATGCTACCTGAATAGCAAGCATGAAGTTGCTGCTTAGTCCGTCTCCATTCATGTGTCCTCCTGAATCCTTGTTCAAAAGTACTGACAGAAATCCAACACAACTTGGAACATAGATAGAGTGTAATGTAGGAAAGGCAGAGAGAGAAAAATAATAACTCTATCTTGAATAATGACAGAATTATATTCCCTTTTGTACTTTTGACTTTTGGTTATATTTGCTTCTCCAGATTATATTTTTAAAAGCATGGAAAGAAATCTGATGAGATTTGGAACAAGGATAGAGGGCAATGTGCCGTAACTGTTATGAAAAATGACTGAGTTATCTCCGCTTTTATACTTCATTTTGGGTTATTTTTGTTTGTACAGAGTGTATTGTCACCAGGTTAACTGTTCAATCACGCACTTGTTCGTGGAGCATGAATTGGTTCTATCAATATTGTTGTTGGCCTTTCGGGTCAAGGTCACATATCATTGAGGAATAAACTAAATATTAAAATATTTGAGATTGGTAGTCAACCAAATTAGGTCATATTTGCCCTTTTGTTGTAAAACTATGCATAATTATATTGATGGTTGTGATCTTGTGAACCCACTTACAAATCAATCAATTTCCCTCTCTAAAACTACTTTTTGTGTCATGTCTAATTGCTTTCAGCTGAACTATATGAAGATTGGGGTTAATAAAAATCCACTTCAGTGTTTCATGCACATCTAAATGCATGTATAAGCTTAAGTTTAAATTGAACACTGCTGGAATGTTTGAAAATGAAAGTCACATGATCTCAAAACTGTTATTAAGTGCAACAAGGTCAAAGTCAGTAAAGAAGAAATGTGTAACAATTCCATCAATTGGCATCACAAAAATCATGTTCAATGCTTATCACAAGAATAAAACAATAGCCCGTGTCTGATCTTTCTTTCTAATATATTAAATGCAGATATATAATTTTTATAAACATATATAACATTTGTATAACATTTATAGCATAACTTTCTATATTTCAGACGGTTAGCATCACCTACCAAGCCTAATAGTACAGTGACGACAAAAAACATTACCAACTCAACCACTCCTAAATACAATACAACAACCCAAGGTAATTTTTTCATGGTGTTTCAATTGTAATCTCCATTGAGAAAAAAAACGGTTAATCTGTCCATTTTTATGCTTCCCGAAAATTTTACCTAAACCTTTCCTGACCCAATTCTCTACAACTTTTAATTGGAAATTCATGAAATTTGAAATCAATTAAGGGCTGCAACTATGTCAGTTTTTGTTCGATAAAGCTATTTTAAGTGTTGGAGCTTTCATGAAATAAACTATTGCATCATGACTAACCGTATGGGATAGATTCTTCTCCCATTCATCTCAGTCAAATGATAGACCCTTGCTAATGACCGTCAACAACATGATATCCTACTTTATAGCTCGCCGGGACAAATGTTCAAGGAGAGCTATTGCCGTTACCATGGTGGCATCAGCATTGTCTGTATACACCCAGGTTAAACTTTAGTTTTGGTTCTTGCCTCCAAGTCCTAACAATTTTTTCTGATTCTGTTCACATTTGCTTTCCTGCTTCATTACACATTGTTTTTTATGCTTTTGATAAATTAATTGACCCAGGTAAGGTATTCTACCATTGGACTTAGCCATACAAGCAGGTTAAACTTTTGTGAGTTTTATCCCATTGGCGAGCTTTGTTGTCTTCTGACAACTCTTGTTAAATTTTTGTTTTACATAAAAAATTTCACAGACATATGAAGAAATCAGCATTTTAAAGTTTATACTGAAAGTATATACCAGAAATTACATCTGTTGATATCTCCTCATATTTTTTGTTTAAATAATTCACTTCAAATATAATTTTACCATGACTGTTCTTGTAAGTAAGCAAGCCGTCATAAGAGTATAAGTTGACGTCATTATTCTGACTTAACATCTATCTCTTTGTAACTGTTTCCTACAACAAAAATCAAGTTGTAAACTATTTTTGTAGATGTGGAAATAAAAAATATATATGATTATAATTTATGGGTAATGAAATAAATTACTTGTATTTAGTCCCAGAATTTTTTCTTGTCATGTGAGAAAGCTATCCAGTGACATAGAAGATTATAAATTCCATTATGAGTATCCATGTGGGGTAGAGAAGGATTTTTGTATTTAACATTGATGAATTCATGACATATTTTTTTTCTCCCATTCTCAGTCGAATGATAGACCCTCGCTTATGGCCGTTGTCACAAAAAATACTACTTGACACCCAGGTTAAACTTTTGCGTACAAGTTTCAGATATCTATGCAACCACTCATTGGATGTCAATGAAACTTTGCATGTGTGTTTGCCATCATCAATGGAACACACAGAGACAAGAACCGTAACTCTGGATTGCATTTTGGCACAGTTATGGCCCTTTTTGGACTAAGATACCCAGGTTAAACTTTGCATTTAGTTGTGTACAAGTTTCACATCTCTATGCAACCACTCATTAGATGTGAATGAAATTTCACATGTGTGTTCACCATCATCACTGGAACACACAGATACAAGAACTCTGGATTGCATTTTGGCACGGTTATGGCCCTTTTTGGACTTAGACACCAAGGTTAAACTTTGAGTTTAGTTGCGTTTAAGTTTAAAATATTTATGCCACCGCTCATTGGATGTGAATGAACCTTCACATGTGTGTTCACCATCATCAATGGAACACACACAGACAAGAACCATAACTCTGGGTTGCATTTTTGCCACAATTATGGCCCATTTTAGACTTAGACACCCAGAGGTGAGCTTTGTTGTCTTCTGACAGCTCTTGTTAAATGTTTGTTTAACACGCAACAATTCACTTACAACTGAAGAAATCACAATTATTTTCAGTACCTACAGTATGCACCAAAATTACACTAGTTAATATCCCTGCACAGTGTTTTTTTTTTTTAATAATTCACTTCAAATGTTATTTTTACCCTGACCCTGTTCTCGTAGGTAAACAAGACGTCATAAATATATATGTTGAAGTCATTATTCTACTGTAACGTCCATTTGTTTTTTATGGTTTCCTACAATGAAATCAAGTTCTGAAATATTTTTGTAGGCGTGAAAATGAAAATAAATTTTATTACGAATTTTGGATAAGGAAATAGGTTGCATAAATTGATTAAGTCCAAAATTTTTGTCAGGTCATGTGAGAAAGGTGTCACATGACATGGAAGATAGAGTTTTCCTTCATTGAGAAAACCGTATCTTCTATGAGCCGAAATGGGAGATAACTTATAATAATCCATCATAAGTATTCATGTGGGATTATAAGAATCTTACATGGGTTTGAGGTTCAGATAAAAAAATTCCATCCCATCAAAAATGTTTTAACGGGAACGAGGATCTGGTAAGTTCCCTGTGTGTAATTTTGACGCAGAGGGTGAGCTTTTTCAATCTAACACAGATGAACTCTTGATGGATTACTTTCTCCCATTCATCCTCGATAATAGTCATCATAATAAAAAAGATTCTACTTTCAACAGTTCAAAATTTCATTGATATAGATCTATGAAGAAATCAACATTTAAAAGCACATTTTGAAGTATGCAGTATCAGAAATTACACCTGTTAATTGCCCTGCCCAATGTTTGTCTTGTAAACACTGTATCAGTTTTGTCACCTTTAAATAAATTCCAAAAACACTTGGCTTAATTCATCAGCATGACATGACGTGTTGCACATAAATCCCACACCCGTACCTTGAAGGTCAAGGTCACACTATGAGTTTGTTTGAAAACACTGAATCTGTGTGAGATTCTGTTTCCGGCGTGTAACTTTTTTATGTATGGATGGATTTTGGAACTTGCTACAAATGATCAACATAACATGAGGATGTGTTTAACATAACACCCAGACTCCCACTTCAAAGGTCAAGATCACAATTTAACTTTGTTTCATGACACTTTCAGTCTGTTTGAGATTTTGTCTCAGGTCTGTAACTTTGTCACCTATGAATAAATTTCAAAAACACATGGCTCAATTCATCAGCATGACATGAAGTGTCACAATGTTTGTGTCTGGTTTGTAACTTTGTTTTACATGGAGGGATTTTGAAATAGCTTGACACAAGTGATCAACATGTCATGATGTGTCACCTGCATTTACCTGTAGAAATACACAGACCTTTACATCACATGTCAAGGTCAAGGTTACACAAAGGTCAAGGTCATACATTAATGTAAAAAAAAACACATGAACTTGCGTGTGTAGTCTGATACATCAGTCCATGACTCTTGATATTCATGGATACATCACTACCTTGTATATAATATATTGTTATTTTCACAGACCATTAGTGACACGTACCAGTGACATTTCTTGTTTGTATTGCGATCGTCTTTTGTCTGACGTCCATTGTCCTTCCGCAAACAATTCACAACTTCTTCTCAAAAACCGTAAACTCAATCATAATGAAATGTTGTATGCAGCTTTGGTACATAATGGTGAATTAAAATTGTAAATTTCATGATCCCCATTCCCCTTGGGTCTTGGGGGTGAGGCCAAAGGTTAAGTTCAAGATAAATTTTAAAAATCTTCTTCTTACTAAAATGATGAGCATGATTATGGATGCATATTGGGACCTTTATAAATATTGTGAATGGCATGTCCCTGTGTCTCACAATTTGGCCCTGGAGCAGGGCCTGAATAAATTAGTGCATCCATAACAATTTTCGACTTCTTCTCATTAACCATAAGCTTGGTCATAATGAAATGCTTCATGCAGCTTTGGTACCTAAGGTTGAATCAAAATTGTGAATTGCATTGTCCCCAGACCACAGCGTGATCTAGTGGTAGAGCATCCGCCTCACATGCGGAAGGTCATGGTTTCAATCCCCGACCGGGTCATACCAAAGACTTTAAAAATGGTCCTTTACAATATTGTCAGTTGCATGTCCCTGGATCTCACAGTTGGGCCCTTAGGATGGGGCCTAAAGTAATTATTGCGTTGGTAATCAATTCATATTTTCAACTTCTTCACTAAAACCGTAAGCTCATTGGTAAGTTACAAAATGTTGTCTGCAGCTTTAGTATCTAAGGGTGAATGAAGATTGTGAATTGCCTTGGGGGCCAGGCCAAAACAGTCAAGTTCAGGGTAAACTTTAAAAAAAACAAAAACATTTCATACTATAGGAAGCACTGGGAAACAAATGGTTAGTATGATTATGGACAAATATGGGATCTTAATAAAAATTGTGAATTGCATGTCCCTGGGTCTCATGGTTTGGCCTAGGGGTTGGGGCCTACTTTAATAAATCTGTAGAAAATGGTTTTTGGTGTGATTTGTTGTTGTTGACATGATGGTTAGTGTTTATGTTTTCTTACCACACGACCGTTAAGGCAATGTGCATCTTGTTTTATCTTTTTTCAAATTTCAAAATCATATGCCAATGCATCTTTGCAGGTAATTTAAAAATGTGCTGTTTATTGAAATTTCAGCAATAGGAATGTGTAAAATCAATATTGAAATATATTTTCAGGGGTAAAAACAACAAATATTACAACAGCAAAACCAGATGACCCTAAACCACAAGTTTCAATTGGAGCCATATTTGGAATTGTCGCTGGAGTGTTGTTTTTTTTAGCTATAGTTATATGCAGTAAGTTACATTACATTTTGTGATTGTTTTTGAGGATTTGAGGATTTTTTTATCTAAATCTTACTTTTCCAAATATTTTTAGCTCACTTGAGCTGTTGTGATTACCATGTGTCCATCACATTATCTTTTGCTTCAAATGACTTCTGTGAAACCTATTACAAATGTTCACAAAATTTGGTGTGGAGCTTTTTTACATGCAGTTCTCTCAAGTTTGGTAAAATCATGACCCTGGGGTCAAATTTGGTCTGGCTTCAGAGGCTTATAAGTTTTTGTGTGTTTTAGCTCTACTGGCCAAAGGCCAGAAGGGCTTAATATGTGATGGTGCATTGTCCGTCGTACGTCGTCTGTTGTCCATCGTCCATTAGCAGCACTTTACCTAAAACCACTAGGCCAATTAAACTCAAACTATACATGGATGTTTCTATTGCATAGGAAACTATACAGAAGATTTTTTTTTCGATCTGAAATTCAAGATGGCCAACATTACTACAGACCCTAAACCACTCAAGTACCTCATAATTGCACTCCGTTTGTGCTCAGTTTGCACTCCGTTTGCGCTTAGTTCGGGCTCCGTTCGCGCTCTGTTTGCGTGCACTCGTTTAAATGCAGTTAATTTAATGCACTCACAAACGCAAGTATTCGTTCACGAGTGCTGTATATCTGAGTGCTCTATATGATACTCCTCTTAACGTTCGCTTCGTTCGTTCCGCGCTCACTCAATGTTCAGTCCGCTCAGTTCGGTTTCCGGCCTATAATCAATCACATCTCAGCTCTTAAAATGATTCTATATTGACTTTTTAATTTAATATGTTCCAATGGAGCAATAAATAAAATGTATCCACGGGATTTAGTCAAGGTAAATTAATTCATAATCCGATTGTTTGTCTAAATATTGTGTCACCCGCTGGGCTAAAGGTCGTAAATTTCCGATAAACTAGTATTGATAGTAGACAAGTTTAACGGAAGTGTCTATATTTTGATATGTGATCAGTGGTCTGGGTGATCAAAGAATATGGCACATTGAACGTCTCACACACCAATTAATTTTGTACTGTTCTACATATAGAGACATGCACTTCTGGAACACTGGATACATTACCAATGGTTCTAAAAGTGCCTTATTCCCATAGATAGTCCTCTGTTGGTCCAAATATGCAGAAAAAAACATTGGGTTGACCAGGTTGCTTTTTCACAATTTCGATGGTTTGATGGCACCCCTTCATTTTTGACAATTCTGCCCATTTGTTGCAGTGTATCACTACGCATCTTTAAACTGTTATAGCATCATCAAACATTCCCAGGGTCACCCAAACTTTGCAGAAATCATGAAAATGTTTCAATGTTCCCATATGCACAAAGAAATATGACATTTTATGCATTTTTTAAAAAAAAATTACCCAACCGCTTTTCACAGCTCTAATTTCTTTGGCGTAATAATCTTGCTACTGTCATGTAAGGGAGGTTATTGTTCAGTGAGACCTTATACCCGCTTCTGTTATCCAGACCGACATGTGTTTGCGTCAGTAACTTCTTGATATACCGTAAGCCGTTTGTTACAGGAAAGCAATACAGTTTGTCCACAAAATTTACAGATACATCATCAACATAAACTAAATATATTGTTATTAATAATTAAATTTAATTAATAATTCCATACCGTTGATACTTCGTTGGCCTAAAAGTAATCCATAAATTTGCTTAGTGTAAGCAGTGACTTAACAACATGTGGATATATCACTGGTTTTGCAATTCGACATATAATAATGTGGCTTCACTAAACTTAAAAAAGATATTCTTATATTATAAGTTTTTATAAATATTTTCTTTATCATTATGTATATAAATACACCTGCAATGAACTTTTTTTTAGTGGTTTTCTCAAATTATTCTTTTACTGATAGTATACTTTATGTTAATATATTATTTAAAATGACAAACTATATTAAACTTGTTTGAAACTACACCCACTGTGCTATACCGCTAATTATATGACACGCAGCAACACAGACACCCGTGGTGTTAATAACGTTATGTCACATGCCAGTGAGAGTCGTGTCAATTAAGTTATACGCTAAAGCAGTGACTTATCGGTCAATTGACCACGGAAGCTATGTATGATTTCATTTTGATTGTAATTAGTACCAGATGGATGAATCTTATTTGATTGAAAAGAAAAACTGCAAGCCAATTAATAACAAATAAAAAAATCATTAAAGATTTTGGTTATTCGAAGTTTCAGAACGCTTTAGTATGTAAATACCATGATGATAATATCATTAAATTAACGAACCGAAAACCCCACGCCAGTACTGAGTGAAAGGTAGAGTGTGTGACATACACGTATTAAGGGATGTGTATTCAGGGCTGTCATTTTACCACAGCTGGCATTCTGCATATTGACTTTTGATGTATGAATAATTTAAAACACAAATAAATAAACGTGCATGCATGGGCGTTATACTTACGATTTAGTGGTTTTATTTTACGTAACATATGCATTAATTTTATTATAAATTACAACCTATATGCAGTTTGAAATGTTAGTTCCAAGCCCTGCATGGGAGGTATATTTATTTAAGTGATAATAAATACAGTTTTAACAGTTTGCAGTTTTTGTCCATTAATTAACTTACATTAGTCTCGTGGATTAAATAAACAAGTCAACTACATTCCCAACCCGCAGGAGATGAATGTCAGCATGTTTTTTGCACCAATATTGTATTACACATTAGAAAAAAACATACATATCGCATATTTTTTATTGAAAGAACTGCGGTAAATGAATTCTTGACGTGATAGCGATTTTGTATAAAAAAACAGATAAAACTAAAAATAAGAATTGTTAATTTACAAAATAAAAACAATCCTACAATTTTATAACTAATAAAAATCAAAGACTTGTCTCTAAATAATTCCTTGTAAAAATGTAGTATTTTATTTGTATTTTTTTTTATTATCATTATTTGTTTTATTTTTTAAAATATTATTATCATTGGATCAATTATTATAATGTATATGTTGACATATTGATTTGTCACAGCTTTTGTATTGGATACGTGCGTACGTGCATGTGGTCAGTCATTCACCATTAATATAACAATTTAATTACTATTATGTAGGCAGAGTTGCATTGGCAATCATCAAAACAGACACCCATGGTGAGAGCCACATGTGTCAATAAATAGTTAATTGGTGATTAATCGATCAATTGACCACAAAGAACCCTGCCGGTGTGTAATTTTCATTTTGATTATAATTTGTGCCAGATGTATGAATCTTAATTTAACGCGCGGTATGTGATTGGATAAGAATTATATAGTCAAAATCAATACTTAAAAATTCAGATTTTTTTATAATATTATTATTATCATCATTATTATTGTTATTTATTATTAATATTATTATTAATATCGTAGCATTTTATTTTATTATTATTTTTTACTATTATTACCAGTATTATTTTTATTATTTTTTATTACTATTAATCTTATTGTTACTATTGCTATATTACTTTATTATTATATTATTATTATCTGAGTATTTTTTCTTCTTTATGATGATTATTATTCTTATTATTATTATGATAATTATTGTTGTCATTTCTTATTTGTTGCCCTTTTCACAGCTTTTATAATGGCTAAATTGTTATGTGCAATTGAATAAACAAACTGTGTTTGATATCAGATTTTACATTTATTTCAATTTTAAATGTCTTGCTCAATAATATAAAAGTAGTGTATAGCTATCATATTTGGGACCGTGTCATAACCGTTTCTTAAATAAATAACCATATTTTATACTTAAACCACTATATCAAAATGGTTTATTTGCTGATTTAATACATAATATATTAACACATTTTTAGCAAATTGATGGGAGCTAAAAATGACATCTGTGCATATAGCACAACCATGATTATAGCAATTTTAACCAAGCTACATGTATTAAAATGTAATTAAGTTATATCAAGGAAAAAAAACTAGACATTCATGAGACATATTTCCGAATCATCATATGTTGTAAAATGGAATGCATTTTCAATAAGTTTTTTAGCTTAAAATAACTACTATATATCGACATACTGATTAAAACTCATTGTTCATAAACAATACTTAACCATATTAAGTTGTAAATATGAACGTTTAACATGTAATCAAACACTGAGGACATGATCTATAAAACGTATCCTTGAAGAATAAAGAACATTCTGCTTAGTTAATATATTAGGCAACTATGCGTGCGTGTACACACCCAAGCACACGCTAGCAAGCACAAACACACATGCCGACATCAGTGATTAATTTGTATATTCTAATATTAAAGGCACACTTTAAATAAATACCTAAAGTATAACATTAATCTTAGATATGAATATAAAACATCTGCTTATCATTTATAACTAAATGCAAATAATCTGAGTTTTAAATCAGTGAAGTATGATCAAAATCAAAGTGGTGAAACCAGAATTACAATTTTATGTAAATATCCAATGTGCACTGCTTGACGTCATTTCTGTCGTGTGGTCTGTTTCAAAGATAAACAAAATATTTCAGTAACTCTTTTGATATATCCCAAAAGTCATCGGTAATTTTAAGAGGAGGGTGCAAACACTAATATTTTGAAGTAACAACAACATCCTGCATATTGTGTCTTTAACATAATAACATGATGGGCAGTCACTCTTCAATCACACTGGCTTCACTTTCTGTGTCAGATACATCTACAATTTCTGGTATATTGCAAGCATCATAGAGATTCTCTCCCCAGTCTCGGATACCGTATTTAGCACAATTTAAATACCTTGCATAACTAAGGTACCACACAATTGATGCTATGTGCGAACACATTTTGACTACTCTTTCCCCGGCACGACATTTGCAATACCAGGCAAGAATGAATATCTGACGTATTAAATCTGATCCACAAAAGATATTTCTTAGACGAAGTGTGACGGCTTTGAATTCTAACTCGAATTAAATCATGTTCGTCCTTATGTACCTGTATGTCACAATTACCATCCAAGTGTTCCTGTATGTAACTTGTGCTTAACTTCAATTGGTAAACACCGCATGTTAATGTACGTAATTGCCCCTCATCTAATCGTGGAAAGTTGTCCAGATCAACGTCACCGATAGCTTTCCAAATAGTGGACTTTCTTTCCAAACTGTTCACCTCTATCACATTTTTCAATGTGTTTATCCTCGAAGATAAATTTTGCATTAGCGTGGACATTTTAGCATCATCTTCAATATTGTGTAGAGAACTTAGAGGCGGGTAGTACTTGTTCGAAATGGCACCAACAATTCGAAGATAATCTCCAATGTATGGTATTTGGTTGGTTGGCAGTATGTGATTAAGAAACTTAAGAAACAATCCAGCGAATCTATATATAAAATAAGTATCATAATTAGTAAGTTATATGCGACAGAGTACAGAAACATGCAAATTAAATAAAATTGTATCAATTTATATTTAACGTTGTTTTTTTGTTTTTTTATCATATTATCACTGTATATAATTCGGGGGCGTTTGAACAGACGGTCATTTGTATATATATATATATGTGTGTGTGTGTGTGTGTGTGTGTGTGTGTGTGCTAATTGCATTTTGTTCCAAATCATAATTTATGTTGTATATTTATACCCCCCGACAAACGAAGTTTGAGGGGGTATATTGGAGTCACCCTGTGGTCGGTCGGTCGGTCTGTCCGTTGCAATTTTCCTTGTCCGGAGCATCACTTGAAAAGTACTGGATGGAATTTCATCAAACGTCATACAATGGTAGAATATAATGAGAGGAAGTGCAGTGTACATGAAACATAACTCTATTCTTGCTAATTACAGAGTTATTGCTCTTTGATATTTTTTCTTGTCCGGAGCATAACTTGAAAAGTACCAGATGGAATTTCATCAAGCTTCATACAGTGGTAGAATATAATGAGAGGAAGTGCAGTGTACAAGAAACATAACTCTATTCTTGCTAATTACAGAGTTATTGCCCTTTGATATATTTCCCTTGTCTGGAGCATTACTTTTAAAGTACTGGATGGAATTTCATCAAACTTCATACAATGGTAGAATATAATGACAGGAAGTGCAGTGTACAGGAAACATAACGCTATTCCTGCTAATTACAGAGTTATTGCCCTTTGATATGTTTCCCTTGTCCGGAGCATTACTTTAAAGTACTGGATGGAATTTCGTCAAACTTCATACAATGGTAGAATATAATGACAGCACGGATGCCCATATCCTCAAGCAGGGAAACTGAATCACGGAAACCCCTGTCAACAACTAAAATATCATCTTCATGGAAGAAATGTTTCAATTCTTCCGTATTTCTTTGTAGCATATGATTCAATATAGCAGCATCGTTGTTTTTGGCGTCTGCAAAATAGGGACCCACAATTGTCACAAAATAGCCAGTTGTTGTTACTACCACCATGGGCTTCACTAATAGTCTTCCTTTGTACATGGAATATGACCTACGTTGGAAGCTAAAGTTATTGCTTTTCTGGATGTAGATATATGTTCCATCAAGAACAAGAATCATTTGTCCGTCTGTTGTGTTAAACAGTGATTTTGCTAATGGCCGTGTGTGGTGCATGATAACATCATCCGGTGTTAAAGATTCCACCCCAAGTTACAGCGGAACAAATCCTATCATCATTGCCTGTCTTACCGACGAAATAGCTTGTCGTACACTAGATTTACTCAAGCTAAACAAGGTGGCTAAAAGTTTGTTTGAGATACCTGACCTCAATTTGAGTAGAAATATTCCAACAGAAGTATGTGCAAATCGTACAAGAGTGTTCGTAATCTTGTCTTCCAAATGTTTGAATAAATCCTCGAACTGAAAATGAGAAGGGCCTGTAAGACTACGGTAATCGGCATCTTTCAAGTTGTCAAAATCAAGTTTACCTTGCCTGTGAAAACATACTTCTCGAAGTTGCTTGATGAGTTTAAGAATTGTAGTTCTATTTAAATATGTCTGGTTAACTACCGGAATAATTTGCAATGCCCCTTCTAAAAAAATAGTTTTAGGTACGTAGTCAGTGTCACTTTGATCATTGTTTACTTTTGCAGGTCCACGCCCTGTTGCCGTTTCTGCTAAATAGTATTTATGTCTACATTTATTGCATATAATATCGGTTTCTTTCATTTCAAGGAATAGTCTCTTTTGCAGATATTTCTTTATGTTTTTATTGATTGAGCGGCAATCTTTGGGCTGTGTTCTCTTCTTACATACAGCACATCCATAAAACTTTAGTCCACTTCCATGCATTCTGAAATGGAAAATTAAACATTGACTAACACTCTAAATGAAAAACAAAAATATGGAGAAATACATAATGATATGTTTTAAACTAGTGTTAAGTTTGATAATTGAAACTATTTATATATACTATATGCGTTATAGATTAGTGTAACTCTGTTGATTGATTTACAAAATTAAAAAAAAAAAAATATTTGTGAGAAAATTTGATCTCATGACTATCAGATTTCAGTGCGACGTCGCTAATCTCTAAGCCACAGAGGCTGCTATATACTTTAAAGTAAAATTGCACTTATTAAAAATTAATCTATTTTTAGCGCACTGCGCGGGTCGTCATTTTATGGATCCAAAAGTGGGTGGGGGCGATACTCCTTTTACGGTTTATCTGGTAAATATGTCCCATATTCTTTATACATCTAATTCAATAACATGCTTTTTTAAATTATCCACTTGAAATAAGTAATTTTCTTCTATTTTCATACACATAATTCGTATCAAAGAGGTAACATTACGGAATATGCAAAAGTTAGCAGACGTTTACTATAATAACGATAACAATATGAAAAATATTTGTTTATTTATATAAGTTTTTATCATGTACACAACACGAATAATCCCGTTGTCCACACAAAAAAACATTTTTAACAGGAGCAAGTTGTCCAAGCGTTAACATCCGCACATAGTTATTTAACCGTACCCCGTTGCTGGGCAGCTGTAAACAGTCTTGAAGGTGCGGTATCATGTGCAAAAAATAGCATGTTTATGGGCAAATTTGACCCGGAATTGGTTTGATTTTAATGATTAAAAACTCCGCTATAACAGCATTTAATTTTGTTGAAATAAGAAGTGTATTTATTCATTAAATTTACAGATATCGGCAGATCATTGCATTAGGCCTGTAATTTAGCCTTCTGTCATCGTCGTCTCGTCATCGGGCGATAGGAAAGAGAAAATGATTATTTTAATATAGAGCACAGGCCTCGACCACAATAATTTTAGTATTAGGGAATAGAGTGTATCCTATGATGTATATATATATTCTTTGTTTGGTGGTCGAGGCCTGTGCTCATACCGAAAATAACTATAAACCGCACCAAATTGCCGGAAATTTGCAAAAAAATGGGGATATAGGGTATGTTTAGCTTCGCTTTTCGTGCCCAAAACGTCGATTTTCATCAATGTACCCGATTTTCAACTATTACAAAAAGGTTCTGTTGAAAATTGCATAAAAAAATGAAAATCTATATATTTGAGAAATAGCTATATTATAGGCCAATATCGTAGGTTCGTGGCTCTACCCCTTTGTTCGTATTTGATACAGATTATCCCAATGAGTGTGGGTTTTTAGTTTGTACAAATTAAGGGTCTTGTATTTATAGGGGCCCTGTAAGGGGACTTTGAAATTTACATAGGGATACTATGGGAAAACAGAAAATTCTCATTTTTTCATCCATTTGGGCAAAATTATTATTCAGTTTGAATTATAAAGCATCATCTAGTCATTGAAAATAAGATTTGGTTTAATAAGGAGAATTGACTTACCATAAGGGGCCAGGGTGGGTCAAAAAGGGTTAAAATAGGAAATTATCAAAAATCTTCTTCTCAACAATTGGTCTGTCAAATTTGTTCATATCTGATATAATGAATTGTCCATATGATTAAGGGTTCTAAGTTTTTACTAGTCATGGGACTCTTGGATGTATAGGGGCCCTGTAAAGGAACTTTGAGTTGTACATAGGAATACTATGGGAAAATGAAAAACGGTAATTTTTTGTCTATTTGCGTAAATATGTTGTTCAGTTTGAGATCTAAAGCATTGTCTAGTAACAGTTAATTTGATTTTGTTCAATAAAGAGGATTGAATTTCCATAAAGGGCCAGGGGTTGCAGGGTGGGGAACAATATGGTTAAAATTTGGAATTTTGATAAATCTTCCTCTCAATAACCTTTCTGTCAAACTTGTTCATATATGATATAAATTAACCTTACATCGTTAAGGATTGAAGATTCTGCATGTCAAGGGGCTGGGATATTAAGGGACCCTGCAAGATGACTTTTACTTTAAAGGGATTATATCAGGAAAAAAGCGCTATAAATGTCTCAAAAAATAAAATAATTTTAAAAATAGATAAAAAGCATATCATTATAATAAATAAATAAAATCCAAATGGTTTGGTACGTCAAATTTACCAAAACATGACATAATCAATATTTAAATGAGAGTGCAGAGCTTGAAAAGAAATCCCCATTCTAAAAATAGAGAGTACTTAATTACCTTTATATCATTTTGCAGACACTTTTGAAAATGAAATAAATTGTATTACATGTAAACCTGAATAAAGGATCATATTGAAATCAAAATGTAATCGTGTGCCTCATTTAAAAGGTAAAAAACAAAGGAGTTTGGAAATCCCTTTTCAATATAATATTTTTGCATGTTTAAATAGATATCCTTTTGGCTATGCGGTATCTGTTAGTATATATAGGGATGCTATATTGGAAATAAATGTTTTTAGCCAAATTAATTTCTTTGAAAAATCCTGATATATTCCCTTAAGGAATATTATGAGGAAAACTGATTTTTTTTCATTTTTGCATCCATGTGTACAAAAAAAAAACTTCTATTTAAAATCTAAAGCATTTCTGCTCATAACAAATCCAAGATTAAAGTTTTGACAAATCAAGAAGCTGGGCTGTATAGGGGTCCTGTTCTGGGACTATATTTTTTTTACCAATGAATGGTATGGGAATTTAAAGTATTTCCTTTTCATAGCAATTAACTTTTTGTTCATTATGAGTGTGGTGGGGGTATTTATCCATAATGGGTTAAGACGATCCCAATAGAGGGTTAATATTTTGAAAATTTAAAAAGTGCCATGGCCACTATAAGCCAGTAGAGCATCTTCAGGCCCTCTTGAGCCTCTTGTTTTATAACAGCTAATGATTTTCTTTCAGTTTTACTCTAACCTATTATCAAAATTGGCACTACGTGGGTGTTTTATCAGTTTAATATAGGGACATTTTTATTTAAAAATCTTCTTCTCAAGACCTGTCAGATTTGTTCATATTTTGTATAAATCTTCCATTTTGTTCATATAAACAGGCTAGAGTCAATTGAAGCTCAGTAAGGGGACTTTGCATTTATTATCTATTTTCAAATTATTATATACCCAGATACAAAGTGTATAGAAGTTGCGCTCATAGGTCTGTCAGTCCGTCCAGCTGTGGCCAATTTTTGTGATGCTATTTCTCAGTAAACATTGGCCGGAAATAAATGAAACTTCACAAAGGTGACTGGTACCAAGCTTAGTTTCAATCATTTTGAAATCTGAAATATTGTTTTGTCTTTAACAGATAAGACTCGTTCCTTAATTTCAATATATAGGGCCATCAGGGGGCATAAAAAGAGAATGAATTGTCAAAACTTCTTCTCGAGAACCGGCCATCCATATTTGTTTATATTTGAATTAGTAACACTCGCATATAAATTCAAGTCATATATTTAGCTCACCTGAGCCGAAAGCTGGTGTCTGTCGTCCGTCGTTAACTTTTAGCTTCTAACAACTTCTCCTCTGAAACAATTGGGCCAATTTTTATATAACTTCACAGAAATGTTCCTTGGGTGACCCTCTACCAAGATTGTTCAAGCAATCTTGATTTGTCAAAAAACATGGCTACCAGGGGATGGGGCAAGTTTAATTAGTAAAAACTTAAAAAATCTTTTTGTCAGAAACTACTGGCTCGATTTTAAAATAATTTCGCAGAAATGTTCCTTGGGTGACCCTCTACCAAGTTTGTTAAAACCGTAGTGATTCGTCAAAAAACATGGCGGCCAGGGTGTGAGGTTAGTTTACTATATAAGCTATAGTAAAAACTTAAAAAATCTTCTTGTCAGAAACCACTGGGCCAGTTTTGATATTATTTCACAGAAATGTTCCTTGGGTGACCCTCTACCAAATTTGTTCAAGTCATCTTGATTCGTCAAAAAACATGGCCGCCAGGGGGCGGGGCAAGTTTAATTAGTAAAAACTTAAAAAAATCTACTTGTCAGAAATTACTAGCTCGATTTTAAAATAATTTCACAGAAATGTTCCTTGGAGGAGCCTTCACCAAGTTTGTTCAAACCGTAGTGATTCGTCAAAAACATGGCGGCCAGGGGGTGGGGTTAGTTTACTATATAAGCTATAGTAAAAACTTAAAAAATCTTTTTGTCAGAAACCACTGGGCTAATTTTGAGATAACTTCACAGAAATGTTCCTTTGGGTGACCCTCTACCAAGTTTGTTCATGAAATCTTGATTCGTCAAAAAACATGGCCGCTTTAGTAAAAACTTAAACAATCTTCTTGTCAGAAACTACTGGCTCGATTTTAAAATAATTTCACAGAAAAGTTCTTTGGAAGACCCTTCACCAAGATTGTTCAAACCGTAGTGATTGGTCAAAAAACATGGCGGCCAGGGGGTGGGGTTAGTTTACTATATAAGCTATAGTAAAAACTTAAAAAATCTTCTTGTCAGAAACCACTGGGCCAATTTTGATATTATTTCGCAGAAATGTTCCTTTGGGTGACCCTCTACCAAGTTTGTTCAAGCCATCTTGAATCGTCAAAAAACATGGCGGCCAGGGGGCAGGGCAAGTTTAATTTGTAAAAACTTAAAAAATCTTCTTGTCAGAAAGTACTGGCTCGATTTTAAAATAATTTCCCAGAAATGTTCCTTGGAGGACCATTCACCAAGTTTGTTCAAACCATAGTGATTCGTCTAAAAACATGGCGGCCAAGGGGTGGGGTTAGTTTACTATATAAGCTATAGTAAAAACTTAAAAAATCTTCTTGTCAGAAACCACTGGATCAATTTTAAAACAATTTCGCAGAAATGTTCCTTGGGTGACCCTTTACTTAGTTTTTTCTTGTCAGAATTTACTGACCTGATTTTGATGTAGTTTCACTGACATTTACCACGGGTGAATCTCTACCAAGTTTGAACTCTTCTACGCATCTGTTTCATTTTCAAAACAAAACAAAATTCTAACTACTCGCCCATCTCGTTTTTCTGGAATGTTTAATGTACATGTATTATATAATCTACTTAAGTTGGGTGACTCAAGGTCAGTCAGGTGACCAATATAGGGCCATCTTGGCCCTCTTATTAAACATTAATAATTATTTTTACAGTTATTAAAGCACGCAACACAATAAGAAGATGTTGGAAAAGTTCGGTACAGAATGTAGCGATTGGTAAGATTATTTTAGGCTTATTGGTTCATTAGAAAACTAAATGGAGTTATTATTTTATTATTATATTATTTTTGGAATGCGAGTGGAGTGGTGCATTCTATAGTCGTTGTTTGAAGTACAAAATTGTTCTATAACCTTTGTTATTCTGTTGACCAGGATTTTATCGGACCGATAAGACCATAATAAATTAATTGCTAGATTATCATCCTTGCCCGCCCCCTAATTTTCATGCCACCTGACCCTTTTTTTTTTCACAAAAAAAATTTAAAAAATTTAAGCCTATATTTTTTTATAAAAAACAACACAATTAAAAAAAAAATAAAATTAAAAATAAAAAAAATAAAAACCTTCCTCCCACCCTCCCCTTTTTAAGAAAAATTTGGTGATAATCTAGCAATTAATTTATAATGGCCTAGAATAGTTAAAAAGTTTCAAAATAGAATGGCCATAGTAGAGGACTTATTATACAATAAGAGATTTAAAATTTTATTTTGTTTGTCTTTTATCGAACAGAGATTAAATTTTCAAAGATGCGCTTCTGAAAATGTACAATTTCAATTGATGTCTGTATAACTGAGTACTTTCTTTATCGATAGAAACAGTGACCTAATTAGCAGCACTAGAAAAGGTATGCATTCTCAAAACAGTGTCGCTTGTGCAAAAAATGTTGCAAGGAACAACTCGATTATTTTGGAAAGAATTGCATGTGCATGTAAAATGCATTTACACTATTTTTGAAATGCAATTTATAATCATTTACTCTTTGCGTTTACACATTAAAGTTTCCATAAATGCATATTCAGTTCATGAATAAATGCAAATTATCATTTATAAACATAAATTAAAATCAATTTGCATTTACATTATTGTTCATCGTTTATTGTTGGGTAATCGCATAATCTCCGAAACAGAAATCACCCTGACTGTGCTGTAAGTAAAATAGCAGTAGTAACAATTACTGAGGTCATAAAAAAAATATTGCCATCTCACACTGTTTGATTTTTACAGAATGTTGATAGAAATCCAGTCACTAATCTTACATTAGATTAACATTATCAGCAAATAATTCTGGTATGTTTAAATGTCAGACCTAGCCAGATAATTGACATGGTGTGAAAACCTGTAAATTTCTTCTTTTAGTTTTAGAGTGACATACACACCTTGATGGAAATTGCATCTTTTTAAGTAATAACTGAAATAAATGTGCAATTTATTTCACACTGCTGATGAAAATAATTGTAAATCGGTGAAATAAAAAACACTATTAATACATGTTGACATTAACATAACATTGTATGATTTAGTTTTGATAAATTAAAGAATTACAGTTATATTGATAGTAGGCTGAAAATATTTCAAACACTTCTTATTAAACAATTTTAAAAAGAAGTGGGGATTAACAATAGATCTATAAATAAAATGCATAAACCTTTAATACTATAATTATAAGTGTTTCAATACATATTGTCCCTGTCCTAGCTAGCACACATTGGCCCTTGTAAAGTTTATTTATCCGTGTGAATGACATCCCATAGGCATATTTCAAACAAGTCAATTGCATGTATTTCATTAGCTTAAACATAATATATATAATATTTATAGTAATTACAAATATACAGTGAGAACCTAAGAGAGAGAAACTTCAAATCATATTTTCTCTGCAAAGGACTGACTGAACAATTTTGATTCTTCTCGAAAATATTTCCAAACATATACTTTCCATTTCGTCTGTCTGATTGTCCGTGCATCAACAAATACTTGTTTGTGCTATTTCTCTTCAGCCACTGGTTAGATTTTTAGCTCATCTGAGCTATTGTGATCTACCTTCATCTGTTGTCTGTCATTAACTTTTGCTTCAAACAACTTCTTCCTTAAAACCACTTGACAGATATTCACCAAATTTTGTGTGAAGCATTCTTACAAAAAGCTCTCTCAAGTTTGTTCAAATGATGACCTTGGGGTCAAATTTGGCCATGCCCCAGGGGTTTATTAGGTCACCTGAGACTTTGTCTCAAGGGACCTTTTGCGATCGCCTTTTGTCCGTCGTGCGTCCATAAATATTTTGGACTTTTTCTCAAAAACGTAGGCTCAATCATAATGAAATGTTGTGTGCAGCTTTTGTACCTAAAATTGAATCAAAAGTGTGAATTGCATATTCCCATTGGGGGACGAAGCCTTAACTATAAAATTCAAAGTAAACTTTAAAAATCTATTTCTTAATGTAGGAAGCACTGGAAAACAAATGGTGAGCATGGATATGGATGTATATGGATCCTTCTTAAAAATTGTGAATTGCATGTGCCTGGGTCTCACAGTTGGGCCCTGGGTGTGGCGCCTCAGTGGGCCTACTTTACTAAATCTATATTAGAGAAATTGACCAAAAACATTATTTCTTATGACTGAACAGACTTATGTGAATGTTTTTTGGATAATCATGTGACCGGTAAGGCCCAGGGGCCTCTTGTACGTTATTGTTTTTTTAAATTTCAGTAATCTTCTTTTCCGAAAGTGCTTGGCCTGGAGCTTTGATATTATGTATTTAGTATCATCTAATGAGTTTCTATCAAGTTTGTTTGCCATGATCTTAGAGTCAAAATTGGCTCTGCTCTGGAGACATGTCAATTTAACATAGGGAAATTTACATTTAAAAATATTTTTCTCAAGAACTGTCCAATCATATATATAGTATTAATGATCCCAATGACTAGGACTTTCAGATTTGTTCAAATAAAGGGGCTATGATCAATAGAGGCTCAGTAAGAGGACAGGATCAATTAGGGCCCAGTAAGGGGACTTTGGTTTTTACATAGGAATACTATAGAAAAACAGTTAATTCTGTTTTTTTCTCACTTATTTTATGTATTATTTCAATTATTATGTGATCTGGAACATTGTTTAGTCATAACAGTTGGGACTGGGTCCTTTAAAAGGGATTTAGTATCCATAAGGGGTCAGCCTGGGCCCAAAAAGAGGTTAAATAGTAAATTTTCATGAGATCTCAAGAACTGTTAAGCTAAATTCGTTCATATTTGAATAAATGATCCCTATGTTTGTTCAAATGAAAGGGTTAAGATCTGTTGGGGATCTTTGATTTTTACATAGGAATATTATCGAAAAAACCCCAGAAAATTCTATTTTTATCAGTTATTTTAGGAATTTTTTAATCATCTTTAGTAGTGGAGTATAATTTAGTCATAACAGCTGAGCCCGAGACTTTTAAATGGGTATTTAATATCCATAAAGGGCAGCAGGGACCCAGAAAGGTATAGAATGGTGAAAAGTCAAAAATCTTGTTTGAGATTTGAGTACCATTTTATGACTTTTTTTTGTTTTTGTTTCTTTTCAATAAGTTTAAAACTTACCCCCACCCCTATCACAAAATAAGTTAAATAAATGTCTACCTATACATAAATTCGATATTTTCTGATACTGCTGTATGTATGAATTTTCATATCTTACCTAGAGCATGGTAATACTGTATACAATTTCTGTGAGTTTGTATATATAAGTGGATTGATTGGTTGGTTCATATCTGAAATGGATTATAGAGGTCACACATGTTTCAGTTGGCCAAAGTTAATCACAAATATATCTATGCAATTGACTGATATCAGTGTAATGTAAAGAGTTATTTTTTCTTGTTGCCAGTGTCAGGTCATGATGGTCGTAGACATAGTGTTATATATAGACAAGTATCAGTGAATGAACCTCAAAACGGATCAGGCCAGGAAGTTCATCAATTAGAATTAACAGTTCAGAAAGTTGAGGTCGTAGATGGTGGTGGAAAAAATCCAAGTAGGTTGCTACATGTGTAACATTTGTTAAATTATAAATGGTCAAAGGTGATAAACACTCCGTTAATTGTTGTCTGTGTAACAAAATAATAAATCTGGGAAAGATGGGCAAATACGCACTTAACTCGCAGATACGTTTTTAATTTTAGTTTTCAAGAAAAATAGGCCTAGGGGTGGTATTAGAGGTGGGGGAGGCATTAATAAGGGAATATAGGGTATGTGTAAACCTGTATAACGGATTAAGTTGAAATCAAAATGAGATAAAGTGATTTTTTTATGTGCCACAAAACATGTTGCCATTTTAAGTGGGAAATCTATTTAGGTCTACCTAGACATGTAGTCCAAGTAATGAAAGCCCTTTTCAATGAATTATTTTGACCTGTTTGAATAGATATCTTTTTGGAAATAACAGATCATTCAGTATGTTTTTAGGCAATTTTAAAATTTTAGAAAAACATGATATATTCGCTTTAATAATAAATGTCTGAATTGTGTATTATCAGAGATTGATTTATTTGGCATGGTTGCTTATGCAACAGGGGAACACTTTATGGCCATAGTAATGCTCATGAAAGCCCAAAGCCCTTAATGTTTTGTCATTTCTATTTTTTACGTAACTTCAGGTAATAATGATGAAGTTGAGAAGTCAGCTGATGAAGATAACAAGTCAACTGTGAGGAAAAGAGAAGAAGGAAACAGATAATTCTGGATCTACTATTATTTCAATAACTTACAATATTGGTGGTGATCTTTAGATGCAAAGAACATTTGCAAGGAGAAGGTCAAATTTTAGACAACACAGTAAGAGTTACATAAATTTACATTTAACACCGAAAATAATTTACGGATATACCATGAGTGCCAGGTAAATATATACGGACAGTAATAGGTAATTCAAACTTAACTGGCAATACGGGTAATGACCCTCATATTCACCACTATGACCAATTATTATTATACTCTTATTGAATGACCCCTGAGGCATTACAGTTATCAAAAGTTTGGCAAAATGAGAATAAACTGGGGTTAACTGGTACATAACATATCTTTTTTAGCTCACTTTAAGCAAAGCTCAAGTTGAGCTATTCTTATCGCCCTGGTGTCTGTCCATCGTTAACTTTTGCTTCAAATGACTTCTTCTCTAAAACAACTTTACAGATTTTCACCAAATTTGGTGTTAAATATTGTTGAGTGAAGCTCTTTTTCAATTTATTCAAATCATGGACCCATGAGTCACATTTTGCCCTGCCCTTGGGGGGAGGGAGCTTACTTTTTAAAAAAAATCAGAAATATTCTTCAAAATAACAGCGCCTGGAGCTTTGATAGAAGAGTTTATCACATGAAATTTTTATTTAAAAATTGTGAAATTTCAAAAATCTTCTCAAGAACCAACTTAAGCTGGGTGGTAGTCTAATGGGATAGAGTGTTGGCCGCTCACGCTAGAGGTTGAGGGTTCGATCCCAGCTCGACCGAATGCCTCTCATAAAACAACACTCAGTACTGGTTCTACCCAGGAAGCGGACTCGAGAGCGGTCCATATAAGCTTTCATCACAGTTAAAATATATTAGTATAAAACTAAGAAACCAACCTAATCGGTTTTGAATTTGGATTTAATGATCCCTATGAGTAGGGATTTTCAAGCTTACTCTAATTGAGAAAATAAATAAGTTTAAACCAAGTTTATTATTATTCCAATCATATTGATGTCTGAAGCACAGTTGAAAATGGGTCCCTTCAAGGGATTTTATATCCATAAGAGGCCATAAGAGGCCAGCAGGGGTTCAAAAGAGTAATAAATTGTGAATTTTTCAATGATCTTCTCAAGTATCTACCAGCCAAATTCACTCAAATTTGGTGTAATGATCCCTATGAGTAGGAGTTTCAATGCATTCAATGAAGGTAATGTATTATATAAGGGCATAGTTAGGGGACTTTGATTATAACAACAGGATTGCTATGCAAAGACAGTAAATTCTCTTTTTATCATCTATTTATGAATTTATTTAATCATCTGGAGATCCTTGGAGTATTGTTTAGAAAAAAAAGTGGAGACTGGGGTCCTTAAAGGGGTATTTAATATCCAAAATGGGCCAGCAAGGCACAAAAGGGAAAAAAATGTTCACAATCTTATTGTAAGGAGCAGACAAACTAAATTTATTAATATTTGGTTTAAATGATCTCTATGAATAGCATTTTCCAGTTTGTTCAAGTAAAGGGGCCAAGGTCTATTGGGATGTGGAAAGGGGACTTAGATTTTTATATAGGAATACTATGTGAAAACAGGAAATTATGTGTTCTCATCTATCTTTGGTATAATTTCAAACATCGTAATGTGTAGGGCAGTGTTTAGTCAATACAGTGTTAAGTCAATACAGTGTTTAGTCAATACAGTGTTTAGTCATTATATTGGAGACTTGATCATTAAAAGGAGATTAATTAACACATAAGGGTCAGCAGGGACTCAAAAAGGGATAAAGTAAGAATTCTAGAAATCTTTTTTTTTTTCCAAGAACAAATCAACTAAATGTGTTCATTTTGATATAAAATGGTTCCTGTGAGTAGGGATTTTAAGTTTGTTTCAAATAAAGGAGCTAATGTTCTAGGGGTCCTATTAAGGAGATTTGGGTTTTTACATACTATGTGAACACAGGAAATTCTCAAAATTTGAAAGGAAATAACCGTGAAATCAGGTGAGCAACTTGGGCCCAAATAGGCCCTTGTGTTTCCTTGATCAATTCCTATATATACATTTTAATTTGCTGTTTATTGCACGATAACATATTTTGTTGCCACAGTATGATGGTTCCCCCATCTTCCTTTGTATTTGGTTGTTATAAAGTTGAGAGGGATTTAGATTTAATTATTTGTTTCAAATTAGAGACCAACACATGTAACATTATTTCATAGCTGCTGCCTAGGTTAGTGCTGCCACACAGTACTAGATATCAAGCACTTTTCTATTTCCCTGTTTCTGCCTGGTCATCCACATTGCTTATCTGTTGACCCTCATGTTCTTAGCCTCAGCCCAGACTTTGTAATAGGGTTCAAGGCTTCCTTGCATTGCAATTAGCATTTTAATGTTAGTTCTAGGTCTGGTTGGCCCAGCAGGGGAGTAGCTTGGCTTAAATGATGTGTAGGCATAGTTGTAGGGGGTCAATGTCATGTTCCCCATTTTTTTTTTCAGCTAGGTTGTTTTGTAGATGTGTTAAGGCGTTTATGTTTAGGGGCTGGTTATCCTTTATATTATCTTGAATTCACTGTTTTATAACCAAATAAATTGATAAAATAAGGAATGATATATAAGCCCTTGGAAAAATGTTAAATATGTGGATCATATTCAATGATTTCGTCCGGCGTCGTCTGTAGACACCCAGGTCAAACTTTTGCATTTAAGTTTCAGTTATCTATGCAATCACTCATTGGATGTCAATGAAACTTTGCATGTGTGTTTACCATCATCAATGGAACACACAGAGGTAAGAACCATAATCTGGCTTGCATTTGGCACAGTTATGGCCCTTTTTGGACTTAGACACCCAGGTTAACTTGCGTTCAGTTGCTTTTAAGTTTAAGATATCTTTGCAATCACTCATTGGATGTGAATGAAACTTCACATGTGTGTTCACCATCATCAATGGAACACACAGAGATAAGAACCATAACTCTGGATTGCATTTAGCACAGTTATGGCCCTTTTTGGACTAGAACCAAGGTAAAACTTTGCATTTAAGTTTAAGATATCTATGCAACCAATCATTGGATGTGAATGAAACTCACATGTGTGTTCACCATCATCACTGAAACACACAGAGATAGAACCATAACTTTGGATTGCTTTTTGGCACAGTTATGGCCCTTTTTGGGACTTAGACACCGAGGTTTAACTTTGAGTTTAGTTGCGTTTAAGTTTTAGATAACTATGCAACGCTCATTGGATGTCAATGAACCTTCACATGTGTGTTCACCATCATCAATGGAACACACAGAGAAAAGAACCATAACTCTGGGTTGCATTTGGCACAGTTATGGCCCTTTTTCAACTTAATTTTTTCAGGTTAAAGTTTGTATCAGGTAAGATATCTATGCAACCACTCATTGGATATAATGAACTTTGCATGTGTGTTCACCATCATCATTGAAACACACAGAGACAAAAACCATAATTTTGGTTTCATTTTGGCAGAGTTATGCCCTTTTGGACTTATTTTTTCGTTTGTAGACACCCAGGTTAAACTTTTGCGTTTAGTTGCATTTAAGTTTAAGATATCTATGCAACCACTCATTGGATATAAATGAAACTTCGCACGTGTGTTCACCATAATTGATGGAACACACAGAGACAAGAACCATTTCTTGGGGGTTGTATTTTGGCAGAGTTATGGTCCTTTTGGACTTAAATTTTTGTCTGTAGACACCCAGGTTAAACTTTTGCATTTAGTTTTGGTGTTTGCCTAATCTCAAACTTTGCATGGGTGGTGAGTTTTATCCCATCCGCAAGCTTGTTGTCTTCTGACAACTCTTGTTTTGTTGTTAATTTATATATCAGACCACCACAACAGATTTTCATTTACATGTAAATTGAGAACTGTGAAAGGGAAACTATTAATGCAGTG